>OZ038381.1:60621649-61221649 GCA_964036045.1 Eutreptiella sp. 'Long Island Sound 2002'
CATCTCGGGGACGCCAGACTGACAGCTTTCCCATCTGGGCACGGGGGGAGGGGGGGGTAAGACACCCAAAAACTGCCATTTGGGGATCCGGGAAAGCAAAAATCCCATCGGGGGGGGGGGGGGGAACACCCTGAAAATGTCATCTGGGGGGACGCCAGAAGGACAGATTTCCCATATGGGGGGGGGGTATAACACACAGAAACTGCCATCTGGGGCTTCGAGAATGGTAAAGATCCCATCAAGGGGGGGTAAAACACCCTGAAACTGTCATATGGGGGACGCCACAACGACAGATTTCCCATCTGGGGGGGGGTATAACACCCAAAAACTGCCATCTGGGGATCCCAGAATGGCAAAAATCCCATGAGGGGGGGGGGTAAAACACCCTGATACTCTCATCTAGGGGACGCCAGAAAGACGGATTTCCCATCTGGGGGGGGGGGGAACACGCAAAAACCCCCGTCTGGGGATCCGTAAATGGCAAAAATGCCATCGGGGGGGGGGGGTAAAACACCCTGAAAATGTCATTTGGGGGGGCGCCAGAATGACAGATTTCCCATCTCAGGGGGGGGGGGTATGACACCCACAAACTGCCATCTAGGGATCCCAGAATGTCAAAAATCCCATCAGGGAGGGGTAAAACACCCTAAAAATGTCATCTGGGGGACGCAAGAAGGACAAATGTCCCCATCTGGGGGGATATAACACGCAGAAACTGCCATCTCAGGATCCCAGAATGGCAAACATCCCATCAAGGGGGGGGGGGTAAAACACCATGAAACTGTCATTAGGGGTACGCCACAATGACAGTTTCCCATCTGGGGGGGTGGGGGGGTATAACACCCAGAAACTGCCATCTAGGGATGGAAAATTGGCAAAAATCCCATTAGGGAGGGGTAAAACACCCTGAAACTGTCATCTGGGGGACTCCAGAATGACAGAAATCCCATCTGGGGGGGGGGGGGGTTATAACACCGAGAAACTGCCATCTGGGGATCCCAAAATGGCAAAAATCCCATGAGGGGGGGGGGGTAAAACACCCTGATACTGTCATCTAGGGGACGCCAGAAGGACGGATTTCCCATCTGGGGGGGGGGGGGGGGGACACGCAAAAACCCCCGTCTGGGGATCCGTGAATGGCAAAAATGCCATCAGGGGGGGGGGGGTAAAACACCCTGAAAATGTCATTTGGGGGGCGCCAGAATGCCAGATTTCCCATCTCGGGGGGGGGGGGGGTATGACACCCACAAACTGCCATCTGGGGATCCCAGAATGTCAAAAAATCCCATCAGGGAGGGGTAAAACACCCTAAAAATGTCATCTGGGGGACGCAAGAAGGACAGATGTCCCATCTGGGGGGGTATAACACGCAGAAACTGCCATCTCAGGATCCCAGAATGGCAAACATCCCATCAAGGGGGGGGGGTAAAACACCATGAAACTGTCATTAGAGAGGTAAAGACAAAAAAATGTACCCACAATGTCATTTCCCTCTGGGGGGGTGGGGGGTATAACACCCAGAAACTGCCATCTAGGGATGGAAAATTGGCAGGATCTCCTATTAGGGAGGGGTAAAACACCCTGAAACTGTCATCTGGGGGACTCCAGATTGACAGAAATCCCATCTGTGGGGGGGGGGGGGGTTATAACACCCAGAAACTGCCATCTGGGGATCCCAAAATGGCAAAAATCCCATCAGGAGGGGGTAAAACACCCTGAAGCTGTCATTTGGGGGACGCCAAAATGACAGATTCCCCATCTGAGGGGGGGTATAAAACCCTGAAGCTGCCACTTGGGGGACGCCAGAATGACAGATTCTCCACAAACTCTGCCCCCCCCCCCCCCCACAGAAATATCCAGATATCTGCAGCCCCCCCCCCCCCCCTTGAGTATGCACAAGACACGCCGTTGTGTAGACAAAATGGTATATGAATCATGAAATTGAGTAGGGAATTCCTTCAGCCCCGCTCTACCTTTTCTGATCGGAGCACTTGACTCGGATGCATGGCATATACCCAACCAGGTCATAGGAATGGGCTCTCCGGCTGCAGGCTGGCTGCCCCCTGGGCAGCATGTTTTAAGGCCAAATGGACAATGATTGTCCTTTTCCCCAAATACATGGGCACTCACAACATTACCCCGGGCACCCACGCTGCGGAGAAGTGACAGTCACGGTGCAAACTGTCCTGCAAGGCGCCTTGGGTCCCCGTCATACCTTGTTCCACACCGCATCTTAAACCGCGCAAACGGGACAAATTAAATTCTATCGAAGAATGGCAATGTTTTTCACCAAAAATGGCATTATTTCGCAATCAAAATCATACCATTGGCAAATCTCAAAAATACTTGCTATCTAACTTCCCCGGCGGTGTGAATTTTAAACATTCTTGATGAGAAATCGGGCGGCATGTGGTAAAATCATTCAACCCTATGTCCAATTGCAGATTGTGCAAATTGCTGATTTTTTGGCTAGATCTACACAAATATGGCAACATGGACCGAAAACAGTTGTGATGTGGCTTCAATGGGATGGAACACATCTTTCTTTGGATCCAGCACCCTGAAAATAGGGGGGGGGGGGGGGCACCAAGCGACCACCAAGACCCAGAAAACACTGATTTGGGGTAAATTTTTGGCATTTTTTGGCCATTTTCGGGCGAAAAATGCTTTGTGTTGGTGGTGGCGGCCCTGAAACACTTGTTGAATGGGCTCAATGGCTTGCAACACATCGTTTTTTTAATCCAGCACCCTCAAAATAGGGCGGGGGGGGGGGGGGGCGGGCAGGAACTAACCATCTGGACGGAGAAAACACTGACTTGGTGTAAAAATTGGCATTTTTTGGCCATTTTTGGGCAAAAAACGGTTTTTTGTGGTGGTGGCGGCCCTGAAAAACTTGTTCAATGGGTTCAATGGCATGCAACACATCGATTTTCGAGTCCAGCATCCTCAAAATAGGGTAGGGGGTGCACGAACTGACCACCCGGGGCCAAAAAACACTGATTTGGGGTAAAAATTGGCCTTTTTTGGCCATTTTTGGGCGAAAAATGGTGGGTTTTTTGGTGGTGGCGGCCCCAAAACACTTGTTAAATGGGTTTAGTGGCATGCAACACATCTTTTTTGGAGTGCAACACCCTCAAAATAGGGTAGGGGGGGCAAGAATTGACCACCCGGACCCAGAAAACACTGATTTGGGGTTAAATTGGCATTTTTTGGCCATTTTTGGACGAAAAATGGTTTTTTTTTGTTGTGGCGGCCCTGAAAAACTTGCTAAATGGGTTCTATGGCATGCGGCACATCGTTTTTGGAGTCCACCACCCTCAAAATAGGGTAGGGGGGGGGAACGAACTGACCACCCAGACCCAGGAAACAGTGATTTGGGCCCCAAATTGGCATTTTTTGGCCATTTTTGGGCGAAAAATGGTGTTTTTTTGGTGGTGGCGGCCCCAAAACAGTGCCATCATGTAGCCTGGTCCGCATGGTGAGTACGTGGCACGAAGAAGCGTTCCCAGCTCCATACAACCTATGCCCATGATCTCCACCTTCACCCATGCCTTCTGACCGCGACAATGCAATGGTGCACTCAGAGGTATCACCGCCAACATAACGCTGTTTCCAAGAGCATCACCATCGGCACCAAGTTCCCATTCAAGATACAACCTAAAGGCATCCCAATCCTTCTTCGCGGGTAGCCGACTACGTGGGAAGCGCAAAACCAATCCGGATGTGAATTGCATGGGCAGATCCACTTGAGCACGAACCCGTGCCTCCAACCGCGCAGCCAATGCATATTCGCCCTTGTGCGACAAAGCTCCCAGGTCCGCTTGAGAACACAACTCTCTCTCACCATTGTGTGCACCTGGGGGCCACGCAGCAGCCTCGATGTTTGCAGCACCCTTCTTCCAACCATTAACCTCTGCTTTGTCACAACCCAATCCATACACGACAACATCGTCTGCCCATGTGCATCGGGGCCGCAACACACGCCCTGAACCCAAGCTCACTCCTCCTGGTCGGTGCGGCTTCTCCTTGATTTTCGCATCATCCTCGCTATCGATGGAGCTCGGGACCTCAAAAGCATCCGGATGTTCCCCGTTGTCGTTCTCCTTGTCTTCATCATCATCTTCATCCTTCTCTTTCTCCTTGTCTTTCGCATTGTCTTCGCCCTTGTCCTCGTCTTTATCGTCATCTTTCTCTTTGTCTTTCTCCTTGTCTTCCTCATTGTCTTCGCCCTTGTCCTTGTCTTTCTCCTTGTCTTTGTCGTCATCTTTCTCCTTGTCCTTCTCTTTGTCTTTCTCATCGCCTTCCTCCTTGTCCTTGTCTTTCTCCTTGTCATTCGTGTCATCTTTCTCCTCGTCTTTCTCCTTGTCTTTGTCTTCATCTTTCTCCTTGTCTTTCTCCTTGTCTTTCTCATCGCCTTCGTCCTTGTCCCTGTCTTTCTCCTTGTCATTCTTGTCGTCCTTCTCCTTGTCTTTCTCGTTGTCTTTGTTGCCATCTCCCTCCTTGTCTTTCTCTTTGACATTCTCATCGCCTTCGTCGTGGGCCTTGTCATCGGGCTTCACTTCTTCCTCGTCATTGGGCTTGTCGTTCGTGAGATCCTCCGCACGTGTCATTTCAAATTGGATGTCGTCATCGAATGTTGGATCACATGGGCTTGGTGTCTTGATGGCCTTTTGCAGCTTTTCAAGTAGGTGTGGTGTTTTCTTCCAACTGAATGATATCCCCAACTTCTTTTTGATGATGCTCAACGTGGTTTGGTTCGCACGGGATTCAGAGGCAGTCAACCTCTTGCCAGTTTCTCACGTGCCACCGGGTCATTGTCCTCGTCCACCTTCCAAAACTCCTCACAAAAAGCTGTTATCTCCTCCTCTTTCCATGACGGTATGCGCCCTTCTCCGCCCTTCTCGCCCTTCTCCGCATTCTCCACCTCCGAAACCCAGAGGTCACCAACGCTATACTCCACCGCTACCATGCCATCAATGGGCGCTGGTACGACGTACTTCTTTGGACATCTATACTCATGTTCCGCAACTTCACCTTGAGCGGAAAAGGTAATCACCACGTTCTTCTTCTTTACTTCGTCTAATCTCCCAATCCATCCAAATGCAACCCACGGCCCGCCGTGCGTCAACTGGACCTCTCCCTGTAACGCTGCAACCTGCTGCCCAATTCTCCAATCCGTGCTCCCAACCAATGTTGCCGTTTGGGGCGGGGCGGCCACATCGAGGAAGCGGATTAGCTTCAGAGAGTCTGCGGAAATTTTTTCATTGGTGAGTAATGGGACTTTATCCCATGCCATCTAGGTGGGAAAAGGAGGGGAGTTGCAATCCTATTAGATCCGTTGAAGCCACCTCAAAGACCTAAATA
The DNA here is from genome assembly GCA_964036045.1 of Eutreptiella sp. 'Long Island Sound 2002'. Classification (NCBI taxonomy): domain Eukaryota; phylum Euglenozoa; class Euglenophyceae; order Eutreptiales; family Eutreptiaceae; genus Eutreptiella; species Eutreptiella sp. 'Long Island Sound 2002'. The sequence goes on from OZ038381.1 coordinate 60,627,014, forward strand.
TTCCATGGATAAAATCACGTCGCATGGAGGCACCATTGGACACTTGCAAAAGAAACCAACCTCTTAGCTCATGGTGGTAGCCCTGTAGGTCCGTTTTTAGCACCACAAAGACCCTAATATCCCACGGATGCCTCAACACACCTCATAAAGTTCTAAAAAATGAAACAACACGTGCCCATTGCCTATTGAACCCTCGAAATGACTTGCAAATGTTGCGTGGAGGCACTACTGGACACTTGCAAAAGAAACCAACCTCTTACTTCATGGTGGCAGCCCTCTAAGTCCGTTTTTAGCACCTCAAAGGCCGAATCACACCATGGATGACCCTAAAAGTGCTCACAAAGTGCTAAAATGGGGAATAACTCATGCGGATTGCTTCTTGAACCGTCGAAATCAACCTCATATGATGAATGGAGGCACCATTGGATACTGGCAAAAGAAACCAACCTCTTACTCCATGGTGGCAGCCCTCTAAGTCGGTTTTTAGCACCTGAAAGGCCAAAATACACCATGGATGGACTTAAAAGGGCTCACAAAGTGCTCAAACAAGAAATAACTCATGCAGATCGCCTCTTGAACCCTCGAAATGAACGTCGCATGTTGCGCGGAAGCACCATCGGACATTTGCAAAAGAAACCAACCTCTTACTTCATGGTGGCAGCCCTCTAAGTCCGTTTTTAGCACCTCAAAGGCCGAATCACACCATGGATGATCCTAAAAGTGCTCACAAAGTGCTAAAATCGGGAATAACTCATGCGGATTGCTTCGTGAATTGTCGAAATCAACCTCATATGATGCATGGAGGCACCATTGGACACTGGCAAAAGAAACCAACCTCTTACTCCATGGTGGCAGCCCTCTAAGTCGGTTTTTAGCACCTGAAAGGCCAAAATACACCATGGATGACCTTAAAAGGGCTCATACAGTGCTAAAACCGGGAATAACTCATTCGGATTGCCTTAGGAACCCCATAGAACAACGTCACACGCCGCACCGAGGCACCATCGGACACTTGAAAAAGAAACCAACCTTTTAGCTCATAGTGCCAGCCCTCTGCAACCTTTTTAAGCACTTTATGAAACCCAATATGCCATGTATTCTCACAAAAGGGTACATAAATCAACAAAAACTCACAAACCCCACACATAGCGGCTCTTAAGAAGTTCGAATCACAGTCTCTTGTAGTACTAATGCACCATTGGTCACCAGCAATAGGAAGCAGGGTGGTTGCTCCAATTTACTATGGAATTTGGTACCACAAATCACTGATTTATTGGAAAGTGTTTGAGATTGGCACATTCTTTCATGTACTGCAGATAATGACTACGAAATGACGATTTCTCCTTTCAAATCGCAAATTTTGGTGGATGTTCCCATCGTTTTTCAGCTGCGATGCGGCAAATTAATTTGTCCCAGATCGCGCGCGTTAAATGCGCTGTGTCATCAGTTGTCATTGCGCCAATACACTCGCCCACACCCTGTGAACACATGAGGACGCTTGGAGACGGGTGCAGATGCATGGGGGGTGCTGGAGAACCCGTGGGGACATGTGGGGACGCTTGGGAACACCCTCAGACACGTGGGTGCAAATGGGGGCGCGTGGGGGCGTCCTAGGACCCATGGGGACGTGGGGGGAATGTTTGCCCGGCGCGCGCCCGGCGCGCGCCCGGCGCGCTACTTTTGTATTAACTATCCCGACTTCAGCCCCAGATTTACCCTCCCATGGAGAAGCCCCCCAAGTAGACCACGTTGCACTGCACACCTTCCCTACAAAGCACGTTGCAAAATAAAGCAATATCTGTGACTTCAACCACTCCAAATGTCATTTGTGTTGCACTTAACAAACAACATTGGTCCCACAAGTGTGGGTGTCAATACATTCATTACAATAGTGCTCCTTACACTCATCACAAACTGCGACGGTGGAGCGCCTTTGGCAACACAAAACACACACTTCCGCCTCATCCTCTGCCTCATCTTGCGTGGCGGCCGAGTTGCTTTGGTCAGTCCAAACCTGAGGCGGGACATGCTCCCATGGTCCGTAGGGGGGGTGACGGACTTGCCTTCGGATGCAAAACTGAGTGAAATGCAACAAAATGCGGACTGACTGGTGCAACAAAATCGGAAGTCAGAACCTACGCCGGGGGTCACCATGATGCACCACGCAACAAAGCGTGGATTCAAAGATTGTCCCGGTTTCCTCAATAGCACCGGACGGTTGGGGCCCAAAAGAGGGCGGAAATGCTACATCACCCCTGCATTCTCGGGGGTCCCCAACAAAGGGAACAAAATCGGAAGTCAAAACCTTCGCCGGGGGTCACCATGATGCAGCACGCAACAAAGCGTGGATTCAAAGATTGTCCTAAGTGCGCCCCTTAGCGCACCCCCTAAAAGGTCACCGGTGGGGCACGGGTCCAAAAAGATGCCCGGCGCGCGCCCGGCGCGCGCCCGGCGCGCTAACGTTCCCCCGTGAGGGGACACCTGAGGCCACATGTGGGTCCACGGGAAAGTTGGTGGTTACTTGGGGACACCTGGGGGCACGCGGATACGCTTGGAGATACATGGGGATGAGTGGCATGTGGAGTGCGTCCCCCCTCGCCCTACACAAAAAGCAGGGCCACCAAGGCCCGTCGCTTGGCAAAGGGGAGCTGTCAGTCAAACTCCCTCTCCAGAATAAACACTGAATTTCGTCACCCATGAGAAATAGTTGCAATCATCAATAAAGATCACCATCCACTCCCGGGCAAGAACGTCCCATGGAGAGGATACCACCAACATGCCTCAATCACAGCCCCCCCCCCCCCTCCCGTGACTAAGCAAAGAACACACTACAAAGCAAATATTTACACGATGCAATATGAGCCATGAAATGAGCAGGGGATGCATGTTCAGCGCCACTCCACCTTTTCTGAGGGAAGTACATGATTCTGAAGCGCTGGACATGCTCAACAGGACCACATGAATCGGTTCTCCTGCTGCAGTGTGGGCTGCAGGAGTATTTGACACCCGGGCAGCATCATTGGCTGCCCTAACTCAGTTGAGGGTTGAGCACAAGGTCTATGCTCACACAATCTCAGTGTCTGATGTACTGGCACTATCTTGTTCAACACCTCGTGGGGGACCCCACCTGTCACCCCTGATGATCCCTCAAGTCAATCTGATCAGCATTCATGGCTGAAATTGCGAAAAACTTCTTTTGCCTTCAGGAAACAATGTCAGAGGTCTGAGGAGGGCAAGGGATATGTACAAAGGAGGTGCACAGGCGACGACGACTCACTGAGGCCACAACGAATCACTGAACCCCCCCCCCCTTTCCCCAGGGAAAAGGAAACAAGGGGAGGTCGGACATGGGGGGGGGGGTATGGTGAAATGGTGGGAATCCCTGGCACCCAGGTGTTTACCAACCAGCCCCCCCCCCCCCCGTACTCAGATGCATTCACACTCAAGCAAAAGCGTTCATTGGGCTCTGGCCATGTCTGGTTATGGCTGAATACCCTATATACAATCACCGTAGGACGACGGTCAGAATCACTTACGCACACAGCCCTGGGCGGATGCTAGTCTTGATATCGGCCAACTGCCAGTGCCGCAGGAACGCGCCACAGCTCAGGAGTTCCATGCATTAGCCACCCAATTGAGGTGAGTATCCGGACCGATACCTCAGGGGACCATGAGAGCCCCAAGCAATCAGTGCACAGGTATCAGATTGTCGCCAGTGTAATGAGCCATTGTTTATGGCTTTCCAATATCCCGTATTGCTCCATTTCCAATGTTGATCTTGATTCCGAAAATGGCAACAATTTTCGAGTGTTTGGTAAAATCTCCGGCAGAGTTTACACAGTGTATGAGGACGAGGGCACACACAATCCGATCAATCAATAGATCCTTTGCAGAGCTCAACAGATTCGGCGGTGTCAGTGGAATCGACTTTCAAGCTCTGATCTCAGGCATTATAGAAAAGTCATGCAAGGCCCTGAAATCAGGAATACATGCAATGCTAAACCGCATTGTGTGAATTGTGCAATAATGCTAATTACATTACTGTTGGTGAAAACCGATAAAACTGCCTGGACGTGCGCATGCGGATCTGTCAATGAATGACAAATCCTGTGTATGGGATTCTGTTCAATAATGCTATCCCATTACACTCCCCTTCCAAGGCATTTACCAGGGTAATGCCTGATATCCCAAAATTGACAGCACACAAAACAAAAAATCCACGATATCCTGTGATCCTGACCTGATCAATGAAGCATGCAACATCAATCATCCTCCACAAGCCATCTGTGAAGCCCGTGGGTTCTGCAAAAAAAAATCAAACTGAAACTGACGAACTATCTACAATGCCCATCAATGAAGTCAATGAATTAATTACCCTTGACTTCCGGCTTCATTGATCTCTGAGAAATTACGAACAGACCGTAACGCAAGCAAGAAATAATACAAATGACACTCCCCTTCCAGAGCACACAGTACTCTGAAACTCTGATTCCACTGCAGACCACCGCTGGCCTCAGACCTGCTCTGCACTGCGATTGACTGGCTGCACTATAACAGAAAAACATACACCTGACAACATGCAGTCACAGCCACTGGCTCGCGGACGTTCTGATCCCCACTTCTGATTGGCACCTGAGATGGAGCGCAGTAGGGATGCACACAAGACAAAACAAACAAATCAAGGAGGAAGAAGAAGGCAGGAGGGGGGGGGGGGGCACATGTCCATACTACTGAAACTCAAAGCAACGCCTGACGCCAAGACAAGTACTCAAGATGAACTGACTTAAAAACACACGCTACATCCTTAATACCAACGTCAAGCTTATGCTTACGACAATAATCAAGCCAGACATCATTCAAATCATACATGAACTCACTCGCTTCTCTCCACTCAGGCTTGGGGAATCCTTTGTATTTCACACGCCACTGAAGTATCTTAGGGCGCGTGCACTTATCTCTACCGGTATTCTTCTTAACCCGGTGTTTATCAATGTATTCTACAACATACTTGTCAGAATCAACAAGGCTCTCCCTGTTGCAATAATTTTGCAACGGTGGGGCTGCATGTGTAAACAGTGGCACATATGGTTTTAACCGATATGTTTCAATGTCCTGTTCACCTGCTGGACCTGCCACCCTGTAGCGACCTGCAGAAAGACGTTGTAAAATCTCAGCAGGCCCTATCCAGAGCCTGTCAAGCTTACCCTTGTCCTTACTCTGCTGGCTGCGGTGCACCCTGATCCATACCCTGTCACCAAAAGAAAACTGTTGTGGGGGATGTTTCTCTAAAAATTTTGCGGACAGTTTATCATGAATGAGCCGCAGCTTTTCGCACACAAACTGTCGCTCTTTGCGCACTCTATCAAAAAACTGGAGTGCATCCTCAGAATCCACCTCTGGATCAATAGGAGGCTGGTCAGCAAACCCCACAGGGTCACGACCAAAAACAAGCCTATGGGGACTATACCCAGACACTGGTCCAGGTAAGTCATTTGCTGCCCATACAGCCAAAGGACATAAATCTATCCACGTACGCTTACGCTTACCAACCTGACTGGACACCTGCTCTAAAAAAGTACGCAAACTATTAACTACCACCTGCACTGCCCTCTCAGCTCTACCATTACTCTGTGGCCTATACACAGGCGATTTCCACTGCTCTATACCCGACAACTCACACACCGTACGAAAAAAATCAGCATCCACCACCTTATCATTATCACTAAAAATTTCTTTGGGCAGGCCCATAAGGGACACTACCCTGTCCAAGAAAAGGGACGCCAACTCATCAGAGGTAATATTTTCATTACATGGAATTGCCTGTATATATCCCGTAAGACGACACACGACCACAAACACACTATCGTACAACTTATTGTCCCTATGCCTGACCTCCGGCAAATGACAAAAATCTACTGCAACTGAACTGAAGGGGTATTCAGGGATGGGATAAAAGTGTAAAGTATCAGGCTGGTTACCCTTACGCGCCTTAAATGCCTGACATACTTGACAAGCACCTATATGTGCACGAATGAGGTACTGTACCCTCTGAAATGGGACACGACGCACAACACTGCGACCATTTTTTTCCACAACTTCCCATAACAGATAACGTCTGTCGAAAATCTGGTGTGTCTTACTAATACCTGGATGTGCATAAGTATGTGTTGCACCTATAACCTGATCTAGGATGGATAAAGGAACACAGATCCTGCCATCCTTGCGAATTCTGCCATTGTACAACCTGTACCCCTCTGTGGCACCCTCAAACTGTAATCTGTGCCACAGTGGCGCATAAACTGCATCGTGCTGATAATGCTGATCCCAGCCGTCATACAAAATCTGGGTATCAGCAGGCAATTTCACTGTGGTGTTCAAAACTTCAGATGGCAAATCTGCAGACACCTGATCATCAAACTGTAGTGTACCCTGCAAACAACGCAGGGCCTTCCTCAAAGGCCTGCCACAAACAGGTACAGTTGGATCGGTCATCAGAATGTGACAACCTTCATGATCTACAAAAGCAGGTTTCCCTGCATAGGGAGACACACTAAGTCTCCGCAGTTGGCGTTCAATCAATGTGTGTGTATACAGCTCAACAGCCTCAGTCTGGCTACCAAAATGTACTGGCACACACTCTGTACATCCTACAACATCACAGCCATTAGGCTTACTATACTCACCAAACTGCTCAGGATATTGTTCCTGTAACATTTTTTTGGCTCTATCCCGCTGGGCTGCTTCCTCACGACGCCAGCCTGCCACATCCTCAGCAGAACCATGAAAACTAACATCCTGTGCAAGCCCCGCAGGATATGCCCATCGGGAAAGACAATCTCCTACAGTATTATCTACACCCTTCTGATACTCAATTACAAGGTTAAAACGACTCAAGAACTCATGCCACCGGCCACGGCGACCGAGTGGACCCGAAACGGTACACAGATACTCCTTGTACCACTGTACAATGCTGGAGTGATCTGTTTTTACAATAACCTCCTCAAAACCTATCCAACTCTGAAACTTTAACAAACAACACACTACAGCATACGTCTCCTTCTCTCTCACAGTCCAACCTATCTGTCCTGTACCGGATGCTTACGCCTTTTGCCCTCACGGTCACCCTGTAATTTCCTGGAAAAAAACGCCACAGGGTGCCAGTTACCATCTTCCTGTTCCTGCTCCAGTGCACCTCCTACAGCATAATCAGATGCATCGGTGACACTACGCCACCGTGCATTGGCCCTGGGCAGGTACAAGGAGACCTTACACACTAATGCATCCTTAATACCCTGAAACCCTGCCTTCATATCATCAGTCCAATCGATGGCTGACTGCTTGGGGGATAAACGCACACGCTTCTTGGGTTTCAGGGGCAGATTATTACCGTCACGACCAGAACCATTAACCTCACTCATAACTCTATCCTCAAACTGATACTTACCCTTGAGGGCATCCATCAGGGGTGCCGCATACTTGGCATACCCCTTGATGTACATACTATACCAATTGGCTAAGCCTAAAAACCCTTTTAAAGCCTTAGCCGTTTTAATGTCTTCCCAATGCCAGCGCTCCAACGCCTCAGTTTTTTTGGATTGGTAAAACGTTTACCATTACTGAGGATGTGTCCAACATACTTCACCCTGTTTATCAACATACTGCATTTTTCAGGCTTGACTGTAAGGTCAGCCGACGCCAACGCAAAAAACAACTCCCTGAGGCACAAATAATGAAAAAAGAGATCATCCTGCAGGGTCGGATGCTCTGGCGGTACATAATAATAATCCTCAGAGCTAGAATTCTGAGATCCATCAGGCAAAATTGGGGGCGGAGACGTACACGGACTCAGAAACGGATGAGAACGATCATCCAAAGCATTACTGTCACACAGCAATCCCTTTCCACGTTCCGCTGGGCGGTAACGGGTACAAATGCGTGTACCTGTCAACAAGTCATCAATATACGTGGCTGGATTACAGCCACCTCCAAGCAGGGGAGGAGCACGCCATTTCCGCAACGACTGAGGTAGATTCTGAGGTTTGCAGTGGTTTTGAAGGTAATGGACATGTTGAACAGGGTGTACAGGTTTTGCATCCTGAGGGTGTATCCCGCAGTATTTTTTCTGTGGTACAAGCTGATGAGGCATACCCTGACACTGTAAAGTACAGGGATGCCATTATCAATGAATTTAGGAAGAGTGTGTTTACTAGGAAAAATTTCGATGAGATTGACAATTGTAAAAGGGGTGATTATGCGAAAGTCAAATTGGAGTTAATTGACAATTTTGTTCCCCACTCATGTAAAGCTATTCGTACTGTAGGAGTTAGGGAACAGGTGCTGTATGAAAAGATTCAATCTTTTCATGATAGAGGCTGGATAGCGGAGTGTAAGAAGGACACACAGTGGTGTAGTAGGGCTTTTCTGGTACCTAAGCCAGGTGGTAAATGGCGTGTAGTCATTGACTACCGCTATCTTAATACCCAGCTTAAGGGCCAAAATTTTCCCCTACCTGTAATTGAGGACCAATTGGCAAAACAACATGGCAATCACATTTTTCCCCTGATTGACCTCGAAGATGGTTTCCATCAAATGCATCTCGAGGATGATTGTCGCCCCCTCACTGCTTTTATAACCCCCTTTGGTGTTTACCAATGGAAGGTTTTGCCAATGGGTGTCAAAGTAGGACCGCCGGTTTTTCATAGGTTAGTGCAGTGGGTTATTCGTAAGTGTCCCCTGTCCAGCCCGTAAAACTGCTCAACATGAGATAGGGGGGTATGGGGACCAGAGCGGCGCTGTCTTTTCAGAATGTGCCGACGACCCCTTTGACGTTCATGGCGGGGTAACGCAACATCGGACAGCACAAAATTCACCCTGGGCTCATCATCAGTTCCAGATTCACTGAGTTCATCTGAAATACCATAATTTTCAGAGTCCTGTGAATCACAATCATCCTCAGACTCAGAATCAGTATGCAATTTCCGCAACGGCTCGGCATACTTATTATACACCTGCCGCTTACTACTAGGGGATACCTGCTTGTGATCATACGCATCAAAATGTACTATACGATAAGGTCTATTACAACGCAACACCCTACCGTGCATGTCAGTAAACAGGGGGGTACCCTTAGGCACCTCAACCCAGTCTACAGTTATCCCCCCCATCAGCCACCACCAACTGGCTCGTTTACATGTGGGCAGCACAGCTATCCCACGGCACCCATCCAAAACAAGCTTCTGTGCCACCTGGGGCCAGAGCTGGTTTGGTGGATGTACCCAGAGTACCTCAGGACTCCAGTCTTTGCTCAGTGCATTGTCAGTACTGTCCCAGCCCTTTGGAAAAAGACGCATAGTAGTTGAACTAAATGCGTCACATGAAACGGGCATTTTTTTCTCAAGCATCCACCCAGAAAGGGCATCAACTACCCACTGCTGGGTTCTATAACTGCCTGTTTGCCACACCCGGTTGACGTAAGTCCCGTAGCCGTGTCATGGCAGTGCCATCGGGCTGGACCTGCGTGCCCGTGGGGGGGGGGGGTTCTGGAAACCAAATCCAGGAATCTCCGTCATAGAAATACTATGTACACACTCGTGCACAACAGGGGGTTCCTGCCGTGACTGTGAATACTCAACTGTACGCAAGTAACCCCAACCAGCCATAAAATAATCGGGTGCAAAATTACCATCCTGAACATCACAAATACTGCTACCTTCACTCATCATACCGTCAGCCACTGAGAAATTACCTTCAGAACAATCAGAATCAGAATCAGAATCAGAATAAGAATCAGGCTGGAGGTCAAACACACCATCCAAAACTGAAGCAAGAAGCTTCTCAGCAGCCTCACTCCCTGAGGGAGAAGTTGTTGCTGCCTTAACAGGTACCGGGGAATATATCCTACTCGTACCCAAACACTGGGACATATAAAGTCCAGCAAAAAGACTTACCAGCAAACACCCAGTAGCCATGATAGAAGGAGCCTGTTCACGCTCCAAAAATTCTGGATGACATCTATGGACATCCTGCAGTGATGACGTGGCACCAACACTGCCACTCACTGATGGGGACACACTCCCCTGATATGACTCCAATACACGAGAATGCATACCCTTACTCAAAAATACCTGCATACCTGCACACAACCCTGACAATAATGTAAATGGATCTACAGACCGAGACAACACACTCGACAACAAACCATGAGATGTCTGTGTGTGTGGTATAATTAGTTTTGTTTTTTTTCATTACACCGTTCAAATCCGGGGCAAAGCAAAGGTCGGATCCCATTCCACTGGACCCTGACCACGTGCCAGACGAATTTACAATGCAGCCGGACGGCTGGGCTACCGTCTCACTGAAAGAGCGCACAGACTCGGGTCCTGTTCCAATGGACCCTTGATTGAGCAATTTTCCAGCTGAAACAACAGAGCTGGGTCCTGTGCCACTGGACCCTTCGTTCGACGGATGCCTGTCGCAAACAATTGAGGTGGGCCCCATTCCACTGGACCCCGTATTCGTGCTACCAAAGCCACCAGACCCACGTGATGTGTCCGGTAACTCGTCAACTTCCTGAAATCCTGAAAGAGTTTGCTGGAGAGGCAACACAAGTAGCTGCGCAAAGCGGTCTCCCGCGTTGATGACTACAGACTCATCTGTGGCGTTCTCCAGCAATACTTTAACATTGCCACGATAATCCTGGTCGATCACACCAGCCCTAACGTGGACACCTTTAACAGCAAAGGAACTGCGGGAAGCCAGCTGATCATATGTGCCAACTGGCACAGCAATTGCTATGTACAAAGGAATCAATTTTTGTGTGCGGGGCTTCACCGTAAATGTCTCAGGTGTCCTGAGATCATACCCTGCTGCACCTTCAGAACATCTGATGGGAACGTAGGCGGAGGGATGTAATTTTTTCACCAGAAACGGCGCTGAGGGTTGTCGATGTTCTGCTGTGGCTACAGCCAGATGATGCATGACCCTGAAATGCACCGAATCAAGGGCCTCATCTGAAGGTCTACCATCAGTCACCTGGCTCCACCGTGAACAACCAGACCTCAGTTGGAAAGAGGGGGAGGAGGAAGGGAAAAGGACCTGATGCGGCGCCTGACTCGAATTCTGTACTAGGCTCTTGAAGATGCCTTGTGAAAATCCTTGAAATCCTGGATGGTTCCTGCCTGCGAAACAAGAAACAGAAACAGAGCGGCAAGACAGAATCAGGGGACGGGAAAATGATACAGATTTCTTCTCATACTGTTGCTCCGGCACACGCAAGATTGACTTGGGTGTCTCAGCCGGGGCAAGCAACTGGCAGCGTATATGGGATTTCTTGAAGTCCTCCAACGGGACAAGGTAGTCACTGGTTGGAATAAATGCTAAATTATAACTCAAAAGAAATGGAAATCCAAGCAGGATACGGGGGCCAATATCAGCCATATAAATAAAAACATTCATGCACCTCAAAAGCATGAGTCCATTTCTGCCTGCCACAGGCAGGTCAACGCTGACACGCACCCCTTTATATCCTCCCTTGATGGGAGCACGACCAGCCCCAATGAGCTTCACTACCCGCGGGGCCGTCTCCCAAACTTCTTTAGGGAATAACTGATAGCCTCCCACAGCCATAACCTGACATCCAATGTCACTCACGGCCATGGCTATCAATGAAAGAACTTTGTGCTTTCATGAAAATTTACCCGTACCTCAGTGGCAAGCTCACATTTTGAGGGACGTGTAACCTGCACAGGGCACTTGGGAAATCGTGTACGCGTCCTAAGATCAGAATACTGATACTTCTGTGGCCCCTGTGTGGGGGGAGGGGGGGGGTCGCCAGCATCTACGGGCCGGACATTACGTACATAAACAACATACGCCCGTTGACCCTTGGTGGTCATTTTGGGGGGGTCAGCAATCAGGGCGCGCCGCGCCGTACAATAAAAAAGAAGGCACGTGTCTTGCTCCCCAAACCCCTAGCCTTTCTTTGGAGGCGCATCAGGCACCGCAACCTCAACTTCCTGAATTTGCTTGTCCCTGGGATCTGGGTTCCGCTTGGGATCCTCTCGCTCCGGGCTGGGAGCTCGTCTATCATCGCATTTGTCATGCCGACAGTTACGGTCCCGGCTCTGGTCCCGATCATTTCTGGTGCGACTGGAATCACTGCGTCGCTCAGAGTGCCGACTATGACTGCTATCTGTGCTAGATCAACGATCCCTGTCCCTGTGACCCCTGTACTCTGGACGACGGTCTCGACTGCGGCTACGACTAGATTCATAAGAACGGTCACGACTCGTACTACGACCGGATGAGTCGTAACGCCGTGAGACCCATTTACGATCCCTTGACCGACTACGCTCTTCAGCACCAGACGTGGAAGATCCAGAGTAAAAAGGATTAGAGCCACGCCTACGACCCTTCCAATCATCATGGGTGCGTTGGCCATCACGGCTATCGCCCTGACTCCAACTACGTGACCTGTCATTGCCACGGCCACGCTTGGAATCACCGTCACGATGCCGTGTACGGCCGCAACTATGTTCTCGATCACGCCCACGGCTGTAGTCCTGCTTGCGGTCAAAATCCCGACCACGACTACTGTCTCGTTGGCGACCGTCACGGCCGCCCTTGCTCTGTGTAGTCATATAGCTAACAGACTCAGCCGAACTACCCTGTTCTACTGTCTCCAACAGATATTGCTGTGCCCAAGTGCTTTGTCTTACCGCTAACAAGCGAGGCATGAGGAAAGCATAAAGCTCCAAATAACTAAACTCGGTCCCATATGCTGCCTGAAACTCATGAATCTCGTCATTAATCTTACGCCAATAATGTCCCACTGGTTTCTTGTTAGAATATGCCACTATTCCCTGTGACAGGTAAGTATGGGCTTCCCAGGTAGTCACTCCACCTCTCACACGTTTGCCATGACGCAAAAACCGTGTAAAGAAACGGTACCACTCCTCAGGACCAATCTCACCGCGCAACCGCATCTTAGCAAAAACCGCTTTAGCCCTATACGGGTTGGTAATTCTTAATCCGTACGCAGTAATGAGGTCCCACAGTTCCTGGAAACTCAATTTCTCTTCCCGTAATCTCTCGATGAGAAAAATCCGTCTATCTTCAGGTTGTGTAGAAATGAGGATGCTTTTTTGGACCGGCTCTTCACACCGGAAACCACAGACTTCATACCAATCTACATACAAAACTTCCCAGTCTACAAAAGGGTCCTCCTCACTCCACATCGGAACCTTGTACTGCTCTTGCAGCGATGGCAGAATTGCAGGGTCAAGCCATCCATCAGGCTTACTCCCAAATACACCTAGACTGCGGGATTCACCCTGCTCGGGAAATTTAGGCTCAAAAGTAACTGGAGGGGTACGAACCTCTGAAAATGCCATACCATCAAGGACACCTGTAGGCACCACTGTTGATCGTGCCTGTGCAGGAACAAGCGCCCTCGACGGCTTCACCACGCCATCATCCGCCAACAACCAGGACAACTGACTATGGATGGTTGAATTAGGCAAATGCCCCGATTGTGTAGCCCCTTGTTGAGGCAACGAAGACCCATACACTCCATACGGGTTATGCACAAATGGAGCAGGGGGCAACACGGGCGCAACAACCGATGGTGTCGTCGGCACAGCACTGGGCACCTCAACACCACTCGGTCGTTGTACATCTGAAGAACTTACTGCAGCATCATTCTCCTTATTATCACCACTGGAATTCCGCTCGGGATGCTCCACTGTTGCATGGGATTTGAATTGTCGCATTACTTTCGAAACGCGATAAGCACACTCATCCCTAACTTGTTGGACAGCCTGACCATCAAACTCCTCAAATCTCGCATTCATGAATGCATACACCTCGTCTAAACTCTCGGAAATGCACCGAGCAACCATGGACTCCAACTGATCCGGCACAGCAACCACGGATTTTTGCAATTCGTGGAATTGAGTACACCATTTTTTTTTCCTGTTCGCCCATAATTTCGGATACACGTGTCATGACATGAGACGGCAAAGGATCAACAACAGGCCTTGGGCCTTGCACGCCTGTAACCCCTTGTGTCTCTTCAAATGCATTCAACAGTGTGTGCACTTCATGACATTTTTTTTCAACGGACTCATAAGTGCCAAGCAACTTAGAGTCCATTCGCCTCTCAAAAACATGCATGTCTTGACTTCTTTTTTCCACTTCTTGATGCCATGCCCGAATTTTTTTCTGCACTTCGTGATTACACTTGCGATTTTTTTTTCCACTTCGTGAGTACATTCCCGAATTTTTTCTCCACATCTTGGGCACACTCCCGAATCTTTTTTTCCACATCTTGATTATACTCTCGAATTTGTTTCTCCACATCTTGATGAGATTCACGAATTTTTTTCTCTAGGTTAACCTGATTCACATCAAGCCCAACTTTTTTCAAATGTGCACCAATGAGTCGCTCCACCTGAGAGGAATCCTTTGACTCCTCCAACACCCTAACACGATGCTCAAGAAGATCCATACCTTGATCGTCCCATCCAACACGCTCCATCAATTGTGACTCCATCTCTCGCAAGCGCTCCTCCATTAGTTGGCGAAGCTCACTCTGCAGAGAAATAGAGGTCAATTGTGGAGTTGGGGGAGGGGGGGGTTGCGGAGGCGACGGCGACGTAGTTGCTACTCCTGCCGCACGAAAACGAGCATTCTCCGCACGCAACTCTTCTATTTGCAACGCAAAATCGGCACGAACACGTTCGAATTCACGTTGCATTTCGTCCCTCAACCGTTGTTGACCAGTATTCAATTCATGCACCGAACGATCAATGCCATCTACCTTGGAATTGAACTTGTCACATCGCATATTGGGGGTGTTCCAAGCCGCGGCTAGCCGCGGCTGGGGGGGTTGGACCCCCCCTCCCCCCCCCCCCCCTCCCCCCCTCCCCCCCCGTGGCTGGCCACGGCTGGCCAAAAATGGCTGGGGGGGAAATTTGGCCAAAATCAAGGAAAACGAAGAAAAAACGGCCACACTTGGGGTCCCTAGGGGTGCAAGCCAACCCCTTTTGACTTGTGGCTATATGTGCTACTGCATTTGGGGCTACTAGGTTGTGTGGCCTCTTTTGAAGTGCGAAATGACCACCCTCCCTCCCATGCTCAATATCAAGTGCAGCTGAAGATACACAATGTGGCAAAGACATAATGCAAAGACAATCATCAATGTCTCATATCGCATTGTTGTGAAGAGGAGCCCCAAACAACGGGCTACCATGCGAAAGTGAAATAGAGAAATTGGGGTGAAAAATATATATCGTGACAAAAGAGGGTGCAAATATGGGACTATGGCTATGCCTCTACCACAGTGCCCTCCTCCTCTTCATCTCCATACACCGAGCCCTCGTCATCAGCAGTGACCTCTTGATACGTCTCAACATCAACAACATAGTACCCTCTCTCATCCATGGAATGGGGGATAATTTCCTTTTCAACCGAACAATAAGGAACAAGGATGTTACCTCCATCCCACTCAAGCACCGCAGACCCATCCTCTTTTTCCTCCCGCAACCGGAGACAGCGAATTGTGATGTTAAACCTTCCGTCCCGTCTTTAAACCCCAACGCGCCATGGGGCTCGGCCATTCTACATCCCCGGTCCTGTCGACGCATGTGAATTTGTTGTGCAAAGATGCCAACAAGTTCACACATTTTTTCCTATCTAAAAAACACATGCACTGGGGCAGCTCCATGCATGCTCGCCGACCTTAGTTGGACACGGGGACGCTACAACACACTGCAACGGCAGTTGTGTTGGTGATTGTGCAACTGGACCAAACATCCCATAACCACATCCCGATGCATAATGCAACTAATTACCTAATTACCTAATTACCTAATTACCTAATTACACAAACATGACAAACGTAGGTGCATGGAAATTGTACCAATACCTGCCGCAGAGACACATCATCATCATGGAATCTTGAGAGCAAAGGCAAAGAGGCAAAGAGGCAAAATGCAAAAGTGCAAGGCCCAACGCAATATGGCTAGACGGTTGGGTGGCTAGGTGACAAGGCGGCTGGGTGGCTGGGTGGCTGGGCGGCTGGGTGGCTGGGCGGCTGGAGCCCCCCCCCCCCCCCCCCCCCCCCCCCCCCCGCCCCCTCCCCCCCACTGACCGGAACCGCTCCATTGTAAGTTTGAAATTTAGCATTCACTGAACTCTCCATTCACCCAATTTGTGACTCTTGGCTTTGAAACACCATCTTCATTCAATTCTCCACCGATTCAACTCGTGTCTCAAGCTTCGACATACTCCTTTGCACCGAGTCAACATGTTGTAACAATGAATCATGGGTACAGTTGTGAGTGTCAACACGTTGTCCCATGTGAATGTTTTGTTTTTCGACCTCCCTTTTGAATACATTCAATTGCGTTTCATGGGAGTCATGCACCGAATTCAAGCGACGCTCGAGATTATCAAACAATGTTTTAGCTGCTACCGCACGAGCGTCAACTTGCACTATTCGCTGGTCATGTAGTTCACGCACACCTTCAATTTCTTGTTGAGTTTTCCTCAACCCAGTGTGCATGGAGTCCAACCTTTGAATCATGTCCTTCACCTGTGCATTTAAATCAACACCTGGACCCATCTCCTTATGGACACCATCGGCGACACGACATTGCAAGTCTTCCTTTAACTTACCTATATGTTTGTTCATCTCTCCCATTTCGCGATCATGTCTCTCACGCCATCCTTGAAAGGCTGAGACAGATATATAATCAGACTTGGACTTATCAATCAATGTAAGCAATTTTGATTGCAATTCATGCAAAAACTCGGACGAAACACAACGAGAAACACGATGAGACAATTCACCAAGACGATCTTCAATTGTGTGTAATGATTGACGCGTCTCGTTTGCAACACCTTCAACATTTTGTGGAAGGCTTTGAAGAGCTTCCTTATGATAGTGTTGCATTTCCTCACGGACTGCCTTCAATTCATCCGCCGTGATTTGTAACCCTTCATAATAATAATCCCTACTCACAAATGAGTTCAAGGAATCAAAAAATTCTTGGCGGGACAAAAATGCATGTGAAACATTGAAAATATCATTCTCAACATGATTGAAACGGTGGTCATTCGCTACCACCGCCTCATTAACGTTCTGCAAGAAGAAGTTGGCTTGCTTGCTAAACTCATCAATCTTGTCCTCCACAACATGTAAATCACCTACGGTGACAAAAGCCTCCATGAATTCTTGAATATCTGCATCTGCTTCAAGAGCACGATGGGCGGCCTTGGCACCATTCTCAATGTTGGCCAAAATGTCATACACATCGTGAATACTCTTGGAGACGAGGCACCTTCTTGTTCCATGCGATGTATGCGTGCAAGCATGTCTTCAATTTGACCTTGAGATGTCTTATGCCTATCCGCACATTTGGATCGAGTTCGTTTGTGCGAACTTTGCAATGCCTCGATTTCCAACTTCAATTGATGAAGATCTTCACTAGTGTGACTTGGTGTTTTGTGTGCTTGATCTTGATGATATGACATACCAAAAGACAGTCGTTCTCGTGGCTCACCTTGAGATGGACGGTATTTCTCTTGCGAGTCATATGGGATTTCATGTGGTACATAACCTCTCAATGGCGTCCTTTTGAACTCGCGCATGCGCTCACGTGATTTATAGCTGTCGAATGGATCACCTTCAAGCTCGGTTGAGGGATTTTGACCACTTGGTTGACCTTGTGAATAACCGACATCGTGTGCATCATAACCATATTCCATGTCACTCACCTAATGCATTCCATGCTCATCATGTGTACCATGCACTTGAGGGAAGAGAAATGGCTTCAATGGCACATCATTGTCCTCATTCGGATCGTAGCCTTTAAATTGTTCTTTGACAACGCTACCATGTTTATGGCTTTCCAATATCCCGTATTGCTCCATTTCCGATGTTGATCCTGATTCCGAAAATGGCAACAATTTTCGAGTGTTTGGTAAAATCTCCGGCCAAGTTGACACAGTGTATGAGGACGAGGGCACACACAATCCGATCAATCAATAGATCCTTTGCAGAGCTCAACAGATTCGGCGGTGTCAGTGGAATCGACTTTCAAGCTCTGATCTCAGGCATTATAGAAAAGTCATGCAAGGCCCTGAAACCAGGAATACATGCAATACTAAACCGCATTGTGTGAATTGTGCAATAATGCTAATTACATTACTGTTCGTGAAAACCGATAAAACTGCCTGGACGTGCGCATGCGGATCTTTCAATGAATGACAAATCCTGTGTATGGGATTCTGTTCAATAATGCTATCCGATTACACCATTCACAGTTCCACTCTGAATCCCAGGTATTCTGACGCTTGCATAGTTGGGTCCTTGAGAGCAGCATACGGCAGGATCAAACCAGAACGTTGCTCATGATATTGGTCAACTACCTGTAACACAAGAAGGGCAACTGTTCAGAGTTACCATACCTTAGCCATCCCTTGAACGGTAGTTGGCAAACACATTAAAGCTATGCCCCACATCTGACTCAGACAATGGCTGTTCCGCCGCTCAACACTAAAAGATCCGAAGTGAGAATAAAATGAATCTGAACTCAGGATATACAGTGGGAAACTGCCACATCCGTGGGCATCCCAACGTGCTCTTGATGCACTGAGACCGAAGACCAACAGAGATAGCATAGACAGAGAGCAGCGAGCCAATTTTCCCACTGCTAAGCTGTCACTTATTGCCAGACTAATCGCTGTAAACCGAGCATTGGGCCACTTGCACTCGCTGTGAACCCCCCCCCTTTTCCCTGCAATTGGGAATCCTGAAATCACAATGTGGCTTGGTAGGTGAGAGAGAGAGCCTGAAGGGCGCAAGGGAAACAGTGGTCCTCAGCAGGGCATGGTAGAAAGCCCTAAAATATAATCGGAGAGCACTGCCCAGGCTTCTGGCCATGGCTGAGCATCACTGACTACCGTAATATACAAAAAGGGAATGGTGCAGCACTTGAGTAGGACACGGGTAGCACTGCCTGCCGACACCAGCAACAGTGCCAGCAATCTGAGCAACAGTGATTTTCAGAAGATGTTGACAATACGTGCAAAGTGGTGCAGCACTGCAATCTGCCCGCTAGTCCCTTCGCTCTGGCTGGGGTTAGAGCTGGCTATTTGGGAGCCACCCCCAGGCCATTGAGCTGGGATTTGGATAGTAAAGGAAAACAAGAACACACAGGGGGCAGCCGACGCGCATGCTCTGCGCCTGAAGAGGTTGAGCCCCTCGGTCATTTAGGGCCTAGTCATCGCGGGGCTGATACCCATGGCAAAGAAGTAGTGGCGCTGGCGACATTCTCATTGGTGCTGCTGTGGGCAAGGCTTTCATCGACGGAGATGTTGGATCCGTAGCTTGACACCCATTGAAGATCCCCATGGGCCAGCAACTTGTCTTTCATGACGATACCTGACCGGGTGGTCAGGCCAGGTCCTCCATCGTCACACGTACACAACCCCTACTCGTCTTCGGTCTAAGCTTGGAGCGCGGCCATTCCGCTCCACAGCATTGATGCGATTGCGGCACCCAGGAACGGGGCAATGAAATAGATCACGGTATTGGGAATGCTCCAAAACGCGCTAGCATACAGATTGGGACCAAGGGTACGGGCTGGATTCAGGACAGCTCCAGTCAGAGGTCCATCAACGAGGATACAGAAGGTGAGCGTTGATCGAGCCATACCACCGGCGGATGGTCAGAAATAAGGGCCACTTTGTCGCTGATATCCTCAAGTGCCAAAACCCTGGGCGACAATTCCTTGCCAACAATCCGCATCTCATTCACAGGGGGGCTACAGGCACTTCAACTCAGGCCAGTGCTCTCAGCACTACTTAGCAACTGTGTAACCACCCTCCATGACCATGTTGTCCGTGATCTTTGTAGCCCCGACACAGACAGCCCCAGCACCCAAACCAAGGAGGACAAATGCGTAGTCCCCCTGACCAATGGGAACTGCGCGGCCATGTGGCAATGGAACGTCATCAAAGGGGCTGCCACAGGCAATCAGGGCCTTGTTCATCCACTTGACGATGTCTTTAGGGAAAGCCTCCACATTGGTGTTGGGGTTGGACAGAGGAATTTTGCAGTTTGTAGCAACTGCTTTAACAATTTCCTCAGTGAACTGTCCTAGAATACCGCCCGAGCCGATGAGGCCTGCGGCTTTAGAGCCCTTAATTGTCTGCAGCAGGTCAGCAACACCACCATCGGCCGCTAATGACGGATGTTGTCCACAAAGAAGGAAAGACGAAGTTGGAACATGTAGCTGTACTTCCTGCAGGCCTCTCCCACGGGTGGACTGTAGATAACCGGCCTCACCTCCGCCAGCGTATTACAAGTGCTCATTGCGCTTCTGAGGTTGGCGGAGGTAGTGGTATTTTCTCGATATTGTTCCAAATTTGGCTGTAGGCACCATAGCAACGTTCCACTTGCTGCTCCATGTTCTACACAGTCTGCCTTCTGCTCCTCCAAAGTAAATGCAGCCCCCAGTCATGCGGGAGTTGAAGAGCAGCAACTCCATTCACACCCACTTCATCACCTGTCGCTCCAGCTACAGGAGAAACGGTGCTACCACATGAAACGCAGTGCATTGCACTGAGTAGAACTTTCGAAAACTGGACAAAAAAAGTCTGAACTGCCCCCCCCCCCCTCCAGAATTCGAAACAACACATTGGAAAAACACACTGGATCTTTTTGATGGCGCCCCAGCTAGCGCAGGTGTAGGGCAGGGGGCCAGCACCGAGCACACTTGTATTTTTTCGGATGGCGCTCAAGCTGGCGAAGGAGTAGGACTCACGGACAACTCAGAGTACACTTGTATTTTTAGATAGCGCCCAAGCTGGCGCAGGAGTAGGACAAAGGGCCAGCTCAAGGAAGGTATTCGGAGGAGTATCTGCAAGGGTACTTTGTTACCTCACTGAGTCACGGCACATTGCCTAAGCCGAGCAGCCCCCTTTCCACCCACCCCCCGTGGTTTCTCGCTCGAGGGGAGCGGCGTGTCAGTCTCATTCGGGTGTGTTTTTGTGACTTCTCTCTGAACCATAGAGAGCTTGGGCGGGGGCATTTCCCCTCCCCCCCAAAGTCCACACCCTACTCCGAGGACTCATCTTGGCTTGCCATGTTCGGGGAATGCAACCCTAAGTTCTACTACTTGGCAAGCCAAAGATGGTATAGGCCTACTCTCAATCCGAAACGCCGAAGGTGCAGGGGGAGGGAGCGCTGCACTCCTACTTATCATCTGGTAAAGATCATGAAATGCTGTGGCACTGCCAAAGGCATATGGGTGGCATGGACTCACCAGACCACATTTACATTGTTTGTACGGCGCAAAAATATACCAACAACTGTGCCTTGATTCTACAGCAAGGACACATCCAACGTTCAGAAAAAATGAAGACAGGTTCCTGCCCCTTGAATTTACCGACAGGGCAAGCCCCCCCTCCCTTGCTCTGCTGAAAATTGAACCTGCCTTCATATGCCAAAGATCGACTCTACAGCACTGGCAGGAGCCCAGGCATCCGGACCTGACTGCCCACAAGAAGAAATAGCCGCCCCGGACCCCGGGCTGAATGCTTGGGGTAATGGGTCCCATGGTGCATCCGTTTGTGCAATGTGAAATACCTGCGAACGCAGACAACAGCTTGTTTTTCCAGCTCAGTTCAGAACTGTCCTCTGGCGTCGAACAAAGTGCACGCCACCGAGAGCCATTCCGAACTCTTTGTATGCCTCACATGCTCGTAGGAACCGCTGAACACAAAGGCTTCTTCGGGTCTTAGGGCTGAACACCACCACAGGCAGGGAGCCGTAGTAGTGGCTATCAAGCATGACATCACACATCGTGTGCCCAAAATAGAATACACCCCATACAGCAGAAATGTATCACTGCAAGCAGCGATGAAATGCTTCTGTGCCTCAGCATCGGGGTTCCTGAAGTACTTTGTATTTACAGAGAAAACACCTTCACAGAGCGCTACAGGCAGGCTCACGAATGCCTAAAATTGTGAGTGGTGCCTGCAGATGATGCAGGTCCGAGCCCGCAAACGGAGAGAGTGTAAGTCAGACGTCTATGGTCGAAGTCGGACGTCGCACCAGCAGCCTCTCGGGCTGTGATGGCTGTCACTTGAACACTGCTGAGGGGCAGAGAGAACTCCAACAATGCGGCTGGGCCTCCCATGGAGCACCACTGACCCCCCAAATATGCCTCAATCGGCTGGTTTGCCCATTTGTGATTCCTGTTAGGTCTGACTGCATGGGCACAGTCTCCCATGTTACACGAAACGGTTGGAGAACACTGCTCACAGACTGGCAGCATGTTTAAATGATGCTGTCACTCCTGGTGCTGATTTGGGAATTACTTTGCGGAACCCAGGTTTTAAGCTGCATAGAACTATACAAAAAAGGTATATACGTGCCATCAGGGGTGAAACATTGGGCCACATGCCCTGTTCATACACAGAGGCACATGTGCCGTGCTGGGCTTTCAGAGCCTGTTGTTGTACGCCAAGCCGCTTGCGCCCGGGGGCAAGCCCGTACTATTTGAGGCATGCCCATTTTGGTTGCACAACGCCACTGCTTGTGGCGGACAGGATGAATGGTGCCTGTGTGTTGCAAAACAAGGCTTCGGCGGCCATTTGCACAGTCTTTTGCTCCTGTAAGTAGCACATCCACAGTGCGGTGTGCTTCCACTAACCTGCACTGACTGGCAAGGCTGCTCAAAGCTGTGCTGCGCCAATGCGTGGTAGTGTGTACAAGAAATATGAGGCAGCGGCATGTGCAGGAAGTAAGAAAAAGTCACTGCCTTGTCTTTCTTGGAGGGCTTGATCGGGGCCAAGCCCCCTTTAAAACCCTCTTGTTGATGCTAGGACTAACTTAAGTATTTTTGTCATTCTTTTGAAGCCTTTAGTACACTTTCTCAAGGTAACTAGGGCTATAACCCTAGCCCCCCATGAAGTTCACCCCTACCACTCAACTGAGCGGAGGTATCTTCCTTCATGGAGGATATACCGAAATAAAATAGGCATTTCATGCTTTAGGCCTTGGAGGTTAAGCCTAGTGGTCTCCCACCCCAAGACCCCTATACTCAATTGTTTCTACCACTTATTGTGGTTCTACTTTTTAACTGTTTCTGAATTCAGTTGCTTGGCCAAGTCATATTCTGTGTCTGGCCTGACACCTATGCCCCACATTCCTAACCAGCACCATTACACCCAAAACAGTGCACATGAAGTGCTTGATGCTATCTTTGAGGGTAGAGTCAGTCCAGTTTTCATATAAAATCTTTTGTATTATCCATTTGTGATTGAATCTTTGTGTTTATACCTGCTTTGTCTATCTGCAGCCCTTCTGTGTTACACTGGATTTCAAACTATTCATTGAGTCGATCCACGTCTTGTTCTTGCTCTACTTGCTCCTTTGGTTTTGGGATTTCACCATCAAAAACCTGCAGGATTTCATCAAAATCTATAGGGCACTAATCAAGGACATCTTTCCGGTAGCAGAGGCAAACCCTGAGAACCTTTCGAACCGACTCTGAGCAGAAGCACAAGAAAAACACACTGAACATGTCCTACCGATCCTGGTCGATCAGAAGTGTACAAGTCCAACTATCTCACCCAGTGAGTGAACCGCCACTCAGAGCAGCATCTGGGTCTCAGGAAGATCCAGAGCACAGAAGGGCGGAACTAAATACGCCCAGAACAATCCCATTAACCATGGAAACCTTAGCGGCCCATGGTGAAGACTGCAAAGGCTCCGCAAGCGTGTCGAAGCTTCCATCGCCTGGTCGGCTTGTCCAGCTTCGTCTTCTTCCGAACTTGGAGATGGTCCTGAAGAACAAGAGGACCTACGAAGGAGGATGGACGAGTTCATGCTCCAGGAAGAGTACCACCTGTCCACCGTAGGAGTAGATGGAAAACTACCTCCTGATGCCCTCGGGTCGCCGCCCCAAACTGAGATGGGCTCCTTCCTCTATTCTGGGCCATCTACAGACATAGCGGACACAGTATCACTACCGAGACGACCGAGAGTACACGAACACCCGAGAGCAAGGCATCCAGATCTGCCGATAATGGATCCACCTCGCCCAGAGCCCACCCATGGGGCTCCGGATCGTACGGCCGAACTATTGGCCAAACTTCTATCCGGATCGGAAGACCCGGATGTGACAGCTCTGTCGGACGCTGTCAAGGCTAAACTGGGTATCACTGAACCCTTACCCAAGCCAGCCCCACTCTCACCTTCACCCGGATCGAGCACGTTGGCTGATGATCTCAAAAGATCAAGGGTGTCCAGGTTGCTACCTAAGGTCACTTGCCCCAGCCCTTTTCATCCTCGCACGAGGACAGTCCCTATTGCTGAACTACAGGACGTGCCGGTGACGGAGACTGAGAAAAGAGGGCTGTCAGCCCTGGCACCTCTTGCCGGCGTATCACCTTCTGGCCTAACTCCGGGGGGTGGGAAGACCGGCAGACCTATTGCCCAGGCGAACATCCAGCTGGAACTGCCGGAGTTCGACCCGAAAAATCTGCCCGCATGGGCAGAGGAATTTGCTGAGTTTCTTTTGCTGACTGGCCAATCCCATGTGGATGTGGCCACCAAATGCTCACTGTTGAAACGCTCATGCAAAAAGAAATTTTTGCAAAAACAGGTGAAACAGATTGTGAAAACCTGTTCCACCTGGGCAGAGGTACTCCAAAGACTGGAGAAAACATTCCCAGTCTATGAGACTGACCTCAGTGTACGCACACAGATAGAGGAGCTACCTATGCTCCCTGAGTTTCCTTCCGCTGCGCCAGTTTCTGAATACGCGTGCGACCTGGAAAATCTGTTTTCACGAATGAACGTGGGCTCCTACGGAGCCACTGAGCCCCACCTGTGGCTCATGAGTAAGATCCCCCAACGTACGTGGGATGATTGCCGCTCTACCTCTGAGAGGAAGAGTCGGACCCACTCGTACGATGAACTGGTGGACCTTCTGATTGAGCTAGCTCTTGAGAGGGAGAATGATTCCCACATGGGGAAATTCCTCAAGAAGCCCTTGGGTCGAGGGGGTAACCCTACCCCCGAACGTGGCGAGGGGAATGGGCCTAAAAATCCCACTAACGCCAACCAGGGAGGTGGTAGAGGAAGGGGTCACCTACGTGCCATGAATGAGGTTAAACCTGGTGCAGGTACACCCCCTCTGTTCTACTGCAAACCTGTCAATGACAAGGGGGGGGCCTGTCATGCCCCTGACTGCGATCACCGCAGTGGCTGTATGCCGCAGATGAAACGTCAGCAGCATACCAAGAATGGGAAACCTGTGACCCATCAGGATCATTTCAGGTGTACCATCACCTGTGGCTATTGTGGCAAACGTCGTCACTACGAAGACAAATGTCACATAAAGGGACGCGAGAGTGATAAACTCAAGCGGCAGGAGGCTGAACGCCAGAAGACCCAAACACCCACCAAAAACCCTCAAAATGGGGATAAAGGTGGTAAAGGAGGTGGCAAGCGGGGTGGAAAAGGTGGACCCCTAACCCCCAGACGCGCTCATCAGCGCCCGTTGCTACACCCCCTCCTGCTGCCACACCCCCTCCTGCCGCAGGTGATCCCGAGAAGCGCCCACAGGGGGATAACGCTACCCCTGAGGGGAATAACTCCAAGAAGAGGCGATTGGCCTGGATGGCCAGGTCCCTCATAGCTGCAGGGGTGGATGTCAAGTTCCCTGATGAGGAGTAGTGGGGCGGCTCCGAAGAGGAGGACTTGGTTTTCTGGATCCTCGTGAAAATCGGGGATCAAGTTTTTTGAGCGGTGCTTGACACCGGTGCAACACTTTCCATAGTGGCCCGGCGCCTGCTAAAGACTTTCAAGAAAACTAAGACCGTGGCCATAAGAGTAGGGGATGGGCGTACCATCCATTCCTTGGGGGGGGTCGATGTGACTATATGGCTGGGCGACGAAACCGTGATCCAACACTGCAGAGTGCTGGACACCGACGCCTTTGACATCGTCATTGGTACAATCTTCCTACGAAGAAACCCCCAGGTAAAAAAGCTGTCTCTCCAGCGCCCCTCTTCTTTGCAATACGACTTTGGCAGTGGGCTGTTCTCCGTACCTTTGGAGCTGTCAGGACGAAAAGAGTCTGGGCTACGCTACGCAGCCAAGACTAACTATCGTACTGAAAACTACCAATTCGCCCGTCACGTTCTTCAAAATAAACTGGCGGCCCTTCAGGTAAACCTGGATGAGATCCAGGTGGAATTGTTTGCGAGCCAACAACAGCACATCATGCAGTTGTACTGCTCGAAACAATTGAACAATGCTTTCCGTTTCTTCTGGAAAGCAATGGGCCTAGCGTATGCTAACCCTCCCTTCTCCCTGCTCGCGAAGGTTCTAACCAAAATCGCTTACGAGGGAGGCAGGGTTGTCATGTGCATCCCTGACTGGGGCTGCTCTGGTGAACATGCTTACTGGCGCCGTATGCTAGATCGAATGACCGTGGGAAGAGTGCAACTCCCCGACGGCCCCAGCTATGTGCCTGAGGACTCAGACACAGCTATGCAGGCCCCTTACTGGGCCAGTTTCCTGTCCATCGTTGATTGATCTCTCAATCCTGTACCCCTGTGTGACCTAGATCAGGTGCTACTGAAAGAGGTCATGGCCGAAAATTGTGGCCTGACCCTTTCTGATCTCGAAAACCGATCTCCTGAGCACCTATCTGCCACACTTACAGGGTGTGAGTCTCCCGATGGCTATCTGGAACCTGCAGCTGTAAAGGAGGATGCTGACGACCAACTGTCTGAGATCACCAGCACTATTCCTCCTGTTGATCCCAGCTGTGTTGACCTAAAACACAGTGCCTTCCTAGCCCAGCTGTTGCTGGAGGAGGTAGATCTAGAGTCAACCTCTGAGCCCGCTTCCCCTGTTGGGAAGCCAGTGCTACACATGCAGCCTATGCACACAGGTGAACCTGTGGCCCGGATTGCTGATGCTCTGGCGCGGCTTGCTTCTAATAACATGCCATTGTCTGAGCATGACACTCAGGAACTCAGGCGGCTGTTGTACCTGAAGGCCGAAGGTATTGAGCGCCAAGAGCGGCTGCAATACTTCAGACAGACCTGGAAATCCTCCATCTGGTCTGAGGAGGACGATGATTCCTACACGCTGCCTGATCCTGAGATACCGCTAGTGTATTCTCTGCACTATGGGCAGCAATGTTCCCCTGAATGGCACGATGGTTCTGTGCCTGCCGAAACTGCTGATCGGCAGAAAAAGAAAGAACGTGGAAAGAGCAACCTCCATGCTGAGGAGGATTTCCTGCAGAAACTTGAGAGTCTTAACCTTGACCCCCGACTGAAGAAACTGCTGATAACCTATGAGGAGGTATTCGGCGCCTTGCCGCCCCCCCTCTCTTGTAAAAAACTGGTCCAGATGGACCTGAAACTGAAACCTGAATTTGAAAAGATGCGAGTGAGGCATCGTCCCTATCCCGCTCCACAGCAACAGGTTGAAGAAATCAAGCGCCAGATCCAGGAATGTATTGATGCTGGCCTTGTTGAAGAATATAAGAAGGGGGACTACCCCCATCACCGCAGTCACTGTTTCCTGGTTGCCAAACCAGGGTCGACTGCCCTACGACTGGTCGTTGACTATGGTGCGGTCAACAAGAAAACGCAGAACCACTCAGGGAGTATTCCTAACATGGAAAATACCCTGGAGCGTATTGCCAAATGCAGGTACAAGACCAAAATGGACAAACGCTCTGGTTTCTGGCAGGTGGACCTAACCGCCGCAGCTCAGGAGCTGCTGGCTTTTATATTCCCTAAGGGCCGTGTCTTTAAGTGGAACGTTATGCCTTTCGGGGTGGCTAATGCCCCCGCGCTCTTCCAAGAGCTAATGAACAAAATTTTGTACATACTGAGGCGCAGGCCTCTAGTACAGGAGTTGATTTCTCGGGGTGCAGGAATGGAGGCCCACATCAACGACGTGAGTTTGGGTACTATTACCCAAGAGGACCATGTCCTTCTCCTCCGTGAATTTTTCATTGTTTGTCAAGAAAACCATCTCCGAATCAAACTCCAAAAATGTGAGTTTATGAAAGAGGAGATGGAGTATTTGGGTTTCGACGTGGGGTATGGTTGGTGGAAACCAGCCGCGTCTAAGATGCAGCCCCTACAGGACATGCAGATTCGCGATGACCCTAAGAAGGGTCTACACGACGTGAGGAGTTTTGTGGGCGCCTGTAATTTCTATCGGCGCCACATCCACATTTTTACCTACTCCTCTGCCCCCCTCACTGACCTAATCAAGAAAACTACTCCCTGGAGGTGGACCGCCAGAGAGGAAGAGTGTTTCCAGGAGTTGAAGAAGAAAATTGCCTCCTCCAACTGCCTGGGAGTACCCCGCCCTAAGGGCGAGATAGTCCTGATCACTGATGCCAGTGATGTAGGGGGGGGTGGTACGATGTACCAATGGCAGGAGCTTAACCCCGCTGAACTAACCCACTGCCATTATCGTACTAGTGGACTGAACCGTGATGGTTCGTTGAAACATGACTATCCTACCAGTGAGTGGCGGCTGGTGCCACTGGGACACTGGAATTGGAAATGGAACCAAGCGCGTTCCAATTACAGCACCTATGACCAGCAACTCCTGGCCGGTATGTTGGTGCTTTCGTCACAATCCCAACTCCTGGGATCTAACCCTATTGTCTGGCTGTGTGACCAGGAGCCTGTGAAGTCTTTTCAGAAGGGCCCACCACGAGAGAAAGCAAAGATAAAGCAATGGTGGACTTACCTGAGCCAGTTCAGGCTGACAGTTCATCATATCCCCGGAATAAAGAATGAACTGTCTGACTATATATCACGCAACAACTTCGATGCGCTTATAGGTGAGAGCTCTGAGGCGCTTGCCAGAGAGGCTTTCCAGCGTATGAATGTCCAGCTTGACCTGTCCATGCGCACTGCTGGAATCCTGGAGGGTTGGAGTCTAACCGACTATCAGTCAGAGTATAAAGAAATTCTCCAAACCCTCAGCACTGGTCTCGAACCCCGTGTCATTGACGGGCACCAGTGGTATAAAAACAATCAGTACCTCTTCTACGAGGACCGAATTGTGGTGCCTGAGGCACGACTGGATGGGTGCCTACAGCGGTCCCATCTCAGTTCTGGTCACACTGGCGCTAATCGCTCAGTGGACTTCTTCCATGAGTGCTTTTCTTCTAGTCTAACCCTGACTGAACTGAGGTCGCGTATGCAGACCATTGTGGATGCTTGTGGCTGTCATGCCAGCAAGCAGAGCAACAGTAGGGATAGGGGCCTGATTTCCAGCTTACCCATACCCTATTGTGCTAACTCTCTTCTCTACGTGGATTTCATCCACGGCCTACCACGCTTCGGCGGCTATGATAGTTGCCTAGTGGTCACCTGTGGCCTATCTCGCTTCACCCGTGTGTTCCTTTGCAATAAGAAAATCACAGGTGAGCAGACTGTGAAAATGTTGGTCGAACAATGGTTCGAACCCTATGGAGCACCTAAGCAGGTGCACTCTGATGAGGATGTACGCATCCGCAGTGACACTGGGTGGTACAAACGAGTGCGAAATGCCCTCAACGTGGAGGTAACCACAGGTGTGCCCTATACCCACACGTCTAACCCTCTCTGTGAGAGACAGAACCGTGTGGTGGACCAAAACTTAAGAATCCTGATGAAACAGGAGCGTACCAAGGACTGGGTACGCCTACTGCCCTGGGCAGTGCTGACCATGAACTCACAGCGGAGCTCCTCTACGGGTTTCACCCCCCACGAACTGTTCCATGGAGGACGACCTGCATGGTTCTTCAAAAATCCCTTTCCTGAGGACTTCAAGAGCCCTGTGGGAGATTGGCTGGAACACAAGCAGTCTCTGGCTAACCAGGCTGGGACTAACCTGAGACACATTCGTGACCGTGAACTGAGCCGACGGAACCGCCTACGGCGACCTGCCAGCTTCAAGGTTGGTGACCTTGTTTTGGTTCACCATTCACGCCTACCCTCCTGGCAACGTAACTGCCTACAGGACCCTTATTTTGGACCCTATCGTATCATCAGGATGGATGGATCCAGGATCCATGTCAGGTGCAGTCCACGTCTAGGTGGTGAACTGCTGTGTGCACCTAAACAGTTGAGGCACTATCACTCCCCTGACGATTTGTCTTGGGATGAGTGGCGCCTCAGCGACAGTGAGGTCGGTCGTATAGACCTAGAGAACGCTGCCAGTCCAGAGGAGGCAGACGAACTCCAAGAGATGACTGCCGATGAGATGGCAGTCGATGGTTACTACGTGGTTGCAGGTATTGCTCGCCACGAGTATAAACAGGGCTTGAAATTCCTAACCCTGTGGGATGGCCATGGGTTATCTGAGGCGACCCGGGAACCTACATCAGCCTTCATACAACCAGATGGGAGTATCAACCCCATCTTCCGCTCCTACCTCGTTGAGAACAACGAGGGGCAGCTACTAACCCGTGCTGAGACTATGTCCCAGCGTAAAAAGCGAAACTAATTCCCCTGTGTCAGTCTACTGACTGTGTACTAACCTCACAGGTGCATTGAGCACTATTGTGCAGACGTGCCTGTGTATGGATGTAAGAGCAGTTGTCACAGTTGCCCCGCATTGCATCGCAGGACAGGACCGGTAGCCCCCCGTGACAACCACTCCCTGGCCGAAGGCCATTGGTTTTTCACAGACCACTGCTTACTGAGCACCGCACTGACCCTGTCTGTGCCCTGCAGTCCCATGCCTATGGTTTCCAGCGTGGGCCAGGTGGCCGCTTGTCAGGTTAGCAGCCACCCAGCGAGTGTCCTCCTTGTTGACCATGTGTTGCATGGGGACTGCCCTGATGTAATGACCTTGGGGAGCCAACGAAGAACGGTGGCTTACTACACCAGGGGGGGAATGACAAGCAAGGTGTTATGAGGCAAGGTGTGCCTTCCCTCCTTGGGGACAAGCGAACCCACAGTTTGGACCCCTGACTGGTCCAGATCCGTGGGGTTCTACCCTTCCTTACAGGGTTTACCATACCCCTAAGTGTGCTACCTATGTCTGTGTGTGTCTCACTTCTCTCCCCGGCGTGGCTCCCAACTCAATGGGCCTCGCTGATGTTGGACCAAAGGTCCTAGTCAGTTCAGTACCACTCCTATGGGGCCCAATCTCTGTGCTGGCGCCTATCCTTGGGAGAAGACGGCAAAACCCCTAACTACTAGAGGGGAGGGGTGGCCAAGTGTGCTAAGGGCATACAAAACGCCCATTTTTGCTAAAGGCCAAAAGCTAACGCACTCCCCTGCCCACGTGGAAAAGCACGCGGGACAGGAGACACCACTACACTACACTCACTAACGCCAGCACCGGCCCTCGAAGGCAGGGTGAGCACTCATCACCTGCACTCAACTCCTGCCAGGCCTGCGGACCCTAACACCTACACACGCTACTTGGTGTTAGTGTCAATGAGGTCTCGGGTCCTATTGACCCTCCTGTGAGAAAGCAAGAGAACACAGCGCTACTAAGCGGCTGTGGCCTAACAGGGACGCCACTACGCATTTCCCTGTCAGGGCTAGGAGGGAGGGAGTGCTCAGCTCGCGTGCACAGCGTGGATGGCAGTGAAGTCGGACTGCACCCACCACTCCTGGTTGAGCTGCAGTTATTTGTTCTTGTGATCCGTGCAGCATATTTTAGCGCTGCCAAGAGGGACTGCACCAATCGCCCTTACCTTTCCACCTGTAAAGCAAAGGCCAGTGACTGAGGTTCAAGACAGAGGAACCAAGACAGCCTCCACGTGTTATACGCTTCTCAGGCTGCCCTATAATACGCTGTTCCTGAACCTCAGTACAGGCAAGCAAGCTTAAGGAACTCCACCCGTTCTCTTAAAGAACGTAGGGTGGAGCCCCTGGGTTACCTAAACAAGAGTTATACCGTGCGCACTCCGCGTGGCCTACCCTTTAATGCGTCATATGCATGCACAAATATGCACAGGGTTCCCAATTTCTCCTTGTTTAGGGTTAGGGTTAGGGTGCCTAATCATACACAACTTAGCCAATCAAAGCGTGACTCAACCAGGAGGTGAGCTCCTCCTGGGCTTACCTACCTTACTCACCACGCATCATGTGAATGCCGAGAAAAACACGAGCGCAAAGAAACCCTACGCGCTTAAACCAACCTACGGCGAAGTATAAACCACCCTAAGAGATTAATGCACTGTGTGTCATGCATGCTACCCTTGTCGTGTTTCCTGCAGAAAGTGGAGAGAGAGTGGCGCACTGCAGAGCGCAAAACAAGCCTAAGCGTTTTAAGCAACCCTACTTTAGCGCTACGGCTACACAAACACGAGCAAGCACTTTCTTTTCTTACCTGTGAAGAGAGAACAAGGGTGAATTGGGGTACAGGGAAAGCGCCACAGCCTGTGAAAGCCCTACTTAGGCACATACACTGCGAGCACAGCGCATATTCTAACCCTACGTGCGCGCTGCGCGCTCCATTCGCATCGCATACCTTTCATTCCTGTTTTGACCTGTGCAGAGCAAGAAAGAGGAAAACCCGAACCCCCAACCAACACAGCGTTGACAACCCTAACGTTTTGACCAAGCAACCAGCACGAACGCAATGCATGCGTGTGAAATGACACTGGCATACCTGAGAGGCGGGTTGTTCACCTGCTCTGTGGTGTGGGTTGAGTTTGAATACTTTTCCCTAAAGTTTATAAAAATTTTGATGCAACTGTGCAAAAGTTTCCTTTGGAACTTTAAAAACTACGGCTCATACCTTCTTTTTCAAAAGCCGTTTACGCTTGCGCAACCTTGTTTTGGAAGTCCGCTTCCGTTGCGCTTGTCTGGGACTTTAAGTTTTGGTGTAAAAATGACGATTTCTCGCGTGATTTCGTCAATTTTTAGCGATTTGACTTCTTAAATCGCTACACCTTTTGCTAAACCGCAGGAATCACTCCCTGTTGGTTTAATTTTCCATTTTTTTCAGCTCCTGGAGATTTGTGTCCTCCATCGGGAGTATTGCTCCGCCCTGGCCCTTAGTCAGGACGTTTACTAAAACGCTGTTTATGCAGCGATAGCCGTCCGCATTAGAGCGTTCGACTGTACCCTAGTGGGCAAGCATATGTGCTCTGGGAAGGGAGTCCTGGGTTCAAACCCCACTACTCCCAAAATTTTACCAAAAGTTTTTGTCGCACGCCGGCGACTTTTGAGGAATGCCCCATCGAAGGGACATCATTCACGGTACATTACACCGTTTTTCAAGGGTACCTACAGTGTGATAGGCTTCTATGAACTGATGAGAATGTTTTTGGTAAGTTTAATGCATTTTCTGGGTTAATTTTGGGAACTTTTGAGCCTTTTTCCTTGGTCCTACTAGCTTAGCTAACTAGTACTCCCGGGGGGAGTAAGAAAAAGTCACTGCCTTGTCTTTCTTGGAGAGCTTGATCCAGGCCAAGCCCCCTTTAAAACCCTTTTGTTGATGCTAGGACTAACTTAAGTATTTTTGTCCATTTTTGAAGCCTTTACTACACTTTCTCAAGGTAACTAGGGTTATAACCCTAGCCCCCCATGAAGTTCAGCCCTACCACTCAACTGAGCGGAGGTATCTTCCTTCATAGAGGATATACCGAAATAAAATAGGCATTTCATGCTTTAGGCCTTGGAGGTTAAGCCTAGTTGTCTCCCACCCCAAGACCCCTATACTCAATTGTTTCTACCACTTATTGTGGTTCTACTTTTTAACTGTTTCTGAATTCAGTTGCTTGGCCAAGTCATATTCTGTGTCTGGCCTGACACCTATGCCCCACATTCCTAACCAGCACCATTACACCCAAAAGAGTGCACATGAAGTGCTTGATGTTATGTTTGAGGCTAGAGTCAGTCCAGCTTTCATATAAAATCTTTTGTATTATCCATTTGTGATTGAATCTTTGTGTTTATACCTGCTATGTCTATCTGCAGCCCTTCTGTGTTACACTGGATTTCAAAAATATTCATTGATTCGATCCACATCCTGTTCTTGCTCTACTTGCTCCTTTGGTTTTGGGATTTCACCATCAATAACCTGCAGGATTTCATCAAAATCCATAGGGCAATAATCAAGGACATCTTTCTCAGGAGGTCAACACCGCAGTGGGGCAGTGGGAGAGTCCGCTCTGAGCGGACCTGACACTAGAGCCCCAACGCCCTGCCGACAGCAGCTCGACCCTAGATCGCAACCCCCCTTCAAGAAGAACCTCCTGCCGAAGTGTCGCGCAGTGTGTTCATCAGGGGTTGATAACACCGCCCGCACACTGTGCACACGTTTTGAAGCCATTGTCTCTGTAAATATTCAGAGAGGCGCTTCTGCAGTGCCATGGCCCAGACAACCCATGTTATCACCCATGGTTTGAAATGAGGTGCGGTTGGAATAGTGCCAAGAAAAGCAACTGCTTGAAAAATGCACCTGTCTGAAATGACAGTCATTGCAGCCGCTACGCACCCTCTGCCCACAATGGATGAGCATTTCCCACAGCACAAAAATCCCCGGTATAACAGTCCCAGCAGCAAGGATCAAGGGCGAGACTGTTCCCCTTCAATGTACAGTACAATGGCCAGGCTTTTGCTGTGCAAGGAATTCATCCTTCAGCTTCAAGAAGGCTGTCTTATGGACCAAAGGAAAAACACTTCGGAGGCAATGCCCGGTGGACCGGGCAACAAGCCGGTTGGCCAGCCAAAAATATGGTTGTTGCTTACGGGCAAACGAAAACTCTCATCCTCTTGCCAATGCCCTGCCTGTGTCAAGTACGAGCGCCAAACCCATGTAAATGGTGCGTGGATAACAGCCCGATCCCAACTCACCTTGCACGACAACGGGCTCTGGGCCCATTACCTGAGAATGTAGGATATAGCACCATTGGCACATCAAAACAAGGAGCACTCCCCGTTGTGGCTCGATGTGACCTCCCCTCATCCCAACAAAGATTGGGGGGGGGAGAGTACCCCTCCCCTTTACCTCCCAAGGACGAAAGTTGGCCGACGTGAACGAAAATTTCAAACCCTACGAACGAAAATGTGGACCATTGAACGAAAATTGGCCTTCCAAAAACAAAAATCGGTCCCCCATGAACGAAAGTTGCCCCCCCAAGAAAGAGATTGGGGTCCCCATGTGCGAAATGTGAACCCCCATGGACAAAAATTGAACCCACTTAAAAGGTTTGAGGTTTGAGGCTTGATTTTGCGGGGACTAGACGCCTTTCGGCCCCGGGGGGCCAACTGGTCGGGCCAGGTGATATCCTCCCCACCGGGTCCTAGTGGGGGGCCCTCGAAGACGCACCTCCTGCCTTGTGGCGGAGTCCCGCGGGTTCACAGGGCTCGGAGCCCCGTCCCTCCCCGGCTTCCCCGTTTCGCGACTCCCCGGTCAGTGCCTCAATTTGCAGCCGTGGCTGCGGGCGCTTACCCACCGCGTTGCCCCCCTAATGTGTGGTAGCCAGGGGCGCCGGCGCCGCCGGGCCCGTGCTACTGGCTTGTCGCCAGTGGGACCCCCTTGGGCTGGCGCGGAGGCTGCCTAGCCTAGGGGCTGGGGCGTGGCGCAGTGCGCCACTACTGCCTCGGCGGGTGCAGTGCCCCGTCCGTGTGTGCGCGGCGCCCGCGGCCGGTCCGGGGGGCTCGGGCCGGTACCTGGTGTTGTGTCTCTCCCGTTTCCCCCTTCCCGCCCCGCGTGTCGCGCGCTGCGCGTGGCGGGCCGGCCTGTCCGGGTGTCCCTTGCCCTCGCTCGCTGTTACGCCATTCCACGTGGTCTGTGCGTTCCGCGAGCTCGGTCCGGTTGCCCTTCTGGTAGTCCCCGCGTGCCCTTTATGTGTGTGCGCTCGCGCTCCCGCGGCGTCCGCTCCCCCCCCCCCTGGGTGGTGTGGCGTGCGCCCCTGGCGCGGTCCCGGCACTGGGCGCTGGTAGGGCCGTTCCACGTGGTCCGTGCCCCTCCGCGTGTCCTGCTCCGGTCCCTTGCTCCGTCTGGCGTGCTTTTGGGGGGGGCGGTCCGGTCCCGGTTCCCCCCGACCTGGCTTGGCCTGCACGCCCTGTGGGGGCCCCGTGCCGCGGGGGGGGTGCCTTCCACTGTTGTGAGGGGCATCTGGTGTCAGGCGCTGTCCCCCCCCTGACCGCCCGTCCTCTGGGCCGGGCAGCCGGGGTACCGCATCCGTGTGTTCCGGGTGCGGTTGGTGTGGGCGTGGGGACCCAGCAACGGTTCCACAGCGTGCGCCCTTGCGGGCCGGCGTCGCTCGCTGTGGCGGTGGCGGAAGGGCGTCCCCGGGGGGAGTGACTTCCACCGTTGTGAGTGGCGTCTGAGATCAGGCGCTCCCCCTCCCCTGACTGCCCGCCCACTGGGCGGGCTGTTGGGGTCCGCCAACCACGTGCTGTGGGCGCGGGTGTATGGGTGTGGGGGCCTAACACTCTCCCCTTGGCCTGCATGCCCTGTGGGGCTGCCTGCCGGGGGGCTGGTGGGGGGCCGTCCCCTGGGGGGGTGGCCTGCCACCATTGTTAGGGGCGTCTGGTGTCAGGCGCTGTCCCTCCCCCGGCTGCCCGTCCTCTGGGGCGGGCAGCCGGAGTTCTGCGACCCGTGTGTCCCGGCTGCGGTCGTGGCGGGCGTGGGGACCCAGCACCGGCCCCACAGCGTGCGCCCTTGCGGGCCGGCGTTGCTCGCTGTGGGGGTGGCGGAAGGGCGTCCCCGGGGGGGGTGCCTTCCACCGTTGTGAGGGGCGTCTGAGGTCAGGCGCTCCCCCTCCCCCGAGTGATTGCCCCCTGGGCGGGATGTTGGGGTCCGCCACCCACGTGCTGTGGGCGCAGGTGTGTGGGTGTGGCAGCCCAACACTGTCCCCTTGGCCTGCATGCCCTGTGGGGGCTGCATGCCGCGGGGGTGGTGGGGGGCCATCCCCGGGGGGGGTTGGCCCGCCACCATTGTGGGGGGCGTCTGGTGTCAGGCGCTGTCCCTCCCCCGGCCGCCCGTCCTCTGGGGCGGGCAGCCGGGGTTCCGCGAGCCGTGTGTCCCGGGTGCGGTCGGTGCGGGCGCGGGGACCCAGCGGCGGCCCCACAGCGTGCGCCCTTGCGGGCCGGCGTTGCTCGCTGTGGGGGTGGCGGAAGGGCGTCCTGGGGGGGGTGCCTTCCACCGTTGTGAGGGGCGTCTGAGGTCAGGCGCTCCCCCTCCCCCGACTGCCCGCCCACTGGGCGGGCTGTTGGGGTCCGCCACCCGCGTGCTGCGGGCGCGGGCGTGTGGGTGTGGGGGCCCGTCACTGTCCCCTTGGCCTGCATGCCCTGTGGGGGCTGCGTGCCGCGGGGGTGGTGGAAGGCCGTCCCTGGGGGGAGTTGGCCCGCCAGGGTTGTGAGGGGCGTCTGGTGTCAGGCGCTGTCCCTCCCCCAGCCGCCATTCCTCTGGGGCAGGCAGCTTGGGTTCCGCGATCCGTGTGTCCCGGGTGCGGTCGGTGCGGGCGTGGGGACCCAGCACCGGCCCCACAGCGTGCGCCCTTGCGGGCCGGCGTTGCTCGCAGTGGGGGTGGCGGAAGGGCGTCCCGGAGGGGGGGTGCCTTCCACCGTTGTGAGGGGCGTCTGATGTCAGGCGCTCCCCCTCCCCCGACTCGCCGCCCACTGGGCGGGCTGTTGGGGTCCGCCACCCGCGTGCTGCGGGCGCGGGCGTGTGGGTGTGGGGGCCCGTCACTGTCCCCTTGGCCTGCATGCCCTGTGGGGGCTGCGTGCCGTGGGGGTGGTGGGGGGCTGTCCCCGGGGGGGCTGGCCTGTCACCGTTGTGAGGGGCGTCTGGTGTTAGGCGCTGTCCCTCCCCCGGCCGCCCGTCCTCTGGGGCGGGCAGCCGGGGTTCCGCGAGCCGTGTGTCCCGGGTGCGGTCGGTGCGGGCGCGGGGACCCAGCACCGGCCCCACAGCGTGCGCCCTTGCGGGCCGGCGTTGCTCGCTGTGGGGGTGGCGGAAGGGCGTCCCAGGGGGGGGTGCCTTCCACCGTTGTGAGGGGCATCTGAGGTCAGGCGCTCCCGCTCCCCCGACTGCCCGCTCACTGGGCGGGCTGTTGGGGTCCGCCACCCGCGTGCTGTGGGCGCGGGTGTGTGGGTGTGGGGGCCCAACACTGTCCCCTTGGCCTGCATGCCCTGTGGGGACTGCGTGCCGCGGGGGTGGTGGGGGGCCGTCCCCGGGGGGGTTGGCCCGCCACCGTTGTGAGGGGAGTCTGGTGTCAGGCGCTGTCCCTCCCCCAGCCGCCATTCCTCTGGGGCAGGCACCCGGGGTTCCGCGACCCGTGTGTCCCGGGTGCGGTCGGTGCGGGCGTGGGGACCCAGCACCGGCCCCACAGCGTGCGCCCTTGCGGGCCGGCGTTGCTCGCAGTGGGGGTGGCGAAAGGGCTTCCCGGGGGGGGGTGCCTTCAACCATTGTGAGGGGCGTCTGAGGTCAGGCGCTCCCACTCCCCCAACTCGCCGCCCACTGGGCGGGCTGTTGGGGTCCGCCACCCGCGTGCTGCGGGCGCGGGCGTGTGGGTGTGGGGGCCCGTCACTGTCCCCTTGGCCTGCAGGCCCTTTGTGGGCTGCGTGCCCCGGGGGTGGTGGGGAGCCGTCCCCGGGGGGGGTGGCCTGCCACCGTTGTGAGGGGCGTCTGGTGTCAGGCGCTGTCCCTCCCACGGCCGCCCGTCCTCTGGGGCGGGCAGCCGGGGTTCCGCAACCCGTTCGTCCCGGTTGCGGTCGGTGCGGGCGTGGGGACCCAGCACCGGCCCCATAGCGTGCGCCCTTGCGGGCCGGCGTTGCTCGCTGTGGGGGTGGCGGAAGGGCATCCCTGGGGGGGGTGCCTTCCACCGTTGTGAGGGGTGTCTGAGGTCAGGCGCTCCCCCTCCCCCGACTGCCCGCCCACTGGGCGGGATGTTGGGGTCCGCCACCCACGTGCTGTGGGCGCGGGTGTGTGGGTGCGGGGGCCCAACACTGTCACCTTGGCCTGCATGCCCTGTGGGCGCTGGGTGCCGTGAAGGTGGTGGGGGGCCGTCCCCGGGGGGGATGGCGTGCCACCGTTGTGAGGGGCGTCTGGTGTCAGGCGCTTTCCCTCCCCCGGCCGCCCGTCCTCTGGGGCTGGCAGCCGGGGTTCTGCGACCCGTGTGTCCCGGGTGCGGTCGGTGCGGGCGTGGGACCCAGCACCGGCCCCACAGGGTGCGCCCTTGCGGGCCGGTGTTGCTCGCTGTGGGGGTGGCGGAAGGGCGTCTTCTGGGGGGGTGCCTCCACCGTTGTGAGGGGCATCTGAGGTCAGGCGCTCCCCCTCCCCCGACTGCCCGCCCACTGGGCAGGCTGTTGGGGCCCGCCACCCACATGCTGTGGGCGCGGGCGTGTGGGTGTCGGGGCCCAACACTGTCCCCTTGGCCTGCATGCCCTGTGGGGGCTGCGTGCCACGGGGGTGGCGGGGGGCCGTCCCCGGGGGGGGTGGCCCGCCACCGTTGTGAGGGGCGTCTGGTGTCAGGCGCTGTCCCTCCCCCAGCCGCCCGTCCTCTGGGGCGGGCAGCCGGGGTTCTGCGACCTGTGTTCCCCGGGTGCGGTCGGTGCGGGCGTGGGGACCAAGCACCGGACCCACAGCGTGCGCCCTTGTGGGCCGGCGTTGCTCGCTGTGGGGGTGGCGGAAGGGCGTCTCCGGGGGGGGTGCCTTCCACCGTTGTGACGGGCGTCTGAGGTCAGGTGCTCCCCCTCCCCCGACTGCCCGCCCACTGGGCGGGCCGTCGCGGTCCGCCACCCACGCGCTGTGGGCGCGGGTGTGTGGGTGTGGCAGCCCAACACTGTCCCCTTGGCCTGCATGCCCTGTGGGGGCTGCGTGCCGGGGGGCTGGTGGGGGGCCGTCCCCGGGGGCGGATGGCCTGCCACCGTTGTGAGGGGCGTCTGGTGTCAGGCGCTGTCCCTCCCCCGGCCGCCTGTCCTCTGGGGCGGGCAGCCGGGGTTCCGCGACCCGTGTGTCCCGGGTGCGATCGGTGGGGGTGTGGGGACCCAGCATCGGCCCCATAGCGTGCGCCCTTGCGGGCCGGCGTTGCTCGCTGTGGGGGTGGCGGAACGGCGTCCCCAGGGGGGGTGCCTTCCACCGTTGTGAGGGGCGTCTGAGTTCAGGCGCTCCCCCTCCCCCGCCTGCCCGTACACTGGGCAGGCCGTTTGGGTCCACCACCCACGTGCTGTGGGCGCGGGTGTGTGGATGCGGGGGCCCAACACTCTCCCCTTGGCCTGCATGCCCTTCGGGGGCTGCGTGCCGTTGGGGTGGTGGGGGGCCGTCCCCGGGGGGGGTGGCCTGCCACCGTTGTGAGGGGCGTCTGGTGTCAGGCGCTGTCCCTCCCCCGGCCTCCCGTCCTCTTGGGCGGGCAGCTGGGGTTCCGCGAGCCGTGTGTCCTGGGTGCGGTCGGTGCGGGCGTGGGACCTAGCACAGGCCCCACAGCCTGGGCCCTTGCGGGCCGGCGTTGCTCGCTGTGGGGTTGGCGGAACCCACTTAAAACGAAACAGCCCCGGTGCACCGGCCGAGTCCCCCGTCGAAAGACGGACAGTACAGGAAACTGGACGCGTCAGTGACCGGGACCACACACGCACACCACCGCAGCGCATGCAGCCCAAGACCGACGCCGGAGGGACCCGCCAGGGACAACCCCATCGCGGGGCCCCGAACGGGTACAACGCGGAGCGAGCCCAGTGCCCCTACCTCGGCCGGGGTCAGCGGCAGGCACAATGAGCCCGATTCTCGGCCGTCCTCCGCGTGCCCCGTGCAGCCACCCAGTAAAGCCGACCACGGCGTCGGGAAAGCCGACCGGAGCACTGAGAGCGACCGGACCGGACAAGGTGTGGCGCACCACGCGGGGCCACGAGGCACGCCAGAGGGGCACGCCGCCGGCCAAAACCAAGGCACACGGACAGATGCCAAGCAGCGACGGCCGCCGGGTGCCGCAAACCCGGAGAGCGCGCACAACACGCAACGCACCACGGCAGGAGGACAGGTGCCAAGCAACACCAGCCGCCGTCCGGACGGACGTGTGCGCTCCCCGCAGTGAACCCAGCCCCTGCAGGCTATGGAACAGCCGCCGTCCGGATGGACGCGTGTGCGCCCGGAGGGTACCCAGCCCCTGCCGGCTACGAACAGCCGCCGTCCGGATGGACCAGTGCGCGCCCAGAGGGTACCCAGCCCCTACCGGCTACAAAGAGCCACCGTCCGGATGGACGAGTGAGCGCCGCGCAGCGACGCCCCGCACACGCAACCCCCAACACAACACACCGAGCGCCAAACCGGTGAACAGGAGCCAAGTGGCCCAGGACACCGCACAGCACACCGGGCGCCGGACCGGTGAACAAGAGCCAAGTGGCCCAGGACACCGCACACGCAACACAACACACCGAGCGAGCACACCGGTGAACAGGAGCCAAGTGGCGCAGGACACCGCACACGCAACACAACACACCGAGCAAGCACACCGGTGAACAGGAGCCAAGTGGCCCAGGACACCGCACAAGCAAAACAACGCACCAAGCGGGCACACCGGTGAACGGGAGCCAAATGGCCCAGGACACAGCACAAGCAAAACAACGCACCAAGCGGGCACACCGATGAACAGGAGCCAAGTGGCGCGGGACACCGCACAGCACACCGGGCGCTGCACCGGTGAACAAGAGCCAAGGGGCCCAGGACACCGCACACACAACACAACACACCGAGGGGGCACACCGGTGAACAGGAGCCAAGTGGCCCAGGACACCGCAAACACAACCCAACACACCGAGCAAGCACACCGGTGAACAGGAGCCAAGTGGCCGAGGACACCGCACAAGCAAAACAACGCACCAAGCGGGCACACCGGTGAACGGGAGCCAAATGGCCCAGGACACCGCACAAGCAAAGCAACGCACCAAGCGGGCACACCGCTGAACAGGAGCCAAGTGGCCCAGGACACCACACACGCAACACAACAAACCACGCGCGCACACCGGTGACCAGGAGCCAAGTGGCCCAGGACACTGCACAAGCAAAACCACACACCAAGCAGGCACACCGGTGAACAGGAGCCAAGTGGCCCAGGACACCGCACAAACAAAACAACGCACCACGCGGGCACCCCGGTGAACAGGAGCCAAGTGGCCCAGGACACCGCACAAGCAACACAACACACCGAGCGGGCACATCGGTGAACAGGAGTCAAGTGGCCCAGGACACCGCACACGCAACACAACAAACCAAGCGGGCACACTGGTGACCAGGAGCCAAGTGGCCCAGGACAACGGAGACAAAACCACACACCGCGCGGGCACACCGGTGAACAGGAGCCAATTGGCCCAGGACACCGCACACGCAGCACAACGCACCAAGCGGGCACACCGGTGAACAGGAGCCAAGTGGCCCAGGACACCGCACAAGCAAAACAACGCACCGAGCGGGCACACCGGTGAAGAGGAGCCAAGTGGCCCAGGACACCGCACACGCAACACAACAAACCACGCGGGCACACCGGTGAACAGGAGCCCAGTGGCCGGGGACACCGCACAAGCAAAACAACGCAACACGCGGGCACACCGGTGAACAGGAACCAAGTGGCCCACGACACCGCACATGCAACACAACAAACCACGTGGGCGAACGGGTGAACAGGAGCCAAGTGGCCCAGGACACCGCACACGCAAAGCAACACGCCGAGCAGGCACACCGGAGAACAGGAGCCAAGTGGCCCAGGACATTGCACAAGCAAAACAACACATGAAGTGGGCACACCGGTGAACAGGAGCCAAGTGGCCCAGGACACTGCACACCCAAAGCAACGCACCGAGTGGGCACACCGGTGAACAGGAGCCAAGTGGCCCAGGACACCGCACAAGCAAAACAACGCACCGAGGGGGCAAACCGGTGAACAGGAGCCAAGTGGCCCAGGACACCGCAGAAGCAAAACGACAAACCGAGCGGGCACACCGGTGAACAGGAGCCAAGTGGCCCAGGACACCACACACGCAACGAAACAAACCACGCGGGCACACCGGTGAACAGGAGCCAAGTGGCCGAGGACACCGCACAAGCAAAACAACGCACCAAGCGGGCGCTCCGGTGAACGGGAGCCAAGTGGCCCAGGACACGGCACAAGCAAAACCATCCACCGAGCGGGCACACTGGTGAACCGGAGCCAAGTGGCCCAGGACACCACACACGCAACACAACGCAGCACGCGGGCACACCGGTGAACAGGAGCCAAGTGGCCCAGGACACCGCACAAGCAAAACAACGCACCAAGCGGGCACACCGGTGAACAGGAGCCAAGTGGCCCAGGACACCGCACAAGCAAAACCATCCACCGAGCGGGCACACTGGTGAACAGGAGCTAAGTGGCCCAGGACACCGCACACGCAACACAACACACCGACCGGGCACAACGGTGAACAGGAGCCAAGTGGCCCAGGACACCACACACGCAACACAACAAACCACGCGCGCACAGCGGTGACCAGGAGCCAAGTGGCCCAGGACACCGCACAAGCAAAACCACACACCGAGCGGGCCCGGGGGTGAACAGGAGCAAAATTGCCCAGGACACCGCACAAGCAAAACAACGCACCAAGCGGGCACACCGGTGAACAGGAGCCAAGTGGCCCAGGACACCGCAAACGCAAAGCAACACACCGAGCGGGCACAGCGGTGAACAGGAGCCAAGTGGCCCAGGACACCACACACGCAACACAACAAACCAGCGCGCACACCGGTGACCAGGAGCCAAGTGGCCCAGGACACTGCACAAGCAAAACCACACACCAAGCGGGCACACCGGTGAACAGGAGCCAAGTGGCCCAGGACACCGCACAAGCAAAACAACGCACCACGCGGGCACCCCGGTGAACAGGAGCCAAGTGGCCCAGGACACTGCACAAGCAAAACAACGCACCGAGCAGGCACACCGGTGAACAGGAGCCAAGTGGCCCAGGACACTGCACAAGCAACACAACACACCGAGCGGGCACACCGGTGAACAGGAGTCAAGTGGCCCAGGACACCGCACACGCAACACAACAAACCACGCGGGCACACCGGTGACCAGGAGCCAAGTGGCCCAGGACAACGGAAACAAAACCACACACCGAGCGGGCACACCGGTGAACAGGAGCCAATTGGCACAGGACACCACACACGCAACACAACAAACCACGCGGGCACACCGGTGAACAGGAGCCAAGTGGCCCAGGACACCGCAGAAGCAAAACAACACACCGAGCGGGCACACCGGTGAACAGGAACCAAGTGGCCCAGGACACCGCACATGCAACACAACAAACCACGCGGGCACACCGGTGACCAGGAGCCAAGTGGCCCAGGACAACGGAAACAAAACCACACACCGAGCAGGCACA
This sequence comes from Eutreptiella sp. 'Long Island Sound 2002', assembly GCA_964036045.1. Lineage (NCBI taxonomy): Eukaryota > Euglenozoa > Euglenophyceae > Eutreptiales > Eutreptiaceae > Eutreptiella > Eutreptiella sp. 'Long Island Sound 2002'. The sequence continues at coordinate 60,671,396 of OZ038381.1, forward strand.
CCAGTGAGCAGGAGCCAATTGGCCCAGGACACCGCACGCGAAACACAACAAACCACGCGGGCACACCGGTGAGCAGGAGCCAAGTGGCCCAGGACACCGCACAAGCAAAACAACGCACCATGCGGGCACACCGGTGAACAGGAGGTAGGTAGGTAGGTATCTTCGGGAGCTCGGGATGCCTCCTTTGACATTGCAGGAAGAAGGTCTTACCAAGGGGACGTCCTGTCCCTTCCACTGCCCTATGTCAGGTGCCTCTTGAGCCGCTCCCGCATGTGCTTGGGAAGGCATTGTCGCGGCCACCCGGTCCATGTGTCCCAGGTGGGAGGGTGTCCCCACATGTGTCCATGGGTAGGGCCACATGCCCCCTCCTTTGGGCGGCAGCTCCGGGGGCCTGCCCAGCCGCGTGGAGTATCTCTCACCACAAGGGGTATTGCTCCCGCTTGTCTACGGTACGACCGCCTCACCCTTGTGGCTTGAGTTGCGGGGCCACTCTGCTTGGCAGGTCACCCCCTCCTGGACTGTGTACCGGCTCGCCTGTCACCGGTTGCTTCCATGGCTCCGGGTGACGTTTGCCATGGTCCCCGATGCAGCCTGGCCGGGCTCGGACCAGTGGCCTTGGAGTACCGCTCCTGCCACTGGCCCGGTGGGTCGGCTGGGTCGCCCCAGTGCGTCCGACCCATGGGGTATTGGTTCTTTCCTGTCCCTCGGCCGCCCTATGTGTGTGCAGTGTCCTGGGCCGGCTGGCTCCTGTTCACCGGTGTGCCCGCTCGGTGTGTTGTGTTGCATGTGCGGTGTCCTGAGCCACTTGGCTCCTGTTCACCGGTGTGCGTGCTCTGTGCGGTGCGTGTGTGCCACGGGTGGTTGTGTCTCTCTTCCTCCCCCCCTAATTTTCGTTTTTTTTTTTTACTTGTTTTTTTTTTTTTTTACTTGTTCTTTTTTTTTTTTTTTTTTTGGGAAAAAAAAAGAAAAAACAAAAAAGAGAAAAACAGGGGCGCGCGTACACTGCAGGCACAGGCATGGGCAGCTGGTGCGGCGGTGCAATAGCGTTGTGTCCTCTGGCATGTGTCGTCGGTGCTGTGGCGGCGGTCGCGCCCCAGGGGTGCGGCTCGCGCGTCCTGATGTACACGGGCTTGGGTCAGGGTGGGTTTGGTGAGGTGTCTCTTTGCTTCTGGAGCTGGCTGGTTAGGCGGCTGTGTGGGCTGTGGGTGTGGGCTGTGGTTACGTTGTTCCCTCGGCGGGCTTGGTTAGGAGTCAAGGGTTAGCGGTTTCGGGGTGTGGCTCGGGTTTGACTTGTGCTTGGGTTCTGCCTCGGTTAGGCGGTTGCGACGTTAGCGGGCCTGGGTTCGGTGCCCTTGGGCATAGTGGTGCTCGTTGTCGTGCGCATTGGCTTCCTTCGGCGTCCGGTTCGTTTGGTGACTTCTGAGCGGGGCCTGGCGTGGCGCCCCGTGGTGGTGGTTTGCTGGGTAACGGGGTTAGATGGCGGCGCCGCTGGCCGGGGGGTCAGGCGCGTCGTGTTGTGTGGCGCGCAGGGCTCCTGGGGTGCTGTGGGTGTCGCCGGTGTCGGTGCGCCGACGCTCGTCGGGTGGTGAGCGGGTGTGTGTGTGCGGGGCTGGGCTTTGGGTGATGTCCCACAGGCGGATGCCGTCTCGCTGCGTTTCCTGGAGGGTCTCCCGCAGGCGCCTGAGGACATACGGGTGGTCCTGGGGCGCGGGGAGGGTGCGGGGGTGGACTCCCAGGGGGTGGAGCGCATCGGCCAGCATGGCTTCCCATGCGGCCTGCGGCATCCACCCCCCCGCCGGCTGGAGGCGGCAGTTCTCCACCGACCCCTTGCGGGGCCGATGGACCAGGCCCTCGAGGGAGGGCTCTCCCCGGGCCCACTTTCGCAGCTCCCAGAGCTGCGTGTGGGTCCAGCGCTGCCACCACTGTTCCTGGGCGGGCCTGCGGTCTTGGGCGGAGGAGTGGGCGTGGGTGGGTGTGACGGGGTCGTGGGGACCGGTGGCGGTGGCGGGCCTGGGGGATTCCTCGTAGTCCTGTTCCGTGGGGGTGCGTGGGGAGTGGGGGCGCACGCGGATGTGGACCCGCGGGTGTGCGCGTACGGTCTCCGCCTCGGGGTTGGGCGGGGACTCGCGGCGGCGGCGGTAGTGGGGCATGCGTCGTATGTCGGCTGTCATCGAGGGTTGGTAGGGGGCTGGGGACGCTGCTGGTGGACCCTGGCGTCGTTCTGGCTTGGTCGGGAGCGGCCCGTGGGCCTGGGGTGCGGGCTTTGAGAGGTGGCGGGACGAGGTGCGTCGCGCTTCGGCCGCGGCGCGCTCCGCCATGAAGGTGGTGGCGGTGGCGTCGGTGACGTTGGGGGGGCGCCGCGCTGGGCGCTGCTGCCTTCGGGCCTGGGACGGCTGGGGCCGGATGTCGTAGAGGACGTCCTCGGGGGGCCGGGCTCGCGCTGCCGTCGTGGCGCCGGGTTTGGGCTTGGGTCTGGGCTTGGATGCGGGTTGCGGTCGTGGCGTGCTGGCGGGTTTGGGTGGCCGTTTGGCGGCGGCCTTGGGTTTCGGCTGGGTGGTGGGTGTGGGCTTCGTCGGGGCGTGGGCCTTGGCGGCGGCGGGGCTTCTCGCGGTGGGGGCGGGTTTGGAGGCCGGTTTGGGAGGTGTCCCCCGCGGCCTGGGGGGTGGAGTGCTGGATGAGGACGTGGTGGTGGTGGTGGATGAGGTGGTCGTGGTGGTGGAGGTTGTGGAGTCGGAGGCGGAGGAGAAGGCTGTGGGAGACGGCGGAGGGTCCTGGGCTTCGGGGGCGGGCGTACGATGCTGGGTCCTGTAAGTAGCGAGAACGAGGGTGCAGGTTCGGGCACCGGGCGTGTGCGCGCGCTTTCCCTGGTGATCCGTGCGTGCTGGTGCTGGGATGGCGGCGTTGTCTCGGCTGCGCGGGCACGTGGGTTACCCGGGGGGTGGCCATATCTGCTCCAGGACGTGCGGTTGTGTTTGCTGGAGGTAGTCGAGGGTCTGGAAGAAGCATCGCTGGATGCCGGGCATGTCCTCCTCTGTGAGGTTGGGGGTAGTCTTGGGTGGGGGTGTCTGGGCCCGGCTACAGCAGCGTCATGAGGCGGGCTGCCACCATGTACGGGCATAGTTGTAGGGTGGTGGGGCGTGGGGGGGTGGGTCCCCTGCGGTTTGGGGGGGCTTCCCTCTGCTGGGGGCGCAGCGTGACCACCCACACCAATCGGTCCGTGGGGATCCCCCAGGTCCGTTGGGTCCACTTGGCGAGGCAATACATCGCCCTACCAAGGCCCTGGTAGCCGCTGTGGATGGAGAGCAGCGTGTCCAGGGATTTGGGTTCCCACGTGCCCCAGATGTGGGGGTCGTCCGGGTCGTCCCCCCTGGCGTACGTGTCGGGGCCTGGGTTGTGTGGGGGGGGGGTGTAGTCGGCGGGGAGGAGGGAGTCGGTGCCGTGTACCACCCAGTGGTCTGTGGGTGCGTGGTAGTTGGTGGTGAAGAGGGTGTAGTGCAGATTGTACATGAGGGTCATGTACGTGGAGGGGGCTGGCTGCTGCTCGTCGGGGGTGGGGATGTCCCCCGGGACGTGGTGCCGGAAGTTGCTCAGGGAGGCCATCCGGGCTACCCATGTTTCCCGCTCCCACTCTTTGGTGCTGTCGGGGGTGGCGTCGGGTGGGGGGTGGGCCATGTCGGGCTCGTGGTAGCGGGTGCGGCCCTTGGTGTCCACCCGCCCCGGCATGGGGTGTCCGACCAGGTGTCGCCCCCAGTCGATGGGGGGCACCCAGATCCGGCTCCCCGTGGGGGGCGGGCTCTCGCCATCTGGGGTGGCGCGTGGGGGGCGCTCGTGTCGGGCGACGTGGAGGAAGGCGTCGAAGAGGAAGTCTCTGAGGCCTTCCCCCAGGGTGGCCGCCTGAACCAGGGTGGCCGCCCGGATGGGGGTGCTGGTGCCGGAGGTGCGGAGGTACAGCACAACGTCCTGTTCCCCGAGTCCCCGGAGGTGCTGCCGTACCGCTGCGGGGTTGTGTAGGGCGTAGGGTTCGGCCGGTGCGGCGGCTGGTGGTGCGGGGTGTGATGGGGGGGGTGGTGTGGGTTGGGGGGGGTGGTCGTCGTTGTCGCGCGTGGGGTCCGGTGATGGGGTCTCTTGTGGCGGTCGCGGGAGGGGGGATTCGCGGTGGCGTTTGTCGGCGAGGGTATCGGCGTCAATTGGCTGGTGCTGGCTGCCGCGTGTTGTGTCCGTGGCCTGGTCTCGGGGGGGGGGGCGGGGAGGGGTGGTGTGGGGGTGGCGCTGTTGGTGGTGGGGGGGGCGGGGGTGGGTGTTGTGCTGGCTGGGGGTCTGGGCGTCCCTGTGGGTCGTGCGGGTGTTGCGTGTTTGCGCCGTGCGGCCCTTGCGGTTCTTGACTGGTTATGGTGCCGGGGTGTGGGTGGGAGGCGGCCGCATGAGCGTCCGGGTGGGGCTGTGGTCCGTATGTAATGAGTGGCTGCTGGTGGATGGTGCTCGCTGGTATGGGGTGTGGGTGGGGGGGCTGCTGGTGGTGGTGGGGTGGGGGGGGTGGGGGTGGGTGTTGTGCTGGCTGGGGGTCCGGGCGTCCCTGTGGGTCGTGTGGGTGTTGCGTGTGTGCGCTGTGTGGCCCTTGCGGTTCTTGACTGGTTGTGGTGCCGGGGTGCGGCTGGGAGGCGGCCGCATGAGCCCCCGGGCGGGGCTGTGGTCCGTATGTGACGGGTGGCTGCTGGTGGATGGTGCTCGCTGGCATGGGGTGTGGGTGGGGGGGCTGTTGGTGGTGGTGGGGCGCTCCTACTAGGCCCTGGTGTTGCTGGTGTGCGTGCGCGGCTCCTCGCGGGTCCATGGGGGTGTACCGTGGCTCGTATGTCGTGGGCCCGTGTAGCGGGGGCGGCGGCCGGTGCTGGACCGCGTGGTGGTGGTGTGGGGGGTGTGCCGGTTGTGTGTGGTACCCCGGCGTTGGTGGGTGTGGTGGCGGGGGCTGGTGGTGGTGGAATACGTGATGGTGTGGTGCGGTGATATGCGCTATGTGGGGTGGGTGGTTCGCGGGGCCTGGTTGTGCTGGGGCGTGGTGGGGATGTAGCTGGTGGGGGTCGCTGTAGCATGGGGGCATTAGGGGGTAGGGGTTGGGAGGGACGGGGGCGTGGTGGTTGTGTTGGTGGTGCCATGTCCCCTGGTTCTGCGCGTATGGCGGTCCTGGCATGGTGTGGACGTGTGTGGGCGGTGGTGGCTGACTGGGCTGCAGGGTTTGGGTGCTGCGGTACGGTGGTGGCGGCGGGCGCTCGCGGTGGCGGTGTTGTTGGTGTGCCCCGGGGGTCTGGGCGTGGGGTGGTGCGGTGTGGCTGGACCCGGGCCTTGGTCGGGGCGTCGCGCCCTGCTGGCGGGCGCGTTGGCGGGCCCCCTGACCTGTCTTGGTCTTCTTCGCCTGATGGGTGTCGGGGGCGGGTGAACCCCCCTGTCCCCGTGTGGGCGACGGAGAGCGGGCGTGCCAGCGGTGTGCCTCTTGGAGGCCCGTCTTGAGGCCTCTGACGTAGGTTTCCTGGTCCGTGAGGCCCATCCGCGTGGCGGTGGCCTCGTCGGGGGCGGCCAGGTGGGCGTCCCGAAAAGACGCCCAGCCCTCCGGGGGCTTCTGTTGTGCGGGTTGGGGGTGGTGTGCCGGGTAGAGGAGTGAGCTGAGTGGGTAAGGTGTTCCCTTCCGTCGGCCGAGGGCGTGTTTGAACCGGCGGCAAGTGATTTGGACGTAGGCTGCTATCTCCTCTGGTGCCGTGTCGGCCCACGCTTCCGGCGTCAGGGCTGCTGCTTGGGGGGCCGGGAGTTGTGGGTCTGGGAGGTGTAGGTCTCGGTGGTGGAGGTATAGGGCGAGGAGGATGTGGCGGGCCGCCACGTTCAAGCCGCCTCCGCTGTGGCGTAGGGGTGGGCTGTGGGGGGGCAGGGGTGTGCTGCCCGTGGCCACGGCTATGGTCCATGCGTGGTCCGCCGCGTCCGCCACGTAGTACCCTCCCAGGTGGTCCCGGAGGGTGTCGGTGAGGAACCCGAAGAAGCTGGGGTGGCTGGCGGGGGGGGGTGCGGCTGGGGCTGCGGGCCGCTCGCAGTGGCGGGGGTTGAGGTCCCCGCAGTGGGGGCAGTGGGTGAGGCGGTGCGCGCCTCCCAGGCAGACCCAGTGGTCTGGGTTGCAGGGCAGGGCTGTCTGTGGTAGCCGCTGGCGAACGCAGAGGGGACATGCGGTGGCTGGCGGTTGGCGGTACCTGTGGATGGACGGCGGCGTGGGGGGATGGGGGCTGGTGGCGCGCGCATGCTGGTGGGAGTGTGTGCGGTGCCTGTGGTGTCCGTGTGTGCTGTGCCAGTGCTGTGCTCGGTGGACGGTGTGTAGACGTGGTGGGGGTTCCGTGTTGGTATGTCACGGGGTAGGTTCTCATGGTTGGTAGAACAGGAGTTTGAGGAGGTCGGCTTGGTCTGTTGGGGGCAGGGTTGCCGCATGCTGCAGGTATTTGTGGGTGCGGTATGTGAGCTGTTCCGCCGTCTTGGCAACAGCCGTCCGCTGCATGTGCGCCGCCGTGGCCTGGGGGTCCTCCGCGTGGGTGCGTAGCAAGGTGTAGACGGCAGTGGGGACGAGTCCCCTGCTGACTGCCTGGAGCACCTCCGTCTGCTTGAGGACGGTGGTGAGTTGCTGGGTCGCCGGGGACTGCGTCAGCCATCCGGCGTGCTGTGCGATGGTGTGGGTTGGGTTCCAGTCTGTGAGGGTGTCCAGTCCTCTGTACAGGGGGCACGCCTTGAAGTGGTCCCATGTTTCTTCTTCCGCGTGGCTGCAGATGCATTTGGTGTGTCCTGCGGGGACGTGGATCGAGCGGCGCGTATACCATCGGTGGTATCGGGTGAGGAGGGGAAGTTGTTCGAGGGCGAGTTGGAGTCGGGGGTTTGTAGGTGTGCTGGGAGGCTATCCGGGCGCAGGGCGGAGTAGTAGAGGGGTGTGTGGACGGAGTCTTCGAGGTGTCGGAGGAGTTCGGTGTTCGCTGGGTGGCCCAGTGTGGTGGCCAGTTGCTGGATGGGTGTGGGGTAGTGGTACTGCTTGTCTCGATCCGTGTACGGCGTGTCCTGGGGCATCCATTTGGGGGGGCTGTGTGGCCGGGGGTATCGGGGGCAGGTGCTGTAGGTGGCTGTGGTGTGGGGTGTCCAGTCGCACGCGTTCGAGCCCTGGGGTGTGGTTGGTGTTCTGGTTTTTGGCCTGCGTGTCTGCGCGTCCATTGCCGTATGCGTAGCGGTGTGACTCCTGCTTGACGATGTGTAGGGCGTCCTAGGGGTGCATGCCCTTGAAGGCCATCCATAGTCCCAACGCTTGTGTGGTGAGGCCGGACTCGAGTGCTTTGTGGAGGGGCAGGTCCGCAAGGCGCCTGGTGAGGTGGATGTCGACCGTGGCGTCCACGACTACCCAGATGTTGCGGGGCCGGATCATCGTGGGTGGCGGTGTGGCGGTGACGGCGTCTGCCATGGTGCGCAGTTCGCCGTGGGAGGACGCCCCAAAGATGGTGGCCCCGGTGTGGTGTTCCACGTGGAGGCCGTCCGCGTGCCGGGTGATGCGTACGGAGGCGCAACCGACCGTGAGGGTGCGTTGCTGGGTGCCGGATGCGTCAGTGAAGTAGATGATGTCGGTGTCGCTGGGTATGGGTAGGCGGGCGATTGCTGTGGGGTGATAGACGTAGATGGGGTTCCCCTGGGCGGTTCTGGCGGTGATTTACGTGGGTTGCAGTAGTGGCGCTGCATAGACGCTTATCCCCTGGGTGATGATGGCCTGGGCTCGTGGGGTGAGGCGGAGGAGGCCCCTGTCTGGGCGTCCCTGGGTGATATACGCGTACATCAGGCGGAAGAGGTATCCCGTATTGGGGTGGAACTTCTGGCACGTGATGGTCTGTCGCCGCTCCTTGTCGTCTTTGTCGCCGCGGAGGGTGGGGCATTTGTGCTGTAGGGGGCGCATGGGTGTCTCCTGAGGTCCTGCGCGGTGTGGGTCGCAGCGGTCGTACTCTATGGCTACGCTGTCCGGGTTTGCCCGCTCGTTGGTGAACGTCCATGTCGCCGTGGGTGTTCGGGCCCAGGCTATGTGCGCCGGGTGGTCTGGGGGTACCGTGTGAAACAAGGGGGAGAGCCATGCCTGCAGGTCGGCGGTGGCGGCGGCGGTGGGGGTGCGGTAGTGGGTGGGGATGAGGTGCAGCAGGGGCCACGGAGTGTCGAGGGCTGCCGGGCCGCAGTGCCAGCACGTGCGTGGTATGCCCTGGTCACTGTGTCTGACTGGTGGTACATCGGTCTCCGGCGCATTGTGTTTGGGGATGGACCAGGGGGCATGGTGTCGCTGGACAGTGCGGGTAGCATATTTGTGGCCGTTTGGTGCTAGTAGCAGGATGGTAGGTGGTGTCCAGCCTTCGGCTGACGGGGTGGGCTCCCCCTACGTCGTGCCGCCGTCGTTGGGGGTCTCGTGCTCGCTCGGGCGGGGCCGGGGGTGCTGGCGCTGGAAGGCTGTGTACGCCGTGTCGATGTCCTTGGGCCCCGGCATGTCGCGCCCTGCCTTCGTAGCACATGCGCGGAGGTACGCTACGAAGACGTGGCGTGCTGGCCGTTGTGGGTCGGAAAGGAACGGGGCGTGGTGGGCGTCGCATTGGGCCATGATCTTCATCTGTGTTGGGGTGATATACACTATGGTGATGGTGGCCCCCACGAGGCGCAGGGTGTCCACCTCGCCTGCCGGGCGTCGGTGGATGTCGGTGTGTGTGGCCACGAGTGGCCCCTGTTGATCGCAGTGGTGGTTTGTCAGGATGGCGTGTGTGTGGTGCGGTAGGAGGAGTTGTAGCTGGGCCCAGATGCCAGTGCCCACGGAGGTGGAGACGCCGTGTTGCGCCAGTATCCACCGGGGGCAGGTGTTGCGGGCCATTTGCGCTTCTTTTATGCTTATGGCCGCCGCCTCGCGAACTTCTGGTTGGTGGTTGTGTGTTACCCTGTGTAGGAGGTGTGCTGCGTGTTTGGCATAGGCCATGTCAACCAGGGCGCCTGTATTGTCTCCGTAGTAGCGCCAGTGGGCCATCATGGCCTCCTTGGGGAAAGACGTGGGCCAGCCTCCGTGTTGCGCCCATGCCTTCGTCACTTGCTGTCGAGCGTGGCGTAGTGCGTCTTGGGGGCGCGGGAGGTGCAGGGCTTGGTACCCGATGGCCGCGTTGAGCACTGCTTCCATGAAGTACGCCAGGCCCTGCGTAGACAGGAGGTCCCCCCTGGCAATTTGGGGTAGCCGGGCGAGGCGCTCTTCTAGCTTGCTTGGGAGTGTGATGTGGTGGTGCCGTGTGGCCTGTGTGACCCCCAGGTGGACTGTGGTGTCTTCCAGGTGTAGGGGTTCGCCTTTCCGGATGTGGGGGGTGGGGGTCTTGGCGTCGGCCAGCCCGACCGATTTGCGGGGGTGCACTAGGAGCTGGTGGGCGTCCAGGTAGGTTGTGGTGAGTTGGAGGTTGGCGGACGCTTGTTCGGTGGTCGTTGGTAGCCCTGCGTTCTCAGGGTCGCGGTGGCGGGTGGCCGTGGTTAGGAGGTTGTCATCCGCGAAGTTGATGAGGGGGGACCGTAGCGGGTATGGGGCGTACCCCGGGTATACCCGTGCTAGCTCGAATGCCAGTGGCAGGGTGACGAGGAGGTAGAGGAAGGGGCCTTCGGCGCCTCCCTGGGGGACCCCGCTGTCTGTGCCGGTCCAGGGGGTGAGGCCTGCGGCTGTGATGACGGCGTAGAGTCGGGTCTGGATGTAACCGGTCATGAAGGATAGGAATGGGAGGCCCATGGCATCCCATACCTCCGTGAGGAGCCTGTGTGGGGCGTGGGGGAACGCGCCTTGGACATCGAGGGAGGCGATGATCATCTCGTAGGGGTTCATGTCCAGTGCGGTGTCCTGGAGGAAGATGGCCTCGTGGGGGGACCTGCCGGCCATGGCTCCCCACATGCTGGCGGGCACGTGGGGGAAGACCGCCGGCGCGATGCGGCCTAGGATGAGCGTCCACACCAGCTTGACCTCGGTGGTGGCGCAGACTATGGGCCGCCAGTTCCCCAGCTGCGCCCAGTCCCCCTTTTTGTAGAGGGGGTGGACCAGGTTGGCCCACTCAGGGGGGATGGGCGTGGCGCCCGTGACGATGTCCCACAGGCGGGCTGCCAGGCGGCGTTTGACGGGCAGGGTGAGACGTTGGTACGCTTCGGCCGGCAAACCGTCGACGCCTGGCACGACCCCCTTCTTCAGGCGGTCTAGGGCGCGTTGCAGTTCTTAGATGCTGAAGGGGTCCTGTTCGATGGCGCGTCGCCGTTCCCGGTTGAAGACCCTGGGCACATGCTCGCGGATGGTGTTTCTGGTGTGGAGGTCGAGCTCGGGGAGGGCGTCCCCGTGTTGTGCCTGGAAGCTGTCCAGGACTGCCTGGAGGACGGCGTCGGGGTCATTGGTGAGGCCTCCTTCGGGGGTGCGTACCGCGTGGATGGTACGGCGCCCTGTGTCCTCCAGGATGCGGCTGACGTACCGTAGGGACTTGTACGGCGTGTCGTTTCTGCCGTATCTTTCGCGTTCTTGGGCTGCGGCCGTTATGCGGTGGGCGTGCCATTCCTGGAGCTGGTGGCGGCGGGTGGTGAGGAGCGCACAGAGGTGGGCGTCCCGGTCTCGTGCCTCCGGTGTGCTGGGGTGTAGCAGGGTGGCGAGTTCCCCTTTCGTGGTCCAGATGTCATGGACGAGTTGCTGGAGGGTGAGGTCTGGCGGTGCTCCCGCGTGGTTGGTGTCACGCTCCATGCCGCATGCTTGTGCCGCCCGGCGCATGGCGGTGGTGAGTGTCGGTGCACCCGGGCGGCACAGGATGGCGTGTAGGGCCCTGTTATACCTGTGCGAGGCGCCGTGGTCGTCCTCATCCGGGAACTGCAGTGTGGGTGGGAGGGTGTCGTCTGGCAGGGTGGCTGCGCGTCGAGGTAGGTTGGGGATGAAGAGGTCGATGTAGAGGGGCCGGTGGCCCGTGCCTGTGGGCGGGAGGTCCCCGTAGGCTGCTTCGTGGACGCGCACCGTGGTTGGGTCCCCGTAGCACGTGTCGATGCGGGATGGGTGGGTGCCGGCTTGGTGGGGGTAATAAGAGGGTGTGCCGGTGAGTCCTGCCGTGAGGTCGGTGAGGCCCAGTTGGTGCATGGCGTCCCGGACAGCTGTGTCGGTGGCTGTGGGTGGGCCCGTGCGGTCGTCGTCGGTGGGGGCGGCGTTTAGGTCGCCTATGATGATGGTGGGTGCCAGGAGGGAGAGTCGGCGGTACGCCAGGCTCAGGGTGTCCAGGAAGTCCCTGGTCTCCTCCCCGAATGGGACGTGCGTGAGTAGCACGTTTAGCTGCCATCTGGGCCCCACGCACTCGTACGCCCCGAGGCGACCATCCACTCCCAGGTCGGGGTGGGCATGTACCGTGACCGACGTTTTGTGGTAGAGGGATACCCCCCGTTCCCAGTGGGCGTGATATTTGTTCCCCTCCGCGTCCAGGATCGGTGCTGGTTCGGGTTGGTCCACTCTGCGGAGGGCTTGCTCCAGGAACCCCAGGAGGTCTGCGCCTTGGGGGTGCGGCCCGGGCATGGCTTGCAGTGTGGCGGCCTTGGTGGGGTCGTAGGTGACCGCGGGCTCGTTGAGGATGTTGATGCGGGCGTGGGCTTCCGCAGGTGCCGGTTTCTGGGGACCGGTAGTTGGGGGGGCGGGCCGTGTGTGGCCCTGGCCCCGTCAGGCGTCCAGGAGGTCGATGACGCCCTGAGCTGCGGGTGCCTTGCGGTTCCGCTTCTGGGGCTGGGGTAGGGCCCATGCATTGTGGACTTCGCCCGTGTACTCGGTGCCGGTGAGGTGCTCCGTGTCGGGGGTGCACAGCTGCATGGGGACCATCTCACGACCGGTTCGGTCTCGCCAGAGTTCGATGGTGCGCCCCAGCTTCTTGTCGTTGGGGGTGGCCGGGTCCCACTTGACGTGGATCTTGAACCCCTGGTGGTCCCCGGTGACGAGGTACCGGTGCTTGACCTCCCCTGCGGCCCATATCCACTTGGAGGGGCCCGCGGCCGTGGGGTACTCGAAGGGCAGCTGCACCCGGGTGCCGATGGCGCATTCGGGATACAGGGCAGCGGCTTCCTCTTTGGTCCAGCTCTTCGGCTTGGCCCTTGGCTTTGGCGCGGGTTTGGCCTGTGTGGGGGCCTTGCGCTTCCGCGCACCTTGGCGGCGCCGGGCAGCGGGTTGTCCCCGTTCGGGAGGTGCGCCCTGGGGCTGCTGTACGGGTGCGTGGCCCGGTGCAAACACGGGGTGTTCGCGGGCGGCTGGGAAGTCCGGCTTGGACGTGGGGACGGGGTGATTCAGCTGGAACACTTGCTTGGTCATGAGGCCAAGCACTTCCTCGGCCTCCTGCAGGGCGTCGGGCGGGTCCGTGGGCCAGGTGAGGAGCCGGTGCCCGGTGCCTGCCCCCTGGCGGTGCATGTGGGCCGTGTAGCGGGTGGCGTGGCGTGTCCACGCTGGGGGGCACACCGGTGAACAGGAGCCAGGTGGCCCAGGACACTGCACACCCAAAGCAACGCAACGAGCGGGCACACCGGTGAACAGGAGCCAAGTGGCCGAGGATACCGCACATGCAACGCAACACACCGAGCGAGCACACCGGTGAACAGGAGCAAAGTGGCGCAGGACATCGCACAAGCAACACAACACGCCGAGCGGGCACACAGGTGAACAGGAGCCAAGTGGCCCAGGACACCGCACAAGCAAAACAACGCACCAAGCGGGCACACCGGTGAACAGGAGCCAAGTGGCCCAGGACACCGCACACGCAACACAACAAACCACGCGGGCACACCGGTGAGCAGAAGCCAAGTGGCCCAGGACACCGCACAAGCAAAACAACGCACCACGCGGGCACCCCGGTGAACAGGAGCCAAGTGTCCCAGGACACCGCAAACGCAAAGCAACACACCGAGCGGGCACACTGGTGAACAGGAGCCAAATGGCCCAGGACACCGCACAGGCAAAACAACGCACCAAGCGAGCACACCGGTGAACAGGAGCCAAGTGGCCCAGGACACCGCACAAGCAAAACAACGCACCAAGCGGGCACACCGGTGAACAGGAACCAAGTCGCCCAGGACACCGCACAAGCAAAACAACGTACCAAGCGGGCACACCGGTGAACAGGAGCCAAGGGGCCCAGGACAAAGCACACGCAACACAACACACCGAGCGGGCACAGCGGTGAACAGGAGCCAAGTGGCCCAGGACACCGCACATGCAACACAACAAACCACGCGGGCACACCGGTGACCAGGAGCGAAGGGGCCCAGGACTACGGAAACCAAACCACACACCGAGGGGGCACACCGGTGAACAGGAGCCAAGTGGCCCAGGACACCGCACACGCAACACAACAAACCACGCGGGCACACCGGTGAACAGGAGCCAAGTGGCCCAGGACACCGCACACACAACACAACACACCGAGCGGGCACACCGGTGAACAGGAGCCAAGTGGCCCAGGACACGGCACACGCAACACAACAAACCACGCGGGCACACCGGTGACCAGGACCCAAGTGGCCGAGAACACCGCACAAGCAAAACCACACACCGAGCGGGCACACGGGTGAACAGGAGCTAAGTGGCCAAGGACACCGCACACGCAACACAACAAACCACGCGGGCACACCGGTGAACAGGAGCCAAGTTGCCCAGGACACCGCACAAGCAAAACAACGCACCACGCGGGCACACCGGTGAACAGGAGCCAAGTGGCCCAGGACACCGCACACGCAAAACAACACATCGAGCGGGCACACCGGTGAACAGGAACCAAGTGGCCCAGGACAACGCACATGCAACACAACAAACGACGTGGGCACACCGGTTAACAGGAGCCAAGTGGCCCAGGACACTGCACACGCAAAGCAACACGGCGAGCGGGCACACCGGTGAACAGAAGCCAAGTGGCCCAGGAACCCGCACACGCAAAGCAACAAACCACGCGGGCACACCGGTGAACAGGAGCCAAGTGGCCGAGGACACTGCAGACCCAAAGCAACGCACCGAGCGGGCACACCGGTGAACAGGAGCCAAGTGGCCCAGGACACCGCACAAGCAAAACAACACATCGAGCGGGCGCACCGGTGAACAGGAACCAAGTGGCCCAGGACACTGCACAAGCAAAACCATCCACCGAGCGGGCACACTGGTGAACAGGAGCCAAGTGGCCCAGGACACCGCACACGCAACACAACAAACCACGAGGGCACACCGGTGAACAGGAGCCAAGTGGCCCAGGACACCGCACAAGCAAAACCGTCCACCGAGCGGGCACACTGGTGAACAGGAGCCAAGTGGCCCAGGACACCGCACACGCAACATAGCAAACCACGCGCCCACACCGGTGACCAGGAGCCAAGTGGCCAAGGACACCGCAAACACAAAGCAACACAGCAAGCGGGCACACCGGTGAACAGGAGCCAAGTGGCCCAGGACACCGCACAAGCAAAACAACGCACCAGGCGGGCACACCGGTGACCAGGAGCCAAGTGGCCCAGGACACCGCACAAGCAAAACAACGTACCAAGCGGGCACACCGGTGAACAGGAGCCAAATGGCCCAGGACACCGCACAAGCAAAACAACGCACCACGCGGGCACACCGGTGAACAGGAGCCAAGTGGCCCAGGACACCGCAAACACAAAGCAACACACCGAGCGGGCACACCGGTGAACAGGAGCCAAGTGGCCCAGGACACCGCACAAGCAAAACAACGTACCAAGCGGGCACACCGGTGAACAGGAGCCAAATGGCCCAGGACACCGCACAAGCAAAACAACAAACCACGCGGGCACACCGGTGAACAGGAGCCAAGTGGCCCAGGACACCGCAAACACAAAGCAACACACCGAGCGGGCACACCGCTGAACAGGAGCCAAGTGGCCCAGGACACCGCACAAGCAAAACAACGTACCAAGCGGGCACACCGGTGAACAGGAGCCAAGTGGCCCAGGACACCGCACAAGCAAAACAACGCACCAAGCGGGCACATCGGTGAACAGGAGCCAAGTGGCCCAGGACACCGCATAAGCAACACAACCCACCGAGCGGGCACACCGGTGAACAGGAGCCAAGTGGCCCAGGACACCGCACATGCAACACAACAAACCATGCGGGCACACCGGTGACCAGGAGCCAAGTGGCCCAGGACAACGGAAAAACAATTACACACCGAGCGGGCACACCGGTGAACAGGAGCCAAGTGGCCCAGGACACCGCACAAGCAAAACAACGCACCACGCGGGCAAACCGTGAACAGGAGCCAAGTGGCCCAGGACACCGCACAGGCAAAACAACACATCGAGCGGGCGCACCGGTGAACAGGAACCAAGTGGCCCAGGACACTGCACATGCAACACAACAAACCACGCGGGCACACCGGTGAACAGGAGCCAAGTGGCCCAGGACACCGCACACGCAAAGCAACACGGCGAGCGGGCACGTCGGTGAACAGGAGCCAAGTGGCCCAGGAACCCGCACAAGCAAAGCAACAAACCACGCGCGCACACCGGTGTACAGGAGCCAAGTGGCCCAGGACACTGCACACCCAAAGCAACGCACCGAGCAGGCACACCGGTGAACAGGAGCCAAGTGGCCGAGGACACCGCACATGCAACGCAACACACCGAGCGAGCACAGCGGTGAACAGGAGCAAAGTGGCCCAGGACACCGCACAAGCAACACAACACGCCGAGCGCGCACACCGGTGAACAGGAGCCAAGTGGCCCAGGACACCGCACAAGCAAAACAACGCACCAAGCGGGCACACCGGTGAACAGGAGCCAAGTGGCCCAGGACACCGCACAAGCAAAACAACGCACCCAGCGGGCACACCGGTGAACAGGAGCCAAGTCGCCCAGGACACCGCACAAGCAAAACGACGCACCAAGCGGGCACACCGGTGAACAGGAGCCAAGTGGCCCAGGACACCGCACACGCAACACAACAAACCACGCGGGCAAACCGGTGAACAGGAGCCAAGTGGCCCAGGACACCGCACAAGCAAAACAACACACCGAGCGGGCACACCGGTGAACAGGAGCCAAGTGGCCCAGGACACCGCACACGCAACACAACAAACCACGCGGGCACACCGGTGAACAGGAGCCAAGTGGCCCAGGACACCGCACAAGCAACACAACAAACCACGCGGGCACACCGGTGAACAGGAGCCAAGTGGCCAAGGACACCGCAGAAGCAAAACAACACACCGAGCGGGCACACCGGTGAACAGGAGCCAAGTGGCACAGGACACCGCACACGCAACACAACAAACCACGCGGGCACACCGGTGAGCAGGAGCCAAGTGGCCCAGGACACCGCACACGGAAAGCAACGCCCCGAGGGGGCACACCGGTGAACAGGAGCCAAGTGGCCCAGGACACCGCACAAGCAAAACAACACACCGAGCGGGCACGACGGTGAACAGGAGCCAAGTGGCCCGGGACACCGTACACGCAACACAACAAACCACGCGGGCACACCGGTGAACAGGAGCCAAGTGGCCCAGGACACCGCACACGCAAAGCAACGCACCGAGCGGGCACACCGGTGAACAGGAGCCAAGTGGCCAAAGACACCGCACAAGCAAAACAACGCACCAAGCGGGCACACCGGTGAACAGGAGCCAAGTGGCCCAGGACACCGCACACGCATTGCAACGCACCGAGCAGGCACACCGGTGAACAGGAGCCAAGTGGCCCAGGACACCGCACAAGCAAAACAACGCACCAAGCGGGCACACCGGTGAACAGGAGCCAAGTGGCCCAGGACACCGCACAAGCAAAATAACGCACCGAGCGGGCACACCGGTGAACAGGAGCCAAGTGGCCCAGGACACCGCACACACAGGCAACACACCGAGCGGGCACACCGGTGAACAGGAGCCAAGTGGCCCAGGACACCGCACACGCAACACAACAAACCACGCGGGCACACCGGTGAACAACGACCAACTGGCCCAGGACAACGCACAAAAAAAGCAACGCACCGAGCGGGCACACCGGTGAAAAGGAGCCAAGTGGTGCAGGACACCGCACAAGCAAAGCAACGCACCAAGCAGGCACACCGGTGAACAGGAGCCAAGTGGCTCAGCACACCGCACACACGTGCACATGTAGGGCGGCCGAGGGACAGGAACGAACCAACACCCCATGGGTCGGGCGCAGTGGGGCGACCTAGACGACCCACCGGGCCAGCAGCAGGGGCGGTACCCCAAGGCCACTGGTCCGAGCCCGGCTAGGCTGCATCGGGGACCATGGCAAACGTCACCTGGAGGCATGGAAGCAACCGTTGACAGGCGAGCCGGTACACAATCCAGGAGGGGGTCGCCTGCCAAGCAGAGAGGCCCCGCAACTCAAGCCACAACGGTGAGGCGGTCGTACTGTCGACTAGCGGGAGCAATACACCTTGTGGTGAGAGATACTCCACACGGCTGGGCAGCCCCCAGAGCTGCCGCCCAAAGGAGGGGGCATATGGCCCTACCCATGGACACATGTGGGGACACCGTCCCACCTGGGACACCTGGACCGGGTGGCCGCGACACTGCCTTCCCAAGCACCTGCGGGAGCGGCTTAAGAGGCACCTGACCTAGGGCAGTGGGAGGGACAGGATGTCCCCTTGGTAAGACCTTCTTCCTGCATTGCCAAAGGAGGCATCCTGAGCTCCCGAAGATACCTACCTACCTGAACCCACTTAATCGAAACCTGGACCCCCATGAACGAAAATTGGTCCCCCGTGAACGACAAGTGTTTCACGAAGACTAAAATTGGGGTCCCCATGGGCGAGATGTGGCCCTCCCATGGATGAAAATTGAACCCGTCACAAATGAAATTGGGGCCCACCTAATCAAAAACTGGACCCCCATGAACCAAAATTAGTCCCCCATGAACAAAAAATGTTCCCCCAAGACTGATATTCGGCCCAACATGGAAGAAATGTAACCCCCATCGACGAAAATTGGACTCACTTAATCAAAAATTGGACCCCCATGAACGAACGTTTGTCCCCTGTGAACGACAAGTGTTCCCCAGAGACTGAAAGTGCCCCCCCCCCCCAAGGCACCTCAAACGAAATTTGGACCCCCCCCCTTTCCTTCTATGATCAAGGGGGGAGCGGCGTAGGCAAAGGCGTCAGAGCATTGGTCTGCCGCCTCCTCCGTGGGCGGAAGCATTAAATAGGAAAAGGCGGAAGAGCTTGGGGTTGTGGGTTTGAGTTGGGGTGAGTGAGTTGCGCTAGATTTTGAGTCCGAACGCAGGTCAGTGTAGGTGAAAGCGTCCGAGTCAAGGAAGGAGGAGCCCCGCTCAAGAGCTTGGGTACCCCCTTGTCCCTCGAGGTCCTTTGGACCAGGCTTCCCTCTCAACTACGTGAGGGCTTGGACCCTCAAAACCCCGCCGCAACTTTCAACCCATCGGCCCTTTTCAACCCTCATCATGTGCCTCTCCGCCCCCTAGAGGATGAAAAATCCCCCAAATCTTCCCCATACATGAGGGGCTCCATACCCCTCTCCTCTCTCTCTCCTCCACTGGGTTCATCGATGAGGTCCTGCGTCTTATGCAACTCATCTTCCAACTCCCTGAGTGCTTCCTTCATCCTTCTTACCCTAGCCCTAATGTCCCCCGGTGTAACAAAATTAGACATGGAGGTTCGAGTTGCGGTCATTATTAACCAAACTAAATAAACGCAAGATCGACGACAAAAAAAGAAATGTGCGCAAAGAAGACAACTCCAATACACCACAAGAGAAGAAAGTAAAACGTTTTGAGTTCAAATGGGTAAGTGCGAGGGGTTAATGGGTACGTGCGAGGAGGATCTTTGGGGAGGCCAATACATTGCTTCATATTGAATGGCATACACACACATCATGAATTCCGGGGTGAACCTATCCAGAAAGAGTGCCAATAAAGCATTGGAGCCGGATTGATAGTGCTGAAGCACCACCTCCTTGTAGGCTTCCTCGCTTGGACTATTCAGGATGAGATCAAAGTCATCCTTTGCTTGGATTGACACTTAGTCCGGAGATCAACCCATGAAGGAATCATGGGGCGAATGGAGTTATGGTTAGCACAATGTTCGAAATAAACAAAACAAAAATGGACAACGACCACAAGCGACTCAAGCTCCCAATCCCATGGGAGAGGGAGCAAACCGGTATCTTTGAATGGACTAGTCTAAAGCCAAGTCTCCCTGGTCACTAGAGTAAAGCTAAGTAACCATATCCCTTGGGAAAATGGAGAGTAGGGATATTCAGGAGGACTAGTATAAAGCCAAGTCTCCCGGGGCACCAGACAATAGCTACGTATCCATATCCCTTGGAGAAAGGGAGAGTAGGGATATTCGGGAGGACTAGTCTAAGACCAAGTTTCCCGGGGCACTAGACTAAAGCCAAGTATCCATATCCCTTGGGAAAAGGGGGGGCTTCTCGGGGAACTCATCGGGGAGGGCGTATATGGAGGTAATGCTCCCTATTCCTTCGGATAGTTGGTGCATGGACGCTTAGTGGGCCTCTCGGACTCGCGAGGAGTGGAGCCCTTAAGACCCAAATCAAGGGTGAGGGCATTCCTTAGGTAGATGGCATTAGACTTAGTGATCTCGCCCTCAAGCTCAAAGGGCAACGAAAGCCTCACACAAAGTTGGTGGTACACGTAAAGAGTTCCGAAATTGATGGGCCAAATTTTGGGTTCCAGACCCAATAATTAGTTGCAAGTTTCAGGTTTATTCTGGCTTCGAATTCTCACCCATACTTTAGTCCTATGAAGAACCTTCCCTAACATTCCGGGCTCCGTTACATGAGTTTCAACGGGCGGAGCATGGACGGGGTGAAAGGGCCTTAGAGTCTTGGTTTCCCTTGACTGATTTGAAGCATGAAGCTCCTCACCGGCATCTTCCACATCCTCGGTGCTTATGGCACCGTCAACCCCGTAACATCCGGATCTCCTGAAGGTCCTACCGGAACGGTAGGGGGGCGATGGATATGACCTTTGGTCAAGGCATGCGTGGAGTGACGGAGGGAATAGGGGGAGCTGAATACACAACCCGGGGTAAGTAATATCCCGCCTGTGGCCTTTTTACCATCCCAAAACGAAAGCCGCCCATACCCTTTGATATTACGAAGGATAACAACCCTACACCACAACCCGAGGAACAATTTGACTGGTATGAACTACAAAGACGCATGGTCTACATGAGGGTTAAGGAAGTGGCCATCTTCATGGGACCCTTGGAATTGGTTCAAAATTGTGTTGGCCCAAATGGTTCCGAATGGCAATTTGGAAAGAAAGGACAACATAAAGTCTTGCAGTGTTTTAGGGGGTGGGGGGCTCTTTGGTGTTGCCAGGACTACTTGATGAGAAACAAGGTCACATGGGTTCCCCAATTGCCATACCTTGCGACGGGGGGGTCCTTCTGGAGATTGGGAAACCAACTCCTGGGCCAACTTAAGCTCGTGCACCCCGGTTAGGAGAGGGGACACATCCTCCTTAAAAACGGCCACCCGCTCATTCTTCCCCAATATATACACTTGCAGGGAAGAACGGGATGTAGCAGGATGCACAATTCTTGGGAAAGGAGTGGCTTTTAGGAAGAATTCATTGAGTAAAAGTGCAAAGGCACGACAAGAAATACTCTCTCTCACATCAACAACCGGCATGCTTAGGGAGGAGCAAACAACAAGAGACAAGCTCAAGAAGAACGACAACCAACGACAAGAAACTGGCCACCCCCACCCCTACTTGCTTCGTCCAAACTAAAGGCAATAACCAAAAACCTGGGTAGCCCAGGACTCATGCGATGCAATTCTAGGAGGTATTGGGGACATGATTGGGTCAACTCTTGAAAGGGCTACCGAATCAATTTCATGCCATAAAAATTGTGGCAAAAGCAAAGTCCATCCATTGTCCTCCAACAAACGGCGAGTCCTTTCGTCCATTTTGCAGAAGGCGAAGCGTTGGTGGTTTGATCCCAAGGATTAAGGTACTATGACTAGACCTTTGGGGGTATGTGAGTCCGTGTGTGTGTGTGTGTGTGCGAGTGTGTGTGTGTGATCGAGCTGGGAGACGGAAGGGCTGAGGTTTGCGTGCCGGAAGGCTACACTAGGGCTAGGCACTGACCTTCGGTCGAACATCCTACAGAGAGAGGGGCTACCTTTTAGGCGATCTCAGCTGGGAGAACGGCCAGTTGACGTACCGATGGAGGCACGTAGGGGAAGAGGCCCGCGACCACGGTCCGGAGCCCTCCACCTCCTGACACTGGAACCCCAGCTTGAGCTCCAGCTGGAACTTCCGGCTCCGCAGACATGCTATCTGTTCATTTTCATCGGTTGGTAGATAGTGTACTGGGTTCTGTTGGCGTTCTCTGGAGGCCTGCTTGTACCCCTGGTTCTGTTCGTGCCGTTCCCTCCTTTGGCGCTCCTGTGGGGTCTTCTCCACCTCGTCGATCCTGCGTTTGCCTGAGGTAGAGGAGGAGGGCTCCTGGGGGCCCGCTGCTGAAGAGGGGCCCGACTTGGCTTCCATGGGGACGGCACCGATGGGCTCCGCGCTGGCAACCTGGATGGTGAGCCAGGCCAGATCTAGGGATTCCTTCTCTTGGGAAGGCCCATTCCAGGCCAGCTCCAATTCCAGGTTGAAGAGAAGAATGCATTGACGGAGTTAGAGGCTGCAGTGTATCGGAAGGACCGTGGGTGGGTGCCCTGAATCTACGACAAATGAAATGAGAAGTGAGGGAGTATTGGTAAAAAGAGGCAGAAAGCCGAGTGTAACCTTTCTGAGTTTTCTCTGATTGGCTGTTGATTTGATGTCCATTTTCTTTCCCTGACACAGTACCCTGTCAACAACGTTCACTGTAAGCATGCAAGCAGCAATACAATTCAATGATCGGCCCAAATCTCCGTCAGTACTCAGGTCTCCAGTGTCCTTGATTCTGTAACTCAGATCATATCATGTTAAAAACATTGCATCCTGCAAAACATCGGCAATGAGATTTCTAAAGATTGAGTCTAATGAAATCATTGATAGAATGCGTCTTTTTCTCAATCAAAACTTTTGAAGCTCAAAAGTGCGCGCGCTGCTGATCTGGCATTTTAAATGCGCGGTATCAGCGCGACTTTACAAAGCTGACAATCCAACCCTCGTCATATGAATCCTCAATTAGAAATGGCTGTCACTCTATTGAGCCAAGTAGGTTCTATTACACTCCCCTGCCAGGCTATGTGCTAGGGTTAACCACATTGACCCTTAGCACATGCTGATTAGGAAATAGATAGAACTGCTTGGCCACTCTCACACAAATAGACACTCAGAAAGTGTGGAGCTACCGTAGTACTATTCCTGAGCTCAAAGGTATGTTGTTAAGTGTCACAAAAGGTAAAAGAAGATTCTATTGAACAATGCTACTCTTGAGCAAAAACTCACAAACCTGCTCATTCCAATGTGAAACCAAGTTAGGACACATAGCAAGATTAGTTTGGGTGGGGGGTCTCGGGCTGAAAAACATTTTGCCCATCATGGGGGTCTTAAACAATGTCCACCGTAGAGAGGAAAGCATGGGAGCCAGCCAGGTCAAGTTGTCCAATACGCCTTTACAAGAGCAGTGTGTAGAGTAAGAAAAAGTCACTGCCATGTCTTTCTTGGAGGGCTTGATCCAGGCCAAGCCCCCCTTAGAACCCTTTTGTGATGCTAAGACAAACTTAAGTGTTTTTATCTCTCTTTTGAAGCTTAAAGTACACTTTCTCAAAGTAACTAGGGTTGTGACCCTAGCCCCCCATGAAGTTCACCCCTACCACTCAACTGAGCGGAGGTACCTTCCTTCATGGAGGATATACCGAAATAAAATGGGCATTTCATGCTTTAGGCCTTGGAGGTTAAGCCTAGTGGTCTCCCACCCCAAGACCCCTATACTCAACTGTTTCTACCACTTATTGTGGTCCTACTTTGTAACTGTTTCTGAATTCAGTTGCTTGGCCAAGTCATTTTCTGTGTGGTCCTGACATCTATGCCCCACATTCCTAACCAGCACCATTTCACCCAAAAGAGTGCACATGAAGTGCCTAATGCTATCTCTGAGGCAAGAGACAGACCAATTTTGATATAAAATCTTTTGTATTATCCATTTGTGATTGAATCTTTGTGTATAAACCTGCTTTGTCTATCTGCAGCCCTTCTGTGTTACACTGGAGTCCAAAACAAATCATTGATTCGATCCAATTACTGTTCTTGCTCTACTTGCTGCTTTGGTTTGGGTTATCAACTACAAAACCTGCAGGATTTCATCAAAATATCTAGGGCATAAATCAAGGACATCTTTCTGGTAGCAGAGACAGTCCCTTGTGACCTTTTGAACCGACCCTGAGAAGAAGTGCAGCACACAAAGCTCAACAACAAGTTCATCATGTCCACGCCAAGCGTCAGGACCTGGCCCATTAGAACTGTCCAAGTGCAAATGGGCAGCATGGCCCACCCTATGAGTAAACCATCTTACCGAGCTCCACAACATCGCAGTGGCGCATCTGGGTCCCAAGGAGATCCAGAACGCAGAAGGGCAGAAGAAAATAAAGGCCTTACCACTGAGGCCTTAGCGGCCCACGGTGGAGACAGCTTCAGTCATCTCCACAGACGTGTAGCAGCCTCAGTATCTAGATCCAACTGTCCGGCTTCATCCTCAACAGCGATTGAAGGCCCTGAGGAGTATGAGGAACTGAGGAAGAAAATGGATGAATACATCCTCCATGAGGAGTACTACAAATCCATTCGTGGAGAAGATGGAGAGGAGCCATTGGCAGTACATGGATCCAGACCACGTACAGATCTAGGGTCCTACGCGCACTCTGGCCCGCTGTCCGACAGAGCCGAGACCGCATCCCTGCCAAGACGACCAAGACCTGAGCATCCAAGAGCATGTTGTCCAACCCCAAGGGCTCCCGAAGTGGGTCCCACTCGAGTTGAGGAACAACATCATCCAAGGCCAACCTACGGTGCCCTGGATCATACGGCCGAACTGTTGACCAAACTCCTGTCTGGATCAGAAGGCCCAGATGTGATGGCCCTATCGGAGGCCATTAAGGCTAACCTGGGTATTGCAGAACCCTTACCCAAGCCAGAGTTGCCCTCTCTCTCTCCAGGACTGAGTACTCTGGCCGAAGATCTTAAGAGATCAAGGGTCTCAAGGCTGTTGCCTAAGGTCACCTGCCCCAGCCCCTTTCACCCCCGTGCCAGGACTGTGCCCATGGCTGAACTACAGGACGTGCCTGTCACAGAGATTGAGAAAAGAGGGCTGTCAGGCCTGGCACCTCTTGCCGGCGTGTCGCCTTCAGGCCTAACTCCGGGGGGTGGGAAGACGGGCAGACCTATTGCCCCGGCGAACATCCAGCTGGAATTGCCGGAGTTCGACCCCAAAAATCTGCCCGAATGGGCAGAAGAATTTGCAGAGTTCCTTTTGCTGACTGGCCAATCCCATGTGGATGTGGCCACCAAATGCTCACTGCTGAAACGCTCATGCAAAAAGAAAATTTTGCAAAAACAGGTGAAACAGATTGTGAAAACCTGTTCTACATGGGCAGAGGTACTCCTGAGGTTGGAGAAAACATTCCCAGTCTATGAGACTGACCTCAGCGTACGCACACAGATCGAGGAGCTACCTATGCTCCCTGAGTTTCCATCCGCTGCGCGAATTTCTGAATATGTGTGCGACTGGGAGTACTTGTTTTCGAGGATGAACGTGCGCTCCTACGGAGCCACTGAGCCCCACCTGTGGCTCATGACTAAGATCCCCCAACGTACGTGGGATGATTGCCGCTCCACCTCTGAGAGGAAGAGCAGGACAAACTCGTACGATGAACTGGTGGACCTCTTGATTGAGCTAGCTCTTGAGAGAGAGAATGACTCCCACATGGAGAAATTCCTCAAGAAGCATTTGGGTCGAGGTGGTACCCCTACCCCCGAACGTGGCGAAGGGAAAGGGCCTAAAAATCCCACTAACACCAGCCAGGGAGGTGGTAAAGGGAGGGGTAACCTACGTGCCATGAATGAGGTTAAACCTGATGCAGGTACACCCCCCCTGTTCTACTGCAAACCTGTCAATGACAAGGGGGGACCTTGTCATGCTTCTGACTGCGATCTCCGCAGTGGCTGTATGCTGCAGATGAAACGTCAGCAGCATATTAAAGATGGGAAACCTGTGACCCATCAGGACCATTTCAGGTGTACCATCACCTGTGGTTACTGTGGCAAACGTCGTCACTACGAGGACAAATGCCACATCAAGAAACGCGAGAGTGACAAACTCAATCGTCAAGAGGCGGAACGCCAGAAGACCCAAACGCCCGCCAGAAATCCCCCGAATGGGGATAAAGGTGGTGAAGGAGGTGGCAAAGGGGGTGGCAAAAATGGACCCCCTAACCCCCAGAGGCGCTCATCAGCGCCGGTTGCTACACCCAGTCCTGCTGCTACACCCGCTCCTGCCGCAGGTGACCCCAAGAAGCGCCCCCAAGGGGATAACGCTACCCCTGAGGGGAATAACTCCAAGAAGAGGCGCTTGGCCTGGATGGCCAAGTCCCTCATTGCTGCAGGGGTGGATGTCAAGTTCCCTGATGAGGAGTAGGGGGGCGGCTCCGAAGAGGAGGACTTGGTTTTCTGGATCCTCGTGAAAATCGGGGATCAGGTTTTTCGAGCAGTGCTTGACACCGGTGCAACACTTTCCATAGTGGCCCGGCGCCTGCTAAAGACTTACAAGAAAACTAAGACCGTGGCCATAAGAGTAGGGGATGGGCGTACCATCCATTCCTTGGGGGGGGTCGATGTGACGATATGTCTGGACGACGAAACCGTGAGCCAACACTGCAGAGTGCTCCTACCGACGCCTTTGACATCGTCATTGGCACCGACTTCCTACAAAGAAACCCCCAGGTAAAAATGCTGTCCCTCCAGCGCCCCTATTCTTTGCACTGCGACTTTGGCAGTGGGCTATACTCCGTACCTTTGGAGCTGTCAGGACGAAAAGAGTCTGGGCTGCGCTACGCATCCAAGACCAACTATCGTACTGAAAACTACCAATTGGCCCGTCACGTTCTTGAAAATGGACTGGCGGCCCTTCAGGTAAACCTGGATGAGATCCAGGTGGAATTGTTTGCGAGCCAACAACAGCACATCATGCAGTTGTACTGCTCGAAACAACTGAACAATGCTTTCCGTTTCTTCTGGAAAGCAATGGGCCTAGCGTATGCTAACCCTCCCTTCTCCCTGCTCGCGAAGGTTTTAACCAAAATCGCTTATGAGGGAGGAAGGGTTGTTATGTGCACCCCTGACTGGGGTTGCTCTGGTGAACATGCTTACTGGCGCCGTATGCTAGATCGAATGACCGTGGGAAGAGTGCAACTCCCCGACGGCCCCATCCATGTGCCTGAGGACTCAGACACAGCTATGCAGGCCCCTGAGTGGGCCAGCTTTCTGTCCATCGTCCATGGATCTCTCAATCCTGTACCCCTGTGTGACCTAGACCAGGTGCTACTGAAAGAGGTCATGGCCAAAAATCGTGGCCTGACCCTTTATGATCTCGAAAATCAATCTCCTGAGCACCTATCTGCCACACTTGCAGGGTGTGAGTCTCCCGATGACTATCTGGAACCTGCAGCTGTAAAAGAGGATGCTGACGACCAACTGTCTGAGATCGCCAGCACTATTCCTTCTGTTGATCCCAGCTGTGTTGACCTAAAAGATAGTGCCTTCCTAGCCCAGCTGTTGCTAGAGGAGGTAGATCTAGAGTCAACCTCTGAACCCGCTTCCCCTGTTGGGAAGCCAGTGCTACACTTGCAGCCTATGGACACAGGTGAACCCGTGGCCCGGAGTGCTGATGCTCTGGCGCAGCCTGCTGCTAATAACATGCCATTGTCTGAGCATGACACTCAGGAACTCCGGCGGCTGTTGTACCTGAAGGCCGAAGCCATTGAGCGCCAAGAGCGGCTGCAATACCTCAGACAGACCTGGAAATCCTCCATCTGGTCTGAGGAGGACGATGAGTTCTATACGCTGCCTGATCCTGATATACCTCTAGTGTATTCTCTGCACAATGGGCAGCAATGTCCCCCTGAGTGGGACGATGGTTCTGTGCCTGCCGAAACTGCTGATCGGCAGAAAAAGAAAGAACATGGAAAAAGCAACCTCCATGCTGAGGAGGATTTTCTTTCAGAAACTCGAGAGTCTTAACCTTGACCCCCGCCTGAAAAAACTGCTTATAACCTATGAGGAGCTGTTCGGCGCCTTGCCGCCTCCCCTTTCTTGTAAAAAACTGGTCCAGATGGACCTGAAATTGAAACCAGAATTTGAAAAGACGCGAGTGAGGCGTTGTCCCTATCCCGCTCCACAGGAACAGGTTGAAGAAATCGAGCGCCAGATCCAGGAATGCATTGATGCTGGCCTCGGTGAAGAGTATAAGCACGGGGACTATCCCCATCACTGCAGTCCCTGTTTCCTTGTTGCCAAACCAGGGTGGACCGCCCTACGTCTGGTTGTAGACTATGGTGAGGTAAACAAGAAAACCCAGAACCACTCAGGGAGTATTCCTAACTTGGAAAACACCCTGGAGCGTATTGCCAAATGCAGGTACAAGACCAAGACGGACAAACGCTCTGGTTTCTGGCAGGTGGACCTAACCGCCGCAGCTCAGGAGCTGTTGGCCTTTATAACCCCTAAGGGCCGTGTCTTGAAGTGAAAGGTTATGCCTTTCGGGGTGGCTAATGCCCCAGCGCTCTTCCAGGAGCTCATGAACAAAATTTTGTACATACTGAGGCGCAGGCCTCTAGTACAAGAGTTGATTTCTCGGGGTGCAGAAATGGAGGCTCACATCGACGACGTGAGTTTGCGTACTATTACCCAAGAGGACCATGTCCTTCTCCTCCGCAGTTTTTTCATTGTCTGTCAAGAAAACCATCTCCGAATCAAACTCGAAAAATGTGAGTTTATGAAAGAGGAGATGGAGTATTTGGGTTTCGACGTGGGGTATGGCTGGTTGAAACCAGCCGCGTCTAAGATGCAGCCCCTACAGGACATGGAGATTCGCGATGACCCTAAGAAGGGCCTACACGATGTGAGGAGTTTTGTGGGCGCCTGTAATTTCTATCGGCGTCACATCCACAATTTTACTTACTCCTCTGCACCCCTCACTGACCTAATCAAGAAAACTACTCCCTGGAGGTGGACCTGAAGAGAGGAAGAATGTTTCCAGGAGTTGAAGAAGAAGATTGCCTCCTCCAACTGCCTGGGAGTGCCCCGCCCTGAGGGCGAGATAGTCCTGATCACTGATGCCAGTGATGTAGGGGGGGGAGGTACGATCTACCAATGGCAGGAGCTTAACCCCGCTGAAGTAACCCACTGCCATTATTGTACTACTAGACTGAACCGTGATGGTTCGTTGAAACATGACTATCCTACCAGTGAGTGGCGACGAGTGCCACTGGGACACTGGAATTTGAAATGGAACCAAGCGCGTTCCAATTACAGCACCTATGACCAGGAACTCCTGGCCGGTATGTTGGTGCTATCGTCACAATCCCGACTCCTGGGATCTAACCCTATTGTCTGGCTGTGTGACCAGGAGCCTGTGAAGTCTTTTCCAGAAGGGCCCACCACCAGAGAAAGCAAAGCTAAAACGGTGGTGGACTTACCTGAGCCAGTTCAGGCTGACAGTGCATCATATCCCCGGGATAAAGAATGAACTGTCTGACGATATATCACGCAACATCTTCGATGCGCTTATTGGTGAGAGCTCTGAGGCGCTCGGCAGAGAGGCTTTCCAGCGTATGGATGTCCAGCTTGACCTGTCGGTGCGCACTGCTGGAATCCTGGAGGGTTGGAGTCTAACCGACTATCAGTCAGAGTATGGAGAAATTCTCCAAACCCTCAGCACTGGTCTCAAACCCCGTGTCATTGACGGGCACCAGTGGTATAAAAACAATCAGTACCTCTTCTACGAGGACCAAATTGTGGTGCCTGAGGCACGACTGGATGGGTGCCTACAGTGGTCCCATCTCAGTTCTGGTCACACTGGCGCTAATCGCTCAGTGGGCTTCTTCCGTGAATGTTTCTACTCTAGTCTAACCCTGACTGAACTGAGGTCGCGTATGCAGACCATTGTGGATGCTTGTGGCTGTCATGCCAGCAAGCAGAGCGACAGTAGGGATAGGGGCCTGATCTCCAGCTTACCCATACCCTATTGTGCTAACTCTCTTCTCTACGTGGATTTCATCCACGGCCTACCACGCTTTGGCGGCTATGATAGTTGCCTCATGGTCACCTGTGGTCTATCTCGCTTCACCCGTGTGTTCCCTTGCAGTAAGAAAATCACAGGTGAGCAGACTGTGAAAATGTTGGTCGAACAATGGTTCGAACCCCATGGAGCACCTAAGCAGGTGCACTCTGATGAGGATGTACGCATCCGCAGTGACACTGGGTGGTACAAACGAGTGCTAAATGCCCTCAACGTGGAGGTAACCACAGGTGTGCCCCATACCCACACGTCTAACCCTCTCTGTGAGAGACAGAACCGTGTGTTGGAGCAAAACTTAAGAATCCTGATGAGACAGGAGCGCACCAAGGACTGGGTACGCCTGGTGCCCTGGGCAGTGCTGACCATGAACTCACAGCGGAGCTCTTCTACGGGTTTCACCCCCCACGAACTGTTCCATGGAGGACGACCTGCTTGGTTCTTCAAAACCCCCTTTCCTGAGGACTTCAAGAGCCCTGTGGGAGATTGGCTGGAACACAAGCAGTCTCTGGCTAACCAGGCTGGTACTAACCTGAGACACATTCGTGACCGTGAACAGAGCCGACGGAACCGCCTACGGCGACCTGCCAGCTTCAAGGTTGGTGACCTTGTTTTGGTACACCATTCACGCCTACCCTCCTGGCCACGTAACTGCCTACAGGACCCTTACTTTGGACCTTATGGTATCATCAGGATAGATGGATCCAGGATCCATGTCAGGTGCAGTCCACGTCTAGGTGGTGAACTGCTGTGTGCACCTAAGCAGTTGAGGCACTATCACTCCCCTGACGACTTGTCTTGCGATGAGTGGCGCCTCAGCGACAGTGAGGTTGAGCGTATAGACCTAGAGAACGCTGCCAGTCCAAAGGAGGCAGACGAACTTGAAGAGATGACTGCCGATGAGATGGCAGTCGATGGTTACTACGTGGTTGCAGGTATTGCTCGCCACGAGTATAAACAGGGCTGGAATTTTCTAACCCTGTGGGATGGCTATGGGTTATCGGAGGCGACCTGAGAACCTATGTCAGCCTTCATACAACCAGATGGGAGTATCAACCCCATCTTCCGCACTTACCTTGTTGAGAACAATGAGGGGCAGCTCCTAACCCGTGCTGAGACTCTGTCCCAGCGTAAGAAGCGAAACTAATTGCCCTGTGGCAGTCTACTGACAGGTGCAGTGAGCACTCTTCTGCAGACATGCCTGTGTATGGGTGTAAGAGCAGTTGTCACAGTTGCCCCGCATTGCATCGCAGGACAAGACCATTAGCCCCCCGTGACAACCACTCCCTGGCCGAAGGCCATTGGCTTTTTCACAGACTACTGCTTACTGAGCACTGCACTGACCCTGTCTGTGCCCTGCAGACCCATGCCGATGGTTTCCAGCGCGGGCCAGGTGGCCGCTTATCAGGATTGCAGCCACCCAGCGAGTGTATGCCTTGTTGACCATGTGTTGCATGGGGACTGCCTTGATGTAATGACCTTGGGGAGCCAACGAAGAACGGTGGCTTACTACACCAGGGGGGAATGACAAGCAAGGTGTTATGACACAAGGTGTGTCTTCCCTCCTTGGGGACAAGCGAGCCCACAGTTTGGACCCCTGACTGGTCCAGATCCGTGGGGTTCTACCCTTCCTTACAGGGTTTACCATACCCCTATGTGTGCTACGTATGTCTGTGTGTGTCTCACTTCTCTCGCCGGCGTGGCTCCCGGAGACCGGGCTTCGCTGACGTCGGACCGAAGGTCCTAATCAGGTACTATTACCATTCCTATGGCGCCCAATTTCTGTGCTGGCGCCTATCCTCCGGGTAAGACGGCAAGAGCCCTACCTACTAGAGGGGAGGGGTGGCCAAGTGTGCTAAGGGCATACAAAACGCCCATTTTTGCTACAGGCCAAAAGCTAACGCACTCCCCTGCCCACGAGGAAACGCACGCGGGACAGGAGACACCACTACACTACACTCACTACGCCAGCACCGGCCTTCAAAGGCAGGGTGAGCACTCATCACTTGCACTCAACTCCTGCCAGGCCTGCTAACCCTAACCCCTACACACGCTACTGGGTGCTGCTGTCGAAGATGTCTCGGGTCCTAATGACCCTCCTGTGAAGAAGACAAGAGAACACAGCGCTGCTAAGCAACTGTGGCCTAACAGGGGACGCCACAACGCGTTTCCTCTGCTAGGGCTTGGAGGGAAGGGGTGCTGTTGTTGTGTGCACAGCGCGGATGTCGATGAAGTGGAACTGCCCTCGCCACTCCTGGCTGAGGCACAGTCAATTGATTTGTGATAAGCGCCCCTGTTTTGCTGGGGCAGAAAAATGGGTAGCCGCCGAAGGCAGCTGCTGCGTGCACCAATCATCCTGAACCTCTCCCACCTGTACAACAGAGGCAAATGAAGGGGTGATTGTGGCGGAGGAACCAAGCCACACTCCACGTATTATACGCTTCTCAGTGTGACCTATAATACACTGTCCGCAAACACGCTGATTTGTGATCAGCTCCCCTGTCAAGCAAGCAAGCGTTAAGAGACTCCTCAGGTTCTCTTAAAGAACGTACCGAGGAGCCCCTGGGTAACCTAAACAAGGTTTACCGTGCGCAATTCGCGTGGCCTACCCTTTAATGCATCATGTGCACGCAGGGAAGGGAGACAGAACCGTTTCCACACTGACTCAACCAGGAGGTGAGCTCCTCCTGGGCTAACCTACCTCACTCACCATGCATCGTGTGAATGCCGAAGTAAAGCGAACACAAAACAAGCCTAAGCGTTTTAAGCAACCCTACTTTAACGCTACGGCCACATACAATCAAACACTTTCTTTACTTACCTGTGAGAGAAAACAAGGGTGACTTGGGGTACAGGGAAAGCGTCACAGCGTGTGAATGCCTCGATTAGGCACATGCATCGCCAGCACAGCGCATATTCTAACCCTACGTGCGCGCTGCGCGCTCCATTCGCATCGCATACCTTTCATTCCTGTTTTGACCTGTGCAGAGCACGAGAGAGGAACACCCGACCCCCCAACGAACACAGCGTTGACAACCCTAACTTTTTGACTAAACAACCAACACGAATGCAATGCGTGCGTGTGAGATGACACTGACATACCCGAGAGGTGGATTGTTGACCTGCTCTGTGGTGTCGGTTGAATTTGAATACTTTTCTCTGAAGTTTATAAAAATTTTGATGCAACTGTGCAAAAATTTCCTTTAGAACTTTAAAAACTATGGCTCATACCTTCTTTTTCAAAAGCCGTTTACGCTTGCGCAACCCTATTTTTGAAGTCCGCTTCCTTTGCGCTTGTCTGCGACTTTGAGTTATGTGTAAAAATGACGATTTCCCGCGTGGTTTCGTCGTTTTTTAACGACTTCACTTGCTAAATCGCAACCCCTTCCGCTAAACCGCAGGAATCACTCCCTGTTGGTTACATTTTCTTTTTTTTTCCAGCTCCTGGAGATTTGTGTCCTCCATTGGGAGTATTGCTCCGCCCTGGCCCTTGGGCAGGACGTTTACTAAAGTGCTGTTTATACAGCGATAGCCGTCCGCATTAGAGCGTTCGACTGTACCCTAGTAGGCAAGCATATGTGCTCTAGGGAGGGAGTCCTGGGTCCAAACCCGACTACCCCCAAACTTTTTCCAAAAGTTTTCGTTGCACGCCGGCGACTTTTGAGGAATGCCCCATCGAAGGGACATCATTCACGGTACACTACACTGTTTTTCAAGGGTACCTACAGTGTGATAGGCTTCTATGAAGTGATGAGGATGTTTTTGGTAAGTTTAATGCATTTTCTGAGGTAATTTTGGGAATATTTGAGCCTTTTTCCTTGGTCCTACTAGCTTAGCGAACTAGTACTCCAGGGGGGAGTAAGAAAAAGTCACTGCCATGTCTTTCTTGGAGGGCTTGATCCAGGCCAAGCCCCCCTCAAAACCCTTTCGTGATGCTAAGACAAACTTAAGTGTTTTTATCTCTCTTTTGTTGCCTAAAGTACACTTTCTCAAAGTAACTAGGGTTGTGACCCTAGCCCCCCATGAAGTTCACCCCTACCACTCAACCGAGCGGAGGTACCTTCCTTCATGGAGGATATACCGAAATAAAATGGGCATTTCATACTTTAGGCCTTGGAGGTTAAGCCTAGTGGTCTCCCACCCCAAGACCCCTATACTCAACTGTTTCTACCACTTACTGTGGTCCTACGTTGTAACTGTTTCTGAATTCAGTTGCTTGGCCAAGTCATTTTCTGTGTGGTCCTGACATCTATGCCCCACATTCCTAACCAGCACCATTTCACCCAAAAGAGTGCACATGAAGTGCCTAATGCTATCTCTGAGGCAAGAGACAGACCAATTTTGATATAAAATCTTTTGTATTATTCATTTGTGATTGAATCTTTGTGTATAAACCTGCTTTGTCTATCTGCAGCCCTTCTGTGATACACTGGATTCCAAAACCAATCATTGATTCGATGCATATACTGTTCTTGCTCTACTTGCTGCTTTGGTTTGGGTTATCAACTACAAAACCTGCAGGATTTCATCAAAATATCTAGGGCATAAATCAAGGACATCTTTCTTGTAGCTATGCCATCACGGTGTGGGCCATCCAAATATGCAAAATCAAGCTGAAGAACAAAAAGGAGGCAATGCTAAATGCGTTGCTGTCCGGACACAAGTCGTCTGGCGTGGTTTATGCAAACATAAATGCTGTGCATGATCTCCGGTTGAATTATAGTAGGTGGTGTCTTCACTGTGTTTCAACATGACCACAGCAAGTCTGTAAATTCATTCCCCAAGGTTACAAGGTTCAATATAAATGTTAAGAAAAGCAATAGGAGTGAAAATGTAGAAGTGTACTTGGGCATATGCTCCACAGATTGCATGGTAACACAAAGCCGGAGAGTAGTCTACGATGGACTACTCCCCTGCCAAAACCAATGCATGGTTCCCGGGGGGGGGGGGGGGCACACTTTGATATCCATTCACATGCCAGGATGGTGTCTTTATGTCAGGCACGGGGGCTTACCCTCATCGGCAATGGCCATCCCTCCGGGTGTCCCCTTATTTCGATCCGACAGCTATTTGCATTTGGTACAGGGGCCTACCCTAATGGCATGACATCCCTCCGGGCTTCCCCTTATTTCTATCTGACTCCGTTCATCAAATTCAACCAAAGCTTGACAGGTGGTGGCTCTATCATTTGTGCCTGAATGTCAACACAAATGCTTGGGGTACAGGGGCTAGTCACGAATGATCATTCTGGAATTCATAGGCATGGGTATAAACAATGAGCAGACATCTTGGTCAGCTGTCCACACAATGCAACAACTGGGCATCTACCCAATTACTTTGGGCCTACACTCCCTCACCAAATCTCCACAATGTTCTGGCCCTCAATCTGCATTCACTCTATCCCCGAAAACAATTTAGCCATTTCGTTGCCTTCAGGAAAAGAAGAAACAGAGTTCCTTTGGCACACTTGGGCGAAGGCAACCCTCCAAATGTTCGCCAGGGGGCGGGTCCCCTCATTATCTTGCTACATGTCGGAATAAAATGGCGCCTCTGTTCCCTGGGGCGGATCCCAGCCTATTTTATGTGTTAATGGAAATGTTCCGAGCCCTTGGTAGATCAGCGGCCCGAAGCCGGGTTAACTCCTCTGGGGGTTCTCAGCCATAGGCGAAGTCTTTATGTACACGGGTATACGTAAGATATTGGAATATGTCGGCGCTTTGGAATACTAATCTGGGGATGAATTTTGGGCGTTCAAAAATGGAAACCATGGGCTGAGGCCGTACAACTCAGGGCCTCAATGTCCACCTATTGTAGTTCGGTTATGTGTATTAGAATAAACATATCTAGTCGTGTTCTTTTGTTGGAAATGATAAACAATAATAATAGGAGGAGTGCGGGGCAGGGTAGTCGTGTTACAACAATCTTTGGAAACGAAATGAGTGATGGTTATCACCTCAAAATCATGGGTCAAGGCCCCATAATGGGCCTAGGCCATGATTCACCCTCAATGTGCCCGGCCCTCATTGTGGGCCTAGTCACATAGAGGCAACACCCACACCCACACCGCAAGCCACACATGGCAGAGCCTTACTTGTGGGCCTAGCCATAGTGAGTGAACACAAACCCTTGTGTTTACAAAATTAGTCGCAAGCGTCAAAGTTCTACTTGTGGGCCTAGCCATAGCGAACCAAAACAAATGTGGCCACGTGTATGGCAAAGCCCTTCTTGTGGGCCTAGTCACACACTACATTTGAAGTATCCTTTTCAAGACAGTCAAAATATTTCAACAAGGGTTGGGGATAAGCATGTCTTGTCTTTGCTAGAAAAACCCCATTCCTCTATAATACATCATAAACAGGTCTCAGGCTGGTTTCCCAAAACTGCAAAGCAATTTTAGAATTCCCCTGCAACCAGTTTGAAAACCTGCAAAAGGTATCCCAATTTAGGGGGGAATCCTGCAGTGGTTTTTCAAAACCTGCAGTGTGGTGCACACATGTAGTGGACGCAGTGCATGTGTGTGGTTGTGTGGAGGTGCAGAGAAAAAAAAAGTGAGTGAGTGACATACAAAATGATGTGTGCAACCTCAAAACTCAAAGCATGTTGCACCAAAAAAAAGCAGTGTGAAAGCACTGTTTTTGGTAAAGCAGTGTCCAATGAAGGGGCGTCGAGAAACTCAAGGCCCCAGAAAATCCAGTCACACAAGGGCACTGGTCCCCGGTCTGACCAGCACATGGCCACTGTACATTGTAAGCAAAAAGGGAACAACCAGTGAAAACGAAAGCAAAGGCATGTATCCATACAGCTGGGGCAGCACCCAGAACAGGACCCTGGCGTCACTTGAAGCCTCTGTGTAAAACCCAAATTTTCAGATTCAAATCAAATCACTGAGATGTAAGAGGCAAAAAAAAAACAACTGCATACTTCAGATCTATCTTCACACAGAAAGACCTTCTAGACCACTGAGAGTGGCCCAGAAGACATCAGTGACAGACTCAACTTTACATGCAAGTAAATTTGCATTTGCACAGCCCACAGGAACAGGAACACAGGCCATTCACAGTAAATGTCCAAGCACGACAGTGCTCCACATAAGCGAGCGCTACAAAAGAATGAAAGCGCGAAAGCGCTGCTTACAAGCACGGCCGCTGGACGAAAGCGCTGCGGTTGATGTACTGTAATGGGCTTTGTCGTATATTGGAAAATAATTGCTTAAAACCTGATTGGAAGTTTCACTTGAAAAACACTTTAAAATGCAAGAAAAAGAAAGCTTTATCCCATAGGCACGCAAGATGCAAGACACACAAGCCCACACACAAACACAATGCAACAATATTACAAACTTACGAAGATACTAAGCGTCCGGCACATGAGGTCCATTCTAAAACAGAGACAAGTGAATAAATGGCACATGAGTTCAAGCTCTTGTTACAATGCATGCAAAATATTCTGAAATCTTGTATGATGCATGCATATGACTCACTGAGCAATTTGCATTTGAAAACATGATGCAAAACAAATATATCTCGTCACTTGTCACTCAGGTCGATGTAGCCGTACAAACTATCTCAACACTGTAATATCATTTATGCCTAAATACTGACAGAAAATCCGATTCGAAAACTCTTTCTCTGGGTCTGTACCTCAGCAACGTCTGTCTGTGCGCGTGTATGTTAGTGTTCTGCACGTGCGCGGGAATCCTTTCTGTGGACTGAGGCCTGAGGTGGGCTCTGTCCACGGTACACTAACCTCCTTGGGGTTCAAAAAAAATGTTGTGAAGAAACGACAGAGACGTAACAACGTTTTTTTTTTTTGTGTTTTCGGCTGCAGACAGGAACAGTTTCTCGGACCCTACTCCTGACCCGTAATCTCGGGGGGATACCGGACTCGGCGGATGGTTAATGGGCAGTTCTGGGCGGTAGACCCGGTAGGATGAAGGGTAGATCATGGGTTCAATTACCCTCATTCGACTGACGTATATGAGCTCAAACGATCTGCGTAACCGCGGCTCCCTGCGCCGGAAAGGGGTGAAGCTATCACCCGCCTTCAGGGCCTCCCGAATGTCGTCAACACACGCCTGATGCTCTGCCATGGCCTCCACCAGGGCAGCATTATGTTCTTGCACCACGTCTCGGTAAGGGGGCTTTGCCTCCCCCAGGACGCTCCGTATCTTGTCCACACTGATTTGCACATTGCCACAGTACTGGACAAGTTGCGGCAGCACCCCGGGGTCGTCAGGCAAAGTCATTACCTTTCCATGATCGGTTGACTCAATGGAATCGACAACGTCCGCGTACATCCCTGAGAGGACTACATGC
Source organism: Eutreptiella sp. 'Long Island Sound 2002' (assembly GCA_964036045.1). Taxonomy (NCBI): domain Eukaryota; phylum Euglenozoa; class Euglenophyceae; order Eutreptiales; family Eutreptiaceae; genus Eutreptiella; species Eutreptiella sp. 'Long Island Sound 2002'. Next base: position 60,709,001 of record OZ038381.1, read on the forward strand.
ACCCCAGGAGGCCATCTCACCGTATGTTCTACCCGGGCCCCAGATGGCACAGTGACCTGTGGCTCTGGCGTCCTGAAGGGTGACAGCGGTGGCTCCAAAGGGACACGCGGGTCTCTCGGTGCATTGTCTCCGGGGTTTATGGCGGAACCGGCAGACGGATTTGACCGTGTCACCATCTGCAACGGGCACTGTGTTTCCACACAGGGGCTTGGGCCCGTACACTTGTTGCAAACACTGTGATGGATACAGGTTTTTGCCCTCGGGCCTTCCGGGTTGGAGGCCATGCTTGCACGGCTTCGGCCGGCTGGCCGGCAGTTTTCCACACCCCTGCTGGCGCCCGTGCTGGCATGGCCCCTGGCTGTGCTGTCTGCTGTTCCGCCTGTGCAGCTTGCATTGCTGCTTGTCGTTGCGCCTCAATGGCGGCTTGGTGTTGCACTTGCATGGCCGCTTGCTGTGCCGCGGCTTGATGTTGTGCCCGCATGGCTGCCTGTTGCTGTGCCTGCATGGCTGCAGCTGCCTGCTGTTATGCGCGCACGGTCTGTTGCTGTGCCTGCAGGGCTGCTTGCTGTTGTTGCGCTTGCATGGCCGCTTGCTGTTGTGCTTGCATGGCTTCTTGCCGTTGCGTTGGCATGGCCTGCTGTTGCGCCTGCTGTGCCTGCAGGGCTGCTTGCTGTTGCTGTGCTTGCATGGTCGCCTGTTGTTGTGCTTGCCTGGCCGCTTGCCGTTGTGTTTGCATGGCTGCTTGCTGTTGTGCTTGCATGGCCGCCTGCTGTTGTCTCCACAGGGCCCCGGTGCCCGCATTTTCCCCTGCTTCCCCCTTGTCCATGGGCATAGCCTCATGAATTGCGGCCACAAAATGAGGGTTTATTTGTCCAATCAGGGAATCCGAGGTGTGTGGAGGTTGTTGTAAAAAGGTGTGAAAAAGAGCAATTTTGTTGGGGTCCATTTGCCCAATTTGGGAAAAACGGTCCTCTTCCACCAAAATCTCGTTTACCTCCTGTTCAGACGGTCGGGGCTCATATTGTGGAGTATGGCACGGTCCCTGGGACGCGCCCTCGGTCATGCGCACAATGGGACTCCCGGTATCTCCCGTACCCGCGCGCATGGCCACAGGTGCAGCCCAGTCACGTTTGGCCCCGCGGAACTGCGGGGTGGCTTCCATGGAGGCGGGCGCCATGTCCACGCCCCAGTCGCGGCGCCTGGGCAGGGGCCCAACCAGTGTGTCGGGTACCTCACACACGGATTGGGACTCCATGGCCAATGGGGCGGACCAGTCCTTTTTCATCCCTCGGAGTTGAGGGGTAGACCTGGTAGCGACAGGGGCCACGTCCACGTTCCAAGTGCGGCGCGTGGGTATGGGCTCATTACTTGGTACACTCAACACTTCAACCTCATCAACCGCATCCGTGCCATCATTACCAGCATAGTTGTGTGCAGGATCATACCAAGTAGCGCCAACATCATGTGGCGCCTCCGGTGCAACACATACCGGGTCAATTATTTCAACAATCAAAGAGCCGTGAGCCGTATGTACAACTTGTAATGCCCCCGGATGCCCATGGCTCGCATGATTCACATTGTGCAAGTGCGGGTTGTGAGTGAGACCAACCTCTTCCTCTCTTCCCAAGCTCTGAAGGAGGAGGTCTCTGCGAAGGGGGCTTTGGGCTGGTGGGGTGGGGGCAAGCGCAAGAGAGTTTGTTTCCTAAAAACGCACCAACTCTTGTACCCCCCGCCCACACACACATACACTCTTACAACATACATTACAATATTGACGTGGATGGAGTTGTTGTAGGAGTATATTCGCGGGTGGCGGAAGCGGATGCGATGTGGGATTCCACGGTGAGTGTTGATGCACTTGTTGTTGATGTAAGGGTAGCGGCGATTGGTGTGGTTGTTGGGGCATGCGTGCTTGGTGTTCTTTTAGGAGTAATGGTGATTGTGGTTGTTGTTCGGGAATTTGTGATGTGTGTTGTTGTAGGACTACATTTGCAGGCGGCGGGAGTGAATTGGACGTTGGATCCCATGGCAATACCTGTGTTTGGGACGTCGAAGTCGTTGAATTGTCCACGCACGTGGTAATGAGGTCGCCGACGTGCGGTTGTTGCATTCTCAATGAATTCAATAATTAACTAAGAGCAACTTTCAATCAATGGCAATCTTCCAATAAAATTCAATAATTAACCATGAGCAACTCTCAATCAATGCCAATCTTCAAATAAAATACAATAATTAACCAAGAGCAACACCAATCAATGGCAATCTTCAAATAAAATCCAAATTGCAATGCTCAAAGAATTCGTCCCAATGGTCTCAACGAAAATGATCTCAACGCAAATGAATCAGCCAATTGCAATATTTAACGAATTGGATAGTCGTTGGAGATAATCTTCAATTGTTATTGTCCAAAGGTAGAATCACCAATCCAAGAATTGAACAAAACTCGTAGAATTCAAAGCTGAGGATGGTAGATCAAGCAAAGTGGCACGAGATCGACAATGATATTGCAACGAGCGGAGCGAAGAAAACGGGACGCACAAGGGAAAGCTCAAAGATTTCCAAGAGGAGAGATAACCAATGCAATGCCAATGAATATGCCCCAATGACCAATCGTAGCACCAACGACCAATTCTAGCACCAATGACCAACAAATGTCCGAAGATGCAAAAGAGTCAACAAGGACCTTCAATTTTCAATGAAGTCTTGAAATCACGGCGTTCGAACCCGCCGGTGTGTGCTCGTGGACGTCGGCTTTGAGTTGTTCAATTTCGTCGGCGTCTTGCCACCGAATGCGTCGGCCTTGTGAAGCCGACCTTTCGAACTTGTCCAATTTGTCAAAGGATTCGTGACTTTGTTCACAAAGTCCTTGGAAACTTCGGATCACGGCTCGTCGAAGAACCTAGCTCACGGACGCACGTTACAAATACAATACTACAACACCACAACAAGCAAGCAACTGTGCCAACCAAAACGCTACCATGTACTGTAATGGGCTTTGTTGTATATTGGAAAATAATTGCTTAAAACCTGATTGGAAATTTCACTTGAAAAACACTTTAAAATGCAAGAAAAAGAAAACTTTATCCCATAGGCACGCAAGATGCAAGACAGACAAGCCCACACACAAACACAATGCAACAATATTACAAACTTACGAAGATACTAAGCGTCCGGCACATGAGGTCCATTCTAAAACAGAGACAAGTGAATAAATGGCACATGAGTTCAAGCTCTTGTTACAATGCATGCAAAATATTCTGAAATCTTGTATGATGCATGCATATGACTCACTGAGCAATTTGCATTTGAAAACATGATGCAAAACAAATATATCTCGTGTCTTGTCACTCAGGTCGATGTAGCCGTACAAACTATCTCAACACCGTAATTTCATTTATGCCTAAATACTGACAGAAAATCCGATTCGAAAACTCTTTCTCTGGGTCTGTATCTCAGCAACGTCTGACTGTGTGCGTGTATGTTAGTGTTCTGCACGCGCGCGGGAATCCTTTCTGTGGACTGAGGCCTGAGGTGGGCTCTGTCCACGGTACAGTTGATGGTCACGCTCGCCGTCCTATTCCGTGCTGCTTGCTTCACCCTTATCGTCCAGCGGTCACCGTTGGCGTCCCTTACGCCACCACGCATTGGCAGCGCCTGAAAATGAGTTGGTGGCATCTGACTGGTGCACTGCGCTTGACTTGGTGGTCAGCGTGCAAACTCATCTCCAGCGCAGTCGTGAAGAGCCGAGCGTTCAATACCTCCTCAACATCAGAGACAGACTGCAAGTCCACGGCGGTGAAGCTGCAAGCCGTGTACACCAAAATTCCGCAACCGCTGATGTACAAGAGGAACACCACGGTGCCCCACGCCCGCACCCCCCGCACCCACAGCCGGTGGGTAGTGGGCCCCGGCCGCACACCCGAAAGGACGAGAGGTCGGGGGTGGGAGAGGGCCGGACCCCGGACGCCCCACACCCAGGCAAGAGGAGCCCCCCCCGGGCGCCCACGTGCCGCCCCCACAGCGCGCAAAGCCAGCTCGCAAGAGCGCGAGCTGTGGGGTTGGTGACGGGTCCCCGCGCCCTCATGCCCCGCACCCACAGCCAGTGGGTAGTGCAGCCCGGCCGCACGCCTGAAAGGACAAGAGGACAAGGTTGGGAGAGCGCCCAACCCTAGACGCCCCACACCCAGACAAGAGGCGCCCCCCCCGGGCACCCTCATGCCGCCCCCACAACGCGCAAAGCCAGCTCGCAAGAGAGCGCGCTGTGAGGTTGCTGACGGGTCCCCACGCCCGCAACCCCCGCACCCACAGCCAGTGGGTAGTGGGCCCGGTCTCCACGCCCCAAAGGACGGGCGGTCGGGTGTGGGAGAGCGCCCAATCCCGGACGCCCAGGCAAGAGGCGCCCCCCCCCCCCCGGGCACCCTCATGCCGCCCCCACAGCGCGCAAAGCCAGCTCGCAAGGGCGTGCGCGGTGGGGTTGGTGACGGGCCCTCACGCCCGCACCCCCCGCACCCAGAGCCAGTGGGTAGTGGGCCCAGGCCTCACGCCCGAAAGGACGAGTGGGTCGAAGTGGGAGAGCGCCCGAGCCCGGACGCCCCACACCCAGGGAAGAGGCGCCCCCCCCGGGTGCTCTCGTGCCGCCCCCACGGCGTGCAAAGCCAGCTCGCAAGAGCGCGCGCGGTACGGTTGGTGACGGGGCTTCACGCCCGCACCCAACCCACGGGGAGGGCGCAGCCCCAAGCAAGGTAGGGGGAAACGGGAGCGCCCCCCCCCCCCCAAAGCAAGCCAAACGGAGCACGGGACCGAGGCAGGACACACGGAGGGGCACGGACCGCGTGGAACGGTCCTACCAGTGCCCAGCAGCGTGACCGCGCGCGGTGCGCGCGCCTCACCAACCCGGGGAGGGAGGGGGGGGGGGCGGACACCGCGAGAGCGGGAGAGCACACACACACAAAGGACACGCGGGGAAAACTAGAAGGGCAACCGGACCGAGCCCGCGGAACGCACAGATCGCATGGAATGGCGTACCGGCGAGCGAGGATAAGGGACACCCAGACGGGGCAGCCCGCCACACACAGCGCAGGAAACACAGGGCGGGAAGGGGGAAGCGAGGAAGACACAAAACCCGGCACCGGCCCCAACCCCCCCGAACCGGCTGCGAGCGCCGCGCACACACGACCAGGGCACTGCACCCGCCAAGGCAGTAGTGGCGCACTGCGCCAAGCACCAGCCCCAAAGCTAGGCAGCCTCCGCGCCAGCCCACGGGCGTCCCACCGGCGACAAGCGAGTAGCACGGGCCCGGCAGCGCCGGCGCCCCGGGCGTCCACGCATCAGGGGGGCGACGCGGTGGGTAAGCGCCTGAAGCTACGGCTGCTAAGCGACGCACTGACCGGGGAGTGGCGAATTGGGGAAGCCGGGGAGCGACAGGGCTCCGAGCCCCGTGAACCCGGGGGACTCCGCGACCAGGCAGGAGGTGTGTCATGAAGGGCCCCCCACTAGGTCACGGTGGGGAGGTTATCACCTGGCCCGACCATGTGGCCCCCCGGGGCCGAAAGGCGTCTAGTACCCGCAAAATCAAACCTCAGACCTCAAACCTCATGGGTCAAAGCCCCATAATTGGCCTGGGCCATGATTCACCCTCAAACTGCCCGGCCCTCATTGTCGGCCTAGTCACATAGAGGCAACACCCACACCCACACCGCAAGCCACACATGGCAGAGCCTTACTTGTGGGCCTAGCCATAGTGAGTGAACACAAACCCTTGTGTTTACAAAATTAGTCGCAAGCGGCAAAGCCCTACTTGTGGGCCTAGCCATAGCGAACCAAAACAAATGTGGCTACGTGTATGGCAAAGCCCTTCTTGTGGGGCTAGTCACACACTACATTTGGAGTATCCTTTTCAAGACAGTCAAAATATTTCAACAAGGGTTGGGGATAAGCATGTCTTGTGTTTGCTAGAAAAGCCCCATTCCTCTATAGTACATCATAAACAGGTCTGAGGCTGGTTTCCCAAAACTGCAAAGCAATTTTGGAATTCCCCTGCAACCAGTTTGAAAACCTGCAAAAGGTATCCCAACTTAGGGGGCAATCCTGCAGTGGTTTTTCAAAACCTGCAGTGTGGTGCACACATGTAGTGGACGCAGTGCATGTGTGTGGTGGTGTGGAGGTGCAGAGAAAAAAAAAGTGAGTGACTGAGGTGCAAAATGGTGTGTGCAATGAAGCCGGTTCGGACCCCCGTGGCCATCTTTGGGTCACTTGGGGTGTGTATCTATGTGCCGGCAAGCCGCCATTGGCTGATATCATACTCTCCCATCCATCTGACCTAACCGGGTGTGATAGTGTGATAGGTTTGGCCAATTCAGGCTATGAGCGGCCATATTCAGTACCGAGGCGCCGCCAGCTGAGATTTATGTATCAGAATATCAGGAATCAACGGGGTTTTTTTATCATAATGTTTCCGTAACTTTTCCGCCTTCCGTTCTGATGGTCAATGTATCGGCGACTGTCAGTTGGCTCGGGATTTTGCGGTAACCGAATGGTTAACTGTTATTTACAGATATTTTGGCGGAAACCCCGATGAAGGGTCAGATTTCATCAGTAAAGTGCTCGTTGCTTCCGCAATTTTCATATTATACACTCGCAAAGTTAATCCGATTTTCTCAGACTTCCAGAATCGGATTTTCGACTTCGACATCGCCGCACTTGATATGACGAATCTCGAGTGGTCCTACATTTTTCCCCGATCACGAATCAACCTTCCTTTTGTTGTGTCCTTCGTTTTGCTTGGAGATATAGGCAAAACAAAATTGATTCGTCAGGCCACTTTAAAAGGTCATATCTCCGGCTCACGGCGAGATATACCAATTTCGAGAATTGGGTTGGAACCGCCTTGGTCTCAACTTAATTGAGGAGGCCTCAAACGCCTTTGGTGTGTACACATGCCCGGTGTAGCAAGGGATAGGGGCCAAGAGGGTACAAAATGGTTTACAACTCTTCGGCCGTGCAATCGTATATTTTATTGCGACTTTCGAGTGTACCGCATGAGTGTTGGGGTTGCATAGATACTTTCCTTGGGTTCCTACGTATTTTTAACGTGAAGTTATGACCATGAAGGGGCATGGCATATCATGGTGGGAGCCACATTTTGAGGGTATGTGTTATATGCACGGTATATGTCTTGATATGCTCACGCCCATGTTATATATCTTCGTGTTGCCGAAGAGATGGGGAGCCACAGGTGACAAGGGCCTTGCCCATGTCCCAATTGTGGAATTCAAAGTGCTAGACTATGTCTACCGCGTATGTATTGCTCATGGTATGTTTGGCAAAGAGATCCATGAGTGCACTCCAATTTTCATGGGGCATGTAGATATGAGTGGCGAAGGTATCTCCATGCGCCCGATTGGGGATCTGAGTGAGGGGATTTGTTCGCAAATGGTTCCAATCATTTGTGTATTGAACCATGAGCGGATATCATGGGTGAGCATAGAGATATACTATCATGACAACTTTGTATTTGGACATATTTTCATGTTTTTGACCTCAATTTTTGCTCATTTTGGCATGTTGTGTACTTACCTGGTCGGCAAACAGCAAGAAGCCTATGGGAAGTCGAACCATGGTATGTTGTTCATATGTTGGCATATGCTTTGGAGTTGAACACCACCATATGCCGGATCGCGTACTCCATTTGGCGTGGCGCACGAAGGATTACAAGATTTGGTCTCAAGATCATGGGCTGACTTGGGCAGTGCGTGGCGCCCATATCTGAAGGGGTTTCGAGGGTAAAGTGGGGATGTACATGGACATTGACCTGTGGTCTATATCCTCCATGAATACTAGACTTCCATTCCATGCATACTTTGAGCCTTCGGATAAGTGGTAACTTCAATTTTGAGTATATATTTGATATATGGCCAATATGGTGTGAATTGGCAGTTTTTGGCATGTTATGAGTTCAAACTCATGGGGCAGTTCTCCAAGCCCATCCGACCGCAAGTCCAGCCAAGGTTATGTCAGCGTAGGGCATGGTCCTGACTGCCAGTCTAGGCCATGACACGCCACCTCCCCTATTGGGCTAGGATATATAGGCTTGGGGTTGAATACATTTTTGGGGTTTATGTAGTGACTTGTGACACATGGCATTTAGCCATCTTAGTTGATTGGGTTCAGGGCATCATGTTGGTAAGTCAAGGGAAGGTCTTGAGTCCAGGGAATGAGGGGTCTATGGCTGTGAATGTGTACGTTTTCATCTTTCCCCAACTTTGCTTTATTTGTGTTCATATGCCACTTTCAGGGCTTTCCTCTTTGGTGCAATTCTTGTACATGCCCGCCACCGTGGGACGACCGGTGTGCTGAACGGAAGCCCGCAGTGTGGATTGGATTGTGGATTGGGTTATTGCTGTATTTGTGAGATCTGGTTGCTGTTCAGGGTTGAAGGAGGATTACATTTTCTATATTTTTGGATTTTGGACCCTGGAATTTGAGGAATGGAATCGTTGATCCGGATTAAATCAGCAGGGGTAACAGGCGGAAGGGGCACAGCGGGGGCCGGTCCTGGTAGGGACCTTCTTCATGGTAGCAGAGGCGTACCTGCTGCCCCTACCTACCGCCGACCCGGGGACTTGGGCCCCTATGAGCCCTGCCCAAGTACGCCCCGGGTGCGTATTGTGGACTCGGTGGAGACCACGCCGGAGATTGGAGCCATAGAAGAGCCGAGACGCTCAAGAGCATGGCGAACTCCGGAAGATGAAGCCCGAAGAGAAATACGACGTTCGGGAAGAGGCGGACTTCACATGGAGGACCTAGTCTCCATGTGTGAGCGTCGCTGCCGAAAGGCATGCAACCTCCGCTCCGCCGCGGAGGACTCCGAGGAGACAGGCCATTCAGGCAGCAGTGGAGGACGGGCCCGGCGCTACCGGAAGCGCGGGTCACCCAAGCCCGCGGCAGGGGACGCCGGGGCTATGGATACGGACCCTAGCCCGGTCAGGCTGTGGGACTCGGAGGGGCACTCTGAGGGCTATCGGACAGCCTATGAGCAACCTTCGGAGTCGGAGGAGACGCCCAGACCGCCCACAAGGGCGAACACGGCCCCAGAACCCAGCCTTGAGCATGACGCCGAGGCGTTGGAGAGGCCCGCCAGAGCCAGAATGGCGCCTGTGGCCCGGCACACGGAGCCACCGCGGGATAGCATGGACGACACACCCATGGCGGAGGAGTCCGAGGCGCCGGGAACCGCGGGACGCGTTGGAGCAGGTGGAAAGCACGCTGCGTGCCACTGCGAGCACGTGTCCTTCCTCATGGGCAAGTACCCGAAGATGGGGATGGACGCCATCGTGCATCGCCTCGACAGCCCGGACAACGCGAAGGACGGCCTAGAGGAGGACGTCCCCGGGATCCTGGATGACCAGTCGGCCGTGGACAGAGACATGGCGGAGCTCCGAGCGGAACGGGACCGGTACCAGGAGAATCTGGAGCTGGCCCTGGAGAAGCAGCAGCGAGTGTTGGACAGCGTTCTCCACCTGGTGGAGGACATGTCGGGACGCCTGAAAAGGCTAGAGGAGCTACAGCCCCTCACCTCGGGTCCGGAGCTCCCGGCAAAGCCGGCAGCGTCAGAGCTGGTGGAGCGGGTTAAGACCCTCCGGAGCGCCATGGATAAACCCATGGGCGGCCCGGCAGAGGCGCCCTACGCGCCTCTGCGTGTTGACCCGGGTGCGCTGCCGTTTGTTCCCATGTTCAGCGAATCCACAATCCTCGGGGAACACACGGCACCGGCTGGGCCCAGGCGGGAAGGGCACGTAACCACGGACCCGAGGAGCCTGACGGTACAGATGTCCCATGCCGCCCAGGATCTACCGATCACTACGACTGCCCATGCAGGTTATGCGGAAGAGGAGATCCAGACCCAGGCCATGCAGGGGCGAACAATGGGAAGCGCCGACGGACATGGTCGAGGTCATCCAGGCGGAAACCTGTGGGCGAAGGACCCCAATACGGGGATATGGACGGCCGATGGAGCAAGTCCTTCCCGCATTCCAAACCCCATGGGTTCAGGCCCAACTGGACCGCACTCCATGGAGGAGAGGGATGTACGGTCAGTGTACTCACACACCCCGGCCACAGGTGGTATCCGTCTCGGTGGAGTGGTGGCTGGGGACGTCGGAGACGCCATCAGGATTGACGACCTCAGGGGAATCAAAATCCCCTACTACGATGGCAACCCCTCCAACCTGGATGACTTCATCCTGGATTGGGAGGACTTTGCCGAGGAGGTCGTCGGTGAGATGCGGGGAGCGCCGCGGGACAAGTGGGTATGCCGGACATTCCCACACCGGCTGGCGCAGGACCTGAAGGAGGAGCTGCGGGATCAGATCCGGGAAGGACTGATCCGTACGGAGCAGGCCTGCCTCCAGTGGTTGGAGGATGAGGAGCGGGTGGACGCTCCGAACCAGAAGCTGGAGGACTTGTGGCCCATCCCGCTGCCGCTGGACCGCGGTGAGTTGCGGGTCCTGGAGTGGAACCGGTACCTGCGAAAGTACCGAAGATGCCTCAAGCTGGTGGAGGACTGGAATGAGGCCAGCGAGATCCGCCACCTGCTGAAGGACGTCCTCCCCGGCAACTGGAAGAGGACAGTGGAGGACGAGGAGAAGAAGCGAGCCAAGAAGCGGGTGGCGGTGAGGATCAGGGCGGCGGAGGATACCCATGCGGGTATCATGGAGTTCTTCAGGAGGAACCTGGGCGAGCCCAACCGGATGTTGGGACTGAAGAACGCCGTGTACGTGGAGGTGTTTGGAGACTCCATGGGGCAAAGGTTGCTGCGCCTCAACAACGTGGAGTGGAGGCGCGGGGAGCCGCTGAGGATGCAGGTCATCTTCGCCCGCATGAGCCTGGACGAGATCGTGAAGTACATCACGGTGGAGTTGAAGCTCAATGCGAAGAACGAGGCCCACGTGCAGGATCGACGTGGTCATGGACAACGAGGCCACCGAGAAGATTGCCATCATCGGCAGATCCAGGAGGACACGGCCAACTCCGCGGAGGATCGTAGTGGAAGTGGCCAAGACCACTGGTCCCGGGAGGATCACGAGGAGGCCCATTTCTTTGCGTTTGTGGCGCACAACGTGAGGGACCATGGGCAGGATCGGTCCAGATGGAGCCGGGTGGGACCCAAGAAGGGCAACGCGCCAAGGAGGATCGGGAACCCACCGCTCTCGTTCCGGGAGTACAGGTCTCAGCACGACGGGTGCTGGGTCTGTTATGGCAAGGGACACAACCATGCACACGACCACCGTCAGTGCAAGGTGTATGAGGCGGACAAGAAGGCCTACTTCGCCGCCCATCCCGAGAAGAAGCCCAAGGAGCAGCGGATTGCCGATTGGAAGGCGAAGGGCGGAGACGGGGGAAAAGGCCAAGGCAAAGGCCAAGGGAAAGGCGGAGGAAGAGCCTATGGTGGTGGACCTGGCCAAGACCGACGAGTTAGGTCGATGGAGGAGGTTGCTGAGGACATGTTGAGGACGTTGGAGGAACTCAAAACCCAGCAACGTGGTGGACAAAGTCCTGGCGGATCGCAGCCGGAAGGGGCTGCGGGAAGTCAAGTCTAGAGGAGCCACCACGGGAGTGGAACCTCGGAAGTCTCTCCTCCGAGAATCAGTGGAACCCCTGAGGAATCAGAGGCACATCAGGTGCCGAAGAAGGCTCCGGAAGAGCTAAAATCACTGAGCTTCGCCACTCCCAACCCCTGGAGCGCCCTGCCAAGGGAAGTACATGTGGGTACGGGACATGGCAAGAAGGAAGGAGCGACCGCGCAGAGCCCCGTGGATGGGCAGGACCAGCCCAAGATCTACACCATCCGTGACCATACCCTTGAAGTCCTGATGCACCCGGACGTGCTAGAGTTGCATGCCGTGAGAGTCGTCCATACGCCTCATGGTGACGAGCGGCAGTTGCACTTGAAAGTGCGAGTACGATGTGTTGGTGGATACGGGTGCCCAGGTGAGCCTGGTCCGGAGAGGGTTGTTCAAGGAGGAACTCCTGCAGCCCAGCCGGAGACCGGTCCGCCTGAAGGTCGCCAACGGTGACATTTTGGGTGGTGGCACCCATGAGGCCACTATCAGTATGGAATTCTGGGAGCATGAGCGCTTGAACCGCCCTGATTTGGCGAAGAGAAGCACTCTATCCGGAAACTTCTATTTGGCCGACATTACAGATTGGGATATGATCATGGGGTATGACTTCATGGCGGCAAACACCATTGGAGCCCTTCCCCATTGCGCAACGCTGGTCTCGGAGGATGATGAATGCCTCACATGGCTGTCCACGGATTATGCATGCGGATCATCCCAATGGAATGCTGAGGAAGAGGATCGGATCGTCCGAGCGGTGCAAGCTGTGAGTGCCAAGTCCAGAGGAGACCGCGGAGTTCAGCTCACGGAGTATGGAATGGCGCCACAGGTGTATGACAGCATGATCCAGGCGCTGGGAGCCGAAGCGCCCGAGACGGACGTCTTCGACTCCCGGGATGCCCCACTTTTGCGGAAGTGCAGGAGGCATTGGCATCGAGGAGACTCAGCCTGGCATAGGCATTGGGGTTTTGAAGGAGTGGGGGCCCATGTATTGGCATGGCTCCCTGGACAATACCAGACGTACGGTGGAGAAGGTCGTCGCGGATAGGGCGAAGGGGATCCTGGGCATCACCGGCATAGGATCCACCCCATGTCCGCTGGAAGGTCTCAAGTCGACGGTGGACTCCATCACCCTGAACGAGATGTCATTCGGGCCAGAGGAGGATTTATTCATCGATGCCAAGGGTGTATCAATGCCCTCCCCGGGTCAAGCGTGGGGTACCAAGGCTTTCCTGGTGGATGGGGCGCAAGCCCAGCCCACGGGTGATGAAGCGTTCATCCGTAGGGTGGAGGCGGTGCCCATGAAGGTCATGTTTGAGCCCAAGGAGGGGACGGATCAGCCAATTGATGGCATTGACGTCTTGTCCCACGCCGAGATCAACGACTTCGTCAACTACATGCGGATGGGGATGCACAACCGTGTGGCAGCCAAGAAGAGGCGGGCCATGGTCACATCTCCGCATTGGTGGGATGACAAGATGTTGGTCACCGGCAAGTACGAGAAGGACGAGTTCGTGGCGAGGGTCATGGATCACATCGCGGACCAATACGATGGTCCGGTTGGGTCGGACCCACCAACATGGGATTTTCCAAGAATGGGTGCCGATAGCGACAAGAACCAGCCCGATGCCGCAAATTTCCGAAGATTATCGGTGGGAAGAGCTCCCCACGACGATGAAGACGGCATATCGGACGAGGAGAAGTCGAACTCGGACCCGGAAGAGGCCTACACCGCAGTGCGGTCGGTTGTATCTATACCAAAGCAAGCGGTTCAAGAGGCCCAGGAGAACCCGAAGGTCGCCGAGCTGAAGGAGAGGCTGATAAATGCCTATCCGCGGCTATTCAGTGGCGTCGCCAACAAGAACCCTCCAGATCGTGGGAGGTTTGGTACAGGGAAGATCAAGCTGAAGCCAAACCCGAAGATCTATTGTCATCGGGAGTACCAACTTCAGGGCGATCGGGCCGAGGCCATGTAGAAGTTGTTGGCCGAGTTTATTGAGCGGGGCTGGATCGAACCCTCCGACAGTGAGTCGGCCAGCCCAGCCTTCATCGTGCCCAAGAAGGAGAAGGGCGAGTGGAGGTTGGTGGTGGATTACAGGGGTTTGAACGAGCAAACCGAGCACGACTCGTACTCGCTCCCCCTGATCGACTCCATCCTCCAAAAACAACAGAAAAAGCGGATCTTCACGGTGTTGGACCTGAAACACGGTTATCACCAGATGCCGCTACACCCGGACTCCAGGCCCTGCACAGCGATGTGGACGCCGCTGGGGACCATGCAATGGAAAGTGGTGCCTATGGGCGCCAAGAATGGCAACGCCGCTTTCCAGCGCATGATGGAGGACCTACTCGGTCCTGTCCGGAACTGTGCCGATCCCTTCGTGGATGACATCATCATCGGGTCCGGCACGGAGAACATGACTGAGGACGAGCTCATCGACGCGCATGAAAAGGATCTGCGCCGAGTGCTCAGCGAGTTGGACAAGCACAACATGGTGTGCAAGCCCACCAAAGCCTCACTGTTCGTGAAGGAAGTGGAGTTCGCGGGTCACGTGGTTGGTCATGGGCAACGCCGTCCCATGCCTGGGAAGCTGGCGTCCCTGCACCACTGGGAGAAGCCCCAGACCATCAGCGAACTCCGGTCCTTCATGGGGTTCTGCAATTACTATTCGGGCTATGTCCGGACGTATGCAGAACTCTCGGGGCCGCTGCACAAGATGCTGCAGGTGGGGAAGTTCGATTGCCGGAAGGGGAGCAAGAAGAAGCTTGCCTGGACCCCTGAGTCTGAGGATGCGTTCAACCGCCTGAAGGAGCGACTCCTGGGGCAGTTGGGGCTGTTCCTGGTGGACCCGGACAAGGGATTCGTGCTACGGACAGACGCCCCGGACAATGCCGTGGGGGCAGTCCTCGAGCAAGTCCGGGACGACGGGACTCATGTTCCCGTGGCGTTTTGGAGCAGGATCCTGGCCGAGGGCCAACGCCGAACATGGACCGCGAGGGAGAAGAAGACATACGCCATTGTATGTGCGCTCAGGAAGTGGTCTGGCCACATCGGACTGCAGCCGGTGGTGGTTTGCACGGACCACCAGTCCTTACAGAGCTGGCACAAGGAGCATGTCGACACCCCCTCAGGACCAGCGGCTAGAAGGGCCCAATGGCACGAGACGTTCGCCAATTTCGACCTCAGCGTCGTATACGTCCCGGGGAAGGACAATACTGTGGCAGATTGCCTCAGTCGCTGGGCCTACCCCGCGGGCAAGGCGTGGATGGACATATCCAGTCATGGCGACGCCAAGGAGACCGAGGAGGCCAAGCGCATCATCGAGATGGAGAAGGCCATGGAGCAAGAGGGGGTCAAGTGTTTTGTGGTGATGGCAAACCGTACAGACCTGGCCAAGTTCCGGGGCGCCCGAGTCCAGGCTACTCGAGAGGAAACCCTCGAGCAATGGATGGTGGCCCCTGTAGAGCTAGTCAGGTCGGTGCTGACAGAGGACTGGTCGGATGACTATGCGGCATCCGAGCACTGGAGCAAGTACTGGAATGCCGTGAGCGCCCCGTCGGACGACAAATGGCCCGAGGGTTTGACCGAGGATGGCGACAAGTTGTTCCTCAAGGACAAGCTGCTGGTGCCCGAAAACCGAGTGGAGGAGCTCATTGACCATTGGCACAACGCCCAGCTCATGCACCCTGGCCGAGACAAGGTGCAGCAGGACCTGGAGTGGCGTTTCAAGTTCCCTCCGGGGTGCTATGCCATCCTGGTTAGGTACTGCAGCGACTGTGCCGTGTGTCGGGCCACGAAGAGCCCCAACCACTCCACAGCGGGCAACCCGGTGTATACGGCTATACCGGAGGCCCCTATGCGGTCCGTGGCCATGGATGTGTTCGCCGTGCCGGAGGTCACCGTGGAAGGGGAGACATATGATTGTGTAATCCTAGCGCTGGACAGGCACAGCGGGTATATCGTGGCAGTCCCGGGCAAGAAGTGCAAGAAGAAGGACAAGAAGGACAAGCATGGAGTGGGGCTGCAGGCCAAGACCGTCGCTAATGCCATGATCAGGCATTGGCTGACAATTTTTGATGTCCCAGCGGTCATCTGCAGCGATCGGGGCAGTCAATTTGTGGGGACGTGGTTCAAGACGATGTGCAAGCACATGGGGATTCGGCACGCCAAGACCGTGGCGTACCACAGCCGGTCAAATGGCCGTGCTGAGGTGGCCGGGCGGCAGATGTTCGAGAAGTTCCGCCAGCTGCACATTGAAGAGCCGGGCCGGAATTGGTATAATTCACTGTGGAGAGTACTCCAAGCGTATCACGACCTTCCGGGACCCACTGGACAGTCGCCCCATCGTATCCTGTTCCTACGGGATTGAGTGTCACGCACTCTCCCGTGGTTGAACCGTGGCAAAGTGGCCCGGGATGCGAACGCTATGATGGCTGAGGCGGACGACACGGCGGCCAAGGTGTGCAAGGCACTTCAGCACAAGCATGACAAGAGGGCCAAGTACTTCAAGCAGGGAAAGGTCCAGAAGTATGCTCTCCAAGACACCGTGTGGGTGGAGCGGCACCACAAGGATGTCCTGTCCAGGCATCGGCAGGCATCTTGGTATGTGCCGGGGGTAATTGTGCGGAAGGTCGGGCAGGATGTGTATGCGGTTTGTGTGGGGGATAACAAGATCCTGGACCGCGACCATACCCAGCTTCGTCCCCGAGCACCAGACCCCAGCGGACATCCCGTCACCTTCGAGTTCACGGCGGGCGATGTGGACTCGGATGACGTGGGTGAGGACGACGACTTCACCGCTGAGAAGATCCTGGCGGACAAGCCGGACCCGGGGACGCCCTGGGGAAGGCTTTATAAACTCCGTTGGAAGGGATTCGCCGCATCCAGGGATTCGTGGGAGCCTCCGAGCAGTTTCGTGCCGCGGTATACCACGGTCTGGATGGACTATCTGAAGAAAAAGAATATTTCTTTGGATGTCAAGGACGTGTTGGTCCATTTGGTTGCTGCTGTAGCACCGTAATGGATCCCCCTTGGCATTTTTGTTTGTTTCTGTGCTTGGGAGACGGGTGAGGGCGTTCATCCGGGGATTTTTGCGCCTTGATTGGCCATCTACCCCCTTCACTCGATCTCCACATTTATATTTCATTGTGGTATACTTATTTAGGACGACCGACGACGTTTCTCTATCCTTGATCCCCTTGGTCCATGTTGTAGATCAAGAGGAGACCGAATATGGCGTAGGGCACTGATTATCAGTGTCCTCACCCCTCCCTTGGGGCATGGGGGACGCCTACGACGTGTGTGGGGCCTCCATGTGTCCTTGGGACATGGGGGGGGGGTCGGAGCCCATTGGGGTCCTCCCGTCCTCTCTTCAATGACCTCCGAGCGGTAACAACACTCTGAGAAGGGGGATGAAGCCGGTTCGGACCCCCGTGGCCATCTTTGGGTCACTTGGGGTGTGTATCTATGTGCCGGCAAGCCGCCATTGGCTGATATCATACTCTCCCATCCACCTGACCCAACCCGATGTGATAGTGTGATAGGTTTGGCCATTCCGGCTATGAGCGGCCATATTCAGTACCGAGGCGCCGCCAGCTGAGATTTATATATCAGAATATCAGGAATCAACAGGGTTTTTTTATCATAATGTTTCCGTAATTTTTCCGCCTTCCGTTCTGATGGTCAATGTATCGGCGACTGTCAGTTGGCTCGCGATTTTGCGGTAACCGATTGGTTAACTGTTATTTCCAGATATTTTGGCTGAAACCCCGATGAAGGGTCAGATTTCATCAGTAAAGGGTTCGTTGCTTCCGCAATTTTCTAAATATGCACTCGAAATTTTAATCTGAATTTTTCGCGATGTCGAAATCGGATTTTCGACTTCGACATCGCCGCACTTGATTTGGTCTTCTTCGAGTGGTCATACTCCTTTCCCTATGCCCAAATCAGGTTTCCCTTATACTTGCCACCCATTTGACTTGGAGATATAAGGGAAACAAAAGTGAATCGTGGGACCACTTTGAAGGGCCATATCTACGCGCGAGTGTGAGGAAAGAGAATAAGGAAGGTTGCGTTGCAAGAGCCTTAGTCTCAACTTATTTTTAGTAGGGTCCAACACCTTAAGTCGTCAAACACACTCGTTGTATCATAGGATCATGGTCAACATGGTAGAAACTTGTTTATAACTTGTTGACCATGTGTCCGGACTTGATATTATGACTTTCCAGTGTAGGGCATGAGTCTTGTGGTTGCATAGCATCTTTCTTTAGGTTCCCACGTCCATTTAACCCAAGGTTATGACCATGGAGGGGCATGGCATACCATGGTGGGAGCCAATTTTAAGGGCTATGTGTGATATTGGTAGTATATGTCTTGATATGCTCACGCCCATGTTATATATCTTCGTGTGGCCGAAGAGATGGAGAGCCACATGTGACAAGGGCTTTGCCCATGTCCCAATTGTGGAATTGGAAGCGCTAGAGTATGTCTACCGCGTATGTCTTGCTCATGGTATGTTTGGCAAAGAGATCCATAAGTGCACTCCCATTTTCATGGGGCATGTAGATATGAGTGGCGAAGGTATCTCCATGCGCCCGATTGGGGATCCAAGTGGGGGAATTGTTCGCAAATGGTTCCAATCATTTGTGTATTGAACCATGAGCGGATATCATGGGTGAGCATAGAGATATACTATCATGACAACTTTGTATTTGGACATATTTTCATGTTTTTGACCTCAATTTTTGCTCATTTTGGCGTTTTGTGTACTTACCTGGTCGGCAAACAGCAAGAAGCCTATGGAGAGTCGAACCATGGTATGTTGTTCATATGTTGGCATATGCTTTGGAGTTGAACACCACCATATGCCGGATTGCGTACTCCATTTGGCTTGGCGCACGAAGGATTACAAGAATTGGTCTCAAGATGATGGCCGACGACGTTTCTCTATCTTTGATCCCCTTGGTCCATGTTGTAGATCAAGAGGAGACCGGATATGGCGTAGCGCACTGATTATCAGTGTCCTCAACCCTCCCTTGGGGCATGGGGGACGCCTACGACGTGTGTGGGGCCTCCATGTGTCCTTGGGACATGGGGGGGGGGGTTGGAGCCCATTGGGGTCCTCCCGTCCTCTCTTCAATGACTTCCGAGCGGTAACAACGCTCTGAGAAGGGGGATGAAGCCGGTTCGGACCCCTGTGGCCATCTTTGGGTCACTTGGGGTGTGTATCTATGTGCCGGCAAGCCGCCATTGGCTAATATCATACTCTCCCATCCACCTGACCCAACCCGATGTGATAGTGTGATAGGTTTGGCCATTCCGGCTATGAGCGGCCATATTCAGTACCGAGGCGCCGCCAGCTGAGATTTATATATCAGAATATCAGAAATTAACAGGGTTTTTTTATCATAATGTTTCCGTAATTTTTCCCCCTTCCGTTCTGATGGTCAATGTATCGGCGACTGTCAGTTGGCTCGCGATTTTGCGGCAACCGAATGGTTAACTGTTATTTCCAGATATTTTGGCGGAAACCCCGATGAAGGGTCAGATTTCATCAGTAAAGGGTTCGTTGCTTCCGCAATTTTCATATTATACACTCGCAAAATTAATCCGATTTTTTCAGACTTCCAGAATCGGATTTTTGACTTCGACATCGCCGCACTTGATATGACGAATCTCGAGTGGTCCTACATTTTTCCCCGATCACGAATCAACCTTCCCTTTGTTGTGTCCTTCGTTTTGCTTGGAGATATGGGCAAAACAAAATTGATTCGCGAGGCCACTTTAAAAGGTCATATCTCCGGCTCACGGCGAGGTATACCAATTTCCAGAATTGGGTTGGAACTGCCTTGGTCTCAACTTAATTGAGGAGGCCTCAAACGCCTTTGGTGTGTACACATGCCCGGTGTAGCAAGGGATAAGGGCCAAGAGGGTAGAAAGTGGTTTACAACTCTTCGGCCGTGCAACCGTATATTTTATTGCGACTTTCGAGTGTACCGCATGAGTGTTGGGGTTGCATAGATACTTTCCTTGGGTTCCTAGGTATTTTTAACGTGAAGTTATGACCATGGAGGGGCATGGCATATCATGGTGGGAGCCACATTTTGAGGGTATGTGTTATATGCACGGTATATGTCTTGATATGCTCACGCCCATGTTATATATCTTCGTGTGGCCGAAGAGATGGGGAGCCACACGTGACAAGGGCTTTGCCCATGTCCCAATTGTGGAATTGGAAGCGCTAGAGTATGTCTACCGCGTATGTATTGCTCATGGTATGTTTGGCAAAGAGATCCATGAGTGCACTCCCATTTTCATGGGGCATGTAGATATGAGTGGCGAAGGTATCTCCATGCGCCTGATTGGGGATCCAAGTGGGGGAATTGTTCGCAAATGGTTCCAATCATTTGTGTATTGAACCATGAGCGGATATCATGGCTCAGCATAGAGATATACTATCATGACAACTTTGTATTTGGACATATTTTCATGTTTTTGACCTCAATTTTTGCTCATTTTGGCGTTTTGTGTACTTACCTGGTCGGCAAACAGCAAAAAGCCTATGGAGAGTCGAACCATGGTATGTTGTTCATATGTTGGCATATGCTTTGGAGTTGAACACCACCATATGCCGGATCGCGTACTCCATTTGGCGTGGCGCACGAAGGATTACAAGATTTGGTCTCAAGATCATGGGCTGACTTGGGCAGTGCGTGGCGCCCATATCCGAAGGGGTTTCGAGGGTAAAGTGGGGATGTACATGGACATTGACCTGTGGTCTATATCCTCCATGAATACTAGACTTCCATTCCATGCATACTTTGAGCCTTTGGATAAGTGGTAACTTCAATTTTGAGTATATATTTGATATATGGCCAATATGGTGTGAATAGGCAGTTTTTGGCATGTTATGAGTTCAAACTCATCTGGCAGTTCTCCAAGCCCATTCAACTCCAAGTCCAGCCAAGGTTATGTCAGGGTAGGGCATGGTCCTGAGTGCCACTCTAGGCCATGACACGCAACCTCCCCTATTGGGCTAGGATATATAGGCTTGGGAGTGAATACATTTTTGGGGTTTATGTAGTGACTTGTGACAGATGGCATTTAGCCATCTTAGTTGATTGGGTTCAGGGCATCATGTTGGTGAGTCAAGGGAAGGCCTTGAGTCCAGGGAATGAGGGGTCTGTGGCTGTGAATGTGTACGTTTCCATCTTTCCCCAACTTTGCTTTATTTGTGTTCATATGCCACTTTCAGGGCTTTCCTCTTTGGTGCAATTCTTGTACATGCCCGCCACCGTGGGACGACCGGTGTGCTGAACGGAAGCCCGCAGTGTGGACTGGATTGTGGATTGGGTTATTGCTGTATTTGTGAGATCTGGTTGCTGTTCAGGGTTGAAGGAGGATTACACTTTCTATATTTTTGGATTATGGACCCTGGAATTCGAGGAATGCAATCGTTGATCCGGAGTAAATCAGCAGGGGTAACAGGCGGAAGGGGCACAGCGGGGGCCGGTCCTGGTAGGGACCTTCTTTAGCAACCACAAAACTCAAAGCAAGTTGCACCAAAAAAAAGCAATGTGAAAGCACTGTTTTCGGTAAAGCAGTGTCCAACCAAGGGGCGTCGAGAAACTCAAGGCCCCAGAAAATCCAGTCACACAAGGGCACTGGTCCCCGGTCTGACCAGCACATGGCCACTGTAAATTGTAAGCAAAAAGGGAACAACCAGCAAAAAAGAAAGCAAAGGCATGTATCCATACAGCTGGGGCAGCACCAATAACAGGACCCTGGCGTCACTTGAAGCCTCTGTGTAAAACCCAAATTTTCAGATTCAAATCAAATCACTGAGATGTAAGAGGCAAAAAAAAACAACTGCGTACTTCAGATCTATCTTCACACAGAAAGACCTTCTAGACCACTGAGAGCGGCCCAGAAGACATCAGTGACAGACTCAACTTTACATGCAAGTAAATTTGCATTTGCACAGCCCACAGCAACAGGAACACAGGCCATTCACAGTAAATGTCCAAGCACGACAGTGCTCCACATAAGCCAGCGCTACAAAAGAATGAAAGCGCGAAAGTGCTGCTTACAAGCACGGCCGCTGGACGAAAGCGCTGCGGTTGATGGTCACGCTCGCCTTCCTACTCCGTGCTGCTTGCTTCACCCTTAGCGTCCAGCGGTCACCTGTAGCTTCCCTTACGCCACCACGCATTGACAGCACCTGAATATGAGTTGGTGGCATCCCACTGGTGCACTGCGCTTGACTTGGTGGTCAGCGTGCATCTCATCTCCAGCGCAGTTGTGAAGAGCCGAACGTTCAATACCTCCTCAACATCAGAGACAGACTGCAAGTCCGGGGCGGTGAAGCTGCAAGCCGTGCACACCAAAATGCCGCAACCGCTGATGTACAAGAGAAACACAACGGTCGCCCACCCAGCTGTCACCTGTCCTTCGCTCTGGGAGGAGATAACCAGCGCAGCACAAGAGGCTTCTGTGAAAGAACCAACACGGTCGGAGCCCCTGCCAGCAACATCTCCCACGTTGTTTCCGAAGTTTTTGGCGATGCCGGCACGAGCGTTGGAGAATGTCACGACGTGCATGCCATAGACGGACTTTCTCCCAACAGCAAAGGCGTCGTAATTTGGCGTGTAGGCGCCCCAGTGCAATCTTGGTGGCGTAGAATACCTCCCTTGCACGTGGAAGTCGAGAACCGGGACAGCGGTACAATTGTCACCAGGAATGTATGTGAGGTGCTTTGGTGTGCGCTGCAATATGTGCACTTGTGCAAAGCCCTAGTGCGTCCACAGGCTCGGATGAACTGGGCAGGTGCGTCGATCAGCATACTATCCATCAGGCATGGATGCAATGTTTTGTAACCTTTCTGAGTTTTCTCTGATTGGCTGTTGATTTGATGTCCATTTTCTTTCCCTGACACAGTACCCTGTCAACAACGTTCACTGTAAGCATGCAAGCAGCAATACAATTCAATGATCAGCCCAAACCTCCGTCAGTACTCAGGTCTCCAGTGTCCTTGATTCCGTAACTCAGATCATATCATGTTAAAAACATTGCATCCTGCAAAACAGGGGCAATGAGATTTCTAATGATTGAGTCTAATGAAATCATTGATAGAATGCGTGTTTTTCTCAATCAAAACTTTCAAAGCTCAAAAGTGCGCGCTCTGCTGATCTGGCATTTTAAATGCGCGATATCAGCGCGACTTTACAAAGCTGACCATCCAACCCTCGTCATATGAATCCTCAATTACAAATGGCTGTCACTCTATTGAGCCAAGTAGTTTCTATTACACCGAGAGGGGGGGGGGCAAGCGGGAGATGAGGGAGTGACGTGATTAGTCTTTTCTTCGGATTGCTAGCCTCTTGGCTTCCCCGAGAGCTGATTGTAAGTTGTGCTTTCAACAATATTTCACAACCTCGCCATTAACCCTATCCTCCCGGAGTATGAAGGAACGTACAGGTTCCCATGTGGCTTCTGTAAGATTGAAGCCCTTCAACTTAACAAGAAACCTCCAACCTTGACGATACTCATGCTTGAGTACGTAATCAACCACATAGTACCCTTATGCGCCATCTCTTCTGCATTCATGTCCGGCAACACGTTAGGGCCCGAAATCGTGCTTGGAGGGTCCGACCGAGCCTTGGCTCTTGACCTCGTCATGGGAGCCTCTGGCTCTTCGGGCTCAGATACATCCAAGATATCCTCTTCTCCCCCTTCTTCTTCATCTCTTTTCGCTTTTTATACCTCACTCTCCTTCTCAGCATCAAGCAGAAACCATTCTTCGTCATCTTGGAGCTGCAGTGGAAACTTCCTTAGAAAAGAGTGGGCCACACTGATTTGTCCTCCAAGGGTAGGGCTCAGGCGGACCACGACACTACCGGGGACCACTTGGGTAATGTTGTACGGACCCAATTGAGCAGCATGAAACTTGCCAACTTGAAGTTGGGGGAACTGGTTCTTTTGAACGACCACATGGTCCCCCACTTGATAGTTAGCGGGCACTCTCTTCCAATTTGTCCGGGAAACGGACTTCTCTCTGAAAGCCCTCAGAGTGTCCTTGGCCATATCACATAAGCGTTGCTCCTCCGCCAACCAGTCCTGCACAGAGAAGATAAACTCCGAAGGAACCAGGAAATTCCAAATTCCTTTGGGGTCTAACAAGGAAGAGCTCATGGGGCAAGTAACCAGTCCTAGTGGACTGTTGTGAATTCAAAATCCAATTGGCGTAAGGCAGTAGTCTCAGCCAATCCTTGCCCCTTTGTTGTCTCCTTAGAACCCGCATAATGTTGATAAAGGACTTGTTGAGCCTTTGCCAGCGACCATTACTTGAAGGCTTGTAAGGGATACTAAAGTGGATTCCCACACCCATACGGGATAGCAGACCACGCCAATACTCTTTTTCGGAAGTAAATCGGACGTCATTATCCGAGTAGACCTCCACTAGAGGACCGTAGACCTGGATCCATTCTCTGAAAAGAAGGTGAAAGCTTTGCTCACCGTCAATACTCTTATTGCAGGGATACACACTACCAAAGTGTGTCAAGGCACAACAAACCATAAGGTTGTAGTTGAATCCTCCAAATTTGGAAACTTCAACAGAATCCACATACAAGATTTCATTTCCCAAATCCGGGATTGGAAGGGCTCCCACAAGTCCACGATCGGCACATGTATTCTGCTTGCATTCAATGCACACGCGGCAAGATTCCGTAATTTCCTGAATCAATTTGCGGATCTTTGCCTTGGAGACGCGCGTGAAGAACAACTGTTCAAAGAACAACGGACAACGGGCCCCGCCCGCATGCTGTTGTGCCATCGTATGGCACCATGCTACAACAGTACGAAGACAGTGGTCAGGAACGACCATTTGCTTTTCCCTATGGAGTTTGTTGGCTTTCATCACCCACATGGATCGGTCTTGAAAAAGGACGGGCTTGTTCCTCAAGGCTACTATGATGCCATCGTAGTAGTCATCCGAGGAGTAGTCATTCGAGTTTCAGGAGGTGGTGGGAAGATCCAGAACCTTTTGCAATCCTAAGTCCAATTGTGTGTCCATCTTTTGAAATGGCTTCCCAAAGAAGCCATTCCCCTGGTGCTGACTTCTCCATGGCTGCGGAGGACAATGTTGACTCCAATGGTCTTCGCAAGGAGTCGGCACGACCCTTAGGCGGAAAGCGAAATGTGAAGGCTGTGGTAGACACTCTCAAGAAGCAGGCTGCCCAAATGAACCAATTGAGGCTTGAAATGCTCAATGAGAAGGAGGATGTACAAGCCACCCTCCGGATATTGGCTTTTAGGCTAGAAGCATTGGCCTCTCCAACCAACGGAGGTCTTCAAACTCAATTGCAGAGCCTCCTGGAACAGCAGCAAGAGGTACGAAACAACCAGGAGACCACAAAGGCTGCCCTAGAGCACCCCTTACAAGGGTTGTATGGTGACGTGCAGAGCATGGGGCACTTGCCAGAGGAATCACCGCTGCTGTATGAGGAAATGAAAAAGGTCATCAGTACCAGGGCTGAGCAGTCCCTGTGTACCCCTACTAAGGTTCAAGAACAGCTAGACTCTATGCAACTTGATCTGAAGACTCTGAAGGACCCCATGCGTGTCCTCAATTTTACAGCTACGGGGATGGAGATCCCTGACAAGGGTACCCAGAGTCCCTATTTGTTACTACAGTGTACCCCACCTGATCTGGAAGAATTGAAGATGGTAGAAATGTAGGCCATCATGTATTACAAAGATGCCTCAGAAGCCTCTGTTGAAAGCGGTCCAAGGGGTCCCTCCGCAAGGGTTCCCCTGCTACAAGAGCCTTGCTTTGATGGTTCCAATTTCCTTTCCTTTTGCCGGGGCTACAAGAGGTGGTGGATCTTGACTGACCAAGAAACCGCAAATTCTCTAAAGAAAGGCCAATGGCTCATTCAGTTCTGTTTGACTAAGGTCAAAACATCAGTCGAAAAGACCTTCAATCGTGTAAGCTCAGGTCCTAAATTGTTTGATAGGTTCTTGGACGCCCTCCATTCCAACTACCCTAGTGTCGATACAGATGCTAGCTTAAGGGAGGAGCTGCTGGCTTTACGACCTCTTGGGTCCATACCCACTACAGACCAAGTCGGGGAACTGATCACCGCTTGGTATGAGGTACGGTCTAAGATGTCTCCGGGGTCCATGTCCCAGCAAGAAGAGCTGATATATTTCCAAAGCCTTGTGCCCAAAGAGCTTTTGAAGCGCATACGGGAGAATGACCAGAAGAAACATCTTACGGAAAGGGTGGATATCCTCCAAGCCTTGCTGCGTCATAAAGCCAAAGAGTTGACTAAAGAAGCCCATGCTGACCAACTTTGCGACAGCTTGCTAGAAAGGTTATGAGTGCGCCTTTAGCCAAGAGCCCTCGGAACCCCTCTCCTCCTATCAGATCACCAAAGGAAACTGCGGTGAACTCTTTGGTTGAATATATGCCCTCCTATTGGGGAGAGGAGTATATAACCTCGACTGGAGCCAGCAGCCGACCAGCTGACCAGCAGAGGGGGTAAGTGAATTGCCCCCCTCAACTGATGAAGTCGAGCATTTTGGAGGTTGCTTGGATGACCTTACTGATGCTATGTCTGTTCTGATTGAAAGTCTAATCGAAGAAGCCGACTTGGTCCATGAGTCGGGGATGACCTCCCAATGTCGCCAATTGGATGCAGAAGTGGCGATGTCTCTTCCAGATGAGCATACTTGGGCTAAGCCCAGTACGTCTGAGCCTATTAGCTACCAAGACCTGTGTATTCACAAGGCAGAGATCGCTCGGTTCGGGTTCGACACACAAATCAATACTGACCACCCACTCCCGGGTTACTATGAAGATATTGGCATCATGGCCCTTCTGCGCGAACCTGGTGATGAGGCTCACTTGTGTGGGGTAACTTTGCACATTCAAGAACGCTCTCCAAGTACAAAGGTAGGGGGGGGTACAAACGTCACAAGTGACCTCGAGGCCAATGAGGAACACATTCTGGGTTCCACCCTACCTCTGGAGTTCCAAGGTTTCTTTTGAAGTCTATACAGGCCTTCCGGGATATTCCTGAACCAGGCAGTGTGAAGAAATTTATTAAAATGGATTTGCGCCTGAAACCTGAATTTGCAAACAAAAACCTCAAGTGCAGGCCATACCCTTGCAGTGAGGCACACATGAAGCACATCCAGAAGCAAGTTGAAGAACATCTGCGGCGCAACGTGGTTGAAGAATGGCAACATGGGGAAACCCCTACTGGTTGCTCGCCCTGCTTCTTAGTACCGAGGCCCGGAAGTACGGCCTTATATTTGTTGGTAGATTATGGGCGCTTGAAGAAACTCACCTACCCACATGCTGGGTTGTTACCCAATATGGAACGGAGCTTAGAATGCGTGGCCCGGTCCAAGTTTAAGTCCAAGATTGACATGCGGTCAGGATTCCGGCAAGTGGAGCTAACACCTGAAGCTCAAAGGCTGACGGCCTTTATCCCACCTGAAGGAAGAACGTTTAGGTGGAAGGTGATGCCATTCAGGTTGGCTAATGCACGGGCCATCTTTCAAGAGATTATGAAACATCTAATGGTTCAGTTCAGGTCTCATTCCAAGGCATGAAAAATTGATACACATGGAAGTGAACCGCCACCCCCACAGCGAGCAACGCCGGCCCGCAGGGGCGCACGCTGTGGGACCGGTGCTGGGTCCCCACGCCCAAACCGACCGCACCCGGGACACACGGGTCGCGGAACCAGGGCTGCCCGCTCCAGAGGACGGGCGGCCGGGGGAGGGACAGCGCCTCACACCAGGCGCCCCTCGCAACGGTGGCAGGCCAGCCCCCCGGGGACAGCCCCCCACCACCCCCGCGGCACGCAGCCCCCACAGGGCATGCAGGCCAGAGGGACAGTGTTGGGCCCCCACACCCACACACCCGCGCCCACAGCATGTGGGTGGCGGACCCCAACAGCCCGCCCAATAGGCGGGCAGTCGGGGGAGGGACAGCGCCTGACCTCAGACGCCCCCCACACAATGGTAGAGGGCGCCCCCCCCGGGGACACCCTTCCGCCACCCGCACAGCGTGCAACGCCGGCCCGCAAGGGCGCACGCTGTGGGGCCGGTGAGGGTCCCCACGCCCGCGCCGACCGCACCCGGGACACACGGGTCGCGGAACCCCGGCTACCCGCTCCAGAGGACGGGCGGCCGGGGGAGGGACAGCGCCTAACACCAGACGCCCCTCGCAATGATGGAAAGCACCCCCCCCGGGGACACCCATCCGCCACCTCTACAACGGGCAACGCACCAACGCACCAACGCACCAGCCACGGGACATCCGCACCCCACCCCCTGCTCTTAGGCATAGCGACACAACAATGGCGGAACCCGCGGCCCCACGCAAAACACGCCCCCGATCTCCGACGCTGGACGAAGCACACGAGGTCATCAGGGCGCTGGGAGTCAGAGACGGCGAAGGAGACCCCCCACAAGGGGACGCGGGCAGAGACTCCGACCTGGAGGCAGTACCAGAGCCCCCCACAGGAGGCGCGCCCGCGGAACCTGCGCCGCCGGCGGGCAGCGTGCCCACACTCTGCCCCGCGTGGAAACGGGGCCACTGCACCGGCGAAGGCCGGTGCCCCAAACAGCACCCTCAGCCCGGCCCCGATGACGGAGCGCTGCCCGAGGTGAAACCCGCAGCCGCATGCGCCGCCCTGCGCTACGGGGTGGCGCAGGGCTGGATCCTGGATGAGACCGCGCGAGGCAGCGTGAACATCCAGGAGGCCGTCGACCGAGTCACCCACGCGGGACAGGCGGCAGTGGCCTTGCACACCCGGGGCCGCTACGGCGCACCCGCAGAGGGGATCTTTGTGGAACCCTCGGGAATGGTGCCGGTCCTGGCGGCGGACATGGTCCGAGGGGTGCTCCACGCATCCCGCATGCGGTGGGCGTGCCCACAGTGGACCATCCAGGTGTACACCCCCCCACGGGCGTGGCCCTTCTCCACCTGGGCGGTGCTCGCCGTCATGTGGCACCTGGCACCGGAGGACGCCCCCACAGGCACCGCGGAGGAAATCGCCCGGGACCTCCACACCTGGCCGGCCGACCAGGATTACCCCTGGCGGGGGCCCTGGGGCAGCCTCTCAGTGGCACCCGCGGCAGAGGGGCTCAGCCTCGCGGCAACCCTCTAACGGCACCCCGACAAGAAGGCGCGCCACTTCCTGCAGACGGGCACGGTCCCGGCCACCCCGCCAGACTCCGAGTGACGATGGGACGCAGGGGAGGCGCAACCGCTGCCGGGCCCCTGGACCCTCCCGTTGTGGTATTTGCCCATGGGCACCCTGGCCCACGCCACCCAAGCCGTCAAGGGGGCTCTCCCGCAGCTGCTCCTCCCCGGCGTGGCCCTGCTCCGCAGCCTGCAGGCGGGGGCCGCCTGGGTACGGTGGAAGGAAGGAAAAGGGCGCTCGAGCCCCTATTTCCCCCTGGTCCAGGGCCAGGCGCTGCTCCACGCCGAGGGCATGGGGACCGTGGAATGGGGGGCGATCGTGCCCGGCACGGCGTGCAGCTGGCTCACAGCGGCCGCCCCACAGCCCATTTGATCGCCGCCGGCGTGCCCCCGCCTCCTACGGATGGTCCCCTCTTTGGCCCCCCAACACGCCTTTACGAGGGACGTGTGGAAGGCCATACTGAGCCACACCAGGGAGTGGCTAACGAACCCGGGTGCACGGTACCCGCCGGGGCCGGTGCTCAAACAGCTCACGGCCCCAACACCCGGGGTCCGCCACGCCCTGCACAGGGCGTCGGCTCTCACGGAGCAGCTCAACGACGAGGTGCTGGACCTGGCGCTGGAGCCGCTGCGGGTGCTTTACCCGCAGACCCACATCCCACCGGCGGGCACGTCCAACCGCCTAGGCTGCCTGGGGTTGCAGCGCCGCGTCGAGGCCGCGCACCCAGGAGGCGTGGTGGAACAGTGGCTAACGCTCCGCAACCCGTCCACCGCAGAAGGCCACTGGTACCTACACCAACTCCTCTTCCTACCACATGCAGCCCCGGAACACCGCCGGCAAAACCCGTACCACACGCACCCGGAGCGCCAAGGCGCGCAGGACTTCCCGCAGCCAGTCCCGCCCGCCCTCTTGCCGGGGCAGGACCCGGAGGCGCTACAGCAGGGCCCCCCGCTGGACACCGCCACCACAGTACAACAGAGGGGACGCGACGGCGCGGATGGTGCCAAACCGGACGTCACGAACTGCGGAGCGGTGGCCTGGATGGCAGCCTGCAGGCACCTCGCCCGAGATACCACGGGGCTCCGGCAGTACAGACCATCGGACCGCACGGCGCTGGCGTCCGCGGTCGCGGCCGTCACCATGGGTCCCGTGGCGGCGTGGCCGGCGCAACTGCTGCCCCACGTCCCCTGCCGCGACACGCAGCCCCGCCGGCCGGCCGCAACGCACGCGCCGACGGCACCCCTCACGGCGGAGCAGCTATACGTCGTCGCGGCGGCGTTGCTAGCGGACGACGGGGAGAGCTTCGTCCACCACCACGGCCCGGCCCGGATTGCGAGAAGCATACAAGGGCCACAGCGCGATGCGCAAGACCCGTGGCATGCCACACTCCGCGGGCGCACCCGCGTCTGGGATGCGGGCGATGGCACACCTCCCGCCGGGCCTCAGGAAGGGGAGGCACTGGTGCTGCAGACGGCAGGCTACCAGGCCATCCTACACGGCCACGCAGGAGGGTACCGGTCGCACGTCCTGGCCGGAGGACGCTGGACTGTCTGGCACAGCAGCGCCAGGCAAGGGGCATTCCCACCCCTGCCCCACGTCGACTGGCAGCAGGGGCCCACCCAGGCCTACTATATGTCGGCGGACCCCTGGCCGCTGGCAGTCCTGCTACACACCGTCAGCGCCTCCAACAAGAGGCAGGAACCGGGGTCGGTCAACCCCCCCGCACTGGTGTGGAGCCCCGACCAGGAGGAGCATCTACGGGCCGCGTGGCAGGGAGAGGCCATCAGGGCCACGGACGTCCCGGACCTCCACGCGGGGCCAATCACGCACGCCCGCCCGGCGGCTACCCTGGCGGTGGCCAGACGGAGACAGCAGAACCCGCAGTGGGTGGTCTGCATGTTCAGCCCGGCGGACGCGCACATCGTCGTCTGCGACCCCGAGCGCCTGCCGGGGCCCGAAGCCGTGATCCGCGTGGCAGACTGCACCCGCATGATCGTCAAGGCACTACGGGAGGGCGAGCACCACGCCCTCCTGCTCCAGGTCAGGCTGAAGGACAACGCCCGGGCGGCGAGGCCGGGGGTGTGGCCGGCAGCGACGCACCCCGCCGACCTTGAGCTCCCGCTGGCGGTCCCGACCACAGTGTACCACTGGCTACAAGCCTTCCACAACTTGCGATGGAGGGGCAAACCCGACCGCCAAATCGGCTCCACGCACTGGCAAACGTGGTTGCAAGCAGACGCGCAGCGCGATGCCATCTGGGGTCTCGGGCCCGCGCCCGCGACACGAGCCCTCGATGCGGCGGCCCCGGGCCGCACACTGGCGCCACTTACGGTGCCACTGGCCAACCTGCCCTTGGAACCAGCGGCAGAGGGCGCCATTCAGAAGTCGGTGCCGCTCCTGCCGGCGCGAGGGGCCACGGAGCCGACGAAATGCCCCCTGTGTGCAGACAAGTACTACACAAGCGGAACAATGCTGGAACACCTGGCGTGGCACGCTGTGCACGCTGCAGCCCCGGCGGACGACAAGGAGGCGGCCTCCAACATCCTGCAAGGGCGAGCACGGAGGTCCCCATGGCACGCCCCGTACGCCCGGCGCTCCCAGCCCCAGGCAGCCGACCACGCAGACGGAGATGAGGAGGCACCCGGGGCGGCCCCGGGGACCGCCGGTGCGGCCCAACCGGGGTCCATGTCCATCCCCGCGGGGCTGGCCCCCCTGGCCTCCCTGGCTCCCCCGGCCCCCCGGGCCCCCCTGTGGGCCCCGCTGGGAACGGGCTCAGCGGATGTGGCGCACCCGGATGCCCTGGCTGCGCCGGCGAACCCAGCGGCGATGCCGATGCGGGATAGCTGACTCCAGGAGGACATGGCGGGCGACGCCCTGTGGCTCCTCTCGTGGAACCTGCGCAACGGCCTCGTGCCGCCAGACCGGTCCCTCCGGGACACTCTCCGGCGGCGCCGGGGGCCGGCGGCCTGTACCGACAAGGAGCACCTCATCACCGGCATGCTACCCCAGGAGGGGGGCTTTGCCATCATGCTCCAGGAAACAGCGATCGCCACCCGGGCGCAGGAGATGCACGTGGCCGCGGCACTCCGGGACAAGGGGTACACCGCCTTCTTCAGCAGCCGGCTGGCGGAGACGGGAGCCACCTCCACCTCGAGAGGGAGGGGCCTCCTCACCGCGGTCAGCAGCAAGTACGTGGCGGAGCACGAGGTGCTCAGCTTCACGGAAATTGTCCCCGGGAAGGCCGCGGCCCTGGAGATCCGCACGGACGGGGGAGGCCTCACCCTCATCAACGTCCACGGGCCGCAAGCAGGCTGCTCTCCGTGGGCGGGACGGGCGGCGTTCTGGGCCGACATACAAATGTATGCCACGGCACGCAGCCTCGGTGGGAGACACCCGGTGGTCATCGCTGGCGACACCAACATCTACATGGATGTCCCCACCAGCCCGGCCACGAAGCACTTCCAAGCGGGCTGGGAGGCCTGCGGTTTCCGGAGGGCCGCGGCAGGCGGCGAGGAGGACATGACCCCCACGCTCCACCCGTCCCGGCACAGGGTGGACACCTTCCTGGTCAACGAGCCCCTCCTGCCGTGGTCCCTGCGGGAAAGCGTCTGGGCTCGCGGCATGGCACACCCCCAGGTGGTCGGCTCGGACCACCTCCCGGTCCGTTTGGCCCTGCCGGGCCTCCTCAGCGCAGCGGGGCGCGGGGCGATGCCCACCCCCTACAGCCACACGGAGGGCCGCCTCCTCCGGTACGACGCCGAGGCCGCGCCCGTCCAACACTGCCTGTGGGCGGCGGTCACCGCCGCGCAGGATGAACCCTCCCTGGTGCCCTGGCTGGGTCCCGCAGAGCAGGTCGACTATGGGTCCATGCCCGCGGCCGCGGTGCACAAGGTGTTTGAACAGCTCCACGCGACGCATGACGCCCTGGCGCGTGTGGTGGGACGCCGGCAGCCGTCCACGGCGGGGACGGACCCGGCGGAGGGGGACCTCCCGGAGAGCGGAAAGCGGCTCCAGGCGGCGGTCTTCCGCTATGACACCCTGGCAGTGCGCGCGCCGGCGGCGTACCAGGCGGAGGCGGCACGGCATGGCATCCGGTCCGAGGCGGCGCTCCGGCTCACGGAGGAGCTGCAGGGTGTGTCGCCCGGGTTCCGCCCGACCACACAGGGCCAGCTACAGGAGGAGCTGGAGAGGCAAGCAGCCGCCCTCGAGGAGGACATTCGCCAGCTCCACGCACTCCTGGCGGCAGACCGCAAGCGCGCCATCAAGGACTTCTTGCGCCGCGACGCTGCCGACATCGCCCACCGATGGAAAGCCGTGCGGGGAGCCATAGAGGTAGAGGCCCCGGGCCCGTCAGGCCTCTGGAACGTGCGGGTTCCCAATACCCAAACGCTCCTCATGGAGGCCCACGACGTGATGTTCGCAGTTCGCACCTTCTGGCGAGAACTGTATGACAAACGCCCGGTGGACCTCCCAGGCTTCCAGGCAGTCCTCGGCCGCCATGTCCCCCGAGTCCCTGAAGGGGCCTGGACACAGGTCTAGCAGTACTCCATGCAGGACCTGAAGTCCGCCCTGGACAAGGCCGATGGCAAGGCCCCAGGTCCCAAACACGTGGAGGCCCGTTTCATCAAGGCCCTCCCGGCACCCGTCCAGTGGCTCCTGGTCCACTCCTACCGGGCCATCCTCCGCGGCGCCCCGCCGCCAATGCACTGGAGGGACGCGCACATCTGGCTCAGCCCCAAGGTACCGGGCTCTGCCAGACTGGACGACTACACACCCATAGCCCTGGGCCAGCTGGACATGAAGCTGCTCACGGGCCCCCTCACCCAGCGCATCACGGAAGTGCTCACACGGCACGGAGTGGTCAGCGACTGGCAGCAAGGGGCCCTCCCTGGCTCCAACACAGGCCCCCCGCTGTTCATGGCGCAGCGGCAGCTCCAGCGGGGACGGCCCGACTACGTCTTCTCCTTCGACGCCCGCAAGGCCTTCAACACCGCCCCGCACGGCGCCCTCCACCTCATCCTGCGCCGGCTCTCCGTGCCGCCGGACGTCATCGACCTCCTGCTCTTCCTCCACACGTGCGCCAGGCTGCGCATCGTCACCGCACACGGGCTAACGCAGCCCGTCTACATGCTGCGCGGCGTCCGGCAGGGCAACCCCGAGAGCCCCCTGCTGTACGCGCTCCTCCTGGAGCCCCTGCTCAGAGCGCAGGGGCACCGCCTGCGCCCGCCGGGAGGGGCCGAGCACGGCCTCATCGGGGCCTACATCGACGACCTGCTGGTAGTGGCCCACACGCTGCAGCACTTCGTCGAGGGCGTGAAGGCGGTGGCCGCGTACCTGGGGATGATGGGCACGGAACTCAACCCCCGCAAGTGCGCCATGGCCACCACGGAGGGGGTCCCGGGCCTGCAGCTGCGCCTCTGTCCCAACCTGGAAAACCCGTGGCACTGGGTACCAGCGGCGGACTCCGTCCCCTACCTGGGACTCCAGCTGCAGCCGGACGGGGAGTTCTCCCTGCAGCGCAAGCACCGGCTATGCCTGGCGGCGGTGCACCACTGGTGCCTTAACACCCTCGCGCCACCAAAAGTGGTGCAGGACGTCATCCTGGCGATCCTAGGGGGGGTGACGCAGAACGTCGCCCCTTTCATCGCCGACGACTCCGACACTGCACGCAACCTGGACCACATCACGGTCCAGGTCGCGAAGGACAGGGCGCGGTACGCCTTCGACGCCTCGCGGGACAGCCTGCAGGATGACCGGACCCTGGGGCTCACACGGGTGCCAACGCGGTGCCAGCAGGCAGCGGTGGCCCTCGTGGGTACACTTGTCCACCACCGCTCAACGTCCGTGCGCGCCAAGGTCACCAAGATGTTCTGGGAAATAGCTGGCGCGCACCGAATATGCCCCGAGGTGCACTAGCCCGTCCCGGAGTTCGCAACTCTAGCGGGGGGCGACTGGGTCCATCGCATACCCCGGGCCCTGGCCGCCCTGGGAGTGGGGCTGTACAACCCCATCGCGTGCCCCAGGGCGGCTAATGTCCAACTACAGTCCCCGCCGAACAACATCGTCACGCTGCGCACCGCCAAGCTGCGGCACCGCGACACGTGCCGCCTGACGGTGCCGCACACAACGCCGTGGCATGGGCACCACGGGCCACGCCATCCCTTCCCCGACAACGACGACCCGTGGCCGACGGCGGTGCGGGAATGCCTCAACCAATGCGCCGATGAACACCTCCACTATTGCCGCCGTGAGCAGGAGCCCTCAAACCACCCCGGGTGGCGCGACGCCTTGGTCCACCTCTTCCACACCACCGGCACGCGGGACCTCCGCCTGAGACTCTTCCACCCCACGAGGGCTAAGCAGGACGCCCACACCGGCCTACGGGTGAACCCGGACGGCCTGCACCTCCACTTCGGGGGCTACCGCCGCCGGGGCGGCCTATCCCCCCCCACGCGGGGGCGGCGTACCACCCGGCGGCAGCCCTCATGTACATCCTCCGCGACGTACTCGCGGAAAGAGAGCACCAAGAGCCTAACGCGGACGTGGCATGGCCCGAGCCCCTGCGCCCCTGGCCCCACGCGCCGACGCCGTTGTGGTTGGTGACCAGGGACGACCAATGCAGCCAAGCGACGGGGCAAGCGCAGCTCCGGGCCGAGTGGGTAATGGTGCAGGTGGGGGCGGGCCACCCCTAACCCCGTGGGCTCCCCCGTGGCACCGCCTTGCTGGTAGCTACGGAGGTGCCGCACAACCCACACATGGCAGTGCACGCGTTGGAGGACCAGCTGGAGGACACGGGGCACCTGGTGGTGCACCAGCGCGGAGGCCCGGCGTGGCTCAAGGAACATGTGACGGCACTTCAGTCCTGGGCAAGCACGATCACCGGAGCGGAGATCCGGCTGCATGACCACCCGGCGATCAGCCCCGGCTACACCAGGGCGCTGAGCGTGGACCAACTGACCCCCAGCCACCCCGACGTCCGGTGGCACTCCGCCGACGTCAACGCGGGGTGGCTCAGCCCCACCGGGTACTACTGGATCCGGGAGGCCTGGGGCTACACCTCTTCCGACGCGTCCGGGGGCGGACCCTGCAAACACGCCACCAGCGTCGCTCTCGCCGCCGACCTCACCCGCACGTGGGCGGTGGCCATCTCGGGCACGGTGCCCGACAGGGAGGGGGTGGCCGCCTCCCTCCCCCTACAATACGGTGCCCACCGACCATGGGTCCACACGGTGGACGCCGAAGTCATCCTCCACCTCCTGCGGCACGCAGATCGCGAGCGGACCACGGGGGTCCCCGCGGGCGCAGCGAAGGTGGTCAACCAGATGCCCCTGCGGTGGCTCCGGGACAGCCTGTCCGCGCGAGGGCAACACACCGGGCACCCGTTCTGGCACGTCCGAGCCACCTCGCACCACAGTGACGCCCTACTGCACAAGGCGGACTGGGAGGTGTCCCAGGACACCGTCCTGCAGAACACGCCCCCAGACCCTGGCCACGCCCAACTCATTGTCGCCGGCCGTGACGGCCATCTCAATCTACGGCCCCCCACGATGCGGGTGCTCGGCGGGGTCACGCAGCGGGCGCAGATGGACCATGCGCTGACGCACCGGGGACAGACACATTTGGGCGCGGCCCACGCCACAGCCTATGTCCACGCCCGGGACCTCACCGCGACGGCCACCAACCGCCGGGCGCTGCGGGCCTGAGACGGCCACACGCCGGTGCAGCGCAGGCTCCGCGTCCGTAAGGAGCGGCTCTCCGGCGTCGCCGTCGTCCCACAACCGTGCCTCCTATGTGGCGGCCCGGAGGAGACCCCGGTGCACATGCACATGGGGTGCGCCCACTCACAGCTCCTCTGGACCCACTACCGTCAGGCGGTACACGAGGCGGCCCGCCACCTCCCGACCGGGGGCAAAGCCCTGTGGGTGGCCTCGTGGCGCTCCGCAGGCGCCACATGGACGGTAGTCTTCTGCTCTGGACTGGTGCCCGAGGACGCGGAGGCGCAGCTCCGCGCCATAGCCCGCTACGACCCGCCAGGAGAGACCTCTGTGGACGATTTCCTCCACCACATGCTCCGGCTGGGGGACTTCGCATGGGAGCTTCGCAACCACCGGCTGGAGCAACTCCTCCGCGAGCCCGAAAGCGCGGCGGCCCGGGCACACCGGTGGCTCACTGCGGCGGAGGGCAACCACCCTCCCCCTCCCCCGCGCCCTGACAAGGACTTCGTAGCCTCCCTCCGTGTCGTGAATGGCACTCTGGAGTGCCCGCCCCAAGAGGGCCCCCACCCGTACCAGGACCTGCCGGGGGGGTTCTCGAAGCTCCTACAGGACGCCCTTTTCCCACCGTGGATCATCGGGCGCGGCTCCATGACCACGTGGGAGGCGCGCATCGTGGGTGAGGAATGGGCGCGCTAGTGGGGCCGGTGGTGCGCCGCCACGCGCGCCCCGGAGACCCCTGCGCAACGATACGCCGCCATCCCGCTCAAGGGATGGGGGCCGGACACCCGGCCGAGACCCACCGTGATCCGCGGGGCGGGACCTGACCACCCGTGGGACGCGGCGACGGGGAAATGGCTGCAGGCGGCCCCGGGGCCACAAACGGGATGGACTGGGGACGTGTCCTCACTCGTCAGGACAACCGTCCCGCCCCGCATCGTGCTTCACGCCGCCAACGTACTCCGGGCTACGGAGATACGCACATGGGGACACGCCGCGGCCACCGTCCGCTGGCACCCCCCAGAGGGCGGGGCCGCCCAGCTCGCCGTGGCGCACTTCAAAGCTGGGGGGCCGGTATACGACGACGCCCTGTCCTGGCTGGGCGACACCCAGGGGCCCCTGCTCCTCATGCTCCCCACCGACATAGCAGCCGCGCTGCGCCAGGAGCTGGACGGCTGTGAAGGGCTGCGAGTGGGATGGGAGGCAGTCGCGGACGGCACCCTGCTGGCCCTCCTCCGAGGAGACACCGCAAACGGGTGCCGATGGGATGCGCTGACGCCTCACCTCACCGGGCGCCACGTGTACATGGCAACCCCCCCCCCAGGGGCACCCCCGCCCGGGGTGTAAAGACCTCATCGCCGCCTTCCACGACCACGGGATCCTCCCCGATGACACGTGGCAGGAGGTCCAGCGGAAGACGCTTGGCAGGGACTACCGGCGCCGCGTCCGCCCCCGCCTGCTGGAGATCCGGGACCCCCTCGGACAGAGGTGGGACGACCTTTGGCTCCGCCATCTCGATCCTTGGTCGCCGCCCTCCCACCTCCCACACACCTGCCGGCTCTGCGGGGAATGTGACACGGTGTCCTCCGCAGCGTCGACAGGCGCCAACAGGTGCGCGCGGTGCGCCCAGGTGGCCGCGTGCCCCTGGCCTGAACCTCCCGCAGGCCCGCGCAGGCGCACAGCGGAGGAGGCCCTGCACCGGCGCAACGAGGGGGCACACACCCCCTCACACGAACGCGCGGACCCCGCGGGCACTGCCCTTCTGTGGATCCACGTGCACCTGCGGGACCCCACATCCGTTGCGCACCTGTCGCACGTGTTTGCGCCCTGACCCCCACCTGCCGCCGCCCTTTGCAGAGCCCGCAGTACCATGCCACGCCGCCGGGGTGATGGGCCGGGACATACCAGGGCCCGCCGCAAAGCGCAAGAGGCGGCCGTCCGGGGCCTGGTGACGGACGCGGTGGCGGAGGCGCACGAGGCGCACGCTGCCGCACGGTGTGACCTGACGGGCAGTGCGAGGGCTTTCCTCAACGAGACCGCCCTCCCGGCCGTCAGCGCCCTGAACGGAGCGGGGGCCCCTAAGCTGCTCCCGGCGATGCACTGGATCGTGAACGCCGTCCAGCCGGGGCTCATCAACCCGGAGGCGGCCCTCTACGGGCACTGGATGGAGTGGCGCGAGTCCAACCGGTCGGGCCGTCCCCTGTCCATGGGGGACACCCTGCGGCTGACGGGAGCAGGGTCTGCCATGTCCCTCCGCAGCAGCGCCCCAGCCCTGCTGCACGCCCTCAGGACGCGCTACCCCGGGGACGCGGCCCCGTACCTGAACCAGGCGCGGGCCACGTACCCGGGGGGAGTGTCCGAGCTGGATGGGGCGCTCCACTTTCTACACCCACCGGACGAGGACCTGGAGGTGGGCGAGATCACGGTGTTCGTGGAAGGCGCAGACGAGGCGTCCGCCCGCCCCCGGCCGACCAACCCGGTGTACGAGGCACCAGGCCTACCTCCCCGTACGCCATCGTATGCGAGGCGTTCCCCAGGGAGCCCACTTGGTGCCCCGCCCTCCCGCCGGCGACGCACGCGCCCCGCGGCTGGGCTAACCCAGACCTGTCCCCCCCCCTCACCAGAACCAGGGGTGCCCACCACAGGGGGCAGGTCCTCTGGCAAGAGTGCCCTGGCACCCCCCTGCTCCTCCTCGTCGTCGCGACCCGGGGGGACCCGGGGCGGGTCCTGGGGATCACCCCCACCCACCTCTATGGGGCAGCACCCGTACCCCGCCCCCCCCTCCTGGCGCCCGCGGCGCGGGACGGAGTACACACCTTCCTGCGAACGCAGGAGGTCACGGCCGTTACGGGGGTCCACCTAGTGCGGCTCCCCCCGACACCACCCGACGACCCCCGGGGGCCCAGGGCCCTGGGCCCCGCCCCAGACTGGGGGCTGTGGCGCGACGCGTGGGCCGCGTGGCTACCCCGCCTCCCCGCCCAATGCCGATGGATGGCCGCCGGCCCCCGGCCGTGCGGTGCTGACGCCACAGCCGGCCCCCACCCCCTCCCCCCCTACCCCCCGCAGAGCACCACACGGCACTGCCCACGGCACGGCACTGATGCACCAGGAGGTAGTGGGAAGGGCGCGCCTGCCACCACGCATGCCCACCAGGATAACAGTGATGGCAGACTCCGATGGATCCCCGCAGCGGGACGACCGCCACCACTGCCGGTCCCGCTCCCGCTCCCCCACCTCCCCGGAGTGGACAGGGGAGACCCTCGCGAAGCGCGAAGAGCGGAGGCTGGCGGAGGCGGCGGTGCTGGTCGGGCAGCCGCCGCCGGCCCGGGAGCCTGAGCCAGCCGAGGTGACCGCCCCCGCCGCCCAAGCAGCAAGCCCTGCCGCCCCGCCCCGGGAGGGGGCCCCAGACGCGCAGGAAGCGGAGACCGCAGCCCCAGCGAGCCACGCCGCGGCGCCGACCGCGGCCCCCGGCACGCCGCCGACACGGGGGGTAGCCCCATCGCAGGAACCGGGCGCATCGCCGAGGGCTGCCGCAGCCG
Source organism: Eutreptiella sp. 'Long Island Sound 2002' (assembly GCA_964036045.1). NCBI lineage: Eukaryota > Euglenozoa > Euglenophyceae > Eutreptiales > Eutreptiaceae > Eutreptiella > Eutreptiella sp. 'Long Island Sound 2002'. The sequence continues at coordinate 60,749,093 of OZ038381.1, forward strand.
CAGAGGTGAGTGAGAAGGGCGCGCGAGGGGTTGCAACCGTGGCCCCGGCGGGTCGCGCCACCGCCTCGGCCGGCCACGCCGCGACCCCCAGCACGCCGCGAAAGCGGGGGATGGACCCCGCACGGGCCACGGGCGCCTCGCCGGCGGCCGCCACAGCAGCAGAGGAGAGCGAGGAGGGCGCGCGAGGGGTTGCGACCGCGGCCCCGGCGGGCCGCGCCACCGCCTCGGCCGGCCACGCCGCGACCCCCAGCACGCCGCGAAAGCGGGGGACGGACCCCGCACGGGCCAGGGGCGCCTCGCCGGCGGCCGCCACAGCAGCGGAGGAGAGCGAGGAGGGCGCGCGAGGGGTTGCGACCGCGGCCCCGGCGGGCCGCGCCACCGCCTTGACCGGCCACGCCGCGACCCCCAGCACGCCGAGAAAGCGGAGGAAGGACCCCGCACGGGCCACGGGCGCCTCGCCGGCGGCCGCTGCAGCAGCAGCAGTGGGCAGGGAGAGCGCCAAGTACCGCGCCCACGCCGACCCCGCCCACACCCACACCAGCCCCCCCAAGCAGTTCCTCCCCAAGCCCTTCCCCCCGGGGCGGGCGCGGCACGTCCGCCCCCCGGCGCCCGAGCGCTCGCCGACGGGCGTCACGCTGCCGCAGCTGCAAAGACAGCGGGAAGCCCGGCGCGTGATCCAGGAAGGAGGGGAGGGCGCGCAGGCAGAGCTGCGTGCCAGCCACGGGAGCGCGGAGCGGGGGGCAGGAGGCGACAGGGGAAGTGCCCAGGAGCGCGCGCAAGGAGCAGGCCAGGGCACGCGCGGCAGGGAGCAAGGGCGCAGCAGCGGGGGGGGGCAGAGCGCGGGCAGCGGACGGCGCGACTCAGGGCAGGGGGCCGGGAAGCGACCAGGGCACGGGAAGGGCGCGCAGGGGCGCGAGCAGGGAGCCCAGGTGCAGGGGGCGGGGCGAGCGGCGGTGGGCGAGCAGGCGGGCCAGGGCGTGGGGGACGGGGGGCGGGACCCGCGGCACGGGCAGGGGGCTGGAAAGGGGCCCAAGGGCAAGGGCAAGGGTGCCGCGGGCCCCAAGGGACAGGCGGGACGGGGCATGGGAGCCCGGGAGGGAGGGCGGGCTGAAGGGAGGGGGGCGGGGAGCGGGGGCTGGCTGGTGCTGGGGTCGTGGGGGTTGGGGGGGGACGAGCTTGCCGGCGTCAGGGTCGATGTTGTAGAGGCGGTGGTGGTGGTGGTGGTGGTGTTGGTGGGTGTGGTGCGCCGGCATCTGTTGGATGCCGGGGGGGATGCACCTCACCGGCTGCACGTCCGGCTGCGGGGGCGCCCCCCCGCGCCGAGAGCGGAGCCGGCGCGGATGGCCTCGGCGGAGGGGGGGCGGGGCGCGGCATCTGCGCCGCAGGCACGGGGGCAGCGAGGGGAGCCGGCGCGAGGGGCAGAGGGGGCCGGGCTGTGGGGCCGGGACTGCAGCACGGTCCCGGACCCTCTGGGGGAGGAGGCCCCCCCCCTGGTGGGGGAGGTTTAAGGCTGGTTGTGCTGGGCCAACCAGGGGACCACCAGGGGGTTGAGGAACCGGCCCTTCGATGCCGTGCTCCTCCTGAGAGACGGAGGAAACCGAGAGGTAACCCCGGGGGGGTGGGCAGCCCCAGAGGACCATGAGAGGGTCCTCAGGTCAGTGATCCAGGCGGCGTGGCCCGACAGGGAGCCGACGTGGCCGGCCTTCCTTGAAGGGGGAGCGGTGCTCCGCATCACGGATGCGGACGCCAACAACTGGCTCCCCCCGGCCTTGCTCAGCGCCCTCGCCCACTGGCGCTACCGCCGGCGCAACCCGCCGCCGCCACAGCCCCAGCCCCCACACAAGCGGCGGCGCAGGTGACGGCCCAGACGGCGGACGCGAGAAAGTGGGGGGGGGAGCTGGGCCCCCCGACCCACGCCCCCCCCACGGTACGGCATGAGGCAGGAGAGCGCGCCACCTCCCGCGGGATGGAGGGCGGAGACAACCAGCGCGGGGGGGAACCAGCTGCCCCGCAGCCCGCTAACCGCTGACCGCTAACCCCCACTGCCGCCCCCGGCCGGCCAGCGCCGCGCGACGACGGCCGGGGGGATGAGGGGCCCCAGCGAGGGCCTGCACGAGGGTCCGGTAGAGGGGGGAGGGGGAAGGGTGCGACCCCCCAGCCGATCGCTGGCCCCCGGGGCCGGGACCGCCATGCCGCCCCCCCCCCCCTGGCCGTCAGGAGGCGTCGCCAGGGGACCAGAGGGCCCCCCCAACTCCCCCCACCCCCCTCCCACTCAGGCCCAAGAGCAGACGGAGGCGGACCGAAGAAACGGCCGCCCCACACCCTCCCCGAAGAGGCCGCTGCACCCGGGGTGCGGGTGCACCACGGCTGAGGCAGGCGCCCACACGCCCTGCCTGCTGCCGGCCGACAGCGGACCGGCGACGCCCAGGACGGCGCAAACGGAGCGGCCTTATCAGAGGCCGGCCCGGGGAAGACGGGGGCGCGAACCAGGGCGGGAAGGTTCCCCCCTCCCCCCCCCCCCCCGGCCGCACTGACCCGTCGGCGGCCGACCGGACCGCGCCTGACGCCCGCGGCCGCCCGGCAACCCCCACGGCACGAGTATACCCCGGGGGGGGCACGCCGGGGGCAACGCAAGGCAGGCCGACGCCCGACGGGGCGGGGGGGCGGGGGGGGGCGGCCCCCCCACCCCCCCCCCGCACCCCCCCCAGCAAAGGAGCCACAGGAGCGGCCCTCCGCCCCCCCTGGAGCCGAGGGGACGCCCCCCCCCCCCAGAAGGGACCGCGACGCGGGGGCGGGGGATGCGGCTGGACCTGCTCCCGCGGGGGTCGCGGCCGCGGGGCGAGCCCACACCAGCGTGCGGGAGCAACGCGCGCAACGGAACAGTATGGGGGCCGCGCCCCGCATGACCCTCCCGTGACCACAGCCCACTCAGGGAGTGCAGAGGGGGGGTTCAGGTCTGCAGGGGCCCCCGGGGGGGCGGTCCACGGGCCAACCCTCACTCCCCCCAACCCCGGGACGACACTAAGACCCCGACCGCACGCGCACGCCGGAAGGGAGTGCGCCGACGACACGAGGGGGGCCAGGATTGAGTACTGCACGCCGCCACCCAGAAGGGGAGCAGGGAGGCCGCGGCGCGACCCCCCCCCCCCGCCGGCCCGCAAGCCGCGGGGGCCCGGCCTCCACCTCCGGAGGCAGGGGGGATGGTCCCCCCCCCGCCAGAGAGAGGAGCCGGAGCGCGAACCGCCCCCCCGCCCCAGCCGCCGGCTCCCACGGGGGCCGCGGAGAACAAGCGAGCCCGCGCCAACGCGCCAGGGCGCCACACAGATCGCGCCCAGAGAAGGCGGGTGAGCACGAACCAGAGTGGTATGGCGGGCCACGCCCCCCATGGACAGCACGACGCCAGTGACACCCGCTTTGTTGCCTGCCCAGGGAAGGCAGAGGGACGGAACGAGGCAGAGCGACTCCCCGCCCTACAGGCCCCCCCCCCCGGCCGCACAAACAGGGGGTACGGCGCACGCCCCCCCACCCCAGCCCGCCCCCCGGCACACGAACGCCACGGACCCGCCCCGTGGCGCGCAGCCCCCACAGGGCGTGCAGGCCGAGGGGACAGAGAAGGGCCCCCACACCCGCACGCTCGCGCCCACAGCACGTGGATCGCGGACCCCAACAGCCTGCCCAGTGGGCGGGCACTCTGGGGAGGGGGAGTGCCTGACCCCAGACGCCCCTCGCAACAGTAGAAGGCACCGCCCCCGGGGACGCCCTACCGCCACCCCCACAACCCCAAGCCAAGTAGGGGGGAACCAGGACCGGACCGCCCCCCCCCCCAAGTACGCCAGACGGAGCAAGGGACCGGGGCAGGACACACGGAGGGGCACGGACCACGTGGAACGGCCCTACCAGCGCCCAGTGCCGGGACCACGCGAGGTGCGCACGCCACACCACCCAGAGGGGGGGGGAGCGGACGCCGCGGGAGCGCGAGCGCACACACACGAAAGGGGCACGCGGGGACTACCAGAAGGGCAACCGGACCGAGCGCGCGGAACGCACAGACCGCGTGGAATTGCGTACCAGCGAGCGAGGGTAAGGAACACCCGGACGGGACGGCCCGCCACACGCAGCGCGGAACACGCGGGGCGGGAAGGGGGAAACGAGAGAGACACAACACCAGGTACCGGCCCGAACCCCCCGAACCGGCCGCGAGCGCTGCACACACACAGACGGGGCACTGCACCCGCCAAGGCAGTAGTTGCGCACTGCGCCACGCCCCAACCCCTAGGCTAGGCAGCCTCCGCGCCAGCCCAAGGGGGTCCCACTGGCGACAAGCCAGTAGCACGTGCCCGGCGGCGCCGGCTCCCCGGGCGACCACGCATTAGGGGGGCGATGCAGTGGGTAAGCGCCCGCAGCCACGGCTGCGAAATGATGCACTGACCGGGGAGTGGCGAAACGGGGAAGCAGGGGAAGGACGGGGCTCCGAGCCCTGTGAACCCGGGAGACTCCGCCACCAGGCAGGAGGTGCGTCTTGGAGGGCCCCCCACTAGGACCCGGTGGGGAGGATATCACCTGGCCCGACCAGGTGGCCCCCCGGGGCCGAAAGGCGTCTAGTACCCGCAAAATCAAACCCCGAACCCCAAACCCCATTCCAACTACCCTAGTGTCGATACAGATGCTAGCTTAAGGGAGGAGCTGCTGGCTTTATGACCTCTTGGGTCCATACCCACTACAGACCAGGTCCAGGAACTAATCACCGCTTGGTATGAGGTACGGTCTAAGATGTCTCCGGGGTCCATGTCCCAGCAAGAAGAGCTGATATATTTCCAAAGCCTTGTGCCCAAAGAGCTTTTGAAGCGCCTACGGGAGAATGACCAGAAGGAACATCTTACGGAAAGGCTGGATATCCTCCAAGCCTTGCTGCGTCATAAAGCCAAAGAGTTGACTAAAGAAGCCCATGCTGACCAACTTTGCGACAGCTTGCTAGAAAGGTTATGAATGCGCCTTTAGCCAAGAGCCCTCGGAACCCCTCTCCTCCTATCAGATCACCAAAGGAAACTGCGGTGAACTCTTTGGTTGAATATATGCCCTCCTATTGGGGAGAGGAGTATATAACCTCGACTGAAGCCAGCAGCCAACCAGCTGACCAGCGGAGGGGGTAAGTGAATTGCCCCCCTCAACTGATGAAGTCGAGCATTTTGGAGGTTGCTTGGATGACCTTACTGATGCTATGTCTGTTCTGATTGAAAGTGTAATCGAAGAAGCCGACTTGGTCCATGAGTCGGGGATGACCTCCCAATGTCGCCAATTGGATGCAGAAGTGGCGATGTCTCTTCCAGATGAGCATACTTGGGCTAAGCCCAGTACGTCTGAGCCTATTAGCTACCAAGACCTGTGTATTCACAAGGCGGAGATCGCTCAGTTCGGGTTCGACACATAAATCAATAGTGACCACTCACTCCCGGGTTACTATGAAGATATTGGCATCATGGCCCTTCTGCGCGAACCTGGTGATGAGGCTCACTTGTGTGGGGTAACTTTGCACGTTCAAGAACGCTCTCCAAGTACAAAGGTAGGGGGGGGGGTACAAACGTCACAAGTGACCTCGAGGCCAATGAGGAACACATTCTGGGTTCCACCCTACCTCTGGAGTTCCAAGGTTTCTTTTGAAGTCTATACAGGCATTCCGGGATATTCCTGAACCAGGCAGTGTGAAGAAATTTATCAAAATGGATTTGCGCCTGAAACCTGAATTTGCAAACAAAAACCTCAAGTGCAGGCCATACCCTTGCAGTGAGGCACACATGAAGCACATCCAGAAGCAAGTTGAAGAACATCTGCCGCGCAACGTGGTTGAAGAATAGCAACATGGGGAAACCCCTACTGGTTGCTCGCCCTGCTTCTTAGTAATGAAGCCCGGAAGTACGGCCTTATGCTTGGTGGTAGATTATGGGCGCTTGAAGAAACTCACCTACCCACATGCTGGGTTGTTACCCAATATGGAACGGACCTTAGAATGCGTGGCCCGGTCCAAGTTTAAGTCCAAGATTGACATGCGGTCAGGATTCCGGCAAGTGGAGCTAACACCTGAAGCTCAAAGGCTGACGGCCTATATCCCACCTGAAGGAAGAACGTTTAGGTCGAAGGTGATGCCATTCAGGTTGGCTAATGCACGGGCCATCCTTCAAGAGATTATGAAACATCTAATGGTTCAGGTCAGGTCTCATTCCAAGGCATGAAAAATTGATACACATGGAAGTGAATTGGAGTCTCACATTGATGATGTCATGTTTGGCACCCGTACATTTGGAGACGATGGGATCTTGTTGGAAGCCTTCCTGGAGGTGCGTCATAGGAACCACCTCAAGCTTCGATATGACAAGAGCCCATTCTTTGTTCACAAGGTGCAATATTTGGGTTGTGAGCGTGGCTACGGGTGGTGGGGAATTTTATCCTCCAAGGTGGTTCCTATATTGGAAGCTACCATTAAGGACCCGAAGGATGTGAGGCAATTCTCAGGGGCCTGTAACCTCTCCGGTCGCCACATTGAGAAATTCACTTACGATGCCTCGATACTCTCAGACCTTACTCGCAAGAACGCCACCTTTGTATGGACACATGAGCATGAGTATCATATGTTCCGACTCGAGAATAAGCTCGCCCAAGTTTCCTCACTTGGGATCCCATTGTGGGGCCCCCAAGGAGGAGAGTTTGTCCTCATTTCCCACGCCAGTGATGTTGGTGGAGGGGGAAGTGTGTACCAATGACAAAAGCCTGAGCAAGGTCAATTGGAAGAAACCCCTGGTTGTACTACCGGGGCCAACAAGGAAGGAAAACTACAACATACATATGTGTAAAACTTCACCTACGGCTCAAATCACTTTCTGAGTGTCTATTTATCTTGGACATGAAAGCTGGTCCGGGGCTACCATCCCTGGGTCGACCTTCTCCAAGCCAATGCGGCCTCCTCCCTTGCACGTACGCGTAGCACAAGCAGAAGACCACTCACATCTACATTGAGTCCCTCAACTCAGTGAGCATCCATCGGGATTGCGAAATCCAAGCAATCCGTTTGAGGTCTAAACAACAAAGGAAAGAAAGCATGTACAAATGGTCATGCGAACATGTAAAACCTCCAAAACATTCCCGGTTAGGGTAAGGTGCAGAACTCAACATAAGTCACAAAGGAAGAGGCATCAAGGCAGGAGAGGGGGGGACAAAGGGAGCCCACTCTCCCACTCAGCACCTCCTGGGTAGCCTGATTCAGGATTTCCAAGGAGGAAGAACAAAACATGCAAAAACAACAAGACATGGGTAAGGCCCATTGGCTGTCAAAGCCTACCCTAGTGGGGGGGTTGTGACTCCCCACTCCCAGCACTACAGAACTCCAGAGGCGGGGGTCTAGTGGCTACACATTCGGTCTCCATCCTCCCCGAATATCTCAACTCAAGTCCCCTTGGGGCAGGCGATAGCCCCACCACACTGCCGTAGGGGGGGTGGTGGTCCTGGGTGCCTATGAGACTTAGGCCCCAGAAATTCTGTGGAAAAGGGGGTAAAGTGGTATATCACCCATACCACCTCAGGATCCCACATCCCAAAGGGAAACAAGGGTAGTTGGGCGTAGCCAAGACCTCCACCCTGACACACGTAGAGGGGCAGGACCCAACTCCACACGGGCTCTGAGACCTAGCATGGGAAGCAGGGCACAAAAACAGGCAAAACCAAAAGTCGGAGGTTACCCACTTCAACACACTCTCCTGCCAAGGCTAAGGAGATTCCAAGGATTCCATGTGGGCAAATTCAAAGGGCATCAGTCAAACATTATGCCCACCAGATATCCGAGTCTATCTCCCTGATACCATGACACTGCAACAAGTCTGGTAAGCTGCACACTTTTGTGAAATTGCCCTAAGTGAAAAACAAGGGAGAAAAGAATGCAAAACACTCCCACATAGGGTCAGCCTAAGGTCCAAGGAAGTGCATGCACGAAGGACCCGGGGAGGAGCTGATTGTCCTAAACGGGTTGGCCCTACCTCTCCTTCAAGTTGGACCAAGGCAACAAACTCCAATACCCACTTTTTGAGGTCACTTTTGGGGACCTCAAAAAGGGCTTATGCATACATTGCTGAGTCAGATTTGAAGTCAAAATTGAGGTGACCTATGGGTTTGGTCCGATCCCATGAGGGTAGGCCATAACCCAAACTCCTCAAATATGAGGAATAAACACTGATGAGAGGCCATGGGTAAAATATTGGTCCAAATCGAGAAGATGGCCTAACGTTTCCATGGCCAAGAAGTGACCTCATGAAATTTGGAATTTTTCAAACCAATTGCAGAGAAAATTCAAAACAGTGAACCTGTGTACCACACATACCATTTTACGATGTCGCCAGATCCCAATATTCAGTTGCTGCACTATCGCAGAAACCGCCGCGGTCGCCATTTTCCCGCCGCCGCAAGCATTTTTGGCTCATTTTGCTAGATTTGTGCCAATTCTGTGCGTAGTTAAGCCGATTTAAAAGCCCAATCTGACAATCGCAACCTTCTCCTGCCCCTGTAATGAAATGACGGTCATCCCATCAACCTTTAGGGATATATTTTCAAAATACCGCCTTTTTGGGCCTTTTTTGGCACTTTTTCACCAACAAAGTGGCATAAGTGGATTTCAGGGAGGTCCTGTGAGACTTCAAATTGGTCAAGGTGCTCCCTAACATTAGTTTGGCCTGAGCAAACCACCATATGTGACCCTAAATGGTTGTGCCTCAACATGATTGAGTGGCGGGTGCCAAAATTGCCCCAAATCAGCCATATTTGCCCTATTTAACTTCCAATTCTCGCATAAGTAGATTTAGGGGAGGTATCATGAGATTGGAAATTGCTCACCCTTGTTGCTAATGTTAGTGTGGCCTTGGCAAAACACCATATGTGACCGTACATCCTCTTGCATCAACACATATCAACGGTGGGTGCCAAAATTGCCTCAAAACAGTCATATTTGCCCTTTTTGACGTCTAATTCTAGTATAAGTAGATTTAGGGGAAGTGTCATGAGATGTTAAAGTGCTCCACCTTGTTCCTAAGGTCAGTTTGGCTTTGGCAAAACACCATATGTGACCCTACATGCTCTTGCATCAAGATATATCAACGGTGGGTGCCAAAACTGCCCCAAAACAGCCATATTTGGTCTGTTTGACATCTAATTCTAGTATATGTAGATTTAGGGGAAGTGTCATGAGAATTGAAATTGCTCAATCTTGTTCCCAAGGTTACTTGGGCCTTGGCAAACCACCATATGTGACCCTAAATGCTCTTGGCTCAAGATGAATGATCGGCTGGAGCCAAATTGCCTCAAAACAGCCATATTTGCCCCATTTAACGTGTAATTCTCGTATACGTAGATTTTGGGGCAGGTATCGTCAGGTTTCAAATTGCTCAACCTTGTTCGGAAGGTTAGTTCGGCCTTGGCAAACCACCATATGGGACCCTAAATGCTCTTGGCTCACGACTAGCGAACGGTGGGTGCCAAAATTGCCTCCAACCAGCCATATTTGTCCTTTTTCACGAGTAATTCTAGTATTGGTAGATTTAGGGGAGATGTCATGAGGTTTCAAGTTGTTCAACCTCGTCCCTAAGGTTGGTTCGGCCCTAGTAAACCACAAATTATGACCCCAAATGCTCTTTGCTCAAGATAAATGCTTGGAGGGTTCTAAAGTTCCCTCAAACCTGCCACATTTCCAACCCAAAATAATTGACGTAATTGAGGCACTTTGACAACATTGCCTGGCTTTGTGTTTGCGCTGCCATTGCTTCATTGCCCACATCGCGCTCATATCATGTTTGTGACCTAACGAGGTATGGGGGAAATTTCATCCGGTTTCAAATTGGATTGTTGCCCATGTCATGTGTCTCGTTATGGGCAGATGAAATATCACACACAAAAAACACAACACACACCACACGCACTCAGTGGAATTTAAATGTACTAATGGGCCGACCTCCTCTTCCATGGGACAAGGTATTGGACAAATCAAAGAAGAACTTGCAAAGCAAAAACCGTGCATTGCAACGCGGGTTGGATGGCAACCAAAAGAGCCGGCTTAGGCAATGTCCTAGAAACACTTGGTGGCAACAATCTCCCAAACAACTGTATTTGCACTTTTGAACCCACAATGGTTGATTTCATTGATTTTGTTGTGCTGGATGCGAAAAAGCAGATTGTAGGGACATAGTGAGGACACAAACACAATTTACAGCACCCGTATGCACCAAAATTTGCCATTTTTCATGAAAAACCGGCCAAAAATGGCCGGTTTTTGGTCAAAAATTGAGTTTTTCGGCTTCAGACAAGCAGTTGAAGACCCCCCCCCCCCTTATTCTGAGGGTGCTGGATGCGAAGAAGCAGGTTGGTGAGGCATATATAGATCAGGAAAACACAATTTGCAGCATGTGTATGCACCAAATTTTGCGATTTTTCTTGAAAAAAACGCCCGCAAAAGGGCCATGTTTTGGTCTAAAATTGAGTTTTTCAGCCTCAGACTCGCAGTTGAAGACCCCCCCCCCTATTGTGAGGGTGCTGGATGCAAAAACGCAGATTGTAGGGACATAGGGATCACACAAACACAATTTTCAGCATCCGTATGCATGAAAATTTGCCATTTTTCATGAAAAACCGGCCAAAAATGGCCGTTGTTTGGTCAAAAATTGATTTTTTTGGCTTCAGACAAGCAGTTGAAGACCCCCCCCCCCTATTTTGAGGGTGCTGAATGCGGAAGAACAGGTTGGTGAGGCATATGGATCACGAAAACACAATTTGCAGCGTGTGTATGCACCAAAATTTGCCATTTTTCATGAAAAAAACGGCCAAAAAATGGCCGGTTTTTGGTCAAAAATTGACTTTTTCGGCTTCAGACAAGCAGTTGAAGACCCCCCCCCCCTTATTCTGAGGGTGCTGGATGCGAAGAAGCAGGTTGGTGAGGCATATATAGATCACGAAAACACAATTTGCAGCATGTGTATGCACCAAATTTTGTGATTTTTCTTGAAAAAAACGCCCAAAAAGGGCCATGTTTTGGTCTAAAATTGAGTTTTTCAGCCTCAGACTAGCAGTTGAAGACCCCCCCCCCCCCTATTGTGAGGGTGCTGGATGCAAAAACGCAGATTGTAGGGACATAGGGATCACACAAACACAATTTTCAGCATCCGTATGCACGAAAATGTGCCATTTTTCATGAAAAACCGGCCAAAAATGGCCGTTGTTTGGTCAAAAATTGAGTTTTTTGGCTTCAGACAAGCAGTTGAAGACCCCCCCCTATTTTGAGGGTGCTGGATGCGCAAGAACAGGTTGATGAGGCATATGGATCACGAAAACACAATTTGCAGCGTGTGTATGCACCAAAATTTGCCATTTTTCATGAAAAAAACGGCCAAAAATGGCCATGTTTCGGTCTAAAGTTGAGTTTTTCAGCCTCAGACAAGCAGTTGAAGACCCCCCCCCTATTTTGAGGATGCTGGATGCGAAAAAGCAGATTGTAGGGACATAGAGATCACACTAACACAATTTACAGCATCCGTATGCACCAAGACTTGCCATTTTTCATGAAAAACCGGCCAAAAATGGCCGTTTTTTGGTCAAAAATTGATTTTTTTGGATTCAGACAAGCACTTAAAGACCTCCCCCCCTATTTTGAGGGTGCTGGATGCGAAAAAGCAATTTTAGATCATAAAGATCACGAAAACACAATTTGCAGCATGTGTATGCACCAAAATTTGCCATTTTTCATGAAAAAACGGCCAAAAATGGCGATGTTTTGGTCTAAAATTGAGTTTTTCAGCCTCAGACAAGCAATTGAAGACCCCCCCCCTATTTTGAGGGTGCCGGATGCAGAAAGGCAGGTTGTGGATGCAGTCAGATCAAGAAAACTCCATTTACAGCATGCGTAGGTACCAAAAATTGCCATTTTTCATGAAAAAACGGCCAAAAATGGCCGTTTTGTGGTCAAAAATGAGTTTTTTGGCCTCGGACAAACAGTTGAAGACCCCTCCCCTATTTTGAGGGTGCTGGATGCGAAAAAGCAAGTTGTAGAGGTATTTGGATCACGAAAACACAATTTGCAGCATGCGTATGCACCTAATTTTGCCATTTTTAATGAAAAACCGGCCAAAAATGGCCTTTTTTTTGGTCAAAAATTGAGTTTTTCGGCTTCAGACAAGCAGTTGAAGACACCCCCCCCCCTATTTTGAGGGAGCCGGATGTTAAAAAGCAGAATGGTGAGGCATATAGATCATAAAAACACAATTTGCAGCATGTGTATGCACCAAATTGTGCCATTTTTCATGAAAAACCGGCCAAAAATGGCCCTTTTTTGGTCAAAAATTGAGTTTTTCGGCTTCAGAAAAGCATTTCAAGACCCCCCTCCCCCCGTTTTGAGGGTTTATGAATGCGAACAAGCAGGTTGTAGGGGCACACAGATCACAAAAACACAATTTGCAGCATGTGTAGGCACCAAATTTTGGCATTTTTCATGGAAAATTGGCTGTTTTTTGGTCAAAAACCTAGTTTTTTGGCCACTGACAAGCAGTTGAAGAGCCCGCCTGCCCTATTTTGAGCGTTTCAGATGCAAAAAAGCATGTTGTTTGGACACATAGATCATCCAAACACAATTTACAGCATGCTAACCACTTAAAAGGGTGTTTTTTTTTACGCTGCACGTTTTGGGATTTTTGCACGACTTAAAATCCTATGTGAGTAACCTTCCAACAAATGCTCAATATAACGTAGACAGCACAATTGAAGCATAGAAAAAGACCCCAAGGTCTAACTCCTCATAAATTCTTTACTGTTTACCCGCCAAGTGACTACATGACACGGTGGTTTTCAGGGTCGATAATCTACATCTCTGGGACCATGTAAAACCACTATCCTATACAATTGGCAGACTTGGTTCCAATGGATTGAGTAAGTGATAGAACATACCTCCCTGGTGGGGGAGGTGTACGGGTGGTTGTGCTGGGCCAACCAGGGGACCACCAGGGGGTTGAGGAACCGGCTCTTCGATGCCGTGCTCCTCCCGAGGGACGGAGGAAACCGAGAGGTACCCCTGGGGCAGTGGGCAGCCCCAGAGGACCACGAGAGGGTCCTCAGGTCAGTGATCCGCGCGGCGTGGCCCGACAGGGGGCCGACGTGGCCGGCCTTCCTGGAAGGGGGAGCGGTACTCCGCATGACGGATGCGGACGCCAACAACTGGCTCCCCCCGGCCTTGCGCAGCGCCCTCGCCCACTGGCGCTACCGCCGGCGCAACCCGCCGCCGCCACAGCCCCAGCCCCCACACAAGCGGCGGCGCAGGTGACGGCCCAAACGGCGGACGCGGGAAAGAGGGGGGGGGGGGCTGGGCCCCCCGACCCAATCCCCCCCCACGGTACGGCGTGACGAAGGAGCGCGCGCCACCTCCCGCGGGAGGAAGGGCGGAGACACCGAGCGCGGGGGGGAACCTACTGCCCCGCAGCCCGCTAACCGCTGACCGCTAACCCTCACGGCCGCCCCCGGCCGGCCAGCGCTGCACGACGACAGCGGGGGGGACGAGGGGCCCCAGCGAGGGCCTGCACGAGGGTCCGACTCTAGGTAGAGGGGGGTGGGGGAAGGGTGCGACCCCCCAGCCGATGGCTCGCCCCTGGGGCCGGAACCGCCATGCCGCCCCCCCTCGGCCGTCAGGGGGCGGCGCCAGGAGACCAGAGGGCCCCCCCCACTCCCCCCCCCCCCTCCCCCTCAGGCCCAAGAGCAGACGGAGGCAGACCGAAGAAACGTCGGCCCCGCACCCCCCCCGAAGAGGCCGCTGTGCGCGGGCTGAGGGGGCACCACGGCCGAGGCAGGCGCCTGCACGCCCTGCCTGCTGCCGGCCGACGGCGGACCGGCGGCGCCCAGATCGGCGCAAAGGGAGCGGCCCCTTCAGAGGCCGGCCCGGGGAAGACGGCGGCGCGAACCAGGGCGGGGGTTCCCCCCCCCCCCGCCGCACTGACCCGTCGGCGGCCGACCGGACCGCGCCCGACGCCCGCGGCCGCCCGGCAACCCCCACGGCACGAGTATACCCCGGGGGGGCACGCCGGAGACAACGGAAGGCAGGCCCATGCCCGACGGGGCGGGGGGGCGGGGGGGCGGCCCCCCCACCCCCCCCCCGCTCCCCCCCACAGTTTCCGGAGCCCCCCCTCCCCCAGAAGGGACCGCGACGCGGGAAGGGGGGGGATTCGGCTGGACCCGCACACCGCGCGCCCCAGCGCCCCCAGCCGCCTGCTCCCGCGGGGGTCGCGGCCGACAGGCAAGCCCACACCAGCGCGCCGGAGCAACGCGCGGACCAAGCTTGAGGGCGGCGCACGGCGGCGCACCAGAACAGTATGGAGGCCGCGCCCCCCATGACCCTCCCATGACCACAGCCAACTCAGGGAGGGCAGAGGGGGGGTTCAGGTCTGCAGGGGCCCCCGGGAGAGCAGTCCACGGGCCGCCCCTCATCCCCCCCCGCCCCGGGGCGGCCCCGCGACCCCCAACGCACGCGCACGCCGGAGGGGAGTGCGCCGACGACACGAGAGGGGCCAGGATGGGGAACCGCGGGCCGCCACCCAGAGGGGGAGCAGGGAGGCTGCGGCGCGACCCCCCCCCCCAACCCCCCCGACAGGCCCGCGAGCCGCGGGGGCGCCGGCGCCCACCCCCCGAGGCAAGGGGGATGGTCCCCCCTCCCCCCGCCCGAGAGAGAAGCTGGAGCGCGGCCCGCCCCCCCGTCCCAGCCGCCCGCTCCCACAGGAACCGCAGAGAACAAGCGAGCCCGCGCCAACGCGCCAGGATGCCGCACAGATTGCGCCAAGTGAAGGCGGGCGAGCACGAACCGGAGTGGTATGGGGGGCCACACCCCCCATGGATAGAACGACGCCAGTGAGACGCGCTTTGTTGCCTGCCCAGGGAAGGCAGAGGGACGGAACGAGGCAGAGCAACCCCCCGCCCTACAGGCCCCCCCCGGCCGCGCAAACGGGGGGCACAGCGCACGCCCCCCCCCCCCAGCCCGCCCCCCGGCACACAAACGCCACGGACCCGCCCCGCGGCACGCAGCCCCCACAGGGCGTGTAGGCCAAGGGGACAGAGTAGGGCCCCCACACCCACACGCCCGCGCCCACAGCACGTGGGTAGCGGACCCCAACAGCCCGCCCAGTGGGCGGGCAGTCGGGGGAGGGGGAGCGCCTGACCCCAGACGCCCCTCGCAACAGTGGAAGGCAGCCCCCCCGGGGACGCCCTTCCGCCACCCCCACGACCCCAAGCCAAGTAGGGGGGAACCGGGACTGGACCGCCCCCCCGCAAGCACGCCAGACGGAGCAAGGGACCGGGGCAGGACACGCGGAGGGGCACGGACCACGTGGAACGGCCCTACCAGCGCCCAGTGCCGGGACCGCGCGAGGTGCGCACGCCAGACCACCCAGGGGGGGGGGAGCGGACGCCGCGGGAGCGCGAGCGCACACACACGCAAAGGGCACGCAGGGACTACCAGAAGGGCAACCGGACCGAGCACGCGGAACGCACAGACCGTGTGGAATGGCGTACCAGCGAGCAAGGGTAAGGGACATCCGGACTGGACGGCCCGCCAGACGCAGCCCGGGACACGCGGGGTGGGAAGGGGGAAACGGGAGAGGCACAACACCAGGTACCGGCCCGAACCCCCCGAACCGGCCGCGAGCGCCGCGCACACACGGACGGGGCAGTGCACCCACCAAGGCAGTAGTGGCGCACTGCGCCACGCCCCAACCACTAGGCTAAGCAGCCTCCGTGCCAGCCGAAGGGGGTCCCACTGGCGACAAGCCAGTAGCAGGGGCCCGGCGGCGCCGGCGCCCCGGGCGACCACACATTAGGGGGGCGACGCAGTGGGTAAGCGCCCGCAGCCACGGCTGCGAATTGATGCACTGACCGGGGATTGGCAAAACGGGGAAGCCCGGGAAGGACGGGGCTCCGAGCCCTGTGAACCCGGGGGACTCCGCCACCAGGCAGGAGGTGCGTCTTGGAGGGCCCCCCACTAGGACCTGGTGGGGAGGATATCACCTGGCCGACCAGGTGGCCCCCCGGGGCCGAAAGACGTCTAGTACCCGCAAACTCAAACGTCAAACCTCAAACCTCAAACCTCAATATAACGTAGAGAGCACAATTGAAGCATAGGAAATGACCCCAAGCTCTAACTCCTCATAGGTTCTTTACTGTTTACCCGCCAAGTGACTACATGACAGGGTGGTTTTCAGGGTCGATAATCTACATCTCTGGGACCATGTAAAACCACTATCCTATACACTTGGCAGACTTGGTTCCAATGGATTGAGTAAGTGATAGAACATACCTCCCTGGTGGGGGAGGTGTACGGGTGGTTGTGCTTGGCGGACCAGGGGACCACCAGGGGGTTGAGGAACCGGCCCTTCGATGCCGTGCTCCTCCAGAGGGACGGAGGAAATCGAGAGGTACCCCTGGGGGGGTGGGCAGCCCCAGAGGACCATGAGAGGGTCCTCAGGTCACTGATCTGGGCGGGCTGGCCCGACAGGGCGCCGACGTGGCCCACCTTCCTGGAAGGGGGAGCGGTACTCCGTATCACGGAAGCGGACGCCAACAACTGGCTCCCCCGGGCATTGCGCAGCGCCCTTCCCCACTGGTGCTACCGCCGGCGCAACCCGCCGCCGCCACAGCCCCAGCCCCCACACAAGCGGCGGCGCAGGTGACGGCCCAAACGGCGGACGCGGGAAATTCGGGGGGGGAGCTGGGCCCCCCGACCCACGCACCCCCCACGGTACGGCGTGACGAAGGAGCGCGCGCCACCTCCCGCGGGAGGGAGAGCGGAGACACCGAGCACGGGGGGGAACCTACGGCCCCGCAGCCCGCTAACCACTGACCGCTAACCCTCACGGCCGCCCCCGGCCGGCCAGCCCCGCGCAACGACGGCAGGGGGGGACGAGTTGCCCCAGCGAGGGCCTGCACGAGGGTCCGACTCTAGGTAGAGGGGGGTGGGGAAAGGGTGCGACCCCCCAGCCGATGGCTGGCCCCCGGGGCCGGGACCGCCATGCCGCCCCCCTCGGCCGTCAGGGGGCGGCGCCAGGGGACCAGAGGGCCCCCCCCACTCTCCCCCCCCCTCCCCCTCAGGCCCAAGAGCGGACGGAGGCAGACCGAAGAGACGGCGTCCCCGCACCCCCCCCGAAGAGGCCGCTGCGCCCGGGGTGAGGGGGCACCATGGCCAAGGCAGGCGCCCGCACGCCCTGCCCGCTGCCGGCCGACGGCGGACCGGCGGCGCCCAGATCGGCGCAAAGGGAGCGGCCCCTTCAGAGGCTGGCCCGGGGAAGACGGGGGCGCGAACCAGGGCGGGGGGGTTCCCCCCCCCACACACCCTGCCCCTGCTCCCCCCCCAAGTTTGGGAGCCACGGGAGCAACCCTCCGCCTCCCCGGAGCCGAGGGGGCGCCCCCCCTCCCCCAGAAGGGACCGCGACGCGGGGGGGGGGGATGCGGCTGGACCTGCACACCGCGCGCCCCAGCGCCCCCAGCCGCCTGCTCCCGCGGGGGTCGCGGCCGACAGGCAAGCCCACACCAGCGCGCCAGAGCAACGCGCGGACCAAGCTTGAGGGCGGCACACGGCGGCGCACCAGAACAGTATGGAGGCCGCGCCCCCCATGACCCTCCCATGACCACAGCCAACTCAGGGAGGGCAGAGGGGGGGTTCAGGTCTGCAGGGGCCCCCGGGGGAGCGGTCCACGAGCCGCCCCTCATCCCCCCCCACCCCGGGGCGGCCCCGCGACCCCGACCGCAAGCACACGCCGGAGGGGAGTGCGCCGACTACACAAGGGGGGGGGCCAGGATGGGGAACCGCGGGCCGCCACCCAGAGGGGGAGCAGGGAGGCTGCGGCGCAACCCCCCCCCCCCCCACCCCCCCCACCGGCCCGCGAGCCGCGGGGGCGCCGGCCCCCACCCCCGAGGCAAGGGGGATGGTCCCCCCTCCCCCCGCCCGAGAGAGAAGCCGGAGCGCGGCCCCCCCCTGCCCCAGCCGCCGGCTCCCACAGGAACCGCAGAGAACAAGCGAGCCCGCGCCAACGCGCCAGGATGCCGCACAGATCGCGCCAAGTGAAGGCGGGCAAGCACGAACCGGAGTGGTATGGGAGGCCACGCCCCCCATGGACAGAAGGACGCCAGTGACACCCGCTTTGTTGCCTGCCCAGGGAAGGCAGAGAAACGGAACGAGGCAGAGCAACCCCCCGCCCTACAGCCCCCCCCCGGCCGCGCAAACGGGGGGCACAGCACACGCCCCCCACCCCCCCAGCCCGCCCCCCGGCACACAAACGCCACGGACCCGCCCCGCGGCACGCAGCCCCCACAGGGCATGCAGGCCAAGGGGACAGAGTAGGGCCCCCACACCCACACGCCCGCGCCCACAGCACGTGGGTAGGGGACCCCAACAGCCCGCCCAGTGGGCGGGCAGTCAGGGGAGGGAGAGCGCCTGACCCCAGACGCCCCTCGCAACAGTGGAAGGCACCAGCCCCGGGAACGCCCTTCCGCCACCCCCACGACCCCAAGCAAAGTAGGGGGGAACCGGGACCGGACCGCCCCCCCGCAAGCACGCCAGACGGAGCAAGGGACCGGGGCAGGACACGCGGAGGGGCACAGACCACGTTGAACGGCCCTACCAGCGCCCAGTGCTGGGAAAGTGCGAGGTGCGCACGCCACAACACCCAGCGGGGGGGGGGGAGCGGACGCCGCGGGAGCGCGAGCGCACACACACGCAAAGGGCATGCGGGGACTACCAGAAGGGCAACCGGACCGAGCACGCGGAACGCACAGACCGGGTGGAATGGCGTACCAGCGAGCGAGGGTAAGGGACAGCCGGACGGGACGGCCTGCCACACGCAGCGCGGGACTCGCGGGGCGGGAAGGGGGAAACGGGAGAGGCACGACACCAGGTACCGGCCCGAACCCCCCGAACCGGCCGCGAGCGCCGCGCACACAGGGACGGGGCACTGCACCCGCCAAGGCAGTAGTGGCGCACTGCGCCACGCCCCAACCCCTAGGCTAGGCAGCCTCCGTGCCAGCCCAAGGGGGTCCCACTGGCGACAAGCCAGTAGCAGGGGCCTGGCGGCGCTGGCGCCCCGGGCGACCACGCATTAGGGGGGCGACGCAGTGGGTAAGCGCCCGCAGCCACGGCTGCGAATTGATGCACTGACCGGGGAGTGGCGAAACAGGGAAAGCGGGGAAGGACGGGGCTCCGAGCCCTGTGAACCCGGGGGACTCCGCCACCAGGCAGGAGGTGCGTCTTGGAGGGCCCTCCACTAGGACCTGGTGGGGAGGATATCACCTGGCCCGACGAGGTGGCCCCCCGGGGCCGAAAGGCGTCTAGTACCCGCAAAATCAAACCTCAAACCTCAAACCTCAAACCTCAATATAACGTGAAGAGCACAATTGAAGCATAGGAAAAAACACCAAGGTCTAACTCTTCATAGGTTCTTTACTGTTTACCCGCCAAGTGACTACATGACAGGGTGGTTTTCAGGGTCGATAATCTACATCTCTGGGACCATGTAAAACCACTATCCTATACACTTGGCAGACTTGGTTCCAATGGATTGAGTAAGTGATAGAACATATCAAAACAAGTTAGAATACCCAAAGTAGACACATCGGAGAGGTCCTGGCTCCAAGATCAAGGAGATTTGGCCCAAAGACCCAAAGGAACCAAGTGAATGAAGTGAACACACAAAATTTGAAATCTCCAAAGCGTTTGCGAGATTACAATGTTGTGGCAAACCCACAGTGAACTATAACCACGTAAAGATATGCACGTAGAGTAGAAGGCATGTTCTTTCATTGGAATCAATTTCTGGGTTCAAACTCAACATGTGCATGAAGATTTGAGTTCGAAAAGTCAACCCATAACTGAGTAAATTTGGGCAATTTTCACATGACCAAATTTACTACAAGCAAAAATTGGCCAAAATGGCACAGAGGAAATTAGTCGTAGCGTAAAGACAAGAGTCGACAACGACTTATGGGGACCATATGTTGATAGTGATGACCATGGAGACCACGAATGATCGAAAGGTCGACCAAAAACTCAATGGTAGTTGATATCCATGGTCACCACAAGTGAACACATGAAAAACATAAAATTCAACACACAATCACTAAAGTTCAAGTGTGGCCCTATGTACAATGAATCACGGCCGAACGAAGTGCATCAACAAACATACACACCTGCCAAAAAACGCACAAGCAACACTTCGACTCAAAATCAACGGGAGCTTGGAGATCCAAACTCGAAAAGTAGGCCCATGAAAGGCCAACAATGAGTCATCTTTGGCATAAAATGAGTATGCCAACATGAGCTCAGGAATTTTTGAAATTTCCAACTAAAAGATGTCAAAAGCGTAACACGACCAAAACTCGAACATATATTGTTCGTACTCACCAAGTACGAACAAAATGAGCTCTTATTTCCTTTTTTGTCGCCACTATATCTTGGAGATATAGTGGCGAACTTTGAGCACATGAAAACAAAGTGGTCCAAATCTTGAAACCAAAATTGACACCAAAAATCGCCATTTGCTCAAAAGAGCTCGAATCAAGGTGATAATAAAAGTAGAGACTCGTTGCTACGAGCTCCAAAGAAAAATCAGGACAAAACCAGACAATGACGCGACACACTGGCTCAAAAAATTGGCATCATGAATACAACAAAAACGCACTATTCATGCATGAACGTGGGTCCCATAATGGAGTGTGGTGACCCACCACGACCATAATTCGTGATTGCAAAGGGAAGGAAAGGCAAACCAAATTGGCTTTCAATCTTGACTTCATCCTGCAATCATCGAAATCAAATTGAGCTTGAGGCTCACCATGGCTCCCTTACCACAACCAAAACTCAATTCAATCCTGATAATTAAGACATATCTCTTACCTGGCTTGCAGCTGACACAAACAAATAACATGCCATTGTAGAGGAGAGTCATGCCATTCAATTGCATCTCTCATCAAGAGAAATGGATGGAAAATCTGAATTTACGGTTAGGCAGAAGTGAGCACATGAAATGCATAAGATGTGCATGCCATGCCCAATTCAACAATGGGGGGTAAAAGAAAAAGGCACCGTAAGGTGCCGGCAACGATGCCTGAGCTATCCCTATACTTTAAATGGCTGCGCACAATGACGTTAAGGGGTTTTTGAGGGTAGTGGCACCGGAACCTGAACTTTTAATTCCCTATCATAAATTAAGTATTGACTATTACAACCGTGCAGTCAGAATTAATTCAGGTCAACAGGATGAAGTTGCCGTAAAGGCCAGTTCATGGTCTGGCGATTTGGGTTGCCAGATTTCAACTGGCAGTTCTCCCGCGAATTGGCGCGACGCCGGTTTACCACCAGTTCCGCTGCCAGTATTTAACCTCTGTACCTATGCGAATTCAAGGTAAAATCGCATGGCTATCAACAGGGCAATGGACTCCCTAATGACTGATACAAAAGCGGCGGAAAAACAAGCCGACTTCCCTGATATCCCTATTGCAGGCTCAAGTCAAAAGTGCCATGAAAGGGAAGGTTAGGGGGAGATGAAGGCTAATGATATCCCCTATCAAATCCCATAGTGTGGGCCTATAATAGCCTACACAAGGGGATGAAGGGGGTCAGCACAAAGAGGAGTTTGTGTCCCCATAACCGGGGATCAGGCCCCACAGGGGGGGCCGGGGGGCGCAGGGCATGACGGAAACCAAACAATATGAGGAGGATTGCATTTTTATTCCAATAGGATATTGGAACTGGAAATGGAACCCAGCTCCTAAGAACTACTCTACTGATGAGCGAGACCTCCTATCAGGGGTTCTTCTGATGGGTTCCAAATATAGGGTCCTATCTGGCCAGCATCTAGTATTGTTCTGTGACCAACAGGTAGGTAGGTGCTAGGTAGGTAGGTAGGTAGGTGCACTCGGTCGTGGAGAGGCGCCCCATGGTTCCCGCTGGCGCTGCCGCTATGACGAACAGGAAGAGGCTCCGCGCATGAAGAGGGGAGGCGGCTTACATCCCGCTAGACCTGACTGGTGGCCCCCAACAAAGCGACCCCGGGCAACACCAGGAGGGCTGTTCGCCGCCAGCGTGACGTGCTTGTCTCGCCGAGAGGGTGTGCCCCCCTGCTTGCGCACGTCCCCTCCTTTGGGCGGAACTCTAGAGGTTCACCGGACTTCCTGGCGTATCCTGTTCCCAAGGCATGCATGCATGTTCTTGGTACTGGGGTTCCAAGGCGCTTGGGTGTCGCACGCTCCGCCTCGAGTCCCAATGCAGCGCAAGCCTTAGGATTCAGCCTTACCCCCGGTCTCCGGATCTCGTTTGGCCGGGTCACCTGCATGGCACGGGCTGCCTCAGTGCCCGGGCTATGGACACCAGGTTTCCTACTGTTGTGTGGCGCTTGTGTTTGGGTCTGAGTTGTGGTTGGGCTCCTGGCTGGGGTGTGCGGTTTGGGTGTGTGTGCTTGGGCTGGGGTTTCGGCTGCGCCCCTCCACTCCTGGCTGGGTTGATGGGCTGTGTGTGTGTTTGCGTGCGCGCTCCGCTTGTACCCCGCCACTCCTGGCTGGGGTGTGCGGTGTGGGTGTGTGTGCTTGGGCTCTGGTTTCGGCTGCGCCCCGCCACTGCTGGCTAGGGTGTTGGGTTGTGTGTGTGCTTGTGTGAGCGCTCCGCTTGTACCCCGCCACTCCTGGCTGGGGTGTGCGGTGTGGGTGTGTGTGCTTGGGCTCGGGTTTCGGCTGCGCCCCGCCACTCCTGGCTGGGGTGTTGGGGCCTGTGTGTGCTTGTGTGGCCGCTCCGAATGTACCCCGCCACTCCTGGCGGGGTGTGCGGTGTGGGTGTGTGTGCTTGGGCTCGGGTTTCGGCTGTGCCCCGCCACTCCTGGCTGGGGTGTGGGGGCCTGTGTTTGTTTGTGTGCGCGCTCCGCTTGTACCCCGCCACTCCAGGCTGGGCTGTGCGGTGTGGGTGTGTGTGCTTGGGCTCAGGTTTCGGCTGCGCCCCGCCACTCCTGGCTAGGGTGTTGGGTTGTGTGTGTGCTTGTGTGCGCGCTCCGCCTGTACCCGGCCACTCCTGGCTGGGGTGTGCGGTGTGGGTGTGTGTGCTTGGGCTCGGGTTTCTGCTGCGCCCCGCCACTCCTGGCCGGGGTGTTGGGGTGTGTGTGTGCTTGTGTGCGCTCTCGGCTTGTACCCCGCCACTCCTGGCTGGGGTGTGCGGTGTGGGTGTGTGTGCTTGGGCTCGGGTTTCTGCTGCGCCCCGCCGGTCCTGGCCGGGGTGTTGGGGTGTGTGTGTGCTTGTTCGCGCGCTCTGCTTGTACCCCACCACTCCTGGCTGGGGTGTGCCGTGTGGGTGTGTGTGCTTGGGCTCGGGTTTTGGCTGCGCCCCGCCACTCGTGGCCGGGGTGTTGGGGTGTGTGTGTGTTTACGTGCGCTCTCCGCTTGTACCCCGCCACTCCTGGCTGGGGCGTGCGGTGTGGGTGTGTGTGCTTGGGCTCGGGTTTCTGCTGCGCCCCGCCACTGCTGGCCGGGGGGTTCGGGTGTGTGTGTGCTTGTTCGCGCGCTCCGCTTGTACCCCGCCACTCCTGGCTGGGGTGTGCCGTGTTGGTGTGTGTGCCTGGCCTCGGGTTTCGGTTGCGCCCTGCCACTCCTGGCTGGGGTGTTGGGGTGTGTGTGTGGTTGTGTCGCACTCCGCTTGTACCATGCCACTCGTGGCTGGGGTGTGCGCCGTGGGTGTGTGTGCTTGGGCTCGGGTTTTGGCTGCGCCCCGCCACTCCTGCCTGGGGTGTTGGGGTGTGTGTGTGCTTCTGTGCGCGCTCCGCTTGTACCCCGCCACTCCTGGCTGGAATGTGCGGCTTGGGTGTTTGTGCTTGGGCTTGAGTTTCGGCTGCGAAACGCGACCAAAACTCGAACATATATTGTTTGTACTCACCAAGTACGAACAAAATGAGCTCTTGTTGATTTTCCGTTGCCACTATATCTTGGAGATATAGTGGCGAACTTTGAGCACATGAAAACAAAGTGGTCCAAATCCCGAAACCAAAATTGACATCAAAAAATCACCATTTGCTCAAAAGAGCTCGAATCAAAATGATAAGAAAAGTAGAGACTGGTCGCTACGAGCTCCAAAAGAAATCACGACGAAACCAGACAATGAAGCAACACACTGACTCAAAAAATTGGCATCATGAACACAACAAAATTGCACTCTTCATGCATGAACGTAGGTCCCACCATGGAGTGTGGTGACCCACCACGACCATAAATCCTTATTGCAAAGGGAAGGAAAGGCAAACCAAATTGGATATCAATCTTGACTTCATCCTGCAATCATCGAAATCAACTTGAGCTTGAGGCTCACCATGGTTTCCTTGCCACAACCAAAACTCAATTCAATCCTAATAATTAAGACATATCTCTTACTTGGGTTGCATCTCACACAAACAAATAACATGCCATTGTAGAGGAGAGTCATGCCATTCAATTGCATCTCTCATCAAGAGAAATGAATGGAAAATCTGAATTTACGGTTAGGCAGAAGTGAGCACATGAAATGCATAAGATGTGCATGGCATGCCTAATCCCAGGACGTGAAAAATGTTTGAACCTAAATAGACAAATAAATAGCGCCGTAAGCGCGGTAAAGCTAACAGGAACATAACGCCGTGTCTGCTGTCGTCTAAGACGCCGCCTAGGTAAAGAAAACTGCGTCGTGAGCAACGCGTAAAACAGGAAAAATCCTTTTCGAAGCACGCCGCGCCCCTGTACTCGTCCCTCACGCCCTCTTTTATTCCCCATGTACCTTCCCCTCCCGCCCGTGCCCCACCCTCGACGCTTTGGCCTCCCTTTCGCTGCAGGTGGAACGTGCGCCGCATCAAGTCCAGGACACCGCAACCACCAAGGCATGCCAGCCACGACACCGCCATCAACGCGGGGTGACACGTAAGATAATTGATGTTTTTTGTGCGTGCCGGCAGGGAGGGAAAGGGCACCACAGCACACAAACGCCACCACCGGGCAAAAAACAGCACAGACAACCAACAGCACACCACAGCACAGCACGGCGCCGCACGACAGGCCACAGGAGGGCAAAGCACACACAAACAGCACCGCAAAACAACAGCTAAACACGACAGCACAGCACCACACGACAGCACAGCGCCACAGCACACGACCCAAGGAAGCAAGGCACAACAGCCAGCACAACAAGGCATCGCAGCGCACAGAGCGGAGAAAACAGGGAACGCACAGCACGAGGGAAAGAGCACCACAGCACGCAGACACCACCACCGGGCAAAAAACAGCACAGCCAACCAACAGCACAACACAGCACAGCACGACAGGCCACAGGAGGGCAAAGCAAGCTCCAACAGCACCACAACACGACAGCAGAGCACAACAGCACAGCACCACGCGACAGCACAGCACCACAGAACACGACACAGGGAAGCAGGGCACCACAGCAAACCACGCCAACCACAGGGAGGCAGACCACCCGGCCAGACAGGGACACCGACACCGAAACACGCCACCAGCAGAAAACCACGGGCCACCAGACCCAGCACCGCATCAGAGCACACCAAAGGAAACAGTACAACACACAGCAGCGCACCACAGCACCAGGCGCCAGCAACAGTGAAGCGGTAGCGGCAGGGTCTCCCTACCGCTACCCGCTGTGGCTCGCACGTGCGCTGAACAGCGCAATTTATGACGTAAAATGGGATTACGAAAGCGACAGAGCAACAGCTAAAATTGCCGATTTTTATGTTAAAATAGCAGTTTTTATAATAAATTTATGCTGTTGTGCCCCATTTTGTAATTATACGTGAGATTTCACTGTTTTTCCGTTTTTTCACAGGCATCTATGTAGATTCGAAGGCCTGTGGCTAACGCCTTAGAACAATTTAAGCAACTTAAACCGACTCACGAAATGTTCGATTCTTGCAGAAATTGCGGTGCTTTGCAGGAGGGTCACGAAAACGCTTCAAAACTGTTCTAACAACCCTGAACAGGGACAGCCGCCGGCCGCAGCGCATCGCAGCGCCGAGGAGCGGCGCTAACACGCGCTGGAACCAGAAGGCGTTGGGCGCAGCGCCAGTCAACACCGCAACGTGGCCGTCAGCCGCATCACGCCGCCAGAAGTGAGGCAGCAAGTGCCTCCGCAACGCAACGTGGCCGTCAGGCGCAGCACGCCGCCAGAGGAGAGGCAGCAAGTGCCTCCGCAGCGTCCTGGATGAGCAGCAGCGACAGCAGCGGCGTCAGGACATGGGGACCGCAAACTGGCGGCTACAACCTGGACAGCATGAGCGACGCGTCAGACTGGAGTTCCAGTCCAAGGCCAAGTTCGAGCCGCAGTCCCGCGTTCGAGCAACCGAGGTATGGCCCTTCCAGCCGTCAACCCTATGGCCACGAGAACCAGCACGGCGCCAGCATCGACCGTCCCAAGAGCGGCAGTACCAGCCGCAATCCGGATTACCGTGACGGCCAACCAGCTGTCGAAAGAGAGCTCTTCCGCAAGCGGGACCATCGTCAAGCAGCGTGGGATCGCCAACCAGCGTCCTGGAGAACGCCGGAGTGCCAATCAGCGCTCCACCGAAAACAAGGTCCAAGCCGTGGTCACGCAGACCGTGGTCAAGCGTCAAGGGAGCGCCAAACAGCGCCCCAGAAAGCGCCAGAGTACCGACCAGTACCCCAACGTGGAGGAGCGTTCGCCGGAAATCCACGCAACCCCAGTCCCAGCCGGTTAATTTCGGAGATCGCCATCCTACCAACCGAGACGGTGGAGTTGAAGGCCTGGGCCGTGGA
The DNA here is from genome assembly GCA_964036045.1 of Eutreptiella sp. 'Long Island Sound 2002'. Taxonomy (NCBI): domain Eukaryota; phylum Euglenozoa; class Euglenophyceae; order Eutreptiales; family Eutreptiaceae; genus Eutreptiella; species Eutreptiella sp. 'Long Island Sound 2002'. The sequence goes on from OZ038381.1 coordinate 60,775,916, forward strand.
GATGGCAGCGTGGGCGAGGAGTGCAGCAGCGGAGATCCGGACCCTGAAGTCAGAGCAGGAGAGTCTGCATAAAAGCGAGTCTGTCGCCTGGAGAAGACGTCCAAGACGAAGTCCGCTACGGGCGAAGCAAAGAAGAAGGTGGAAGTCGCCTTCCAGACGCCGAAGAAGACCGCCACGACCAGCGGAGCGACCGGCCAAGACAGCGGGACGCAGAGGCCTGGCAGTGGCAGCCGCCGTTGGAGACGGTGATAATTTAAAATTCCGTTTGTTGGAACACCTGTGGGCAAGTCCAGTCTTGTCAGACTTGCCGTGGTGAGAGCCCAGTCTTGTCAGGCTCCACCAACCGGGTATATATGTGGGACTTAAAACCCATGTATATATGGGGCGGATCAGCCCCTGGCACACGCACCCGCACTTGTACAGTACAGTGCACGGTGCCTGGGTAAGGCACGAACTGACGCAGCAACGGTGATTTGATGCTGAGTTGTAGTGCTGTGTGCATGCCTGTCCTGTTGTTTGGTTTTCGAAAGCATGGAGGTTTTCGGGAAACTGAAAACTTTTTCAGGTTTTCGAAACAAACGGGGCAGGCCACCCAAGGCCTTTTTCTTTTTATTTTCCTAGAGTGGCAAAGCAGGCTTTGGCCTGAGGGTAGTATTGGTGCTCCCCACCGGACACCTAGGAAAAGGCTACCTCTGGGGTTTGTTTTTCCTCTTGGAGGATAAACAAACCTTTAAGAAGGGGGGTGAAGCGGTAGCGGCAGGGTCTCCCTACCGCTACCCGCTGTGGCTCGCACGTGCGCTGAATAGCGCAATTTATGACGTAAAATGGGATTACGAAAGCGACAGAGCAATAGCTAAAATTGCCGATTTTTATGTTAAAATAGCAGTTTTTATAATACATTTATGCTGTTGTGCCCCATTTTGTAATTATACGTGAGATTTCACTGTTTTTCCGTGTTTTCACAGGCATCTATGTAGATTCGAAGGCCTGTGGCTAACGCCTTAGAACAGTTTAAGCAACTTAAACCGACTCACGAAATGTTCGATTCTTGCAGAAATTGCGGTGCTTTGCAGGAGGGTCACGAAAACGCTTCACTACTTTGAGCATTTCCAATGGGTATTCCTGGGGGCTCTTTGGGGGGATCATAGTCTAAGGGTAGTGCGCAGTGTGCGTGCAGTGCAAGGATTTCCCCATAAGGTACTCCGTATTCTCTTTCGTGAATTCACTCTTCTCCAATTTGATGCGTAGGTTGCGGTTTCAACAAGTGGAGAAGAATTCTTGGAGGCCGATGTAGTGGTGTGTCTTCGTATTGGTTTTCAAGGCTACGTCATTAATGTGTGCTTCTTTTGCAGCGCCTAGCTCATGTAGCTGCGGAACCATAGACTTTTACCGTAGTTTGTAGAGCAGCTTGTTCATCAAGCCTTGGAATAAAGCAGTAGCATTAGCCACGGCCAATTGCATGGCAAGCCATTTTAACACACAGTCCTTCGGGGTGATAGAGGCTAGGAGCTCCTGCGCCATGGCAGCGATGAGCATTTGCCTGAACCTACTGTGACACAATCTTCGTTTTGTAACGACAGGAATAGATGCGCTCGTAGGTTTTGTCCACGTGGGACAAACTGTTAGAATGATTCATGGTACGCTTTTCGACCTTGTTGTAGCCTATCACAAGGCACCAAGCTGTGGAGCTGAGGTTAGCCATGCGGAAAAAAGGGCAGTAGTTCGACACGCATGTTCGCATTTTGTATTCCAACAGCAATCCTATGTGTATCCACTTTTGTAGTTCAAGCTCGATCTTTCCAACATCAATGGTAGATGCTATGTAGAGGGTTTTTTTTTTAGCGTGTGCTGCTCCTATTTGAGCTTTACCTTCAGGTCCATTTCCAGCACTTTTTGCAATTTCCAAAATGGGCTAGAGACGCAGACGAAAGAATAGGGTGCATAGCACAATAATCAAACAGTCTGTGTATTGAAACGAACATTCCGTTCAATCTAATTGCGAACGATTATCACATGATATGGTGCAAGCCGTCATGGAGAAACAAGGTCTTTCCATATGGCCAAAATGATGCTACCGGTTAAGCGTAGCGGCATCTTACAAACCTTGTTCTTGCATTACTTCTTCATGCAAGGGCATGGGACCTAAGAGTCGTATGTGTGTAGGACGCCTATTGTGATGCGTATGTGTGTGGCCACTCGACACTTGCTTCACGTGGAGGTTTCTTAGCAACGCGTACACCTTGTGGTCGACCTACTGTTTCATTAGGGCCCCAGTACAACTTTTCGTGGTTTGACAAAACTAACTTTTGGTATGCCGTAAAGAAGGTCCCTACCAGGACCGGCCCCCGCTGTGCCCCTTCCGCCTGTAACCCCTGCTGACTTGCTCCGGATCAGCGCTTGCATTCCTCAAAATCGAGGGTCCAAAATCCAAAAATATAGAAAATGTAATCCTCCTTCAACCCTGAACAGCAACCAGATCCCACAAATACAGCAATAATCCAATCCACACTGCGGGCTTCCGTTCAGCACACCGGTTGTCTCACGGTGGCGGGCATGTACAAGAATTGCACCAAAGAGGAAAGCCCTGAAATTGGCATATGCACACAAATAAAGCAAAGTTGGGGAAAGATGGAAACATGCACAATCACAGCCATAGACCCCTTATTCCCTGGACTCAAGACCTTCCCTTGACTCGCCAACATGACGCCCTGAACCCAGTCAAATAAGATGGCTTAATGCCATGTGTCAAAAGTCACCACATAAACCCCGAAAATGTGTTCACTCCCAAGCCTCTAAGTCCTAGCCGAATAGGGGAGGTGGCGTGTCATGGCCTAGAGTAGCACTCAGGACCATGCCCTACCCTGACATAACCTTGGTTGGACTTGGAGCCGAATGGGCTTGGAGATATGCCCCATGAGTTTGAACTCATAACATGCCAAAAACTGCCAATTCACACCATATTGGCCATATATCAAATATATGCTCAAAACTGAAGTTACTACTTATCCGAAGGCTCGAAGCATGCATGGATTCGAAGTCTAGTATTCATGGAGGATAGAGACCGAAGGTCAATGCCCATGTACATCCCCACCTTACCCTCGAAACCCCTTCAGATATTGGCGCCACGCACTGCCCAAGTCAGCCCATGATCTTGAGACCAATTCTTGTAATCCTTTGTGCGCCAAGCCAAATGGAGTACGCAATGCGGCATATGGTGGTGTTCAACTCCAAAGCATATGCCAACATATGGGCAACATACCATGGTTCAACCCTCCATAGGCTTATTGCTGTTTGCCGACCAGGTAAGTACACAAAACGCAAAAATGAGCAAAAATTGAGGTCAAAAACATGAAAATATGTCCAAATACAAAGTTGTCATGATAGTATATCTCTATGCTCACCCATGATATCCGCTCATGGTTCAATACACAAATGATTGGAACCATTTGCGAACAATTCCCCCACTTGGATCCCCAATCGGGCGCATGGAGATACCTTCGCCACTCATATCTACATGCCCCATGAAAATCGGAGTGCACTTATGGATCTCTTTGCCAAACATACCATGAGCAATACATATGCGGTAGACTTAGTCTAGCGCTTCGAATTCGACAATTGGGACATGGGCAAGGCCCTTGTCACGTGTGGCTCTCCATCTCCTCGGCCACACGAAGATATATAACATGGGCGTGAGCATATCAAGACATATACTACCAATATCACACATAGCCCTTAAAATTGGCTCCCACCATGGTATGCCATGCCCCTCCATGGTCATAACTTTGGGTTAAATGGACGTGGGAACCCAAGGAAAGATGCTATGCAACCGCAAGACTCATGTCCTGCACTCGAAAGTCAGAATATCAAGTCTGGACACATGGTCAACAAGTTATAAACAAGTTTCTACCATGTTGACCATGATCCTATGATACAACGAGTGTGTGTGACAACTTAAGGTGTTGGACCCTACCAAAAATAAGTTGAGACTAAGGCTCTTGCAACGCAACCTTCATGATTCTCTTTCCTCACACTCGCGCGTAGATATGGCCCTTCAAAGTGGTCCCACGATTCACTTTTGTTTCCCTTATATCTCCAAGTCAAATGGGTGGCAAGTATAAGGGAAACCTGATTTGGGCATAGGGAAAGGAGTATGACCACTCGAAGAAGACCAAATCAAGTGCGGCGATGTGGAAGTCGAAAATCCGATTTCCACATCGCGAAAAATGCAGATTAAAATTTCGAGTGCATATTTAGAAAATTGCGGAAGCAACGAACCCTTTACTGATGAAATCTGACCCTTCATCGGGGTTTCCGCCAAAATATCTGGAAATAACAGTTAACCAATCGGTTACCGCAAAATCGCGAGCCAACTGACAGTCGCCGATACATTGACCATCAGAACGGAAGGCGGAAAAATTACGGAAACATTATGAGAAAAAAAACCCTGTTGATTCCTGATATTCTGATATATAAATCTCAGCTGGCGGCGCCTCGGTACTGAATATGGCCGCTCATAGCCGGAATGGCCAAACCTATCACACTATCACATCGGGCTAGGTCAGGTGGATGGGAGAGTATGATATCAGCCAATGGCGGCTTGCCGGCACATAGATACACACCCCAAGTGACCCAAAGATGGCCACGGGGGTCCGAACTGGCTTCACCCCCCTTCTCAGAGCGTTGTTACCGCTCAGAAGTCATTGAAGAGAGGACGGGAGGACCCCAATGGGCTCCAACCCACCCCCCCCCATGTCCCAAGGACACATGGAGGCCCCACACACGTCGTAGGCGTCCCCCACGCCCCAAGGGAGGGATGAGGACACTGATAATCGGTGCCCTACGCCATATCCGGTCTCCTCTTGATCTACAACATGGACCAAGGGGATCAAAGATAGAGAAACGTCGTCGGTTGACCTAAATAAGTATACCACAATGAAATATATATGTGGAGACCAAGTGAAGGGGGTAGATGGCCAATCAAGGCCCAAAAATCCCCAGATGAACGCCCTCACCCGTCTCCCAAGCACAGAAACGAACAAAAATGCCAAGGGGGATCCATTACGGTGCTACAGCAGCCACCAAATGGACCAACACGTCCTTGACATCCAAAGAAATGTTCTTTTTCTTCAGATAGTCCATCCAGACCGTGGTGTACCTCGGCACAACACTGCTCGGTGGCTCCCACGAGTCCCTGGATGCGGCGAATCCCTTCCAACGGACTTTATAAAGCCTCCCCCGAGGGCGTCCCCGGGTCCGGCTTGTCCGCCAGGATCTTCTCGGCGGTGAAGTCGTCGTCCTCACCCTCGTCGTCTGAGTCCACATCGCCAGCCGTGAATTCGAAGGTGACGGGACGTCCGCTGGGGTCTGGTGCTCGGGGACGAAGCTGGGTATGGTCGCGGTCCAGGATCTTGTTATCCCCCACACGAACCGCATACACATCCTGCCCGACCTTCCGCACTATTACCCCCGGCACATACCAGGACGCCTGCCGATGCCTGGACAGGACATCCTTGTGGTGCCGCTCCACCCACACGGTGTCTTGGAGAGCATACTTCTGGACCTTTCCCTGCTTGAAGTACTTGGCCCTCTTGTCATGCTCGTCCTGAACTGCCTTGCACACCTTGGCCGCCGTGTCGTCCGCCTCAGCCATCATAGCGTTCGCATCCCGGGCCACTTTGCCATGGTTCAACAACGGGAGAGTGCGTGACACTCGATCCCGTAGAAACAGGATACGATGGGGCGACAGTCCAGTGGGTCCCGGAAGGTCGTGATACGCTTGGAGTGCTCTCCACAGCAAATTATACCAATTCCGGCCCAGTTCGTCGATGTGCAGCTGGCGGTACTTCTGGAACATCTGCCGCCCGGCCACCTCAGCTCGGCCATTCGACCGGCTGTGGTACGCCACGGTCTTGGCGTGCCGAATACTCATGTGCTTGCACATCGTCTTGAACCACGTTCCCACAAACTGACTGCCCCGATCGCTGCAGATGACAGCCGGGACATCAAAAATCGTCAGCCAATGCCTGATCATGGCATTAGCGACGGTCTTGGCCTGCAGCCCCACTCCATGCTTGTCTTTCTTGTGCTTCTTCTTGGACTTCTTGCCAGGGACCGCCACGATATACCCACTGTGCCTCTCCACCGCCAGGATGACACAGTCGTAGGTCTCTCCTTCCACGGTGACCTCAGGCATGGCGAATACATCCATGGCCACGGACCGCATGGGGGCCTCTGGTATAGCCGTGTACACCGGGTTGCCCGCTGTGGAGTGGTTGGGGCTCTTCGTGGCCCGACACACGGCGCAGTCGCCGCAGTACTTGTCCAGGATGGCGTAGTACCCCGGTGGGAACTTGAAGCGCCACTCCAGGTCCTGCTGCATCTTGTTCGGACCAGGATGCATGAGCTGGGCGTTGTGCCAGTGGTCAATGAGCTCCTCCACTCGGTTCTCAGGGACCAGTAGCTTGTCCTTGAGGAACAGTTTGTCCCCATCCTCGGTCAAGCCCTCAGGCCACTCGTCGTCCGACGGGGCGCTCACGGCATTCCAGTACTTGCTCCAGTGCTCGGATGCCGCGTAGTCATCTGACCAGTCCTCTGTGAGCACAGACCTGACTAGCTCTACAGGGGCCACCATCCATTGCTCGAGGGTTTCCTCTCGAATAGCTTGGACGCGGGCACCCCGGAACTTGGCCAGGTCCGTACCGTTTGCCATCACCACAAAGCACTTGACCCCCTCTTGCTCCATGGCCTTCTCCATCTCGATGATGCGCTTGGCCTCCTCGGTTTCCCCGGCGTCCCCATGGCTGGAGATGTCCATCCAAGCCTTGCCCGCGGGGTAGGCCCATCGACTGAGGCAATCTGCCACAGTGTTGTCCTTCCCCGGGACGTATACGAGGCTGAGGTCGAACTTGGCGTACGTCTCATGCCATCGGGCCCTCCTTGCCGCCGGTCCAGAGGGGGTGTCGACGTGCTGCTTGTGCCAGCTCTGCAAGGACTGATGGTCCGTGCAAACCACCACCGGTTGCAATCCGATGTGGCCAGACCACTTCCTGAGCGCACAAACAATGGCGTACGTCTCCTTCTCCCTCGCGGTCCAGGTGCGGCGTTGGCCCTCGGCCATGATCCGACTCCAAAACGCCACGGGTACGTCTGACCCGTCGTCCCGGACCTGCTCGAGGACTGCCCCTACAGCATAGTGCGAGGCGTCCGTCCGTAGCACGAATCCCTTTTCCGGGTCCACCAAGAATAGTCCCAGCTGCCCCAGGAGTCGCTCCTTCAGGCGGCTGAACGCATCTTCGGCCTCAGGGGTCCAGGCAAGCTTCTTCTTCCTCCCCTTCCGGCCATCGAACTTGCTCGCTTGTAGCATCTTGTGCAGCGGCCCCGACAGTTCTGCATACATTCGGACATAGCCCGAATAGTAGTTGCAGAACCCCATGAAGGATCGGAGTTCGCTGATGGTCCGGGCCTTTTCCCAGTGGTGCAGGGACGCCAGCTTCCCAGGCATGGGACGGCGTTGCCCGTGACCAACCACGTGACCCGCGAACTCCACTTCCTTCACGAAGAGTGAGGCTTTGGTGGGCTTGCACACCATGTTGTGCTTGTCCAGCTCACTGAGCACTCGGCGCAAATCCTTCTCATGCGCTTCGATGAGCACATCCTCAGTCATGTTCTCCGTGCCAGACCCGATAATGATGTCATCCACGAAGGGATCGGCACAATCCCGGATTGGACCGAGTAGGTCCTCCATCATGCGCTGGAAAGAGGCGTTGCCATTCTTGGCGCCCATGGGCACCACTTTCCACTGCATGGGCCCCAGCGGCGTCGACATCGCTGTGCAGGGCCTGGAGTCCGGATGTAGCGGCATCTGGTGATAGCCGTGTTTCAGGTCTAACACCGCGAAGATCCGCTTTTTCTGTTGTTTTTGGAGGATGGTGTCGATCAGAGGAAGCGAGTACGAGTCGTGCTCGGTTTGCTCGTTCAAACCCCTGTAATCCACCACCAACCTCCACTCGCCCTTCTCCTTCTTGGGCACAATAAAGGCTGGGCTGGCCCACTCACTGTCGGAGGGCTCGATCCAGCCACGCTCAATAAACTTGGCCAACAACTTCTTCATGGCCTCGGCCCGATCGCCCTGAAGTTGGTACTCCCGATGATGGTAGATCTTGGGGTTCGGCTTCAGCTTGATCTTCGCTGTACCAAACCTCCCACGATCTGGAGGGTTCTTGTTGGCGACGCCACTGAATAGCCGCGGATAGGCATTGATCAGCCTCTCCTTCAGCTTGGCGACCTTCGGGTTCTCCTGGGCCTCTTCAGCCGCTTGCTTCGGTATATATACAACCTACCGCACTGCGGTATAGGCCTCTTCCGGGTCCGAGTCCGACTTCTCCTCGTCCGATATGCCGTCTTCATCGTCGTGGGGAGCTCTTCCCGCCGATAATCTTCGGAAATTTGCGGCATCGGGCTGGTTCTTGTCGCTTTCGGCACCCATTTTTGGAAAATCCCATGTCGGTGGGTCCGACCCAACCGGACCATCGTATTGGTCCGCGATGTGATCCATGACCCTCGCCACGAACTCGTCCTTCTCGTACTTGCCGGTGACCAACATCTTTCATCCCACCAATGCGGAGATGTGACCATGGCCCGCCTCTTCTTGGCTGCCACACGGTCGTGCATCCCCATCCTCATGTAGTTGACGACGTCGTCGATCTCGGCGTGGGACAGGACGTCCACGCCATCAATTGGCTGATCCGTCCCCTCCCTGGGCTCAAACATGACCTTCATGGGCATTGCCTCCACCCTACGGATGAATGCTTCATTACCCGTGGGCTGGGCTTGCGCCCCATCCACCAGGAAAGCCTTGGTACCCCACGCTTGACCCGGGGAGGGCATTGATACACCCTTGGCGTCGATGAACAGCTCCTCCTCTGGCCCGAATGACATCTCGTTCAGGGTGATGGAGTCCAGCGTCGACTTGAGACCTTGCAGCGGACATGGGGTGGATCCTATGCCGGTTATGACCAGGACCCACTTCGCCCTATCCGCGACGATCTTTTCCACCGTACGTCTGGTATTGTCCAGGGAGCCATGCCAATACATGGGCCCCCACTCCTTCAAACCCCAATGCCTGTGCCAGGCTGAGTCTCCTCGATGCCAATGCCTCCTACACTTCCGCAGAAGTGGGGCACCCGGGAAGCAAAGACGTCCGTCTCGGGCGCTTCGGCTCCCAGTGTCTGGATCATCCTGTCATACACCTGCGGCGCCATTCCATACTCCGTGAGCTGAACTCCGCGGTCTCCTCTGGACTTGGCCCACACAGCTTGCACCGCTCGGACGATCCGATCTTCTTCCTCAGCATTCCATTGGGATGATCCGCATGCATAGTCCGTGGACAGCCATGTGAGGCTTTCATCATCCTCCCGGACCAGCGCTGCACGATGGGGAAGGGCTCCAATGGCGTTTGCCACCATGAAGTCATACCCCATGATCATATCCCAATCTGTAATGTCGGCGACATAGAAGTTCCCGGATAGAGTGCTCCTCTTCGCCAAATCAGGGCGGTTCAAGCGCTCATGCTCCCAGAATTCCATACTGATAGTGGCCCCATGGGTGCCACCACCCAGAATCTCACCATTGGCCACCTTCAGGCGTACCGGTCTACGGCTGGGCTTCAGGGATTCCTCCTTGAACAACCCTCTCCGGACCAGGCTCACCTGGGCACCCGTATCCACGAAAAAATCCACCACCAACTCCTCTTGTCCGCACTGTACGTGCACCTTCAAGTGCAACTGCCGCTCGTCGACATGCGGTGTATGGACGACTCTCACGGCATGCAACTCTAGCACGTCCGGGTGCATCAGGACTTCGAGGGTATGATCACGGATGGTGTAGATCTTGGGTTGGTCTTGCCCGTCCACGGGGCTCTCCGTGGTCGCTCCTTTCTTCTTACCACGTCCCTTGCCCACATAAACTTCCCTCCGGGGGGCGCTCCAGGGGTTGGGAGTGGCGAAACTCAGTGGTTTTGGCTCTTCTGGAGCCTTCTTCGGCACCCGATGTGCCTTCCCTTTCTCTGGGATTCCACTGATTTTCGGAGGAGAGACCTCCGAGGTCCCACTCCCGTGGGGGCTCCTCTAGACTTGGCTTCCCGCAGCCCCTTCCAGCTGCGATCCGCCAGGACTTTGTCCACCACGTTGCTGGGCTTTGAGTTCTTCCAACGTCCTCAACATGTCCTCAGCAATCTCCTCGATCGACCTCACTCGTCGGTCTTGGCCAGGTCCACCACCATAGCCTCTTCCTCCATTTCCCTTGGCCTTTGCCTTGGCCTTTTCCCCCGTCTCCGCCCTTCGCCTTCCAATCGTCAATCCGCTGCTCCTTGGGCTTCTTGTCGGGGTGGGCGGCGAAGTAGGCCTTCTTGTCCGCCTCATACACCTTGCACTGACGGTGGTCGTGTGCATGGTTGTTTCCCTTGCCATAACAGACCGAGCACCCGTCGTGCTGAGACCTGTACTCCCGGAACGAGAGCGGTGGGTTCCCGATCCTCCTTGGCTCATTGCCCTTCTTGGGTGCCACCCGGCTCCATCTGGACTGATCCTGCCCATGGTCCCTCACGTTGTGCGCCACAAACGCGAAGAAGTGGGCCTCCTCGTGATCCTCCCGGGACCAGGTCCAGTGGTCTTGGCCACTTCCACTACCATTCTGCGCGGAGTTCGCCGTGTCCTCCTGGATCTCCCGATGATGGCAGTCTTCTCGGTGGCCTCGTTGTCCATGACCATGTTGATCCTGCACGTGGGCCCCGTTCTTCGCATTGAGCTTCAACTCCACCGTGATGTACTTCACGATCTCGTCCAGGCTCATGCGGGCGAGGATGACCTGCATCCTCAGCGGTTCCCCGCGCCTCCACTCCACGTTGTTGAGGCGCAGCAACCTTTGCCCCATGGTGTCTCCAAATACCTCCACGTACACGGCGTTCTTCAGTCCCAACATCCGGTTGGGCTCGCCCAGGTTCCTCCTGAAGAACTCCATGATACCCGCATGGGTATCCTCCGCCGCCATGATCCTCACCGCCACGCGCTTCTTCGCTCTCTTCTTCCCCTCGTCCTCCACTCTCCTCTTCCAGTGCTCAGGGTGGACGTCCTTCAGCAGGTGGCGGATCTCGCTGGACTCGTTCGAGTCCTCAACCGACTTGAGGATGCGTCGGTACTTCCGCAGGTACCGGTTCCACTCCCGGACCCGCAACTCAACGCGGCCCAGCTGCAGCGGGATGGACCACAATTCCTCCAGCTTCTGGTTCGGAGCATCCACACGCTCCTCATCCTCCAACCACTGGAGGCAGGCCTGCTCCGTTCGGATCAGTCCTTCCCGGATCTGATCCCGCAGCTCCTCCTTCACGTCCTGCGCCAGCCGGTGTGGGAATGTCCGGCAAAACCACTTGTCCCGCGGCGCTCCCCGCATCTCACCGACGACCTCCTCGGCAAAGTCCTCCCAATCCAGGATGAAGTCATCCAGGTTGGAGGGGTTGCCATCGTAGTAGGGGATTTTGATTCCCCTGAGGTCGTCAATCCTGATGGCGTCTCCGACGTCCCCAGCCACCACTCCACCGAGACGGATACCACCTGTGGCCGGGGGGTGTGAATACACTCCCCGTACATCCCTCTCCTCCATGGAGTGCGGTCCAGTTGGGCCTGAACCCATGGGGTTTGGAATGCGGGAAGGACTTGCTCCATCGGCCGTCCATATCCCCGTATTGGGATCTTTCGCCCACAGGTTTCCGCCTGGATGACCTCGACCATGTCCGTCGGCGCTTCCCATCGTTCGCCTTTGCATGGTCTGGCTCTGGATCTCCTCTTCCGCATAAACTGCATGGGCAGCCGTAGTGGTCGGTGGATCCTGGGCGGCATGGGACATCTGTACCGTCAAGCTCCTCGGGTCGGTGATTACGTGCCCTTCCCGCATGGACCGAGCCGGTGCCGTTTGTTCCCCGAGCATTGTGGATTCCCTGAACATGGGAACAAAAGGCAGCGCACCCGGGTCAACACGCGGAGGCGCGTAGGGTGCCTCTGCAGGGCCGCCCATGGGTTTCTCCATGGCGCTCCTGAGGGTCTTAACCCGCTCCACCAGCTCTGCCGCGGCCGGCTTTGCCGGGAGCTCCGGACCCGAGTCGAGGGGCTGTACCTCCTCTAGCCTTTTCAGGCGTCCCGACATGTCCTCCACCAGGTGGAGGAGGCTGTCCACCACTCGCTGCTGCTTCTGCAGGGCCAGCTCCAGATTCTCCCGTTACCGGGCCTGATCCGCTCGCAGCTCCGCCATGTCTCTCTCCGCTGCTGACTGGTCATCCAGGATCCCCGCGACATCCTCTTCTAGACCGTCCTTCGCGTTGTCCAGGCTGTCGACGCGATGCACGATGGCGTCCATCCCCATCTTTGGGTACTTGCCCATGAGAAAGGACACCTGCTCGCAGTGGCACTCAGCGTGCCTTCCACCTGATCCGGCGCATCCCGCGGTTCCCGGCGCCTTGGAATCCTCCGCCATGGGTGTGTCGCCCATGCTATCCCGCGTTGGCTCCGTGTGCCGGGCCACAGGTGCCGTTCTGGCTCTGGCGGGCCTCTCCAACGCCTCGGCGTCATGTTCCAGGCTGGGTTCTGGGGCCGTGTTCGCCCTTGTGGGCGGTCCGGCCGTCTCTTCCGACTCCGAAGGTTGCTCATAGGCTGTCCGATAGCCCTCGGAGTGCCCCTCGGAGTCCTACAGCCTGACCGGGCTGGGGTCCGTATCCATAGCCCCGGCATCCCCTGCCGCGGGCTTGGGTGACTCGCGCTTCCGGTAGCGCCGGGCCCGTCCTCCACTGCTGCCTGAATGGCAGGTCTTCTCAGAGTCCTCCGCGGCGGAGCGGAGGTTGCATGCCTTTCGGCAGCGACGCTCACACATGGAGACTAGGTCCTCCATGTCAAGTCCTCCTCTTCCCGAACGTCGTATTTCTCTTCGGGCTTCAACTTCCGGAGTTCGCCATGCTCCTGAGCGTCTCAGCTCTTCTCTGGCTCCAATCTCCGGCGTGGTCTCCACCCAGTCCACAATACACACCCGGGGCGTACTTGGGCAGGCCTCATAGGGGCCCAAGTCCCCGGGTCGGCCGCAGGTAGGGGCAGCAGGTACGCCTCTGCTACCATAAAGAAGGTCCCTACCAGGACCGGCCCCTGCTGTGCCCCTTCCGCCTGTAACCCCTGCTGACTTGCTCTGGATCAGCGCTTGCATTCCTCAAAATCCAGGGACCAAAATCCAAAAATATAGAAAATGTAATCCTCCCTCAACCCTGAACAGCAACCAGATCCCACAAATACAGCAATAATCCAATCCACACTGCGGGCTTCCGTTCAGCACACCGGTTGTCTCACGGTGGCGGGCATGTACAAGAATTGCACCAAAGAGGAAAGCCCTGAAATTGGCATATGCACACAAATAAAGCAAAGTTGGGGAAAGATGGAAACATGCACAATCACAGCCATAGACCCCTTATTCCCTGGACTCAAGACCTTCCCTTGACTCGCCAACATGATGCCCTGAACCCGGTCAAATAAGATGGCTAAATGCCATGTGTCAAAAGTCACTACATAAACCCCGAAAATGTGTTCACACCCAAGCCTCTAAGTCCTAGCCCAATAGGGGAGGTGGCGTGTCATGGCCTAGAGTAGCACTCAGGACCATGCCCTACCCTGACATAACCTTGGTTGGACTTGGAGCCGAATGGGCTTGGAGAGATGCCCCATGAGTTTGAACTCATAACATGCCAAAAACTGCCAATTCACACCATATTGGCCATATATCAAATATATGCTCAAAACTGAAGTTACTACTTATCCAAAGGCTCAAAGCATGCATGAAATCGAAGTCTAGTATTCATGGAGGATAGAGACCAAAGGTCAATGCCCATGTACATCCCCACCTTACCCTCGAAACCCCTTCAGATATGGGCGCCACGCACTGCCCAAGTCAGCCCATGATCTTGAGACCAATTCTTGTAATCCTTTGTGCGCCAAGCCAAATGGAGTACGCGATCCGGCATATGGTGGTGTTCAACTCCAAAGCATATGCCAACATATGAACAACATACCATGGTTCGACTGCCCATAGGCTTCTTGCTGTTTGCCGACCAGGTAAGTACACAAAACGCAAAAATGAGCAAAAATTGAGGTCAAAAACATGAAAATATGTCCAAATACAAAGTTGTCATGATAGTATATCTCTATGCTCACCCATGATATCCGCTCATGGTTCAATACACAAATGATTCGAATCATTTGCGAACAATTCCCCCACTTGGATCCCCAATCGGGCGCATGGAGATACCTTCGCCACTCATATCTACATGCCCCATGAAAATGGGAGTGCACTTATGGATCTCTTTGCCAAACATACCATGAGCAATACATATGCGGTAGACGTAGTCTAGCGCTTTGAGATCCACAATTGGGACATGGGCAAAGCCCTTGTCACGTGTGGATCTCCATCTCTTCGGCCACACGAAGATATATAACATGGGCGTGAGCATATCAAGACATATACTACCAATATCACACATAGCCCTTAAAATTGGCTCCCACCATGGTATGCCATGCCCCTCCGTGGTCATAACTTTGGGTTAAATGGACGTGGGAACCTAAGGAAAGATGCTATGCAACCGCAAGACTCATGTCCTACACTCGAAAGTCAGAATATCAAGTCCGGACACATGGTCAACAAGTTATAAACAAGTTTCTACCATGTTGACCATGATCCTATGATACAACGAGTGTGTGTGACGACTTAAGGTGTTGGACCCTACTAAAAATAAGTTGAGACTAAGGCTCTTGCAACGCAACCTTTCTTATTCTCTTTCCTCACACTCGCGCGTAGATATGGCCCTTCAAAGTGGTCCCACGATTCACTTTTGTTTCCCTTATATCTCCAAGTCAAATGGGTGGCAAGTATAAGGGAAACCTGATTTGGGCATAGGGAAAGGAGTATGACCACTCGAAGAAGACCAAATCAAGTGCGGCGATGTGGAAGTCGAAAATCCGATTTCGACATCGCGAAAAATGCAGATTAAAATTTCGAGTGCATATTTAGAAAATTGCGGAAGCAACGAACCCTTTACTGATGAAATCAGACCCTTCATCGGGGTTTCCGCCAAAATATCTGGAAATAACAGTTAACCAATCGGTTACCGCAAAATTGCGAGCTAACTGACAGTCGCCGATACATTGACCATCAGAACGGAAGGCGGAAAAATTACGGAAACATTATGATAAAAAAACCCTGTTGATTCCTGATATTCTGATATATAAATCTCAGCTGGCGGCGCCTCGGTACTGAATATGGCCGCTCATAGCCGGAATGGCCAAACATATCACACTATCGCATCGGGTTAGGTCAGGTGGATGGGAGAGTGTGATATCAGCCAATGGCGGCTTGCCGGCACATAGATACACACCCCAAGTGACCCAAGGATGGCCACGGGGGTCCGAACCGGCTTCAGCTGGTAGCACACTTGGTTAGCCCTCCCCTTTATATGAAATGGTGAGTAAGACAAACTGGAGTTGGATGTCTTTGGGGTTAGCCTTAGCTGTATTCAAGATGCCTTGAGGCATGTTCACGCGGATCTGCGTTCATCAAGGACGATGTCAGGGTCATCCATGGTTATTTTTGTAAATTTCACATGATGATCCCCCTTTCAATCATGCACGAACATCTCATCATCATCATGCATCCTGGTCATCATCACTCAGATGTCAGACATTTCACTTGTTTAGGTTCCGGTGTTGGTTGACCACCATTTGCCCATCATTGGTCATGATGAGGCATGATCAGTCATCCATCCATCATGCATCATTTCCATTGATGACATGGACGATCCGAAACTTGACCATCATCCCACTGTCTGAGATCGGAAAGTGATCTGTACTATTGTCTTCAGAGGTACCAAGGATTGGGGTTGATATCTGATTACGTTTGTGTCATTTTGCCATTTTCTACGGGAATGTGACTTTCACATGCTGATGGAGGATCCATCATGACATCATGCATGATTCCCACCGTTGCCCCCTTTCATGTCATGAATGAGCAATGAATGATACGTGCTACGCACACTGATTCCCGACTGCTTATGAAATTGATCGATTCCCATCAGATTCCCCCATTTCAGCCATGATCTAACATTAGTGGAATGTGCTCCATTGTTGTCGAAATGACCTCCGTTTTGTGATTTATTGCCGGATTATGGACGTAACGAGGCATCACATCACACCATTGTGCTCTCAGGCCCTCTACCGGACTCTCTTGGCCGTTGATGTCCCTGGTGTTTCCTATGCTGGGTTGCATTTGGAGTTCAAATGCATCAGGAATTGGCTGAGCAGGTCATAGCGTCCTGGGATATGCATGATGGTAGCAGATGCTTGGCATCTGTGCCTGAATTTGAACTCTTGCACCCGCCTGTCGACCTGAGTCTGTTGCGCGGGAGTCTGGAAGGCTCGCCGCTTCAACATGCGAGTGCCGGTAGAGGCCCAAAGAAAATGCATTCAGACATTAAGTTGGGTGTGGTGTTGGTGCTTGACAGGGAGTCAGGCAACTCGGAAGCAAGGGACGCCCACTACAGGGAAGAAGATGTGGTGTACTGTGAGTGGGACTATGGGGTGGACGCGGCCGAAGCAGACAAAGAAGCCGTGCTGTACGCCGTGACATCCAAGTACCAAGACTTCCTGCTCCCCAACGTGGAGGATGTGGACGTGGCGCAATGTTGCAAGGCAAAGTAGTACCGCTCATGCCACCTGAGGTGCCCCAAGCACCGAGCAGAAGGGGGCAAATTCCTTGGGGATGGCGACGACAACCCATGAGGGAAGAGGTCACGCCTGCTGGTCTTGGCAACAGCGAGAGGGCCGCTGATGTGGAGGCCTTTCCAGCAGGTGTCGAGGAGATGAAGGGTGTCAAGGAGCCCGGCTTGTTGCCCATGGTGGTGCCCACCTTCGGCCCTCCGGTGCCCCCCAGTCCCGTTGCCGGTCTGCCCCCTCATGGCGCCCCAGTCACCGAGGTGCAGCGGCTGCAGGAGAGCTTCGACCAGGTCTGTGAGCTGCTGACAGACAAGATGGGCAATGTGGAGAAGATGAACGACTGTTTCGGCGAATTTCAGCTCAAGGTGCAGGGGTCAATGCCTGAAGTCGGGAAGGACATTGACGAGATGAAAGTTCTCGGGTGCGAGAGTGATGAGGTAGAGTTGTTCAAGGACACTTTCCTGGAGTTGGTGCACACCAGCTCCAATCTCAAGATTGTTAAGTTTCAGAGGTACCTAGTGTCGCGTGGGTTTTGGCAGAGAGTGGCACCCACGCCCAGCGCACCGCTCCCAATACGAGTCTTCCATTTGACTTACGCTGCTTCAGTTCCACGACCAAAACCTTCAGGGGACCCGCCCCGTACCCTTGTGCCTCCGGTCCCCTCCCGTCCAGCGCCACCACACGAGCCAGATGTGGCGCCCGGTTCAGCGTTTGCCCCCCCGACGCCTTACAATGCCCCCATTGACAGCTTCGGCTTTAGCCACCCATCTTCCTCTCGTGGCCCAAAAATCCGGTACTCGGACCCCCGTTTTCCGCTCTGACTGCCTACCCTAGGCCCGATCCCCACTACTCCATGTACAATCCACGCCCAGACAGTGACTACAACCCTCCTTGCTCTTCCCCAAGCGAGGATTCGCCCGGACTGTTGGAGTTCCCGGGGGCGACAGACTTGGGGGGCTCCCTTGAAGCTATGGTGCGGCCCATTCCTCATGGGTCACCTTCAAGGGTCTTCGGGATGCCGTCCCTAGTGGCCTCCTCGGGCAGCCATGACCCACACCTTCCCTCGGGCAGCCCGCATTGTTGACTACGCCAAAGAGATGAGCCCCCCCCACCTTCGACCTCAACCCCAAAACATTCTCGGAGACGGAGAGGATGTGGAACAGCTGGATCTTCTACCAGCTCATGGGTTGTGCGGACGCCTTGGTCGACAGGGGGAAGCGAGATGTCTTGATTCAGCACTGCATCCCCCTGCTACGAGAGTCCCTTGAGTTGATGCACTCCGATCACTCGACAATCAGCTTCTCTGAGGCTTGGAAGTTCGTGGAGGATTCGGTGATTGTGGAGCGCCCAGGGGCTTTGAAAAAAAAATTATTCTCGTACAGCCTCTAGCTGCGGCAGAATGAACCCTTCTCGTACAACGGATGGGCGAGTTACATCGCGAAGTACAAGCGATTGAGAGCGCGGGGTGAGGACTGCGAGGAGCACTCGAAGAAGGAGCATTTGCTCGCCTAATTGCCCCCGTTCTTTTGGCGCAAGATTGCCGAAGGCGAGGCTGCCAACGGCCGCGTCCGCCCCGTCGTGAAGGTCACGTGCCAGCTTCCGATGAGCATTGTGCAGCACATTGTGCTGCAGATGGCCCAACATTCCCTGGGAAAGCCTCTCAATATGGTGGCGAACAGAAATTGCGTTCTCATGCACTGTAGATCTGTCGACCATCCAGTGGGGGGACATGCACCCATCCAGGTGCAGCAGCCGGTGGGAAGGTTGTTCGCTGACCGCATGATCGCCTCATTGACCGAGAAGCTGCAGGATTTGGCCAAGCGGGGCGCGCAAAGCGCCAACCGTGGCGCCAACCCCGCCCCGCCTGCTGACAAGTGCCAGCAGCGACGCCGAGGAGGACAGGATGACCGTCCGGGAGGGGGTAATTGCCCGGGCAAGCACCAATCCGGTGGTCCTGGCGTCAATGAGAAAGAAGACTGGCAGAAGCGGACTACCTCTGGTGGAGTTCAGCGATACGACCATTTTCTGCAAGAGTGCCCGGAGGAATCTGGTTGTTATGCCTGCTACACAAAATTTGGCCATGCAATGCCATCTGCTACCATGAAACCAGACCAAATGGTCAGTAGCAGAGGTCGCAGTGGCAGGGGCAGCAACATTGAATTGCAAGGAAGACATAGCGATAGTGTAGACTGAATAGTGTCCTGCAAACAGATTTGGTACAAATAGCGTTCGTAGCATGCGATGCACCACTTAGAGGGTAAAGGAGAAGGTACGGAGTGGGATGAGGGTGTGAGTAGACACTCCTTAATAGACACACCGCTTAACAATATATTAATTCACCTGACCTCACTTTCCAACCCACAACCTAGGAGCCATACTACGTATACATAATATATACATACTAGAGCGATGCACGCTTACAAACACAAGACGCACGTGTGTGCGCACATCCAACGGTAGGGCCAGGAGGTACACACTTGCTCTGAGGGCGTCACGTATTGTAGGCCTCGCGGTGGCGGCCTGTGAGCACATGATGGGACATATACCCACAAACCATAGCTCCCACAAACCACTCACGTACATACAAAGCACGGTAAACATTTTCACAATAGAACACATGTACAGATATGCCACCTTGTTGCTTAGTGTTCCTGTGTGTCTTGGAGGCTTGTGTATGAACACTTAGGTTTGGGGGACGTCAGCCCCAGAACAAGTTGATGCGGTTAAGAACATTCAAAAAAAATGAACACTTAGGTTAGCTTGCGTGTTACTTTTGTCGGTGGCTGTGTCGCCGGCGGGCGGTAACACAGGGGGTAACCTCCAAGTGACAATGTGTGGAGGTGGCCCGTACCGTCTCGCTGGGGTATCAGCCCACCCAGCTCCCCGGGGCCATGATGACACGCCTGGAAGGAGCATTACTCCCTTTCATTCCCCATACACCGTGTATGACAATCGATCTTTACACCTTCGTGTGCAAGCTTGATGCCTGTATACATCGTTACAAACCGAATACAACCTAGGTCTTGCTTGATCGGGGAGCGGGTGAGAACCCACGTAATGGATAACCATATACTCACATAACTAAAACAATGGCATGCACACAGATGCACGCATTCAATGGACACGAGGCAGAAACGGTTTTGGTGCGTCACGGAGAGAGAGATCCGTGTGTGTTGTGGAAATCCAAGTTCACTCACTGCCCGCTATTCAAAGTTGCATCGTGGAAAGCGATTGGTCCGAATTCGAACCAAAATCTCTTCCCTGGGAGAGATATCTGAGGGTGTCCAGTTCCCCAGCCCCAGGACCTCCCTGGCCCTGACTCTATCGACCGGGCAAGGGCCACAAAAACGGGCCAAGCCCCAAGTGACAACGAATCCCCAGTTATCCAAATCCCCGAACGTTCCCATCAGGGCCCCCCATCCTTTAGATCCAGTTGGTGTACGTGGGCTGGTTGGGGGGGAAATGAAAAGTCACACTCAGAGAGAGCCAAGTGGACCACAATTGCCTTCTCAAGCCCCGGCAACCGTTATTAGCACCGAGAATCGGGCAATAATCGAATCATCTATCAGGGGGATCGAGCGTATGAACGCTTCACCCTTGCGCGCTGCCGACTTGGTTACGATGGCCTCGCCAATGGGCCCCATCGTGGTTGACCCTGACACCTCTCTGTCGTTGGGGCAGGGCCCATCAGCCCTATTGTTGACCACCTCGACGCCGAAAACCGTTGAGTCGGCTCATCCACCCCTGACCCCCACGGCCGTCTGGGGCCGGCTCGTACAGCCATGCCCCTAAACCAGCAAATCTTATCGGGGACCAGGCAGAATCACAATATGGTGGACTCATCGCCGCTCCAATGAGCAGATCGCGGCGGTTTCCCTCCCTGGTGGAGGAATCTCCTCCCCTGGAGGCATACGCCGATCCCCCAAGCGGATCTAGGCTTAATCCTACGCTCATTGTGAAATCTGCCGCGCTAATTGAGGAGGATGAGTGTGACCAGTAAGAAAAAGTCATTTTTCCCGTGGGGACGCCTTTTGTTGCTGTTGCTGTAGGTATTTTGTTTTGTTCTGATCTGTTACTGTCTTTGGATTTGCGTTCTGAGATCTGCGGCTGGTGGCGATCTGTAGAATTATTGTGGCGCGATCTGTTATCTGCCGCAGTGCTTACGCAGTCCAGAGTAGTCCAAATTTCCATATTTCGATGTATTTCACGATCTCTGATTTCCTGAATTATGTTGTTCCTGACGAACATTAACAGGAACCCAGACTGACATGATTCGGTCATGCTCGTGCCATGTGTTGTCATGTTTGGGTCTTTACGTGAAGCATTGCATTGTAGGATCTGAAGCTTAGCCTTGTAGGATAACTTAGCATCGAAAGCATTGAGTGCAGAATGTGTTTACACGTTTACCCGTCATGCATTGATCCCGTTTGCTCTCCTCTCTCTAGGCATGTAGCCCATGGAGAGCCCGGCCCATACATGTGGGGTTGGGGGTTGTTGAGAGGCATGGGGGCCTCTATATATCAGGAGGTTCAACCAGGTGTGGCATAGAGAATAAAGATGCAATTGTGCCCTACTGAGGAGTGCATTACCTCAATCGGATCTTGCTTTGTGCTTTGCGTTGCTAGTGTTTAGTTGTGTTTGTTGGTTACGCTTCTGGATATGACCCTAGGAGTATTTTGGATTGAAATGTTTTTTATACAAACAATCACATGAAATATTTTAGGTAATTTTTTGCTCGTGTGCAACCCTCCCAAAAATTATGTATTTTTGTGAGCCTATTTTGTAAACCATGTTTAGAAAGATGTCCTTGATTAGTGCCCTAATGATTTTGGTGAAATCCTGCAGGTTTTGATGTTGAAAACCCAAACCAAAGCAGCAAGTAGAGCAACAACACGATATGGATCGAATCAATGAATAGTTTTGAAATCCAATGTAACACAGAAGGGCTGCAGATAGACAAAGCAGGCTTCAATTACAAAGATTCAATTACAAATGGCTGAAAGAAATTATTTTAAGTACAAACTGGCCTTACTCTAGCCTGCAAGTTAGCATCAAGCACTTCATGTGCACTCTTTTGGATGAAATGGTGTTGGTTAGGAAGATGGGGCAAAAGAGTTAGGCCAGACACAGAATATGACTTGGCCAAGCAACTGAATCCAGAAACAGTTAAAAAGTAGAACCACAATAAGTGGTAGAAACAATTGAGTATAGGAGTCCTGGGGTGGGGGACCACTAGGCTTAACCTCCAAAGCCTTAGGCATGAAATGCCTAGTTCATTTCGGTATCACCTCCATGAAGGAAGATACCTCCGCTCAGTTGAGTTGTAGGGATGAACTTCATGGGGGGACTAGGGTTATAACCCTAGTTACTTTGAGAAAGTGTACTTCAAGCTTCAAAAGAGAGATAAAAATGAGCTCATTGCATATTGTATATTACGGCCGTGTGCAACCCTTATGTGCCCACATTAAGACCGCCGACCA
Source organism: Eutreptiella sp. 'Long Island Sound 2002' (assembly GCA_964036045.1). Classification (NCBI taxonomy): domain Eukaryota; phylum Euglenozoa; class Euglenophyceae; order Eutreptiales; family Eutreptiaceae; genus Eutreptiella; species Eutreptiella sp. 'Long Island Sound 2002'. The sequence goes on from OZ038381.1 coordinate 60,798,183, forward strand.
CTTGCGTATCATAGTTTAGCAATAGCTACTAGTCGTTAGCTAGGCCTACCTAGTTTCAAATCCCCATGCACCGAGACGACCCAATGGTTTTGTTTGTGTTGATGGTTGCCTTCGCATATGGTCCTACTACCGTCGGGCCCCATGGATCGCTATCAAGGCTTCTTTGGGGAAGAAGAAGCGTCCATGGATCACCATCAATATTTCCCTTCGTGAGAAACGACTACGTGGGGCGCCGTCACCATTTTATCTTCGATCTCTTCGTGTGGGATGCCTATGAATGACATCGTCGGGATGAACCCTCATCAAGTGGTATGGAGCTACCTTCGTTGGCCAGAGCTTTCGTGGATCGCTATCAAATTCCCTTCGTTGGAAATGCTCTCGCTGATCGCTATCAAATTCCCTTCGTTTGTAAAGCTTTCGTGGATTGCTATCAAATTTGCTTCGTTGGTAAAGCTTTCGTGGATTGCTATCAAATTTGCTTCGTTGGTAAAGCTCTCGTGGATCGCTATCAAATTTGCTTCGTTGATAAGGCTCTCGTGGATCGCTATCAAATTCCCTTCGTTGGAAATGCTCTCGTGGATCGCTATCAAATTTGCTTCGTTGGTAAAGCTTTCGTGGATTGCTATCAAATTTGCTTCGTTGGTAAAGCTCTCGTGGATCGCTATCAAATTCCCTTTGTTGGAAATGCTTTCGTGGATAGGGATCAAATTCCCTTCGTTAGAAAAAGCTTTGGTGGATTCGTATCAAATTCCCTTCGTTTGAAAAAGCTTTCGTGGATCGCTCTCAAATTTCTTTCGTGCACAAAGCATTCGAGGACTGCTGTTGAATTCCCTTCGTTTGTAAAAACCTTCATGAATTGATATTGAATCGTGCTTTATTGAGAAAAGCCCACTTGTGCTATAAAAGAACCTTGTCACGGGATGAGACACCGTGGACTGCTATCAACGTTCATTGTTGGGAATGCCTTCGATCGCAACCGATACCCCCTCGTGAAAAAAACAATTCTGCGTTCATGAGAAGCAAGGGTCCTTTGGTGAGAAGAGCCTAAGTGGATGCTATGAACCTCCCTATTGTGAGAGTGTCCTCCTTGAATTGCCTACACCCCTTTGGTACCGCGTACAGCTTACTACATGATCAATTTTGTACGTTGGCGTTGAAGTTGCTCCGAGAGGTTCCCCGTGCTTTATGTGATTTGGCGCTGATGAGCTGGTTGATACAAGTATGGACGTTGGACAAGTACGTGTGAGGAAGTACGGGATACTATTGTGGAGAATTGGACTTGTAGATCCACACCCGGACCCGCACCTCCGCCCACTCGGAAGGACGGTCCAAGGATGGCTTTCACTTGTACGCAGAAGCCCGACCACCAAGGGCAAGCACCCCTACACTCCCCTGGCGGATTGCCCTTTGGAATGAAGTCCTAACGCCAAGGCTTTGCTTCGCATGATTTTGATACAAGCCTGGGTATGGACACTGGTGTGGTACCAGCGCGTCAGGCAGAGCAGAAGCAGATGGCGGTCCAGAGGTATACTGCCGTACAGGTGAGCGCTGGATACGCCCAAGGTACCGTAGATCTACTGACCCCAGGGATGGTCTGTAGCGTGGCCCAGTGGGATCTAGCCTGGGAGAGTACCTTCTGTGGGGACAGCCTGCTACACCGCGTCCGTGACTTCAAGCAGCGAAGCCCTAGGGCAGAGGATGGCTGGCAGCAAGTGCCTTGGCCCCTGCCTCATGCGGTACAGTGCACTGCAGATCATGGGTGAGGCAACTGTGTTCTTGGGTACTCAGCAAGTCCCGTGGAGGCAGGACACTGGTTTAATGAAGCGCTTCAAGAATTTTATCACGAGCCGCAATATCATGTTCGGGTTGGAGCTGTGCCTCTTTCCTTGTTCGCTGTCAGGCTTGTTTCAAGTTCATGGATTTGCAGATCACAGGGCGTACAGAGATGGGCATGGTTGACTGCAGTGAAATTGCTGCTAGGCTCAAGTTTATGAACTGAAATGGTTTTGTCGTCGCAGGCAGGGCACGTCTTTATGCTGAGTCGTGCGAGAGTTTCTTAGCTGAGAATAACGTGTCACTTGGGGACGGAGATTTCCTGGCGTTAAATTCTACTTCTTTCTACCCAATTACTTGCCAGAGTTCATGGTGCCGGGTAAGAATATGAGGGTGAATATGACGTGCAGTGTCTTTGCCCTGTTTGCGGCTCATCTTGCTGACTGCCTTTGACCAACTGCGTGCAGGAATTCATGCTAAGTTGGATCTTGTGATGCTCAACGACGGTGCTCTGGTGTCCCAGACCAAATGGGCAGATAACCAGTTGGTGACCAGCGACGTGCCTATAGCCAAACAGCTGTTGGCACACTTGACCTCCAAAAAAATCCCTTTTCTGTCAGGAGCGTACAGACCCCTGCATCCAACGTGTGATCCTGGGTCGTGCCGATAAGGTCAAGGTGTTCATGCGAATGAGGAGTACTGTACCCCCATGTCCAGGCAGCAAGCCGTCCAACAGCATGTCAACAGCTCGAGTTCTGCAAGCTGTTCTGCTCTACGTCAGACAGGCTGCTGTACGGCTGTCTGTGTCACAGCTGCAGGAATTTTCCACCCGACTTTCAAAATGTGCCTGAATGGCAACACTGTACACCAACCCGGTGTGAGCAAGAGGCCTGTGCCGAGACGTTTGAGCTACTCGAATGAATGGTTCTTGAAAAATGAAGCGGCATGCACCCTTGCTTTCCAGAAATATGCCCCAAGGAAATTTCTGGTGGTGCTGGTCATGAAGCGGGAAGTGGACAGCTCAATCATCGTGGTCGTAACAGTGGAGGGCGTCAAGGCGGTAAACCCCGGTTACAAGGACGTGGACACTGTTACGTTCCTGGTTACAGCCCCAGAGGCAGGTAGGTAGGTAGGTCGTCTCGGGACTGGGGTTGCCCCGCAGGGGGGACTTACCAAGGGGCTTTTGCTCACCCACAGACGGCCCTACTGCACGTGCCCCCACAAAGCGGCATCCCCACATGGGGGAAGGGCGCGGTCGCCGCGAGCAGTACCCTACAGCGGGTTCTGCCCAGAGAGGTAACCCATGTTCGACTGAAGTCTCACATTCCTCTCCTTCAGGCGGATGAAACGTGGGGGAGGGTCCCATCGCACATCCTCATCAACCTCTTGATTCTGGGGCCCAGGGGCCGGGAGCCAGGCCAAAGGCCCTGTCCTGCAGGCACCCCCACCTGGGTTGGTTTTCAGTAGGCGTGAGGCGACTTGAAGAAGCACGTGCTACGGGACTCGCATGCCGTGGCGCACACTCACGCCTCCTGACTCGGTCGAGCTTGCGCTCTCCCGCGGGGCCGGGGGTTCGAAGTAGGTCGTTGTGGTTGGTTGGTTGGTTGTTTAACTGTTCGGCATAGTTTGTTAATGTTGGTTGGTCGGTTGCGTGATGGTAGAGTCACGTTTTTGTTCGTGGGTATGGTCGTCGGCGGGCGTGGCGCACCATGGTGTCGCCTACCCGTCGGACGCCAATCCTGTTTGGACCCGTGCACGCCTGGCTGGTTTGGTGTTGGCCGGCTTGCGTGTGTTCTGTTCACGGTCAAGTGGCGACCGCAGCTGCGGTGTGGTTGGTGCGCGGTTGTCTTGGCCGCCTCATGGTCGTCTTGGTTTGCGTGAATTCCATCGCGCTGTTGCCGGGGTCGTATCGCCGAATGTTGTTTGTGTAGCCGGCACATCCGTGTCGGTGCTGGTTAGTTGCGTCTTGGTTTGTCCAAGTGTAGTGTTGTGTAGTTTGTTAACGTTGGTTGGTCGCGTTCGTAACGGTAGCGTTGCGGTGTTCTGCTGTGTTCGTGGTTATGGTCGTTGGCGGGCGTGGCGTACCACGGTGTCGCCAACCTGTTGGACGCGGTTCCCGTTTCGACCCGTGCACGCCTGGCTGGTTTGGTGTTGGCCGGCTTGCGTGTGGTCTGTTTATGGTCAGGTGGCGGCTGCAGCTGCGGTGTGGTCGGTGCGCGGTTGTCTTGGCCGCCTCATGGTTGGCTTGGTTTGCGTGGGTTCCGTCGCGCTGCTGCCGGTGGTCGTATCGCCGAATGTTGTTTGTGTAGCCGGCATGTCCGTGTTCGTGCTGGTTAGCTGCGTTTTGGTTTGTCCGAGTGTTGTGTAGTGTAGTTTGTTAACGTTGGCTGGTCGCGCTCGCAATGGTAGAGTTACATGTTCTGTTGTGTCCGTGGGTATGGTGGTCGGCGGGTGTGGCACACCACGGTGTCGCCAACCCGTTGGATGCCGTTCCCGTTTCGACCACTGCATGGCTGGCTGGTTTGGTGTTGGCCGGCTCGCGTGTGGTCTGTTTATGGTCATGTCGTGGCCGCTGCAGTGGTTTTGTTGGTGCACGGTTGTGTTAGCTGCCTCATGGTAGGCTGATTCGGCGTTGGTTCCTTGGCGCTGCTGCGGGCACTTGCGCGGTCGGACGTTGTTCGTGTAGTTGTCCTGCTTGTTTCGGTGTTGGTTGGTCGTGCCCGGGTCGGGTTGCGGTTGCGGCTGTGCTGTTTGCTTGGCCGGGGTTGGTGTTGTGCTGTTGCGTGCCCCCCCCCCTTGGTGGGGTTTGCTACGTTGGTGCGTGGCCCCCCACATGGTAGGGCGTGCTGTGTTGGTGCGCGCCCCCCGCCCACTGTAGGGCGTGTTGTGTCGGCGTGTGGCACCTCCCAAGGTGGGTGCTGTGCTCGCGTGCGGCCCGCCGCATGGTCGTCCGTGCTGTTTTGCTGCGTGGCCCCCCTCATGGAGGGGCGTGCTGTGCCTGTGCGTGGCCCCCCTCATGGTGGGGCATGCTGTGTTGGTGCCTGTCCGCCGCGGTGGTTGTGCGTGGTGTGGTGGTGCGGCTTGGGTTGTCGTCGTGTGTGCCGCCTGGGGGCCGGCGCTGGGTTCGGGTTGGTGGTGCTTGTGGCGGTGTTTTAGCTGGCGCCATGCGCGGCTTGTTTTGTTTGTTCGGTGTTGTCTTCGCCGCCATACAGTCGGCGTGTTCGGATGGGTGTGGTCGGCGGTTGGGTTGCGGTTGTGGTTTCGTTGATCGCCTGGCCGGAGTGGGTGCTGTGCTGGTGCGCGGCCCCCCTCATTGTTGGGCGTACTGTGTTGGTGCGTGCCCCCCTTCACGGTGGGGCGTGCTGTGTTGGCGTGTGGCCCCCCCCATGGTGGGGCGTGCTGTGGTTTTTTCCTGGTCCCCCTCTTGGTGGGGCATGCTGTGTTGGTGCGTGCCCCCCTCATGGTGGGGCGTGCTGTGTCGCCGTGTGCCCCCCCCCCCCGTGGTGGGGCGTGCTGCGTTGGTTTGTGGCCCCCCTTGTGGTGGGGCGTGCTGCGTTGGTGCGTGGCCCCCCTCTCGGTAGGGCGTGCCGTGTCGGTGCCTGCTTGCTGCGGTCGTGGTGTGTGGTGTGGGGTGTCGTCATCTGTTCGGTGGGTTGTGGTCGCGGTTGTGTTGTTGGCTTGGCCGGGGTTAGTGTTGTGCTGGTGTGTGCCCCCTCCCCTGTTGGGGCGTGCCGTGTTTGTGCGTGGCCCCCCCCTTGGTGGTGAGTGCTGTGTCGGCGTGTTCGGGTTTCGGTTCGTGGTGTTGTAGCCGGCTGGATGCCCGGCTGTTTTTGTTGGTTTGCTGTTGTCTCCGCTGCTGTACAGCCGGCGTTGTCGGGTGTTGGTTGTCTGTGGTGTCGGCCAGGCCGGGGTTGGTGCTGTACTGGTGCGTGCTCCCCCCCCTGTTGGGGCGTACTGTGCTTGTGCGTGGCCCCCCCCTTGGTGGGGCATGCTGTTTTGGTGCGTGGCCCCCCTCTCGCTGGGGCGTGCTGTGTTGTTGGCCGCCTGCTGCGGTGGTGGTGTTTTGTTTGGGTTGTCGTTGGGTTGTGGTTGCGGTTGTGTCGTTGGCTTCGCCGGGGTTGGTGTTGTGCTGGTGCGTGCCCCCCCCCCCTGTTGGGGCGTGTCGTGTTTGTGCGTGGCCCCCCCCTTGGTGGGGAATGCTGCGTCGGCGTCTTGGGGTTTCGGTTTGTGGTGTTGTAGCTGGCTGGATGCCCGGCTGGTTTTGTTGGTTCGCTGTTGTCTCCGCCGCCGCACGGCCGGCGTTGTCGGGTGTTGGTTACCTGTGTTGTTTGCCTGGCCGGGGTTGGTGCTGTGCTGGTGCATGCCCCCCCCCCTGGTGGGGCGTGCTGCGTTGGGTTGTAGCCCCGCTCATGGTGGGGCGTGCTGTGTTCGTGCATGCCCCCCCTCTTGCTCGGGTGTGCTGTGTTGGTGCCCGCCTGCCCCGGTGGTGGTGTTTGGTTTGGGTCGTCGTCGCCTGTTGGGTGGGTTGTGGTTGCGGTTGCGTTGTTGACTTGGCCGGGGTTGGTGCTGTCCTGGTGCGTGCCCCCCCCCCCCCCCTGTTGGGGCGTGCCGTGTTTGTGCGTCGCCCCCCCCTTGGTGGGGCGTGCTGTGTCGGCGTGTTCGGGTTTCGGTTCGTGGTGTTGTAGCCGGCTGGATGCTCAGCTTGTTTTGTTGGTCCGCTGTTGTCTCTGCCGCCGTATGGCCGGCGTTGTCGGGTGTTTGTTGCCTGTGGTGTTTGCGTGGCCGGGGTCGGTGCTGTGTTGGTGCGTGCCCCCCCCTTTGTTGGGGCCTGCCGTGCTTGTGCGTGGCCCCCCCCTTGGTGGGGCCTGCTGTGTCGGCGTGTTCGGGTTTTGGTTCGTGGTGTTGTGGCCGGCTGGATGCTCGGCATGTTTTGTTGGTGTGTTGTTGTCTCCGCCGCTGTACGGCCGGCGTTGTCGGGTGTTGCCGGTCTGTGGTGTTTTCCTGGCCGGGTCGGACGGGCCGGCCTCCCGAGCGCGTGTGGTGCGCCACCCCTTTGTCCTGGCCGGGTCGGACGGGCCGGCCTCCCGAGCGCGTGCGGTGCGCCACTTCTTGTTTTTGTGTCGCGGGTGTCCTCGCCCTGCTGCTCGTGGTCCCTTGCTCGCTCGTGTCTGTGCGGTTCCTGGCCTTGCGCTGGTGTGTGTGTCGCTGCCTGCTGCTGTGCCCCCCCGCCCCACCCCGCCCTTCCGCTTGTTGTCTTCCGCCCCCGACTTTGCTTCTTGGTGTTCCCCGCCCGCCGGCGGTTGTCCCCCCCCCCCCCGGAGGGGTTTGCCCTTCCCGGCTGGTTGTCTCCTGCTCCGCGTTTAGCCTTGTTGCCTCTGTGCCTTGCTGTTGCTTTGCGCTGCTTGGCCGTTTGTTGGTGTTTTCTTTTGCCCCCCCCCCCCCGGGTCGTGTTTCCTGGGTGTTGGCCCCTGCCGCTCGTTTTCCCTTGTCCTTCTGCTTATGCCTTGTTTTTTCCGTGCCTTTGGCTTTGGCACCTGTTTGGTTGGGTTTCTTTTCCCCCCCTCGGCTCGCGCTGGTGCCGCCCCCCCCCCCCCCGGCGGTTGCTGGTCGTCTGCGGTGCCCCGCGTCTTGGTCTGTGGTGCTGCGGTTGGGGGTGGGCTGTTGTGTGCGGCGCGCGGTGTTTTGCTGCGCCGTGCTGTGTTGATGTGCGGGTGCCTTGCTGTGTGGTGCGCTCGTCTGTTGTGCCGTTGGCCGTCTCCCTTTGGCGTTGGCCAAGCCCTTTCTGTTGGTGTCGCCTGGTGCTTCGCTTCGCCGTGCTGTTTTGTGCGGTGTTCCGTCGTGTGTGGTGCCTTCGTGTGTTGTCGTGTGCTTTGGTGTTTTCCTTGTTGCTCTGTGGTGTCACGGTTGTTCTCTCTCTGCCTTCTCGGTTTTGCGCACCTGTGGGTTTGCGCCGCCTGGTCCTGCCCCCCCCCCCCCCTGGTTTGTATGTCGTGCCTTCTGCCGGTTTGTGTTGCCGCGGTGTGCTGGCTTGTTCTGCCCTTTGTGGTGCTGTGTTGCTGCTTGCTGTGTTGTGTTGTTCGGGGTGCGGGATGCCGTGTCGTGTTGTGCCGTGTCCTGTTGTGCTCCGCGGGTGGCGTGGTGCTGCGCTGCGGTTCCTCGTGCGGCTGCGTCCTGCTGCGTGCTCCGCCGTGCTCGTTGGTGCTGTGCTGTGTTGTCGTGCGTTGCGCCGTTCGCTGGCCGGCTGCGTCCGGGTGCTCTGTGCTGTGCTGTCCCGCTGTGTGCTGTCGTGGGTTGCTTTGTCCCGTCTGGTGTCCGTTGGCGTTTTGCGGTTGGCTGCGTGCTGTGCTGCGCTGTTGTTTGCTGCCGTGTGCTGTGCCCACAGACCCCTGCGTCCAACGTGTGATCCTGGGTCGTGCCGATAAGGTCAAGGTGTTCATGCGAATGAGGAGTACTGTACCCCCATGTCCAGGCAGCAAGCCGTCCAACAGTATGTCAACAGCTTGAGTTCTGCAAGCTGTTCTGCTCTACGTCAGACGGGCTGCTGTACGGCTGTCTGTGTCACAGGTGCAGGAATTTTCCACGTGACTTTCAAAATGTGCCTGAATGGCAACACTGTACACCGACCCGGTGTGAGCAAGAGGCCTGTGCCGAGACGTTTGAGCTACTCGAATGAATGGTTCTTGAAAAATGAAGCGGTATACACCCTTGCTTTCCAGAAATATGCCCCAAGGAAATTTCTGCTGGTTCTGGTCATGAAACGGGAAGTGGACAACTCAATCATCGTGGTCGCAACAGTGGAGGGCGTCAAGGCAGTAAACCCCGTTACGTTCCTAGTTACAGCCCGAGAGGCAGCAAATGCACGAAGCTGCGAGAGAAATACGCAAGAAACCCCCCTGACGAGCGGATTTCACGCAACGACAGATGGGCAGTTGCCCACTGCCGCAAAAGCAGGTCCACGGGGACCAGGATTGTATGGACCATCTCTGGGTGCATTTTGGATTTGCGGGAGCTTCTGTCGTCTGCTGCATGTGTCATCAAGAAAGGAGCCAGGTTTCCAAAATGGCTCAGGCAATTATTGTGAACGCACAACCCAAACGGGTGTACCCCTGTGGAATCTATGGTTGGAACCCTTTGACAAACCACAGATTTCGCAAGAGGTGTACGTGGGAGTTGTTGAAGGAGTCTTTGCCACTGGCGTCCCACTGGCCCCCATGGTACCACTGCCCAACGCAGCAGAAGCGCAGGAACCAGAAATTCGAGCGCCGCTGCCTTATGTGGATGCAGCATCATTGCACCCTTTGGAATATGCCTATGCCAGATCCCAGGAGGGGCTCTAAGATTTCACGCGTTGTGTTGTCATGCACCCTGCTTCAGTTATGTGTTCCACGCCATACACGATGAAGGAACTACTGTCCCAGGGCAGGCAGAGCACATAAGCACTGCTCGGGAACTACAGGCCGTTCGGGGTCAAGCTGCCGAAAGCTGACGACGATTGCTGAGGAAAGGTGTTGGAGTCACAGATCAGTTGGGCGGTTTGATTCTTTGTTGATACCAAGTGTCATATGACGGCCTTTAGTCTCCATCTTCCGCTGGTGCCTTTGGTCAGTGTGAATTCCGCTAGGAGATGCCCTGTGAACGCCTCAAGCAGAGGGTCAGCGAGTACAAGGCCACTGCCCGAAGTTACCCACGCCAGGGATACGGACTGAACGTGCACTGCCTTGCAGTTGGGGTGAAGGACCTCGTTCTACCTGCTTCTCACCGTATGCGGATCAGCCTTACCGGCCAAGTCCGCTGCATACTACGTGTTTATGCAGCCAGAGAGTCCCGGCCGCTATTACGTTGTGAAGATGAACGTTTATTTCAGCGACGCTGAGGATGTTGACTCGCCCTGGACCAATGTGCAAGTACAACCCTCCATTTCCTGACTGCGTGGAGGGACTCACCCTACAGCCGACAGCCAGTGCGGAGCACCCTGGCCAAGCCTGTCCATAAAAGAAGATGCAGGCCTCGCTACTCCTGATTTTGCAGGATGTTACTCACGTCATTCCTTGCACGGACCATGACGGTCTCATGGGAACGAGTACCATGTCTGAAGATGTGCCGACCATTGATGAGATTGTCGAATTTACATTTGGGGAGAAGATTGCTGACGTCTCGCACAAGTACTTCCAGGTGCCCTCTCGGTGTAACATGATTGAGATAGATGAGAGCTGTGTTGCTGGATCTACTCTGTCTATGCCGCCGCTAGGCCATTTTCATGGATGTTGAAGAGGAGAACATCTCCCATTACCTGCTCACTTTGTTTTTCTAGCCAGATGATGGCTTTCAATTTGCTGATGACAGCCTATACGAGTGACGTGACTACGCCTACAGCAACTGCCTCCTTTCTTGCACGACTTCAACGACAGATTCGAGAATGTGAGCCGTATTCGGCAAATGGCGTTGAAACGTCCATGAGAGTCAGTCCGACAAGCTATAGTTCCAGTTCCGGCTCCTGACAGCCTATGACCAATGCTGTGACGGTAATTTGGATGCTCTACTTTGCCACTGACACCCAGAAAATGATATGGGTGTTCTGACTGCAGGTTGTTCTTCGGTCCTTTACCCAGTGCTTTACCCTACCTTACCGTGTTGGTCCCAGGTGACTATGGTGAGCACATCGCTGGCCTGGGCGCTGACCCCAAGCACTTGCGGTCTTATGATGAGGGTGGCGTCATGCATGGTCGTTGGGACCTGTCCAGAACTGTGGCTAATGGTCCAGCCCGAGGCGACTGGTCAAGTTCGGTGGATCCAACTTGCCATCCAGCTGTATTTGGTTGCTGCATCTTAGTGTGTCGAGTACCTGCACAGGAGGTCCCACCAAGGGCTCCTCCTCTTTACCACTTGAAGACCCATTTCCGAATCCTAGCAGCTGAACCCAACAAGTCTAACAACTCCAAGAGGCAAACTACCAAGACGATGAATGGTGGGAGTCACCTTTATGGCCACCAGCAACTGTCCAGTGGGAGTGACTCTGAGAATCGCTCTGTTTAGTGCTGGCAGCCTATAGAACACTGGGTCGCTTTGTTGGAGGGCACGTTTGCTTCTGCCCTCACCTACACGGGCATACCAGGGGAGCCTACTACTTTTGCAGCCCATGACCGCCTGGATATCTGGTTTTTGGACCTTAGCCCCACCGTCCCACGGGCCATTCTGCAGTGCTATTCGGGGACTTAAAGAACTGCAGGTTCACTTCCACAGGTGTCTTGGCTGTTTGTTTGGCTCCTTGTTGGCGGCATTGTATTTTATGGCCTTGGCTATCTCCCACTCCCTGTCTTTTGCTCACCCACTCCATCAGGGATTTGCTGCTCTTCGCAGCAGTCACTCTGGGTTTGGGTTTGTTTCCCTCTTATTTTTCTTGACGGTCGTTGGGACGTTGGGGAGTGTTGGGACTTCGTCTTGTTATGTATACTTTGTTCTCCTTAATGCAGACCTGCAACCATCTTTTGTACATAGCCTTGAATGAGATAAAAGCAGGGTCCACACGTTTGACAACCTGCTTGCGGCTATGTTCTACCAGGCAGTGATAGACTGTCCAGATTGCCTGTATTACAGTTTTCAGCCATGTCACAACCTTTTGGGGAGTATAGGGTATACAACTGATTGCACGTCTTTGATGAGTGGCGTCTCCTCCCTTAGGAAGCATTTCAGGCCAGAGCCCTTGTGCATACCCTTGGTGATGCATCGCTGCACAAGAAATTGCTGGGTGTCTGACATGATACACAAGCGATCAGTTGGTGGAGAACCCGTGGACAGCACTCAGGGCACAGGGTTCACTGGTTTCAACTACCCAGGTGGCAGCCCTCAGGCCACGAGGTTCGCAATTCTGTTTGGAATGTGCTGTCACAAAGGCGATGAAAGGCTGTGATGAACAACCTCTCAAGGACATCCATGGCTTCTAAGCCCGCCTGAACCCACTGTAAGTGTTGAGGAGTGTACAGTCACATCGTGCAGCACGAGAGTACAACAGAAGAGCTACTCCAGGATGTTTAGTTACTGCCAGCTGGTGTACCGGGTCGTCTCCCGTTTTTGCCCAGGCAGATCATCTGGGAGACATGCCCTGCGATCCACACAGTTCTTCCTTACCTCCCCCTTTGTGTTGCAAGAAGATGAACAGTGAATGGCCGCGGGGTTCCAGTGTGTCTGGTTAGGTAGTGCCCCCTTGCAGCACAATTGCGTCCTGAGCGTCAAATATTTCTTCTACACGCAGCCGACGCTCCCAGTGCAAGGTCTGCCAGGTGTACACAGTCAGCAGTGTGAGTGTCTGCCACTAAAAGCAACATACGCTTCCATCATCTTTTGTGACAGTCGTGATAGTACAGTCGTGATTCCACTTGTTTTGTGGTCTCCTGACACAAGCAGATGGTGTATGGGGTTTTCACGTCTGATGATCCCTCAAGAACCCTGCGGTTGTTTTATCGTACAGAGCAGTACTGGTTTTCCCCTCCAGACTGGACCTGGTTTGCGTCTGTTGTTTATGTACCACTCTATCATGTGATCGGAAAGTCAATCCACACCCACTGCTCAATTTCTTACGATGATGGTGCTTCATCGTATATGGTTTTGGTACCTCGTAGGTCCGATGGTCTTGCTCAGTATACTTGTCTGTGAAGGCCTGTGAGGATTCAGGTCGTTCAGAAACCCCTTAACTAGAGATTACCGAAGGAAGGAATCCCAAGCTGTCTGTATTCAAATGCCAAGTTCTCACTGCATGAGCCCTCCGTATCACACATAAGAACAATCACTACGTTCTTCAGGCCCATGAGGCCTGGCCCGTGAGGCATTTGTGCACCTTTTTGAAGGTCACACACACAATGGCAAGCGGCTGTGTCGTCCACAGGACCAAATGTGGAACTAGGGTATGTACAACTGATACCCGGATGGACACCCGCAGAGTATCTAGACGGATACCCACGGATGTATGCCCTCTGTCTCAGGAGGGACCCGTGAGGCAGACTGGATACTTGCCCAAACAAGCACATATGAAATGTCACCTCTCCAAGTACACATCGGACCTCTGGAGGAGTAGTCAATGTGTGCTTTTCTGTTCCAGCCTCAGTCAGTCATCAGACTGTGAGTGCCACTACAGATACAGATTTTTTTACCTGGCAAGTTTAAACAGGGTTTTTATCGTCCCCAAGTTAAAATGTGACCTCTCGGGGGTACCTAACTACGGTTCAAGTTACACTAAGACCACTGAACTGTACCGGGGTAGCGAGGGTCCGGAATCCACCAGAGGGCCACTACGGGAAGCCCAACCTTCCGGAGTAGGAAACCCAGGTGTCAGCCTTGACTGTGTGCCGGGACCGGAAAAGGAAGGTGGGGTACCGCAGAAGACCTGTAGCCGCAATCCCTTTGGGACGGTCTATGCAGGATTGAAATTGAGACGGACAAGGACTGAAAAGTCAGGGAGCAAAAACTGACCGGGAATTTTCAGTTAGGGAGAAAAATGCTCTTTCGCCCTTATATCAGGGACGCCTGGTGGGAGAGTATGGTCTCTTTTCACTTGAGTGAGGGTGCCATGTATCCTGAATGGAACCACCCTGTGTGTGTGAGTGTAACCCCTGCTCCTTGTTACCTTTTCAGGTGAAAGTGGTGTCATTTGGCAGTAGAATCAGGAAGCTGCTGCCTTTTTTTTGTAACGAGAGCGGTGGACCCTTCCTGATGCATTGTCAGTCATGAACGAGAGTTACTGATTTCCACCCGCCGGTCTAGCAGGAGTACACTCTGAGTCAGACAGGGTCTATCATATCAGATCTATTGTCTTTCCTATTGCCTTCCTCGGGCACGCCAGGGAGGATTGCAATGCTTGGTCACTATGTGGTGAAGTTACATGTTCACTGTACCACGCGTGATGGCGATGCGAGGTCAAGCGGGTCTAAGACCAGTGCTCACTCTGTCCACAGACTCCTAAACGTTTTTGTGGTCAAATTTGACCCATGTCCGTTGGTGCTACTGAAAAGAATTTTTTTTAATGGCAAACTTGCCTGGTACTGTAAATTTGACAGTGTTGCTTCAATTGTGGTGAAGGAGAAACATTGGCAACCTGCTACCTCGATGCTATCCCTGTGTTAACAAGCATCAGCACACATACATACAACCTACCTCTGCTCTTCCCTTCTCTCTGATCCTGTATCTGGATGAGGTTCAACGTGGTGGTTTGAATGTTAGGTCACTAGGTGTCTGGGTATGCAGGGAGACTCATGGTGCAGGAAGTTTAATTTTCTGCAACAGAAGCGATAGCTCTGAAGTCAACCATTTCCCTTACCCTTGCATGTCTGTGTTTCCTCTGGTTTCCACATTGTCCCTGCAATGCATAGTGCAGACGGCTCCAATGATATCAGTTGCTGGGATCATGTTTGCACAGCCACAGACTGATGGTGAGCCTGACCAAGGTCCTTGTTTTGGTAGAAGGTTCCATGTTTCCATTGGCACCGAGGGTGCCGAGATGGTGTGAGACTACCATTGGAGATTCGAGTGCTCGTTCTGGGGACAGTTAAAGCTAGTTGCTATTGTCACTTCATTTCCGTACAGAAATGCTACAGCTTACAGAAGTCCGACTGGGGGGGGGTCCTCCGCCCCCCACCTGATAGAGTGCATTTTGTGAGTCCTGATGGGGAAGGCGCCCCCCTAAGACACCCACAGTTTCGATGTGAGGTCTGGGGGGGAGTAAGAAAAAACAGATTTTCCTTAAGGGTGCGCCTACTTCAGATGCCGATTGATTACCGATTGTAGTTTATCCATAACTCTGTGAGGAGGAGTGCGTACTGCAGATCGCCGGGCTGAAGACCGCGATCTGGGAGAATTGACGTGTGTCGTCATTTTTCATTAAAAGATCTGATGAAGAGACAAGTTGTCGTTTCCCCGTAAATAGTTCTGACGGATTTGTCCCTGAGCTGATGTAAGGAGAAGGATTGTCAGTATTACTGTTGGCCGATTCAAGGGACGTCTCGCATGTTTCTGTACATACTCGCCGTCTTTCCCCGTGAATATGCTTTCTTTCACGTATCTCAGTGCATATCACATTTGCATACATGAGTGTAGTTTATCACACCACATTCTACCTTTCTCTTTGCAGCCATGAGGTGTTAAGGTGCATGGGGATTAGGACTAGGAGTAGTTTGCGTGTTGAAGGTACGATGTGAACCTTGTGGGAGACGAGTAGTAAGAAGCTTGTGCCACATGAGATGTACATAGTATCTTGTGCAAGCTACGATGGTGAACAATGGACTACGAGTCACACACGATATTGGTTTGGCATTTATGTGATCCATTGACACTATGCTTCGCGTCTTTGTTTAGCTAAAGCCTTTTGACTTGAAAGTTTTTATGAATCTTTTCGCAATTTTTGTAATGAAACAACACCCTGAAAACGGAGCCACATGGTGTTTTTCTTTGTTGCCCCGCCGTCATTGAGGTGCCCAATATGCTCTGGGCCGTCACTGTACAACGCCCCAAAGAGGGGAGCATGCTGCACGTTGGGAAGGGTTGCTGGGGAGCCCGCGAAGGGGGGAGCTCGCTCCGCCGGGCGCGTCTGAAGGCGGTACTGTCCGAAGCGGAGGGCCCGGACCCTGCCCGTGGCGTGGGCCCAATTGTAGATGGCCCGTTGCACGCCTTTCAGCCACCGATTCGGGGCGAGCTGGGGATCCACGGCTTCCCTGCAGAGCACGGAGTCCTGGAAATTGGCCGTGTCAGCCAGGGACAGGGCTACTGGGCCCAGGTGGTACTCCGGGGTGCGGGAGACCGTAGGGGGGCTGGGCTTGTCCAGCCGCATCACCGGGAAGGCGACGGTGAAGAGGAGGGGGACGTGGTGGTCGGAGAGGAGGGTACTCACCCAGTAGTGGTACGAGGCGATGGTGAACTGCGCCTCGCTATGGCAGGCGACTGTGTCGATGCGGGAGCGGGCGGCTCCCTTGAAGCAGGAGTACGTATCCTGCGGGAGCCGGTGAAGGGGCACTAAGTCCCTGAGATTGAAGGCTCTCAGGAAGGTGCGGTAGCCCGTATCCTCGGGGTGCAGGGTCCCACGATCTGCTGGCTGGGCCGCCGAGTCCGTGTCCGTGACAACCAGGATGGTTGCCGGGTCAACCAGGCAGGTGATCTCCCTCCAGATGGTGGCCCACCATCTCACATAAGGCTCCACGCCTATGCTGATCTGGGGGACATGGGCTGCCAGCACATGATGCCGACCCCATGGAGTGAGGACCTCCATGAAGAGGGCGTTGGCATCCTCCGCGCCCCAGAGGAGGGAAGCTCGGGTGGTAGTCCCGGTGCGGACGTATACTTCCAGGCCCGCCCCTGTCTTGCCCTGGGCAGGGAGCACGACTTGAGGGTCGTAGTCCTGGAAGGGGGAGCCCTCAGGGCCTGCCCGGGATCGAGCCTCAGCCAGGATGAGGAGGGTGGGGCGGCGCGCTGCCATGTGCAGGGCGTGTGCCAGGAGGCGCTGCTGGAGGTACCGGACCCGGACGTTGATCCACCGGTACCCCACGGTGTGCACGTCCTCCGGGCTGCGCTCAATTCTGGGTCTGCGAGGAGCTGGGGTGCTCCGGCTCTGGGTCCGGCTCTGAGGGAGCGGGTCCGCCCGGTGGGTCGGCGTTTTTGGCCGAGCCGCCAGCTGCCTCCTGGGCTGCCCGCAGGTCACGCCCGATGAGGCCAAACACCGTGGTCAGGGAGGGAGTCCCCGCTGGCCGTTCGCCCGTGAGCCTGGGGAGCACCCAGTCTCGTAGGGCCGGGGCCTGCGCCCCCAAGACCTTGAAGCCGACTGGCTTGGCCGGCTGGAGGGCCGGGGCGTAGCTGACCCACGAGGCGCTCCACCCCTTCCAGTCGGAGTCGCGGAGCTGCTGAGCCCCCAGGGCTGAGCGGACGACGACGAGTCCTCCCCGGGCCCTGTCGTAGGTGGTTCTGGCCACCATGGGCGTAGCGATGGCCAGGGGGTTGCCTCCGGGTGGGGTGGGGGTGGCCCTGTGATCCCCCAGGTCCATGCTCGCTGTGTCGACTGGGGTGTACTGGTCCCCGCGCTTGACGCAGGGTTGGACCGGGGGGGGGGGGGGTTGCCGGCGTGCCCCGGGCAACATGTACCGGGCACTGGCATACCAATACCAGGGCCCTGGTACCCGGGAAGACCGCCGGGGGCGGGGCTGGGGCAGACTAGGCATACACATATGCCATGGCCTGGAGCCACCACCCGGGGCGCGAGCCGCCCCTCGGCGCTGGGGTGGCGGAGCTGCACCCTCCCCTCCATCACGCAATACACCCTGAGCCCAAGTCCCGGCGGGTGAGGGGCCGGGATGGCATCTCCTTCCCAGCTGGAGAGGGAGAAAGAGGGGACTCCCAGGGTAAAGCCCACGAGCTGGAGCACCTCGCGGGTCCTTTTGGCATACTGGGCCAGGAGGGGAAGGAGGCCGTCTCCCTCCGGGGAATGGGGGCCGAGGAGGGGGTGGTGTCCTGGCCCGCCCCCCGCATGCGGCGTAGCACTGCCGACAGACGTTCGCTGTCTAGGAAGACAGCGACGTCCATCGCCCTGCAGGGGTTCACGTCATCCAGGGCCGTATCGGCGATGAGCGCGGCTAGGCGGGACTCGTGCGGGCCAACCTCGCCCAGCGGGCCGTCGGCGTAGCCGGCAGCCGGCGGTTTAGGGTTGTCATCTGACACGACCGCCGGCGGTAGGGGGTCCAGTGGGCTGAGGGCGTCCGCCTCATCATCCAGGAGGCAAGCCAGCTGAGTGCCCGTGTCCTGGGACGCATCCACATCGATGGGGGGGGGCGGAGGGTCATCCGCCGCGTGCGGAGTGGGAGTGTCGAGAGCGGGCGAGGACTCATTGGGCCCAAGCTCCCGTTCTCCTTCTAAGGCCGGTTCCGCAGCAGCCTCTTCTGCCTCCTGGGGGGCCTGCTGTGGGGGGCACTGGTCGCATGGGCTGGGGCGCCAGAAGCGACAGACTGCACACCAATCCAGGGTTGGCCCCTCTGGGGGCTGGTTCCTCGTCGGAGGAGCTGAGGCCTCAGCACCGTGGTGGGCCTGGGTGGCCAGGGGCTTGCTAGCGGGCGCCGGAGGGGGGGCCACAGGGGCCACTGGGGTGCTGGTGAGGGCCCGCTGGTGGGCCTCCTCCCGGCAATCTGTGCCGGAGACGTCGTGGGACATTTCATCAGTTGCAACATCCGAGGGGCCGGGTCGGGGGGGCTCTGCGCCGGCATGCCCAGCAGCCGGTTGGCCGGGGTCGCTAGGGGTCCCGGCAGCCGCCCGGATACGCCGGCTAAGCCGGCTGGTAGGGCTACTGGCGGCGGCTTGCGGCCGCGCAGGTGAACTCATCCGAGCTGCTGTGATCCCTTGACTTTGTCCAGGGGCTGCTCCGCCATCGGGCAACGCTGCGTCTCCTTCCTGGGAGAGGGGCGCCTGCTGCGCCTCAGGGTGCGTCAGGAGGGGGCGTTGGGTCGAGGGGCGGCTGGCGCCACCGAACGCGTTGGTTGTCGGTGCTTGGGCGGGCTCCTGCGGCCCTGGATGCAGCACCTGCTGCAGTCCGCTCACGGCATCGGCTATGAAGCGCCGGACGTCGTCCTCCGTGAGGGAGGGGCGGTCCACGCCCGGGGGGGCAGCCCCGGCGGACAGCGTGTCGTGCCGCCTCTTGCCCTGGGCGTCCCGCTGCATGTGCACGGTCAGGTCCCGGACGACACTTTGGCTCACACAGTGGACGGCCGCCGGCAGGCGGCCAGGCGGGGGCGCTACTGTACCCAGGGCAGCGCTGACTACCGCACACGCCGCCAGCGCCTGTGTGTGGGCGCGGAAAGTCAGGTACCCGTGGTTTTCTCCTCCATAAAAAGCCTTCGCCACCCCTTCCGCCCCATCCAGCCACAGGAAAGGTCCGCCAGGTGACGGCAGGACCACCCTGCGGGGAGGCGCTGGATGTGCAGGACGGTCGGCGGGTCCGTGGTGCGGGGCTGCTGAGGGGCTTGCATTGCCCCGTTCAGGGGGGCGTAGCCCGGGCCCCCGAGCCCTGTGGTGGTCTGTGTGATACCAGTACGGTGCTTCTGGGGCGTGCGGGGGACGCCGTCCTGCGGCAGCCGTGCCTGCTGTGCACGGGGGACCAGGAGGCCCGGCATCGTTTGGTTCCCTGCTAGAGTGTGCACCGGCAGCCTGTGCGGGGTGCCCGCAGGCGACTGCGCCGCAGGCTGCCTGCCCTCCTTGTTGTTGCGCGGACGCTTGCGCGGGGGTTTGTCCCTCGGGACATGCGGGGGTTGGGCGTCGGGAGCCGTACGGGGCTCCCACTGCGGCCGGCGCCCCGTATCTGGCGCTTCAAACTGCAGGCGTCTAGCGCTATCTGGGCTTGGGGAGCGGCGCCGGCGCCAGTCATCGGGGCGCCGCCACTCCTGGCCCGGCCCGGGGGCTGAGCTGCGTCACGACGGGAGCGGTCATCCCGGCGGTCGGAGGTATGGTCTCTTTCTCTAGCGGTTGGGGCTCGGTGTCCGGAGGAACGCTCCTCGGACGGGCGCTGGTAGTACCGCTCCGGGGAGCAGTAGGGCCGGTAGCTCGCCGTGCGGCCATCTCTACCGCGGCTTGTACGGCCGTGGCCCCGGCGATCGTCGCGTAGGTCCCGCCAGGGGGAGGGAGACCTGCGGTAGGTCGTGCCCTGGGGCCAGCGTGGCGCCTCTGTAGGCACTGGGGGGAGGCGGTCCTCCTTGGGCACCGTCTCCCTCACTGGTGACAACAGCAGTGCCGGCGTCGCCTCGCCGACCGCTTCGGGGGCAGGGCCTTGCGGCGCCGGGAGCGCCCTCTGCGCCGTCTCCTTAGGGGGTGGGGGATTCTTGGTGCGGCGATCCAGGCCTGCCACGTGGCCCCGTAAGTAGGCCAACTCCAGGTCGCGGTGGTCCGGGAATGGCACAGCCGGGAGCGGCGGGGGCGGCGGGGGGGGCGGGGGAAGCCCATACCGCGGCTCCTGCAGGTAGTAGGCGGGGGACGCTGGCTGGGAGTGGACCTCTTTGAGCGACTGGTGGGGTGTGTATGGAACGTGGGTATAGTGGGGGAGGGGGAGGGCGGTATACGCTGGGGACCCCGCGGGGTGTGGTGCAGGCGGGCCTCCGGGGATAGGAGGGCGCTGCACGTAAGGGGTTGCTGGCGTCGACGGGAACATGTTGTGTCACTGGGCTGCAGAGCGAGAGCAGGCAGTTGCGGCCGGAGGCCCATGCATGGGCACTGCGCATCTCTTCCTCCAGGTCGCCCAGTGCTTAGGCGCCGGCACCTGCTCTCGCTTGCACGTTGGTGGCCTTTGGCGGCCGGCCTTACGCGCCCGTACACTAGCATCTCGCTGGAAACGCGACCCTGCGTGCTGTACGTTGGCCGCTTCTCTGCACATTCGGGTACCTTGGTCCGGGGGGGGGGAATCTGTTGCGGGGGGGGGTCGCACCTCCCCGTCTACCGGGTACACCTGGCCCGGGGGGGAGCAAGGGGGGCTTAGCCCAGTGGGGTGGTCGGGGCATCCTGCTAGGCCCGTGGGGGGGCATCACCCTCTAAAGACCGGCCTTGGGGGGGACGGCAAGTCCAGCCAAACGGGTAGTCGGAGCCCCCCGCAAGGCCCATGGGGAGCCATCTTCCCTCCAAAACCGGGCGCACAGGCCCGGGGGGGGACGGGGAGTTCAGCCCAGGGGGTGGTCGCGGGATCCTGCAAGGCCTATGGGGGGCCACTACCTTCCGAGGACCGGGCGCACTGGCCTGGGGGGGACTGGGAGCCCAGCCAAGGGGGTGTTCGGAGCCTCCTTCAAGGCCTACGGGGGGCCATTTTTGCCAGAGAACCGGGCGCACCGGCCTTTGGGGGACGAGTAGCCCAGCCCAGGGGGTGTTTGGAGCCTCCTGCAAGGCCAATGGGGGCCATCCTCTTCAGAGAACTGGGCGCACCGGCCTGGGGGGGACGGGGAGCCCAGCACAGGGGGTGTTCAGAGCCTCCTGCCAGGCCCATGGGAGGCCATTTCCTTCCGAAAACCGGGCGCACCGGCCTGGCGGGGACGGGGAGTCCTGCCCACGGGTTGCTCGGAGCCTCCTGCAAGGCCAATGGGGGCCATCTTCTTCAGAGCACCGGGCGCACCGGCCTGGGGGGGACGGGGAGTCCTGCCCAGGGGGTGTTCGGAGCCTCCTGCAGGGCCTATGGGGGGCCGCCTTCTTTAGAAAAAAAACCGGGCGCACCGGCCGGGGGGGGACGGGAATTCCTGCCCAGCGGGTGTTCCGAGCCTTCTGCAAGGCCTACGGGGGGCCTCCTTCTTCAGAGAACCGGGCGCAACGGCCCAGGGGGAACGGGGAGTCCTGCCCAGGGGGTGCTCGGAGCCTCCTGCAAGGCCAACGGGGGGCCATCTCCTTCAGGCAACCGGGCGCACCGGCCTGGGGGGGACTGGGAGTCCTGCCCAGGGGGTGTTTGGAGCCTCCCGCCGGGCCATCTTCTTCAGAGAATCAGGCGCACCGGCCTTGGGGGGACAGGGAGTCCTGCCCAGGGGGTGTTCGGAGCCTCCTGCCAGGCGGATTGGGGGGGCACCTTCTTCAGGGAACCGGGCGCACGGGCCTGGGGGGGATGGGGAGGTCAGCCCAGGGGGTGCTCGGAGCCTCCTGCAAGGCCAATGGGGGGCCATCCCCTTCAGAGAACCGGGCGCACGGGCCTGGGAGGGACAGGGAGTCCTGCCCAGGGGGTGTTCAGAGCCTCCTGCAAGGCTTGTGGGGGGCCATCGTCTCCAGAAAACCGGGCGCACCAGCCTGGGGGGGACGGGGAGTCCTGCCCAGGGGGTGTTCGGAGCCTCCGGCAGACCCGTGGGGAGCCACCTTCCTTTAAGGCCCCCCACCCCTGGTCCCACTACGCTTGGCAGCAAGGCGGTAGGACAGCAGTATCGGGGGTCATAACCCCGGGGTAGCAGTATCAGGGACTCAAGGTGAGTCCTCTTAACCACGAACAACCCCAAATACCGCCGGGGCTTAACTCCCGAACGTAACGGTATTTGGGGCCCCCGTGGGCCTTATAAGCCCAAGGAGTGTACTGAGGCGTGGCTACCAGCACTTAAAGTCGGGCCTGTCATACCCATTTCTTGGCTCGCCTCAGTACGGCCGGTCGGGTCTGGTTCTGGGAGTTGCGCACTGAGCTGGCCCCTGGGGGGGGGGGCATTTACCCGGTTAAGCATTAATTACGGCAGTAGGCACTATTCATTACATTAGGTAATTACGCAGCGCATTTGTTTACCCCGCAGACATGCCCCTTCCAGTGGTGCGCTCACCTTTGAAGCTGCCTTTGAGGGATCAGGGGCTGTTACCCCTCCCGGACACCCTCCCTGGAGTAAGAAAAAGTCACTGCCATGTCTTTCTTGGAGGGCTTGATCCAGGCCAAGCCCCCCTTAAAACCCTTTTGTTGAGGCTAAGACTAACCTAAGTATTTTTATCTCTCTTTTGAAGCCTAAAGTACACTTTCTCAAAGTAACTAGGGTTGTAGCCCTAGCCACTCATGAAGTTCACCCCTACCACTCAACTGAGCGGAGGTATCTTCCTTCATGGAGGATATACCGAAATAAAATAGGCATTCCATGCCTTAGGCCTTGGAGGTTAAGCCTAGTGGTCTCCCACCCCAAGACCCCTATACTCAATTGTTTCTACCACTTATTGTGGTTCTACGTTTTAACTGTTTCTGAATTCAGTTGCTTGACCAAGTCATATTCTGTGTCTGGCCTGACACCTATGCCCCATATTCCTAACCAGCACCATTACACCCAAAACAGTGCACATGAAGTGCTTGATGCTATCTTTGAGGCTAGAGTCAGTCCAGTTTTCATATAGAATCTTTTGTATTATTCATTTGTGATTGAATCTTTGTGTTTATACCTGCTTTGTCTTTCTGCAGCCCTTCTGTGTTACACTGGATCTCAAACTATTCATTGATTCGATCCACATCCTGTTCTTGCTCTACTTGCTCCTTTGGCTTTGGGATTTCACCATCACAAACCTGCAGGATTTCATCAAAATCCATAGAGCACCAATCAAGGACATCTTTCCGGTAGCAGACGCAAACCCTGAGAACTTTTCGAACCGACTCTGAGCAGAAGCACAAGAAAAACACACTGAACATGTCCTACCGAACCTGGCCGATCAGAAGTGTACAAGTCCAACTATCTCACCCAGTGAGTGAACCGCCACTCAGAGCAGCATCTGGGTCTCAGGAAGATCCAGAGCACAGAAGGGCGGAACTAAATACGCCCGGAACAATCCCATTAACCATGGAAGCCTTAGCGGCCCATGGTGAAGACAGCCTGCAAAGGCTCTGCAGGCGTGTCGAAGCTTCCATCGCCCGGTCGCCTTGACCAGTTTCGTCTTCTTCCGAACTTGGAGTTGGTCCTGAAGAACAAGAGGACCTACGAAGGAGGATGGACGAGTTCATGCTCGACGAAGAGTACCACCTTTCCACGTAGAAGTAGATGGAGGACTACCTCTTGATGCTCTCGGGTCGCCGCCCCAAACTGAGATGGGCTCCTTCCTCTATTCTGGGCCATCTACAGACATAGCGGACACAGTATCACTACCGGGACGACCGAGAGTACACGAACACCCGGGAGCAAGGCATCCAGACCTGCCGATAATGGATCCACCTCGCTCAGAGCCCACCGATTAGGCTCTGGATTGTACGGCCGAACTATTGGCCAAACTTCGATCCGGTTTGGAAGACCCGGATGTGACAGCTCTGTCGGAGGCTGTCAAGGCTAAATTGGGTATCACTGAACCCTTACCCAAGCCAGCGCCACTCTCACCTTCACCCGGATTGAGCACGTTGGCTGATGATCTGAAAAGATCAAGGGTGTCCAGGTTGCTACCTAAGGTAACTTGCCCCAGCCCTTTTTTATCCTCGCGCCAGGACAGTCCCTATTGCTGAACTACAGGACGTGCCGGTGACCTAGACTGAGAAAAGAGGGCTGTCAGCCCTGGCACCTCTTGCCGGCGTATCACCTTCTGGCCTAACTCCGGGGGCCGGGAAGACGGGCAGACCTATTGCCCAGGCGAACATCCAGCTGGAACTGCCGGAGTTGGACGCCAAAAATCTGCCCGAATGGGCAGAAGAATTTGCTGAGTTTCTTTTGCTGACTGGCCAATCCCATGTGGATGTGGCCACCAAATGCTCACTGCTGAAACGCTCATGCAAAAAGAAAATTTTGCAAAAACAGATGAAACAGATTGTGAAAACCTGTTCCACCTGGGTAGAGGTACTCCAAAGACTGAAGAAAACATTCCCAGTCTATGAGACTGACCTCAGTGTACGCACACAGATAGAGGAGCTACCTATGCTCCCTGAGGTTCCTTCCGCTGCGCGAGTTTCTGAATACGTGTGCGACCTGGAGTTCCTGTTTTCACGAATGAACGTGGGCTCCTACGGAGCCACTGAGCCCCACCTGTGGCTCATGAGTAAGATCCCCCAACGTACGTGGGATGATTGCCGCTCTACCTCTGAGAGGAAGAGTCGGACCCACTCGTACGATGAACTGGAGGACCTTCTGATCGAGCTAGCTCCTGAGAGGGAGAATGATTCGCACATGGAGAAATTCCTCAAGAAGCACTTCGGTCGAGGAGGTAACCCCACCCCTGAACGTGGCGAAAGGAAAGGGCCTGAAAATCCCACTAACGCCAACCAGGGAGGTGGTAAAGGAAGGGGTCACCTACGTGCCATCAATGAGGTTAAACCTGATGCAGGTACACCCCCTCTGTTCTACTGCAAACCTGTCAATGACAAGGGGGGGCCTTGTCATGCCCCTGACTGCGATCAACGCAGTAGCTGTATGCTGCAGATGAAACGACAGCAGCATACCGAGGATGGGAAACCTGTGACCCATCAGGATCATTTCAGGTGTACCATCACCTGTGGCTATTGTGGCAAACATCGTCATTACGAAGACGAATGTCACATAAAGAAACGCGAGAGTGATAAACTCAAGCGGCAGGAGGCTGAACGCCAGAAGACCCAAACACCCACCAAAAACCCTCAGAATGGGGATAAAGGTGGTAAAGGAGGTGGCAAGGGGGGTGGCAAAGGTGGACCCCCTAACCCCGAGAGGCGCTAATCAGCGCCCGTTGCTACACCCCCTCCTGCTGCTACACCCCCTCCTGCCGCAGGTGATCCCAAGAAGCGCCCACAGGGGGATAACGCTACCCTTGAGGGGAATAACTCCAAGAAGAGGCGATTGGCCTGGATGGCCAGGTCCCTCATAGCTGCAGGGGTGGATGTCAGGTTCCCTGATAAGGAGTAGGGGGGCGGCTCCGAAGAGGAGGACTTGGTTTTCTGGATCCTCGTGAAAATCGGGGATCAAGTTTTTCGAGCGGTGCTTGACACCGGTGCAACACTTTCCATAGTGGCCCGGCGCCTGCTAAAGACTTTCAAGAAACCTAAGACCGTGGCCATAAGAGTAGGGGATGGGCGTACCATACATTCCTTTGGGGGGGGGTTGATGTGACTATATGCCTGGGCGAGGAAACCGTGACCCAACACTGCAGAGTGCTGG
Source organism: Eutreptiella sp. 'Long Island Sound 2002' (assembly GCA_964036045.1). Lineage (NCBI taxonomy): Eukaryota > Euglenozoa > Euglenophyceae > Eutreptiales > Eutreptiaceae > Eutreptiella > Eutreptiella sp. 'Long Island Sound 2002'. The sequence goes on from OZ038381.1 coordinate 60,823,487, forward strand.
ACACGGACGCCTTTGACATCGTCATTGGTACAGACTTCCTACGAAGAAACCCCCAGGTAAAAATGCTGTCTCTCCAGCGCCCCAATTCTTTGCATTGCGACTTTGGCAGTGGGCTGTTCTCCGTACCTTTGGAGCTGTCAGCACGAGAAGAGTCTGGGCTGCGCTACGCATCCAAGACTAACTATCGTACTGAAAACTACCAATTGGCCCGTCACGTTCTTGAAAATGGACTGGCGGCCCTTCAGGTAAACCTGGATGAGATCCAGGTGGATTTGTTTGGGAGCCAACACCAGCACATCATACAGTTGTACTGCTCGAAACAATTGAACAATGCTTTCCGTTTCTTCTGGAAAGCAATGGCCCTAGCGTATGCTAACCCTCCCTTCTCCCCGCTCGCGAAGGTTCTAACCAAAATCGCTTATGAGGGAGGAAGGGTTGTCATGTGCACCCCTGACTGGGGCTGCTGTGGTGAACATGCTTACTGGCGCCGTATGCTAGATCGAATGACCGTGGGAAGAGTGCAACTCCCCGACGGCCCCATCTTTGTGCCTGAGGACTCAGACACAGCTATGCAGGCCCCTGAGTGGGCCAGTGTCCTGTCCATCGTTGATGGATCTCTCAATCCTGTACCCCTGTGTGACCTACACCAGGTGTTACTGAAAGAGGTCATGTCCAGAAATCGTGGCCTGACCCTTTCTGATCTCAAAAATAGATCTCCTGCGCACCTATCTGCCACACTTACAGGGTGTGAGTCTCCCGATGGCTATCCGGAACCTGCTGCTGTAAAGGAGGATGCTGACGACCAACTGTCTGAGATGGCCAGCATTATTCCTCCTGTCGATCCCAGTTGTGTTGACCTACAACACAGTGCCTTCCTAGCCCAGCTGTTGCTGGAGGAGGTAGATCTAGAGTCAACCTCTGAGCCCGCTTCCCCTGTTGGGAAGCTAGTGCTACACATGCAGCCTATGCACACAGGTGAGCCCGTGGCCCGGATTGCTGATGCTCTGGCGCGGCCTGCTTCTAATAACATGCCATTGTCCGAGCATGACACTCAGGAACTCCGGCGGCTGTTGTACCTGAAGGCCGAAGGTATTGAGCGCCAAGAGGGGCTGCAATACCTCAGACAGACCTGGAAATCCTCCATCCTGTCTGAGGAGGACGATGATTCCTATACGCTGCCTGATCCTGAGATACCGCAAGTGTATTCTCTGTACTATGGGCAGCAATGTCCCCCTGAGTGGGACGATGGTTCTGTGCCTGCCGAAACTGCTGATTGGCAGAAAGAGAAAGAAAGTGGAAAGAGCAACCTCCATGCTGAGGAGGATTTCCTGCAGAAACTTGAGAGTCTTAACCTCGACCCCCGGCTGAAGAAACTGCTGATAACCTATGAGAAGGTATTCGGCGCCTTGCGCCCCCCCCTCTCTTCTAAAAAACCGGTCCAGATGGACCTGAAACTGAAACGTGAATTTCAAAAGATGCAAGTCAGGCGTCGTCCCTCTCCCGCTCCACAGGAACATGTTGAAGAAATTGAGCGCCAGATCCAGGAATGTATTGATGCTGGCCTCGTAGAAGAATATAAGAAGGGGGACTACCCCCATCACTGCAGTCCCTGTTTCCTGGTTGCCAAACCAGGGTCGACTGCCCTACGACTGGTTGTTGACTATTGTGAGGTAAACAAGAAAACCCAGAACCACTCAGGGAGTATTCCTAACATGGAAAGTACCCTGGAGCGTATTGCCAAATGCAGGTACAAGACCAAAATGGACAAACACTCTGGTTTCTGGCAGGTGAACCTAACCGCAGCGGCTCAGGAGCTGCTGGCTTTTATAACCCCTAAGGGTCGTGTCTTTAAGTGGAAGGTTATGCCTTTTGGGGTGGCTAATGCCCCAGCGCTCTTCCAAGAGCTAATGCACAAAATTTTGTACATACTGAGGCGCAGGCCTCTAGTACAGGAGTTGATTTCTCGGGGGGCAGGAATGGAGGCCCACATCAACGACGTGAGTTTGGGTACTAATACCGAAGAGGACCACGTCCTTCTCCTCCGTGAATGTTTCATTGTTTGTCAAGAAAACCATCTCCGAATCAAACTCGAAAAATGTGAGTTTATGAAAGAGGAGATGGAATATTTGGGTTTCGACGTGGGCTATGGTTGGTGGAAACCAGCCGCGTCTAAGATGCAGCCCCTACAGGACATGCAGATTCGCGATGACCCTAAGAAGGGTCTACACGACGGGAGGAGTTTTGTGGGCGCCTGTAATTTCTATCGGCGTCACATCCACAATTTTACTTACTCCTCTGCCCCCCTCACTGACCTAATCAAGGACACTACTCCCTGGAGGTGGACCGCCAGAGAGGAAGAGTGTTTCCAGGTGTTGAAGAAGAAAATTGCCTCCTCCAACTGCCTGGGAGTACCCCGCCCTAAGGGCGAGATAGTCCTGATCACTGATGCCAGTGATGCAGGGGGGGGTGGTACGATCTACCAATGGCAGGAGCTTAATCCCGCTGAACTAACCCACTGCCATTATCGTACTAGTGGACTGAACCGTGATGGTTCGTTGAAACATGACTATCCTACCAGTGAGTGGCGGCTGGTGCCACTGGGACACTGGAATTAAAAATGGAACCAAGCGCGTTCCAATTACAGCAGGTAGGTAGGTAGGTAGGTAGGTGCACTCAGTCGCGGAGAGGCGCCCCTTGGTTCCCCCTGGCGTCGCCCTTGTGACCAACAGGAAGAGGCTCCGCGCGTGAAGAGGGGAGGCGGCTTACATCCCGCTAGACCTGACTGTTGGCCCCCAACAAAGCGGCCCCGGGCATCACGGGGAGGGCTGATCGCCGCCAGCGTGACGTGCTTGTCTCGCCGGGAGGGTGTGCCCCCGTGCTTGCACACGTCCCCTCCTTTGGGCGGAACCCTAGAGGTTCACCGGACTTCCTGGCGTATCCCGTTCCCAAGACATGCATGCACGTTCTTGGTACTAGGGTTCCGAGGCGCTTGGGTGTCGCACGCTCCGCCTCGAGTCCCAAAGCAGCGCAGGCCTTAGCATGCAGCCTTACCCCCGGTCTCCGGATCTCCTTTGGCCGGGTCACCTGCATGGCACGGGCTGCCTCAGTGCCCGGGCTGTGGGCACTGGGTTTCCTACTGTTGTGCGGCGTTTGTGTTTGGGTCCGGTTGGCGGTTGGGTGTGGGTTTTGTTAACCCCGCCAGTCCTGGCTGGGGTCTTGGGTGGGTGTGTTTGGGCACGGTTTGTGGTGTTGTCCCTCTAGTGTCGGCTGTTTGTGGTGTTCGTGGTTCGGGTTCGGTTTCGGCCTGCTTATGGGACGTGTGTGGTTGTGTGGGCGCCCCGCTTGCCCCCCGCTGTTTCCGGTTTCGGCGTGCGGTGTGGGCGTGTGTGCTGGGCCCGGGTCTCGGCTGTGCCCAGCCCTTCTTGGCCGGGTTGTCGGGATGTGATTGTTGCGTTTTTTTTTTCCTTTTTTTTTTTTCCTGTCCCGGGCTTTTTGGTCCCTGTCTTCCCATCCCCTTTCTTTCAGGCTGGGCTGCTGGCTCTCTTTTTTTTTTTTTTCTGCTTGTTTCGGTGTCCCTTTTCCCGGTGGGCTACTGTTCCTGGCTTGGTGTTGCCGGTTTTGGCCGGGTGGTCCCCCTGTGCCTCTTTGGGGGTCCTGTCTTTGGTGCCTTCTGGGCGGGGGGTTTGGCCGCCTCTGGTGGTGTTGGCGGGCGTTTTGGCGGCTGTCGGCTGTTTTTGCGCCTTTTCCCCCTCCCTCCTCCCTTTTTTGGGGGGGGGGGGCTTGCCTGTTCCTCCCTCTGCCTTCCCTGGGCTGGTGCACGCACTGGCCGGCATTCAGTGTTGTCTTCCGGGCTGCTGTTTTCAGTTGCGTTCTGTGTGGCCGCGTTCCGGCCCCATGGGTCGGGTGGGCTATGTACACGGTGGGGTCGGCGCCCCTTTTTGCCGGGTTAGGTCCTGGCTCTGCCAGCTGGGCGGCTGCGCCAGGCGGCTGCTTGTGGTTCTGGGTTAGGGGGCTGGGGTTGTGCGTGTCCTTTCCCCTCTGCGGTGACGGTTTTAACCTTCTGGGTCGTCCGCCACTGTTGTTGCCAGGCGCGCTGTGGCCCCGTGTGTGGCCTGCGGTGCTGGTGTGTGGCGTGCTGGTGCGGCGCCTTCCAGGGTGTGCGCCGGCTGGCTTCGGTTAGTCCTTCAGGTTAGGGTCAGTTGTGTCGTGTTGTACCGCTCTGTGCCGCGTCGCGTCGCGTCGTGCTGTGGCGCGTTGCACTGTGGCGCGCTGTGGTGCGGTGTGCCGTGGTCTCGCGTGTTGCCGCGGTGGGTCAGTGGAGGTCAGCCTGGCCTGTGTCGTAGTGCGGAGTGCGGGCCGGAGTGTGGCTGGCTGGTGGCTGGGGGGTGCGGTTAGGTGTGGGTGTCTCGCTGGGTCCGTGCTGTGGGGGCTTGGGCGTGCCGCATGGGCTGGTGGGTCGGGTAGGTCGTTCGCGTGACGGTCCGTGGGGTTGCCCTCCCTGGGGGCCTGTGCCTTGGTCCCGTGTCCTCTGGGGGTTTCGGTCCCTAGTCCTGGTCGCCGTGGCCGTGCCTTCGTTCTCTTCGGGTGCCTGTGAGGTGGCCCTTGTGGCGGCCGGGGTCGTCGCCTGGCGGTGAGGGCGTGGTGGTGCGCCGTGCGGCGGCTTTCCCTGCGGCTTCCTCTGTGGGTGTGGCCCGTTCTCCCCGTGTAGGTGTGCCCTCCATTCTCCGTGTGGTTTCCGGTGGCTGGTGGGTGTGCGCTGGTGTGATCCGCATGGCGTCTGATGCTTGCTTCGGTGGTGTTTGTTGGGGGGTGCGCCCCCGGGTGTCGTGGGGTGTTTGGTGGGGGTGGGGCGGCGCTGGTCCCCCTGTCGTGGTATGCCCTTCCTGGGTGTGGGTCGTGGCGCCTGCCGTGGTGCCCTTTTCCTCCATGCCTTGGTCCCCGCTCCCGCCCCTTCCTGGTTCTTGGATGGTTTCCTGCCCCCATGTGGTGTCTCTTCCGGCGTCCTGTCCCTGTGGGTGCCTGCCCTCACTTGGGGACCCTCCGTGTCCTCTTGCCTGAGTGCTCCTTGGTGTCCCTTGCCCTCCTCTTGCCCTTGTCCTTCCCCTTCCTGGTGTGGTGGTGGCGGGAGGGGCGGGGTTGGGAGGGGGTGCCGGGAGCCCAGGCCTTGGGGTGGGTGGCCTGGAGCCACTGGCGGAGGGCTTGGGGGGTGTAGGGGGGGCGGAGGCCCTGGACCGCATCGCGGAGGAGGGCCTCCCATGCCGCTTGCGGCATGATGGCCTCCGGGGCGGCCTCACTGGCGTTTGCGGGGGTGCGGGTGCGCACCTGCTCGAAGGTATGCACCATGTGCACCCCTTCGTACCTTCCCGCTCCCCCGGCCCACTTCACCCAGCGGCGGAGCTCCTGCAGAGCCGGGGGAGACCACCAGGCGAGGTGGGCGGGGGCCTGGGGGGGGGAGGGGTCCGTGCCCGGGGTCCTGGAGCGGCGGGGGGAGGACGTTGACATGCGGTGGTGGCGGGGGTGGCGGTGCCTGGGGGAGCGGGAGCGGCGGTGGCGGGGGCTGGGGGTGGAGGACGGGTACGGGCGGAGGGGGGAACGGGAGGGGGAGGTGGACATGGGGCGGCGGTGGCGCGCTTGGTGGTGTCCGGGGGAGCGGGACTGGTGGTGGCGGGGGCTGGGGGTGGTGGATGGGTAATGGCGGCGGGGGGAACGGGGAGCCTGGCGGGGCGTGTGGGGGGAGGGGGAGGTGGACTGTGGGCGGCGGTGGCGTGTCTGGCGGCGTCGGGGGGAGCGGGAGCGGTGGTGGCGGGGGCTGGGGATGGGGGTCTTGTATGGCCGGTGGGGGGAGGGGGAGGTGGACATGGGGCGGCGGTGGTGCTCGTGGTGGTGCCCGGGGGAGCGGGAGCGACGGGAGAGGGGTCTGGGGGGGTCGTGGTGGCACCTGGGGGAGCGGGAGCGGCGCGAGTGGGTGGTGGAGGCGCGGTGGGAGTGTAGGCGCCGTGGGCGGGTGTGCCGTGCGAGGGGGGAGCGGGAGCGCCGCCGTTTGCGGGACCGGGCCTCATCGCTCGAGTCGGGCCAATCAGGGGGCGTCGGCGGCCCCTGGGGGGCTTCGCGTGGTGCCGCCTGGTACTTGGGGGGGGGGGGGGGGGGGTCCCCCGTCGTCCATGGATCCGCCACGTAGGGGTGTGGTGGCGGCAGCGGCTGGTGGTATGGGTCGAGTGAATGTCCTTGGCGGGGTTGGGCCCGGGGGGCCCCTTCGGCGTGGACGTGGTGGCCGGGGGGATAGGGATACGGTTCCTGGTACGGGGGGAGGGTGGCTGGTACGGGAGGGGTGGCCCCTGGCGGTAGGTGGGGTATGCGGCTGGAGCGCTCGGTGGCTGCCATCCCATTCGGTGGTGCTGTTCGTGCACGGGGGGTTGTGGCCCGGTGGGGTAGGGCGGTGGGCAGTGGTAGTGGTGGGGGTGGTGATGGTAGTGGTGGTGTTTGGGCCGCTGGTGGTGGTGGTTTGGGTAGTGGTGGGGTTGGTGTTGCGGGGTTTGGCCCATGGACCCCTTGTGGGTTTTCCGGTCCCCCTTGTGGTGGTGGGGGGTTGGGCATCGTCGGCAGTCCCCGGGGCTGCTCTATGTGGTGGGCAGGGGGGGCGGGTCAGGGGCCGGGCTTGACGGTGACGGTGGTCGAGGGGTCCCACGTCCCTGGGTCGGTTTGGCCGGCGGTGGTGGTGGTTTGTGGCAGATGGATGACGGGGCGCTTGGTGACAGGGATGCAGATGAGGGCTTGGACGGGGTCGTGCTGGGTGGCCGCCTCTGCGGTGGTGGTGGGTGCCGGTGGGGGGGGGGCGTGGGTTGCGGTGGGTCGGGGGTCCTGGCTTGGGTGAGGGCTCGGGTCGGGGTGGTGTCGGCTGAGTTTGTGTCGTTGCGTTTGTGGTGTTGTGTGTGCTCGCGTGGGCGCCGGCTTGGGTTTGGGGTCGGGTTCGGGGTTTGGGGTCCGGTTCCAGGTTGAGGAGTACCTCTGTCTGGAGGTGTGAGGGCGCCGTTGTCGGGTCGGGGGTCGTCCCGGTGCGTTACCGGCGCGCCTGAGTCGCCTGTGTGGGGGTTGGGGGGTCGGTGCGTGCGGCCGCGGCTTTGGCTTTTGCCGTGGCCTTGAGGATGAGGGCAGCAGGGAGGGGGGGGTCGGAGGATGAGGTGGAGGAGGTGCACGAGGCTGAGGATGAGGAGGAGGTGGTCGACGCGGGTTGGGCTGTGATGCGGGCGGGCTTGCGGGCGGCGGCTTCTGCTGCGGCCACGGCGGGGAGGATGGAGGGCATGTCCTCGGGCTGTAGGTTGGGGGCGGGCGGCTGGGGGGGCCCGGTTGTGACCTGGCGGCCCGGCGGGCCGATCTGGTCGGCAGCGGCGGGGGAGGGAGGCGCGGGGCTGTGGCCTTCTCCTTCTAGGCTTGGCTGGGTCCGGGTCCTGCAATGTGAGAGGTTGTGTGGGTTGGCGTCCGCGGGGGGGAACACTTCGCGTGGGCTGCATTCAGGGGCCGGGGGGGGTGGGCCTGGGTCTTCTGGGGTGTGTGCGGGGGGCGTGGGCGGGCCACTGGGTGGGGTGGGCGTGCCGCGGGGCGCAGGGCTCCTCTCGGCGGGTGTGTGTGGGTTGTCGAGTGTGGGGGCTGGTGAGGGGTGTCCGGCGGGTGGGTGTGTGGCGGGCGTGCGCTGGTGTTCGGGCGGGTGGGGGAGGCCCGTTCCGCGGGGCCCGGGGGTGCGCGCGATGGTGGGCGTGTGTCGGTCTCCGGTTGAGCAGCGAGAGGGGAGGGGCATGGGCGGGGATTGTGCGGTGGGGTGTGCTGTGTCGGTGTATGTGTGTGCTCGCGGCGGCGCGCTTGCGTGGCCAGTTGTAGGCCAGGCGGTTTGGAGGAGAAGCTTGCCGTCTTGTGCTGCCGCGGCAAGGATTTCGCAGACGAGCTTGCGTATCTGGTGGACCTCTTGGTCAGTGGTGCAAAAGGGGGTATGCTAGCTTTGGGCTAAGACCCGCGCGGTCGAGGACCCTGTGGATGGCGTGGTACCCGCAGGTGAGGGATTGCTGCGGTCTGGGGGGGGGGGGGTTGGTCGTGCGTCCGGGCCCGCCTCGACTTGTGTGTGGGCGGTGGGGATGGCACAAACCCAGGGCACGGTCCCCGTGGGTGGCCAGCGGCGCTGGATCCAGTGGGTTAGGCAGAGCATGGCCAATCCCAGGTGGTAGCCTGCCTTCCCTGAGGTGATTTGTGCCAGGGCGCGGGCTGGGGGCTTGTCCACTGGCTGGAGGACGCCCCTGAGGACCCTGTGCTGGGTGTTGGGGTCCCCTACTGCCCCTGGTGGGGCGGTCTCTGGGGCGAACATGGTGTCTGTCCCCTGGATGAGCCATTCCGGGACGGGGGACGTAGCCGTAGCGGCTATCACGTAGTAGTGGCCGTGCTCGAGGACTGTAACCCAGACCTCCGGCGGGGGATGGTCACTGTCTGTAGGTGGGGGGGGGAGGTCGTCGTCTGGGGTGCGGAGGCCGGCAGCGCGGAGGGCGGTGTCGCGGGTTGGTGCGGTGGCCTGTTCCCATTGCTCCGGGCGGTTCGGGTCCGCTGGGTGGTCCGTCTCCGCTGGGGCCCGTGGTAGGCGTACGGTCCCTTGACCCGTGACGTTGATGCCGGTGTCGTGCGTTAGGGCCTGGCCCCACTCGATGGGGGGGATCCAGACCTGCTGGCCCTGGGTGTGTTTGCGGGCTCGCCAGAGTAGGAGGTCTACGATGGCCTCGTGGAGGCCGCTGCCTGGGGTGGTCAGGTCTCGGAGGGCTTTGACGGTGAGCTTGGTCCAGTCGTCTTGTAGGCGGTACCAGCCCAGGGGGGTGGTCGAGGCCCTGTCTTGGAGGGTTGCTCGGAGGAGGTCGGGGTCACGGATGGTGGCCCGTGTGAGGGGGGGGTGCCCCGGGTCTGGGGGGGGTGGGCTGGTTGGGCTGCCGGGGTCTTGCGCGTCTACGTCGATGCATGGTTGGCCCTGGTTGTGCTCGGCCGGACTGGGCGGTGCCGGGTGGCTTCTTGGGTGAGAGATGGGCCTCGGGGCGCTGTGGTGGTGTCTCGGAGACCTGTGGATGGAGATGGGGGGCGCGTGCGGGGCGCGGAGTGGGTTAGTGGACGTCTGTGTCATGCACGGCATGGTATCGGATGAGACGCTGCATGTGTTCCCTGGCGGTGGGGTCGGTGAGTTGCTCCGCGTGTGCTAACAGGAGGTGTTTGCGGTGTACCATTTGGGCCGCTGCTCTGCGGACTGCCTCTAGCTGGAGGTGTGCTGCTGCCTCCATGGGGCTTTCCGTGTGTTTGGTGAGGTGTCGGTGCAGGGCCTGTGTCACCGCCCCTCTCATGGTGGCTTCTTTGATCAGGGGATCCTGGAAGAGGTGTTCAGTGGCCTGGTGTGCCTGGCTGTGGGTTGGCCATCCTTTGTGTTGTCGCAGGGTTTCCGCCGGGGACCAGCCCACTAGCGTGTCCCTGTCTGTATGGAGGGGGCATTTCTTGAAGTGTTCTCACTCCTCCGGGGTGGTGTGGTCGCACGGGCAACAGGTGTGTTCTTCGGGGACGTGGATGTGTTTGCGGGCGAGCCATCTGGCGACCCTGGTGAGGAATGGTAGTTGCTCCCTGAGGAGCTGGATGCGTTTCTTTTTGGAGGTGGGGTGGGACGTTTGCTGGGCGCAGCGCTGAGTGGTAGAGGGGGATTTGCAGTCTGTCCTGGAGCTCCTGGATGTGCGCCCGGCTGTCTGCGTCGCCGAGCACGCGGGCGAGATGTTGGATGGGGTTGGGGTAGTGGTATGCTCTGTCGTGGGAGGAATAGGGGGCGTCCTCTGGTACCCAGTCCGGGGTCTGATTGGGCTCGGGTACAGGGCGCACGTGTTGGAGGTGTGTGTGGTTGCGGCCGAGGTCAGGGATCTGGAGGGCTGGTAGGTGTGTTGTGCGCTGGTGTACTGCCTGGCTGTCGACCTTACCATTTCCGTATTGGTGTCTGTGGGATTCTTGTTTCACGATGTGGAGTTGGACGTAGGGGGGAAGGCTGCGAAGGGCTTTCCAGAGCAGCAGTGCCTGGGTGCCGAGGCTCGTCGCGGTGGCTTTGTGAAGTGGTTGCCTTGCTATGCGGAGGAGCAGGTGTGTGTCGACAGTGGCGTCTACCACCAAACAGACCCGGACGATGTGCGGGGAGTGGGCGGGTAGTTGGGCCGCGATCTCGGTGATGGCGTCGGCCATGGCCCCTAGCTCCCCATGGGAGGAGGCCCCATAGGTGGTGTGGCCCGTGTGGTGGTATAGGTGGTAGTGTCCCCCGGTGTGGGTTAGCTGCAGGGTGGCCCCCCCGGTGATGGGCGTGAGGGCGGACTCGCCCGAGGCGTCGGTGAAGAAGAGCCGGTCCGCCGGTGATGGTTGTGGGAGGCGGCATGGGTTCATGGGCAGGTAGGCGTATATGGCGAGGCCCGTGGCGAGGTGGGCTACTGGGGTTGTGGGCTGCAGGATGGGGGCAGCGTACACCCCTATTCCTTTGGAGATGATGTGTTTCGCTTGGGGGGACACGGTTATGAGTCCCTGCTCCAGCTGTCCTTGTGTGAGGTAGGAGTAGATGTAGTGGAGGATGTAGGCTGTGTCTGGGTTTAGGTCGTGGCATGTGAGGGTTTGTGTTCGGTGCTCCGGTGTGTGGCAGGAGTGGTGGAGCGGATAGTAGGGGTGCTCGTGCTTGCCCGTTCTGCCTGGCTCGTACATGCTGTAACAGATGGCGACCCCTGCCGGGTCGGGGCGGGGGCATGTGGGTGTAGTGGTGAAGAGCCATTTGGGCGCGTGGTCGGGGTTCCATGCTACCGTGGGGTTAGTGTCGGTGCGGTGGAACCTTTGGGCTACCCATGCGTAGGCCTGTGGTGGTAGGTGGGTTGTGGGGTGGGGGTGGTGGCGTGCTATGAGGTGTAGTACGGGCCATGGTGTGGTTGGTACCTCGGGGTCACAGGCCCAACATGTGCGTGGCATGCTCTGGGAGTCATGGGGGACCCGTGGTAGGTCTCAGACGGTCATGTGGTGTTTCGGTATGCGCCATTCTGCCCCGTGGTGGATGACGGTGGTCTGCGTGGGTTTCGCTTCATTCGGGGCCAGTAGTAGGGTTAGTGGTGGGACTGGGCCTGTCACCGGGGGGACGGGTTCGTGTTTCGAGCGGGTGGGTGCGTAGGGCGGTGTCGGTGGGATGGGTCGGGGGTGTTGCTTTGTGAATTCTCGGTAGGCTGTGTGCATGTCTTTGCTTCCCGGCAGAGTGTGTCCCGCTGCTCGTGCCGTCTGCGTGAGTTACTGGTGGAAGAGGCGGTATTGAGGCCATTCGGTCAGCTGTAGAAAGGGGGTGTGGTGTGCCCCGCTGTGGTGCAGGACCCGCATTTGGGGGAGGGTGACGTATACTACGGTGATGGAGGCACCGACAAGGTCTATGGTGCGGATGGTGCCCTTGGGGTTATGGTGGAGGTTTCCGCAGAGGACTGCTAGAGGCCCCTCCTCTGGGCACGTGTGGTTGGTGAGTATGGCGTCGTGTGGGGATGGGAGGAGAAGCTGCAGGTGGGTCCATAGGCGCGTGTTCATGTTGGTGGGCATGCCCGTCTGGTGGAGTATCCAGCGCAGGCATGTGTTGCGGGCCCGTTGTGCGGCTTGGAGGCGGATTGCGGTGACCTCGCGGACCTCCTGTGAGTGGTTGTGGGTCATGCGGTGGAGGAGGAGGGCGGTGTGTCTGGTGTAGGCCGCTTTCACCTCGTCCCCTATGGCGTCCCCATAGTGGGGCCATGCCGCTCGGATGGCGCGGGTGGGTATGGAGGTGGGCCAGCCCCCGTGTGCTGCCCATGCCTTGGTCACGGCGCGGGTGGCCGGCTGGAGGGCGGTGGTGGGGTGTGTCAGATGGAGTGCTTGGAAGCCTATGGAGGCGTTCGAGACCCCGGTGACGTAGTACGCCAGGCTCTGGTGGGACAGGGAGAGGGCCTTGGTGGTCGGGGACGCATATCTGGGGAGATGGGCGAGGTGTGATTGCAACTTGGGAGGGAGGGTGGCGTCCTGAGGGTTGGCGGCCTGGATTACCCCCAGGTGGGTGGTAGTTGTCACGACTTGCATGGCGGGCCCTTGTGGCCCTAGGGTGGGGGGTGTGGCAGACCCCTTGATCATGGCCACTGACCTTGTGGCGTGGACGATGAGGTTGTTGTCCGAGAGGTAGGAGATGGTCACGTCCAGTAAGTCATTGGCCTGTTGGGTGACCGTTGGCCCGGGGTCTGGGGCATGGGGTTCGTGTGGGGTGTGCGCGACCGTGAGGTTGGTGTCGTCCGCGAAGGCCACCAGGGGGGAGAGGAGGGGGTAGGGTGCGTAGGCCGGGTAATCCTGCTCCATTGCGAGGGCCAGGGGGAGCGTCACTAGAAGGTACAGGAAGGGGCCCTCTGCTCCCCCTTGGGGGACTTCGCTGCCTGGCTCCAGGAAGGGGGTGAGGCCTGCTCCGGTGCGGACCGTGTATTTGCGGGTGCGGATGTAGCCGGAGGCGAAGTTGTAGAAGGGGAGCCCTAGGTGTTTCCACACCGCTTCTAGAAGGAGCCAGGGGGTGTTCGGGAAGGCTCCCTTGACGTTGAGGGAGGCGATGATGAGGTCCACCGGGTCCATGTCTGCGATGGTGTCCTGGAGGAAGATGGCCTCGTGTGGAGACCGGCCTGGGATGGCCCCCCAGCGGCTTGCCGGTATGTGGAGGTCCAGGTGGGGGCGGATGCGGCATAGGAGGATGGTCCAGACGATTTTGACCTCCGTGACCGCACAGACTATGGGGCGCCAGTTGTCCGGGTTCGCCCAGTCCCCTTTTTTGTAGAGGGGGCGGACAAGGTTTGTCCAGTCTGGTGGCAGGGGGGTCTGCCCCGTGACGATGTCCCAGAGGCGGTGGGCGAGGATGCGGAGGAGGTGGGCGGGGAGATGGTAGTATGCCTCCGCAGAAAGGCCGTCGTAGCCTGGGGTTTTGAGTTGCCGGAGACTGTGGATGGCCTTCCGGACTTCGTGGACGGTGAAGAGGCGTTTTTCCAGTTGCCTCCTTTGGGCGTGGTTGAAGACCTGAGGGAGGCGGTCGATTTTGGCCTGGGTGTCTGGGTCCAGTGTGTCTTGGGTGGGGGTGTGTTGCCGGAGGAAGCTGTCTTGGGTGGCTTGGAGCACTGTGGCTGGGTCGTTGGTGAGGGAGCCGTCCTCCTGCCGGACCGTGGTGATGGTGCGGTGGCCGGTGTCGGTCATGGCGTCGTTGAGGTGGCGGATGGCCTTGTAGGGGAGTTCATGTTGCGCATACCGTTCGTGTTCCTGGGCGATGCGCTGTTGCTAGTGGATGTGCCACCGCTGCAGGTCTGCCCTGATGTGGGCTATCTGTGTCCTGCAGTGGTGTATCTGGCGGCGGGTTGGAGGGGTGTCGGTGTGGAGGAGTGTCGCCAGTTGTTGCTTTGCATGCCAGAGGTCATGGAGCATGTCCCCTAGGGCCGTGGGTGGTTGGTCGTCGTCTGTGTGGGGGTGTTGCTGGAAGCCGCAGGCGACGGCGGCCGTGCGCATGGCCGTGAGTAGGTCGGTGGGGTCTGGTTGGATGCGCCGGGCGCGGTCCATGGCCCTGTGATATTGGGACCAGGCATGCTTGTCATGCAGTGGGGGCATCTTCAGGGGGGGTGGTAGGCCTTGGTCCGCATCCTCTGGGGGGCTGGGGGGAAGGTTGGGGATGGTGAGGCGGATGTGCAGGGGGCTATGGCCTGTGGGTCCCAGCGGGAGGGGTCCATATCGGGCCTCCGCCCGGATGATGGTGGTGGGGTCGCCATAGCATACGTCGATGCGGGATGGGGCGGCATCTGTTTGGTGGGCGAAGTGGGATGGTTGGCCTTCGAGGTTGGCGGTCAGGTCCACTAGCCCCAGCATTTCGATGGTGTGGCGGACTGCTTGGTCCTGGGGTGTGGCCTGTCCCCCTCGGTCCGCCGGGGTGGGGGCGGCGTTCATGTCGCTGATGATGTCTCCGGGGGCGAGCATGGCCATCTGGCGGTACGCCCCGGCCAGGGCTTGGAGGAAGGGTTCCGTGGCTTCGCCGAAGGGGGCGTGGGTGTTGATGACGTGGAGTTGCCATCCGTCCCCGATGACCTCATAGACACCTAGCCTCCCTGGGACGCTGAGGTGGTGGACGAGGTGGACATGGATGCCGGTTTGGGCGTATAGGGGGGTCCCCTTGTGCCAGTAGCATTTGTACGCTTTCTGGTCCGGGGTATATATGGGGGTGGTTTCTGGGGGGTCGTCGCGTTGTAGGCCTTGTTCCTGGAAAGTGAGGAGTTGGGGGACCCACCCCGGCCCCTGTGCCATTGGGAGCTCCTGGAGGGCGGTTGTGGCGTCCTTGGAGTATGTGACGGCCGGGTGGTTGAGGTCGAGGAGGTTGACGGTGGCCTCGGTGGGGGCGGGCCGGGGCTGTGGAGGCTTGTGCCCTCGGCCCTTGCCCTGTCAGGGAGGGGGACTGGGGCTCGGGAACGTTTTGCCCGTTGGTGGGCGCTTGGGTAGGCGCGGCGGGGGGAGGCCTTGGCTCCACTCCGGGGGGAGCTCCCCAGTGTATTTGGTGCCTGTGTGGGCCTTGTTCTCTTCGGTGCGGAGCCGGATGAGGTGGGCGCTGGTGAGCTCCAGGGTGTAGCTTACTGGCTTGTCCGGGGTTCTGCTGCCTTGGTCTAGCTCCTTTTGGCAGTGCCAGATCACTCGGATCTGTGGCCCCCCGTTGTCCCCCGGTTCCTTCAGGCGGTACTGGATCGTGCCTTCACACCAGATCCAGTCACCTGTGTGGTCATTGCGGAAGGGCTGCTGGACCTTCGCGCCCTTTTCGAATCCTCGGTACGCCTTGGGCGGGGGCGGTGCTGGTGGCGGGAGGGAGGATGATGAGGATGCCTGGTCCGGGTGGGGCGGTGGTAGTGGTGGGAGGGAGGATGACGAGGATGCTTGGTCCGGATGGGGGGGTGGTAGTGGTGGGAGGGAGGATGACGAGGATGCTTGGTCTGGGTTCGCCGGGTGGGTCGGGTGGGATGCTGGGGGTCGGGAGGTCGCTGCTTTTCCGGCTCGGTTGGGGGCGGGTGCGCCCCTTTGTCGTCTCGCTCGTTTGGGCGGGACTGGAGGTAGCGGGGCTGGGGGGGCGTGGGGTTTGAAGAAGGGGTGCGTTGCTTGCTGGCCCGGGTCCCTCAGTGGGGGTTCCGCCGGTGCTTGCATTTTCGCTTTCGCGTGGCTGCGCATGATGTCGGCGAGCTTGCGCACGGTCTCCGGGGGATCTGATGGCCATGGCAGTGCGGCCAGGCTGTCGTCCAAGGGGTGGTGAAGGTGGTAGTTCCTTATGGCCTTGGCCTGCATGACCCAGGCCTCCGTGGGTTCCGGTGTGTCTGGGCCGTTGGGGGAGCCTTGAGCCCAGTAGCCCCGTTTCAATTACAGCACCTATGACCAGGAACTCCTGGCCGGTATGTTGGTGCTTTCGTCACAATCCCGACTCCTGGGATCTAACCCTATTGTCCGGCTGTCTGACCAGGAACCTGTGAAGTCTTTCCAGAAGGGCCCACCACCAGAGAAAGCAATACTAAAGCGGTGGTGGACATACCTGAGCCAGTTCAGGCTGACAGTTCATCATATCCCCAGAATAAAGAATGAACTGTCTGACTATATATCGCGCAACAACTTCGATGGGCTTATAGGTGAGAGCTCTGAGGCGCTCGCCAGAGAGGCTTTCCAGCGTATGGATGTCCAGCTTGACCTGTCCATGCGCACTGCTGGAATCCTGGAGGGTTGGAGTCTATCCGACTATCAGTCAGAGTATAAAGAAATTCTCCAAACCCTCAGCACTGGTCTCGAACCCCGTGTCATTGACGGGCACCAGTGGTATGAAAACAATCAGTACCACTCCTACGAGGACCGAATTGTGGTGCCTTAGGCACGACTGGATCGATGCCTACAGTGGTCCCATCTCAGTTCTGGTCACACTGGCGCTAATCGCTCAGTGGACTTCTTCCGTGAGTATTTCTACTCTAGTCTAACCCTGACTGAACTGAGGTCGTGTATGCAGACCATTGTGGATGCTTGTGGCTGTCATGCCAGCAAGCAGAGCGACAGTAGAGATAGGGGCCTGATTTCCAGCTTACCCATACCCTATTGTGCTAACTCTCTTCTCTATCTGGATTTCATCCACGGCCTACGACGCTTCGGCGGCTATGATAGTTGCCTAGTGGTCACCTGTGGCCTATCTCGCTTCACCCGTGTGTTCCCTTGCAATAAGAAAATCACAGGTGAGCAGACCCGGAAAATGTTGGTCGAACAATGGTTCCAACCCTATGGAGCACCTAAGCAGGTGCACTCTGATGAGGATGTACGCATCCGCAGTGACACTGGGTGGTACAAACGAATGCTAAATGCCCTCAACGTTGAGGTAACCACAGGTGTGCCCTATACCCACACGTCTAACCCTCTCTGTGAGAGATAGAACCCTGTGGTGGAGCAAAACTTAAGAATCCTGATGAGACAGGAGCGTACCAAGGACTGGGTACGCCTAGTGCCCTGGGCAGCGCTGACCATGAACTCACAGCGGAGCTCCTCTACGGGTTTCACCCCCCACGAACTGTTCCATGGAGGACGACCTGCATGGTTCTTCAAAACCCCCTTTCCTGAGGACTTCAAGAGCCCTGTGGTAGATTGGCTGGAACGCAAGCAGTCTCTGGCTAACCAGGCTGGGACTAACCTGAGACACATTCTTGACCGTGAACTGAGCCGACGGAACCGCCTACGGCGACCTGCCAGCTTCAAGGTTGGTGACCTTGTTTTGGTTCACCATTCACGCCCACCCTCCTGGCCAGGTAACTGCCTACAGGACCCTTATTTTCGACCCTATGGTATCATCAGGATAGATGGATCAAGGATCCATGTGAGGTGCAGTCCACGTCTAGGTGGTGAACTGCTGTGTGCACCTAAACAGTTGAGGCACTATCACTCCCCTGACGATTTGTCCTGGGATGAATGGCGCCTCAGCGACAGTGAGGTCGAGCGTATAGACCTAGAGAACGCTGCCAGTCCAGAGGAGGCAGACGAACTCGAAGAGATGACTGCCTATGAGATGGCAGTCGATGGTTACTACGTGGTTGCAGGTATTGCTCGCCACAAGTATAAACAGGGCTGGAAATTCTTAACCCTGTGGGATGGCTATGGGTTATCTGAGGCGACCTGGGAACCTATGTCAGCCTTCATACATCCAGATGGGAGTATCAACCCCTTCTTCCGCTCCTACCTCGTTGAGAACAACGAGGGGCAGCTACTAACCCGTGCTGAGGACTATGTCCCAGTGTAAAAAGCGAAACTAATTCCCCTGTGTCAGTCTACTGACTGTGTTCTAACCTCACAGGTGCAGTGAGCACTGCACTGACCCTGTCTGTGCCCTGCAGACCCATGCCTATGGTTTCCAGCGTGGACCAGGTGGCCGCTTATCAGGGCTGCAGCCACCCAGCGAGTGTATGCCTTGTTGACCATATGTTGCATGGGGACTGCCCTGATGTAATGACCTTGGGGAGCCAACGAAGAACGGTGGCTTACTACACCAGGGGGGAATGACAAGCAAGGTGTTATGAGGCAAGGTGTGTCTTCCCTCCTTGGAGACAAGCGAGCCCACAGTTAGGACCTCTGACTGATCCAGACCCATGGGGTTCTACCCTTTGTTACTGGGTTTACCTTACCCCTAAGTGTGCTACGTATGTCTGTGTGTGTCTCACTTCTCTCCCGGTCGTGGCTCCCAACTCAATGGGCTTCGCTGATGTCGGACCGAAGGTCCTAGTCAGTTACTAGTACCACTCCTATGGCGCCCAGTTTCTGTGCTGGCGCCTATCCTTGTGGGAAGACGGCAAAAGCCCTACCTACTAGAGGAGAGGGGTGGCCAAGTGTGCTAAGGGCATACAAAACGCCCATTTTTGCTAAGGCCAAAAGCTAACGCACTCCCCTGCCCACGTCGAAAAGCACGCGGGACAGGAGACACCACTACACTACACTCACTAACGCCAGCACCGGCCTTCGAAGGCAGGGTGAGCACTCATCACCCGCACTCAACTCCTGCCAGGCCTGCTGACCCTAACACCTACACACGCTACTTGGTGTTGCTGTCAATGAGGTCCCGGGTCCTTTTGACCCTCCTGTGGGAAAGCAAGAGAACACAGCGCTACTAAGCGGCTGTGGCCTAACAGGGACGCCACTAGGCGTTTCTCTGTCAGGGCTTGGAGGGAGGGAGTGCTCAGCGTGCGTGCACAGCGTGGACGGCGGTGAAGTCGGACTGCACTCACCACTCCTGGTTGAGGCTTGAGGTTTGAGGTTTCATTTCGCGCGTACTAGACGCCTTTCGGCCCCGGGGGGCCACCTGGTCAGGCCACGTGATATCCTCCCCACCGGGTCCTAGTGGGGGGCCCTCCAAGACGCCCCTCCCTGCCTGGTGGCGGAGTCCCCCGGGTTCACAGGGCTCGGAGCCCCGTCCCTCCCCGGCTTCCCCGTTTCGCCACTCCCCGGTCAGTGCATCAATTCGCAGCTGTGGCTGCGGGCGCTTACCCACCACGTCGCCCCCCTAATGCGTGGTCGCCCGGGGCGCCGGCGCCGCGGGGCCCGTGCTACTGGCTTGTCGCCAGTGGGACCCCCTTGGGCTGGCGCGGAGGCTGCCTAGCCTAGGGGTTGAGGCGTGGCGCAGTGCGCCACTACTGCCTTGGCGGGTGCAGTGCCCCGTCCGTGTTTGCGCGGCGCTCGCGGCCGGTTCGGGGGGCTCGGGCTGGTACCTGGTGTTGTGTCTCTCCCGTTTCCCCCTTCCCGCCCCGCATGTGCCGCGCTGCGTGTGGCGGGCTGTCCTGTCCGGGTGTCCCTTACCTTCGCTCGCTGGTACGCCGTTCCACGCTGTCTGTGCGTTCCGCGAGCTCGGTCCGGTTGCCCTTCTGGTAGTCCCCGCGTGCCCTTTGCGTGTGTGTGCGCTCGCGCCCCCGCGGCGTCCGCTCCCGCCCCCCCCCCTTGGTGGTGTGGCGTGCGCACCTCCCGCGGTCCCGGCACTCGGCGCTGGTAGGGCCGTTCCACGTGGTCCGTGCCCCTCCGCGTGTCCTGCATGGTTGCTTGCTCCGTCTGGCGTGCTTGGGAGGGGGCGGTCCGGTCCCGGTTCCCCCCTACCTGACTTGGCACTGTGCGCCCCCCGTGGGGCGGGTCCGGGGGGGGTGGCCTGGCACCGTTGTGAGGGGCGTCTGGTGTCAGACGCCGTTCCTACCCCAGCCGCCCGCCCTCTGGGGCGGGTAGCCGGGGTTCCGCGACCTGTGTGTCCCAGGTGCGGTCGGTGCGGGCGTGGGGACCCAGCACCGGCCCCACAGCGTGCGCCTTTGCGTGCCGGCGTTGCTCGCCGTGGGACTGGCGGAATGGCGTCCCCGGGGGGGTGCCTTCCACTGTTGCGAGGGGCGTCTGATGTCAGGTGCTCCCCCTCCCCCGACTGCCCGCCCACTGGGCGGGCTGTTGGGGTCCACTACCCACGTGGTGTGGGCGCGGGCGTGTTGGTGTGGGGGCCCAACGTTGTCCCCTTGGCCTGCATGCCCTGTGGGGGCTGCGTGCCGCGGGCGTGGCGGGGGACGGTCCTCGGGGGGGGTGGCATGCCGCTGTTGTGAGGGGCGTCTGGTGTCAGGCGCTGTCCCTCCCCCGGCCGCCAGTCCTCTGGGGCGGGCAGCCAGGGTTCCGCGACCCAAGTGTTCCGGGTGCGGTCGGTGCGGGCGTGGGGACCCAGCACCGGTTCCACATCGTGCGCCCTTGCAGGCCGGCGCTGCTCGCTGTGGGGCTGGCGGAAGGGCGTCCCCGGGGGGGGTGCCTTCCACCATTGCGAGGGGCGTCTGAGGTCAGGCGCTCCCCCTCCCCCAACTGCCCGCCCACTGGGCGGGCTGTTGGGGTCCGCCACCCACATGCTGTGGGCGCCGGCGTCTGGTTGTGGGGGCCCATCACTGCCCCCTTGGCCTGCATGCCCTGTGGGGGCTGCGTGCCGCTGAGGTGGCGGGGGGCCGTCCGCGGGGGGGTGGCCTGCCACCGTTGCGAGGGGCGTCTGGTGTCAGGCGCTGTCCCTCCCCCGACCGCCCATCCCCTGGGGCGGGCAGCTGGGGTACCGCGACCCGTGTGTTCCGGATGCGGTCCGTGCGGGCGTCGGGACCCAGCACCAGTTCCACAGCGTGCGCCCTTGCGGGCCGGCGTTGCTCGCTGTGGGGGTCGCGGAAGGGCGTTCCCGGGGGGGTGCCTTCCACCGTTGTGAGGGGCGTCTGTGGTCAGGCGCTCACCTCCCTGAACTGCCCGCCCACTGGGCGGGTTGTTGGGGACCGCCACCCACATGCTGTGGGCGCGGGGGTGTGGGTGTGGGGGCCCAACACTGTCCCCTTGGCCTGCATGCCCTGTGGGGGCTGCGTGCCGCGGGGGTCCTTGGGGGCCGTCCCCGGGGCGGACGGCCTGCCCCCGTTGTGAGGGGCGTCTGGTGTCAGGCGCTGTCCCTCCCCCGGCCGCCCATCCCCTGGGGCGGGCAGCCGGGGTTCCGCGACCCGTGTGTTCCGGATGCGGTCCCTGCAGGCGTGGGGACCCAGCACCGGTTCGACAGCGTGCGCCCTTGTGGGCCGGCGTTGCTCGCTGTGGGGGTGGCGGAGGGGCATCCCTGGGGGGGGGTGCCTTCCTCCGTTGTGAGGCGCGTCTGAGGTCAGGCGCTCCCCCTCCCCGGACTGCCCGCCCACTGGGCGGGCTGTTGGGGTCCGCTACCCACGTGCTGTGGGCGTGGGTGTGTGGTTGTGGGGGCTCAACACTGTCCCCTTGGCCTGCATGCCCTGTGGGAGCTGCGTGCCGTGGGGGTGGTGGGGGGCCGTCCCCGGGGGGGGTGGCCTGCCACCGTTGTGAGGGGCGTCTGGTGTCAGGCGCTGTCCCTCCTCCAGCCGCCCGTCCTCTGCGGCGGGCAGCCGGGGTTCCGCAACCCGTGTGTCCCAGGTGCGGTCGATGCGGGCGTGGGGACCCAGCACCGGCCCCACAGCGTGCGCCCTTGCGGGCCGGCGTTGCTCGCTGTGGGGGTGGCGGAAGGGTGTCCACGGGGGGGGTGCCTTCCACCGATGTTAGGGGCGTGTGAGGTCAGGCCCTCCCCCTCCCCCGACTGCCCGCCCACTGGGCGGGCCGTTGGGGTCCGCCACCCACGTGCTGTGGGCGCGGATGTGTGGGTGTGGGGGCCCAACACTGTCCCCTTGGCCTGCATGCCCTGTGGGGGCTGTTTGCCGTGGGGGTGGTGGGGGGCCGTCCCCAGGGGGGGGTGGCCTGCCACCATTGTGAGGGGAGTCTGGTGTCAGGCGCTGTCCCTCCCCCGGCCGCCCGTCCTCTGGGGCGGGCAGCCAGGGTTCCGCGATCCGTATGTCCCGGGTGCGGTCGGTGCGGGCGTGGGGACCCTGCACCGGCCGCACGGCGCGCGCCCTTGCAGGCCGGCGCTGCTCGCTGTGGGGGTGGCGGTTGGGCGTCCCCGCGGGGGGTGCCGTCCGCAGTTGCGAGGGGCGTCTGGGGTCTGGCGCTCCCCCTCCCCCGGCTGCACGCCCTCTGGGCGGGCTGCAGGGGCTCGCTGACCACGTGCTGTGGGCGCCCCGACCTCTCGTCCGTTTGGGCGTGCGGCCGGGGCCCACAACCCACTGGCTGTCGGTGCGGGGGGTGCGGGCGTGGGGACCTGTCACCAACCCCACAGCGCGCGCTCTTGCAAGCTGGCTTTGCGCGCTGTGGGGGCGGCATGAGGGTGCCTGGGGGGGGCACCTCTTGCCTGGGTGTGGGGCGTCTGGGGACGGACGCTCTCCCACCCCCGACCTCTCGTCCGTTCGGACGTGCGGCCGGGGCCCACTACCCCCTGGCTCTTGGTGCGGGGGCTGCGGGCGTGGGGGCCAGTCACCAACCCCACAGCGCGCGCTCTTCCGTGAGTGTTTCTACTCTAGTCTAACCCTAACTGAACTGAGGTCGCATATGCAGACCATTGTGGATGCTTGTGGCTGTCATGCGAGCGAGCAGAGCGACAGTAGGGATAGGCACCTGACTTCCAGGTTACCCATACCCTATTGTGCTAACTCTCTTCTCTACGTGGATTTAATCCACGGCCTACCACGCTTCGGTGGCTATGATAGTTGCCTAGTGGTCACCTGTGGCCTATCTCGCTTCACCCGTGTGTTCCCTTGCAATAAGAAAATCACAGGTGAGCAGACTGTGAAAATGTTGGTCGAGCAATGGTTCGAACCCTATGGAGCACCTAAGCAGCTGCACTGTGTTGAGGATGTACGCATACACAGTGACACTGGGTGGTACAAACGAGTGCTAAATGCCCTCAACGTGGAGGTAACCACAGGTGTGCCCTATACCCACACGTCTAACCCTCTCTGTGAGAGACAGAACCGTGTGGTGGAGCAAGACTTAAGAATCCTGATGAGACAGGAGCGTACCAAGGACTGGGTACGCCTAGTGCCCTGGGCAGTGCTGACCATGAACTCACAGCGGAGCTCCTCTACGGGTTTCACCCCCCAGGAACTGTTCCATGGAGGACGACCTGCATGGTTCTTCAAAACCCCCTTTCCTGAGGACTTCAAGAGCCCTGTGGGGGATTGGCTGGAACACAAGCAGTCTCTGGCTAACCAGGCTGGGACTAACCTGAGACACATTCGTGACGGTGAACTGAGCCGACGCAATCGCCTACGGCGACCTGCCAGCTTCAAGATTGGTGACCTTGTTTTGGTTCACCATTCACGCCCACCCTCCTGGGCACGTAACTGCCCACAGGACCCTTATTTTCGACCCTATCGTATCATCAGGATAGATGGATCCAGGATCCATGTCAGGTGCAGTCCACTTCTAGGTGGTGAACTGCTGTGTGCGCCTAAACAGTTGAGGCACTATCACTCCCCTGACGATTTGTCCTGGGATGAATGGCGCCTCAGCGACAGTGAGGTCGAGCGTATAGACCTAGAGAACGCTGCCAGTCCAAAGGAGGCAGACGAACTCGAAGAGATGACTGCCGATGAGATGGCAGTCGATGGTTACTACGTGGTTGCAGGTATTGCTCGCCACGAGTATAAACAGGGCTGGAAATTCCTAACCCTGTGGGATGGCTATGGGTTATCTGAGGCGACCTGGGAACCTATGTCAGCCTTCATACAACCAGATGGGAGTATGAACCCCATCTTCCGCTCCTACCTCGTTGAGAACAACCGCTACTAGCCCGTGCTGAGACTATGTCCCAGCGTAAAAAGCGAAACTGATTCCCCTGTGTCAGTCTACTGACTGTGTTCTAACCTCACAGGTGCAGTGAGCACTGCACTGACCCTGTCGTTGCCCTGCAGACCCATGCCTGTGGTTTCCAACATGGACCAGGTGGCCGCTTATCAGGTTTGCAGCCACCCAGCGAGTGTATGCCTTGTTGACCATATGTTGCATGGGGACTGCCCTGATGTAATGACCTTGGGGAGCCAATGAAGAACGGTGGCTTACTACACCAGGGGGGAATGACAAGCAAGGTGTTAGGAGGCAAGGTGTGTCTTCCCTCCTTGGGGACAAGCGAGCCCACAGTTAGGACCTCTGACTGATGCAGACCCATGGGGTTCTACCCTTCCTTACTTGGTTTACCTTACCTCTAAGTGTGCTACTTATGTCTGTGTGTGTCCCACTTCTCTCCCGGTCGTGGCTCCCAACTCAATGGGCTTCGCTGATGTCGGACCGAAGGTCCTAGTCAGTTACTAGTACCACTCCTATGGTGCCCAGTTTCCGTGCTGGCGCCTTTCCTTGGGGGAAGACGGCAAGAGCCCTACCTACTAGAGGGGAGGGGTGACCAAGTGTGCTAAGGGCATACAAAACGCCCATTTTTGCTAAGGCCAAAAGCTAACGCACTCCCCTGCCCACGTGGAAAAGCACGCGGGACAGGATACACCACTACACTACACTCACTAATGCCAGCGCCGGCCTTCGAAGGCAGGGTGAGCACTCATCACCTGCACTCAACTCCTACCAGGCCTGCTGACCCTAACACCTACACACGCTACTTGGTGTTGCTGTCAATGAGGTCTCGGGTCCATTTGACCCTCCTGTGAGAAAGCAAGAGAACACAGCGCTACTAAGCGGCTGTGGCCTAACAGGGACGCCACTAGGCGTTTCCCTGTCAGGGCTTGGAGGGAGGGAGTGCTCAGCGTGCGTGCAGAGCGTGGATGGCGGTGAAGTCGGACTGCACTCAGGAATCCTGGTTGGGCTGCAGTTATTTGTTTATGTGATCCGCGCAGCATATTTTAGCGCTGCCAAGAGGGAGTGCACCAATCGCCCTTACCTTCCCACCCGTAAAGCAAAGGCCAATGACTGAGGTTCAAGACTGAGGAACCAAGGCAGCCTCCACGTGTAATACGCTTCTCAGGCTGCCCTATAATACGCTGTTCCTGAACCTCAGTACAAGCAAGCAAGCTTAAGGAACTCCACCCGTTCTCTTAAAGAACGTAGGGTGGAGCCCCTGGGTATCCTAAACAAGGTTTACCGTGCGCACTTCGCGTGGCCTACCCTTTGATGCGTCATATGCATGCACAGGTATGCACCATCACTCCATTTCCTGTTGTTTTTCCCTAATTTAACCCAACATAACCAATCACAAGCGTGACTCAACCAGGAGGTGAGGTCCTCCTGGGCTAACCTACCTTACTCACCACGCATCATGTGAATGCCGGGGAAAAAACGAGCGCAAAACAACCCTACGCGCTTAAACACACCTACGGCGAATTATAAACCACCCTAAGCGATTAATGCACTGTGTGTCATGCACGCTTCCCTTGTCTTGTTTCCTGCAGAAAGAGGGAGAAAGTGGCGCACTGCACAGCGCAAAACAAGCCTAAGCGTTTTAAGCAACCCTACTTTAGCGGTACGCCTACACACGAGCAAACAAACACGAGCAAGCACTTTCTTTTCTTACCTGTGAAGAGGGAACAAGGGTGAATTGGGGTACAGGGAAAGCGCCACAGCGTGTGAATGCCTCAATTAGGCACATGCATCGGGAGCACAGCGCATATTCTAACCCTACGTGCGTGCTGCGCGCTTTATTCGCATCGCATACCTTTCATTCCTGTTTTGACCTGTGCAGAGCAAGAGGGAGGAGAGCGCGAACCCCCAACGAACACAGCGTTGACAACCCTAACGTTTTGAAGAAGCAACCAGCACGAACGCAATGCATGCGTGTGAAATGACACTGGCATACCTGCGAGGTGGGTTGTCCACCTGCTCTGTGGTGTGGGCTGAGTTTGAATACTTTTCCCTAAAGTTTATAAAAGTCTTGATGCAACTGTGCAAAAAAGTTCCTTTACAACTCCAAAAACTACGGCTCATACCCTCTTTTTCAAAAGCCGTTTACGCTTGCGCAACCTTGTTTTTGAGGTCCGCTTCCGTTGCGCTTGTCTGCGACTTTGAGTTTTGGTGTAAAAATGACCATTTCTGGTGTGATTTCGTCAATTTTGAGCAATTTGACTTGTTAAAATGCTACACCTTTTGCTCAACTGCAGGAATCACTCCCTGTTGGTTACATTTTCTTTTTTTTCCAGCTCCTGGAGATTTGTGTCCTCCATTGGGAGCATTGCTCCGCCCTGGCCCTTGGTAGGGACGTTTACTAAAACGCTGTTTATGCAGCGATAGCCGTCTGCTTTAGAGCGTTCGACTGTACCCTAGTGGACAAGCATATGTGCTCTAGGGAGGGAGTCCTGGGTTCAAACCCCACTACCCCCAAATTTTTACAAAAACTTTTCATCGCACGCTGGCGACTTTTGAGGAATGCCCCATCGAAGGGACATCATTCACGGTACATTACACTGTTTTTCGAGGGTACCTACAGTGTGATAGGCTTCTATGAACTGATGAGGATGTGTTTTGTAGGTTTAATGCGGTTTCTGAGGTAATTGTGGGCATATTTGAGCCTTTTTCCTTGGTCCTACTAGCCTAGCTAACTAGTACCCCAGGGGGGAGTAAGAAAAAGTCACTGCCATGTCTTTCTTGGAGCGCTTGATCCAGGCCAAGCCCCCCTTAAAACCCTCTTGTTATTGCTAAGACTACCTTAAGTATTTTTATCTCTCATTTGAAGCCTAAAGTACACTTTCTCAAAGTAACTAGGGTTGTAACCCTAGCCCCTCATGAATTTCACCCCTACCACTCAACTGAGCGGAGGTATCTTCCTTCATGGAGGATATACCGAAATAAAATAGGCATTTCATGCTTTAGGCCTTGGAGGTTAATCCTAGTGGTCTCCCACCCGAAGACCCCTATACTCAATTGTTTCTACCACTTATCGTGGTTCTACTTTTGAACTGTTTCCGAATTCAGTTGCTTGGCCAAGTCATATTATGTGTCTGGCCTGACATCTATGCCCCACATTCCTAACCATAACCATTTCTCCCAAAAGAGTGCACATGAAGTGCTTGTTGCTATCTTTGAGGCTAGAGTCAGTCCAGTTGCCATATAAAATCTTTTGTATTATCCATTTGTGATTGCATCTTTGTGTCTATACCTGCTTCGTCTATCTGCAGCCCTTCTGTGTTACACTGGATTTCAAACTATTCATTGATTCGATCCACATCCTGTTCTTGCTCTACTTGCTCCTTTGGCTTTGGGATTTCACCATCAAAAACCTGCAGGATTTCATCAACGTCTATAGGGCACTAATCAAGGACATCTTTCTCCTGGTGTTGGCGCCGGGGTGGTGGCCGGGGGGCCTTATACCGTACCTCAAAGGATGTTGAATACCGATACCGGGGCGTCCAGCCAGACAGAACGGGAACGGTTCCATCAGCAATTCGGCGGGCAATGAAGATTCACTTTCCTTCTATTCCACAATCCACTGTCCAGTTCACTCACGTTTCAAAAACATCAACCGCTGGGCCACGAGCGCACAAGGGCAGCGTGGCCTCCAAGCGCTCCACCAGCGAGGCCACGCTGCCCTTCCGTCACCGTGCTGGCAGCCGCTCTCCGGCGGGCTCTGCAGGCTTATCCTGCAGGGTGGGGTTTCATAGTTGAGCCCCCCCGCGCATGTCTGGGCCACAGACCCTTGGGGCGCTGTGGTGCCGCTCTTCTCTCACCACCTATGACAAATAAAAGAAAAGCCCGAAGGGAAGGCGCTAACAGGCCCGAAGGCTCCTGCATGAGGCTTGCACCCCTACAGGCAGTCGCGCAAAAGACAGGGAGGAAAGAAGAGGAACAACTAAAACGAGAACTGGAAATCACAGGCCCCGGCGCAGGCCGTGCCGTTGGTGTCCGGCAGTCGCTCAAATGCTCACACTCACCCACGCACCCATCATACCCCTGCTGGCCCTGCCGCGCCACTGAAGCCCCTACATTGGGGCCTCCTCGGCGTCAGTTGACACTCCCAACGCGGACGGCTGCCGATGCAGGGCCCTGGGGGCGCTCCGCACGGGCGCTGCCAGCCTGCAAGAGGGGCAGGTCAGGGAGGGTTGTTTGGCAGGTGCGGCAGGAGGGGGCGAGGAGAGGAGGCAGTGCAGGGGGGAGGGGCCACTGGGGCGCACGCAGGGGAGGCTGCGGGGGGGGCTGGGTCAGGAGCGCGGCGGGGGCGCATGTCTGGGCTCCAGTGTGGGCATGGTGAGTGGGCGGGCGCGTAGGGGAGGAGTGGAGGGGGAGGCCAGGTCAGCCGTCGTCTACCAGGGTTCGCTGACCGTTCCCAGGGCCGAGGCGGCCGGTACACTAGGGGCCGCGGGCTCCCTGGGAATGATGCTTGGCACTGGGGCATGCGTGCAGCCGACACTGTTAGTACACCACCTATTTGCAGTGCCCGGGCTCTGTCGTCCGGGGCTTCGCACCAGGCACCCAGCCCGGGGGTACAGCTCGGGAGTACGCAGTCAGTTGTGTTGTGTTGTGCTGTGTTGTGCTGTCTTGTGTTGTGCTGTGTTGTGTTGTGTCGTGTTGTGTTGTGTTGCGTTGTGTCGCATTGTATTGTGTTGTGTCTTATTCTGTTGCGTTGCGTTGTGTTGTATTGTGCTGTGTCGTGCTGTGATGTGTGTTGTGTTGTGTTGTGTTGTGGTGTGTCATGTTGCGCTGTGTCATGTTGTGTTGTGTTGTGTCATGTTGTTTTGCGTCGTGTTTTGCTGTGTTGCGTTGTGTTGTGTTGTGCCGAAGGCGCTGGTACCAAATGGCAAAAGGCCGGGATGTCTACCCATGGGCAAAGGTAAACGGGCTGGGCTGTGTGTTAGGTGTGCGCGCTGTGTGTAGGTACGTGGCTCTTGGGCGCAGATTGGGGGAGGCTGGAAAAACCTGGCGGGCACCGTCATGGCGGCCATCGTTATTCCAGGAGCTTCCGCTGCACCCCCCCCCTTCCTGTTTGTTGGTGCAGGCGCATTTCTTGCAACGCCGACGCCATGGTGCTGCCCTGGCCCGGGCGGGCCTTTAGCAGTTTGGCGCGCGCCTTCGCGTGAGCGTACCAGACCCTGATGGACTCCTCCACAACGTTGCGGATAAACTGGGTGCCCAGCACGTTGGGCCCCGTGCACTCCAGGTGGGCCAGCTGCATGGAGGGGTTTCGCAGGGCCGCCGCTCTAGGGCTGCCGGCTCCCACAGCTGGCGGCGCACTGGGGCCGCCCGCCTGCCCAGCCTTCGGTCGAGCCATTCCGAAAGCCGTTGGCGGCCTGGCCCCCAGGCATGGGCCAGGGCCAAGCAGGCCCACAGGTGAGGCGCCGTTTCCGGCTGCGCCCCACAGAGGAGGCAGGTTGTGTCCAGCACCGTGTTGCGGTGGGAGGACCGGTGGGCCAGGACAGTCATCGTAGGGATGTTGTCCATACGGTGCGCCGTGATGTGGCGCTGCTGGTCCTTGGCAAACCAGTCCAGGGGGAGCCCTCTGCCCGGCATATAGTTTACCCCCCATCAGGCCTCATAGCCGGCCTGTGCCGGGATCGCGGCCCAATCCCGCAACCAGTCGCTCAGCGCCGATGGGGAGAGCTGACACTGGTCATTGTAGGGTACCGGCAGGAGGAAAGAGTACGGGCGCCTGAGGAGCCACGTCAGGTCCACCTCCGGTGGCTCCTGCGTCGCCGCATCAACACGGACGTTGAGGTCCGTGATCCAATGTGACGGCGTGGTCAGGACATTGATAGCGGACTCAGGGGAGAGGCGCTGCCCTTGCAGAACAGTCGCGTAGAGGTGGTGTATACCATCTCCGCAGTGGCCCCCCTCATGGTACGTGCAGAGGGCCCCCACCGCTGCTTCCGAGTCCGGTACGAGCCAGTAGACCCCCGGCTGTTGCGCTAGCTTGCGGACATAGGAGAGGAGGATCATTGCCTCTCCTTCCTAGGAGGTGCTCACTGCCGAGGCCACCTCGGCCCGGTACTTCGCGGGCCCGTTCTGGGCCACTCCGGCCATCGCCACACCCCCGCGCGTAGTTCCTGCGTCAACCGCCACGACAGTGCGGCAGAGGGTAGTCAATGCCGGTAGGTCATGGAACCAGATTCCAGGCCCGGCCTTGGGGACTAGCACATTGGGGGGGTCGGCAGCCCGGCCATGTGGCGCCAGGAGGACCAGGTCTCCGTGGTGTTCCCGAAGGTGGGTACGCAGGGCGTGGTGGAGCTCTGCTGGCACCGTGCCCACAGTGTCGAGGGAGTAATAGAGGGGCCCCTTATTCGGGTGCCCTGGGCACTTGTGTGCCATACACTCCACCGGGTATTTGAAAAGAGCCACTGCCGCTCGGGCAATGGCTTTCCAGGAGACAGGCGGCAGCGCCGTCGTGACTGTCACGAGAGGGGCTCGCGACGCCTTGGCCCATTACCAGTAGGTGCCCGTCGGGGGGGCAGCCAGCCACACAATGGTGGGTGCCCTGACCCCGGTGAGCTGCA
Source organism: Eutreptiella sp. 'Long Island Sound 2002' (assembly GCA_964036045.1). Taxonomy (NCBI): domain Eukaryota; phylum Euglenozoa; class Euglenophyceae; order Eutreptiales; family Eutreptiaceae; genus Eutreptiella; species Eutreptiella sp. 'Long Island Sound 2002'. Next base: position 60,853,357 of record OZ038381.1, read on the forward strand.
GCTGAGCCAGGGACTGGTGGTGGTGGTCGCTCCAACGCCGAGCATGCAGGGGCGCGTCTACCTGCACCTGGATTCCCAGGAGGGCTACTAAGAGGCGGTGCAGCCTTGTATCGCTGGGCAGCGTGTCCCGGGGCTGGCGGCACACCCTGAGCTCCGGGATCCACTGCTCTTCCTCCATGGTGTCCTGCATGGCCGCGGTAACCCGGAGGGGTTCCCCCCTATGGTACACGGTCGCCTGGCAGGTAGTTTTGGCCGCCCGGCCGCCAACGACCACGTCTGCCCAGTGGGCGGGCACGGCGGCAGCGACCCAGTCCTCGGGCACCGCCTGCCATCGTGGCGGGGGCTCCTGCAGTAGGGGTACCAGGACGGCCGCATGATGGGCCAGCCACGCCCGCAGTCCCGGAATTCCCTTGCAGGCTGGCGTCCGCTCCTTCAGGGTGTGTTCCTGCTGCACGCGGTGGCTCGCCGTGTGAAGGTTGCCCAGGTGGTGGTAGCCAAGGGCATGTACCGTCTTTTAGATGACCGGGGGGATGACCACATGTACAACGTTGCCATACGGGGTCGGGTACACCTCTACCTGGCGGGCAGGGGCCGCCGCTGCCCCCGTCCGGGCCCCCCCCGGGCCCTGTATCAAGATCGGGGTGGTCCCCGAGCAGGGGCCCGGTATGCACATGGGCATAGCCACCTCGTTCGCGGCCTTCTACAGCGTGGCGCTGAGGTGCGGGCATGTCGGATGGTTGGTGTACTGCCCCGGGGTAAGCAGCGCCGGGCACGCCCCCCCCAAGCGCCTGGTGCGTCTGTAGGAAGTGGGCCTGGGAGTCTCGCAACTCGGTTTTGGCCCAGGCCCCCTGTCGGACACACTCTCTGACTACTGCAGTCTGCCACGAGTGTTCTGAGCGGGTCAGGCCCTGACAGCTGTGTTTCCACGGCCCCAGAAGGCAAACAAAACACAGCGCCAAGGCCCAGGGCACCCGGGGCCGGAAACCAGAGAAAGCCAAAGTCAACGGGGGCGCACACAGGAAGAGGAAAAAAAACCAATGCACCGAGCGCAAGCAACGAAAACCGCGAGACACAAAAGGGGAGGGGGGGAGGGGGGCACCAACCACCAGGGAGCAGCCAACGACCAAGCGGGAGACAAAAAAAAGGCGAGAGCGCACAGGAAGCTGAGAGGCGGGAGGAAAAGAAAAACGCAAAGCACAGCGCCAAGGCCCAGGGCACCCGGGGCCGGAAACCAGAGAAAGCCGGAGACAACTGAGACGCGGACAAGAGGAGAAGAGCAAAAAAAAAACACAAGGCACGGAGCGGCGGCAAGAAAAACCGCGAGACACAAAAGGGAGGGGGGGAGGGCAACCGCCAGGGAGCAGCCAACGGCCAGGTCGGCAACACAAAAGGGGCAGGGGCGCACGGAGAGACGAGAAGCGCGCGGCCCACAAAACAACAAACACACAGCGCCAAGGCCCAGGGCACCCGGGGCTGGAAACCAAAGAAAGCAAGAGACAAAGGGGGCGCGCGGAATTTAGGCAAGAGCGCAAGACTTGAGCAGAATGAAAGGGCTTTGTACTTTAGTAATTCTCAGGTCAGCTACAGGGCTGCAGACTGACTTCAGGCAAGCCAGACTGTTCCAGTATGTTTTTCTCTTTGCCCCTGCACTTGCTCAATTCTCTTCGCTCAATCCACTGGTCCAGTTTTCAATGTATCATTTTTTGTGATTCTTCCTTTTGCCTTGGTATAGGCTATATATCCCTTTGCATCTTTCACCGAAGTGGCCTGCAGTGGTATTATAACCTTTTCAGGCCCATGGTGCAACTCATGCAGTGTTTTCACCCTGACTTGGTTTGTAAATACCCGCGGCTGTCCTTCGGAGAACTTCGGCTCACCATGAACGCTCACTTTGCCCGTGGTTAGGCCGCTTTGATGCAATGCTTTGGGCGGGGGACCGCCATGCCTCAAAAAAAAAAAGGGGGCGCGCGGAAAACAACAACGGAGAAAAAAAAAAGGAGCAAACGGGGGGCAGGGAGAGGGCAAACAAAGGACCAAGAAAGGGGCAACCCCGACCGGAGGGGGCCGAACAAAGCAGAAAGACAAATTGGCCAAAGGAAAAGGTGAGGCGCACCAAAACGCGCCCGGGAGGCCGGCCTGCCTGACCTGGCCAGGACGGACGAGCACACGCACACGTGCACGGGACCCGGGCGTGGCGTCCTCCGACCCGCAAGGGGAGGTGTCGGCGTCCACACGAAAGCGCCCCGGCGCACCGGCCGAGTCCCCTGTCGAACGACGGACGGTACGGGAAATCGGACGCATCAGTGACCGGGTCCACACACGCCAACCACCGCAGCGCACGCAGCCCAAGACCGACGCCAGAGGGACCCGCCAGGGACAAACCCATCGCGGGGCCCCGAACGGGTACGACGCGGAGCGAGCCCAGCGCCCCTGCCTCGGCGGGGGCCAGCGGCGGGCACAACGAGCCCGGTTCTCAGCCGGCCTCCGCGTGCCCCGCGCAGCCACCCAGTAAAGCCGGGGGCGCAAGCCCCCGGGATGGGGAAAGGCACCACGGCGTCGGAAAAGCCGACCGGAGCACCGAGAGCGACCGGACCGAACAAGGCGCGGCGCACCACGCGGGGCCACGAGGCACGCCAGAGAGGCACGCCGCCGGCCACAACCAAGGCACACGGAAAGGTGCCAAGCAGCGACGGCCGCCAGGTGCCACAAACCCGGAGAACGCGCACAACACGCAACGAACCACGGCACGAGAACAGGTGCCAAGCAACACCAGCCGCTGTCCAGACAGACGTGCGCGCGCCCGGCAGCGAACGCAGCCCCTGCTGGCTACGGAACAGCCGCCGTCCGGATGGACGCGTGTGCGCCCGGAGGGTACCCAGCCCCTGCTGGCTACGAACAGCCGCCATCCAGAAGGATGAGTGAGCGCCCCGCAGCGACGCCCCGCACACGCAACCCACAGCACAACACACCGAGCGAGCACACCCGTGAACAGGAGCCAAGTGGCCCAGGACACCGCACAGCACACCGGGCGAGCGCACCAGTGAACAAGAGCCAAGGGGCTGAGGACACGGCACACGCACCACGACACGCCGAGCGGGCACACCGGTGAACAGGAACTAAGTGGCCCAGGACACCGCACAAGCAAAAGGACGCACCAAGCGGACACACTGGTGAACAGGAGCCAAGTGGCCCAGGACACAGCACAGACAGGCAACGCACTGAGCGGGCACACCGGTGAACACGGGCCAAGTGGTCCAGGACACCAAACACGCAAAGCAACCCACCGAGCGGGCACACCGGTGAACAGGAGCCAAGTGGCCCAGGACACCGGGAAGCAAAACAACACACCGAGCGGGCACACTGGTGAACAGGAGCCACGTGGCCCGGAAAAACGCACACGCAAAGCAACACACCGAGCGGGCACATCGGTGAACAGGAGCTAAGTGGCCCGGGACACCGCACACGCAAAGCAACGCACCGAGCGGGCACACTGGTGAACAGGAGCCCAGTGGCCCAGGACATCGCATAAGCAAAACAACACACCGAGCAGGCACACCAGTGAACAGGAGCGAGGTGGCCCAGGACACCGCACAAGCAAAGGAACAGAGTCAGCTTACACACCGGTGAACAGGAGCCAAGTAACGTCCCCTTGGTAAGACCTTCTTCCTGCATTTTCAAAGGAGGCCTCCGTAGTTCCCGAAGATACCTACCTACCTACCTCCGTGGTGTTCCCTGAGGTGGGTACGCAGGGCGTGGTGGAGCTCCGCTGGCACCGTGCCCACGGTGGCGAGGGAGTAATAGAGGGGCCCCTTATTCGGGTGCCCTTGGCACTTGTGCGCCATACACTCCACCGCGCACTGCCCTATGTCAGGCGCCTCTTAAGCCGCTCCCGCATGTGCTTGGGAAGGCATTGTCGCGGCCAGCCGGTTCATGTGTCCTGGGTGGGTGGGTGTCCCCACATGTGTCCATTGGTAGGGCCACATGCCCCCTTATTTGGGCGGCAGCTCTGGTGACGCGTTCCCGTGGGGGGCCGGCCACGGGACGCTGCGGTGACACGCACAGGTGAGCAGGCAGGCAAGGCACTACGCTCACAAGGGCATCAATACGCCTGTGTCATGTGACAAAGCGTTTCAGAATCCTTGCCACTCTGCAAAGAGGGAACGAAAGTATGTACAGCAACACATCAGGATATGTACACATGGGGTTAAGACTGGACTGGGGTAAGGGCATCACAGGACTATAGACACTCAGTCCCAACTCATATCCCAATCCCAGGTCCGACCCTCTCAGTGGCTGGTAGGGGCGGGGGCTCAAACACAACCCATGCCCTGCTCAGTCCAGACCCTGAAACCCTGCCAATGGGAGAGGTGTTCGCACAGCCACAGGCGAGTTCCTGGGAACCAATGAGCTCCAAGGCCAACCGACAGTGGCTCCCTATGCTCCCCCAACGGCAGGTCCCAACTCCTCTCTGAGTCAGAGATATGGCCCCGCCATTATCACCCAGGAGTTGGTAGCTGAAAAGGGGCTGTTTCAGCCCAAACTGAAATTAACTCAAAAATCCCCAAAATAGACCCCTCGTCCGGACCCGCCAGAGGTAGGGACGAGGCAACCGACCCTGTGCCCTTCGAGTACGAATTCCCTGGAGCCCTCACCAAACCTGGTTCCCTCTGAGGTCCCGGCATCAGGGCAACACGGATGAGTCATGTGGGGTCATGATGCCAAAATCACCAAAATTGGCGTCATTCCCACGCGTGGCTCGCCCGGCCAAGGTAAGGCCGATGGCTCACAGGGTAGGAGGCAGGACCTAGGACTTCTATCTGAGTGTACAACTTGGATTTAGGTCCGGGCTCCCTATGGGCTTAGAGGAATGGGGCCGCCAATTGACCACACGGAAGGGGGAAATTGGGGTCCCAAAATGGGGTCATTTTGGCTGCTTGAAATGAGCCAAAATTCGGTGTGCTCCCAATAGTATATCTCCACGCCGGCTTGGAGATCAGATCCGCCATCCCATACGCGATCCACCGGGAGTCCAATGGAGACTCCCATGCCCTTGGCCCTCAAAGATCTCTATGCCACTCGGCGTGGTGACGATCCCAATTGGGTCCACAAATGTCAAAATTGCAAAATTGCCCACACTCACTTTGGGCTAGCGCCTTAACGAAGGTGGCTCCGCTTCGCCCACGTGGTGTGTGGACCATGGGGACCATTACCCATAACACCCATGTCATATATGGTCCATTGGTCCAAGCGTCCGGCGTGCACGAGGGTTAGAACATGGTGCACGGCGGGCAGCAAAAGTGGAAAATTGCTCAAAATGGCCAAAAATGCGCACACTCATGGTTGGGGCAAATGAGGCACATGCCCGACTCGGACCGGAGTGTGCCATAGGATTGGTATCAAGTCATATTGGTCCAACATATCTTTTGGGCGTCGCCCAACTCCTCCGATATTGGGAATGGCAGGGTCGCCAAGTGAGCCCATGATTTGGGATAGTCCCAAATCGCCAACATGGCGGCCACGGCATGCCAAGCCTAAGAGGAGTTATTCGCCGGGTCCAAGATATGTTGGGCACCGAAGTATGTACCCCCATATCATACTTGGGTCATGATGTCAATTGAGCGCAACGTTGAGATACACGGTCGCCACTTGACATCATGACGGGCCAAAAATGGCAAAATTGGCACAAGCACACACAAAAGTGCCTTGAAAGGCGCACAATTATATTATAATATCTTTGGCTTGGATCGTGCAATCAACTAATCCTTCTAAACACGATGACTTGACACCAATGACCTCCGATCCCACATATGTGCTCCACTTGGGGCGCCTTGAAAGGTTCCGAGCGCTACTTCCCAAGTGGGCACACGAAAATATGGAAAATTGCAAAACACACACTTTGCTCCCAACGCATCGCTTCGGGTTCACCACACAAGCTTCCCTTCACGAAGGTTAGGCTTGCAATTGATCGTAGGGAGTATGGAGAAGGGGCTTGCACAATATGAGGTCCATTGGCGGGCTTGGCTTGGAGTAATGGACCCGCCAAATGGGCAAGCAACACAACACATGGCACATACCACAAATCGCCCAAAAAGGTAGCTCCCACCACGATATGTCATGCCCCTCCAAGGGCATAACTTTGTGTCAATTGCTCATAGGAACTCAAGGAGAGTTCCTATGCAACACCAACACTTGCGCGCTACACTCGAAAGTTATCCTAACGCACGCAATGTCATGGCCATAGAGTTACAACGCAAACTCTACCCTCTTGACCATGATCCATTACACTAGCGCGCACGTGTGGAGACGCAAGGCATACAATGCTTCCTAAATTACGTCGGGAGTATTGTGAATACATCCCACGTTTCCTTATCGTAATTCCTCGCAAGCAACACGAGATATGACCTTCACAAGTGGCCTCACGAATCAACTTTGTTTTGCCCATATCTTTAAGACAAATGGAGGGCAGGATAAAAGGGAAGTTGATTCGTGCATACGGAAGCACGTAGGTCCACTCGAAAGAGGTCAAATCAAGTGCGGGGATGTCGAAGTCGAAAATCCGATTTCGACATCCTGAAAAATTCGGATTAACGTTGCGAGTATTAATTATGAAAATTGCGGAAGCATCCATGCAGTTCCTGGCGACTTTGGAGCCTTCGTGACGGATAGCGTTAAAATTTCCATTCTAAACAGTTAAACTGGCGGTTACGGTAAAGTCGCGAGCCAACCGCCAGCAGTCAAAACAGTGAGTATCAGAACGGAAGCGTAAAAATTGACGGAAACAATATGAAAATAAAACCCTGTTGATTCCTGATATTCTGATACACAAATCTCCGCTGGCGGTGCATCGGTTGCCGATGCGGGGCTTTACGGCACGGAACACGGCCGTCAATGGGGTTAGTGGACCGGCGACCGGTTGTATGCCGTAACCTGGCCATGGGGTTCTGGGTACCGCTTCACCCCCCTCCTTAGAGCAAACCCTGGGGGGGCTCGATAACACCCACGCATGGCAGCGGGTACCCAGGACCACTTCCTGAAGGGGGGGGGGGGGGGTGTCACATCCTCACCTCAGTAAGCCACAGTAAGATAGGTATCCCACAGTGGGATAGGTATGCTGCTGTAACAGCTCGTAGCACATGTATAGTATCAAGTATCAAGTCCCGGGTCCTGGCGGCGATTGTTCGGCATCCAAAGGACCCTTTAACCCATACCAGGTGCACCGGGTGCCGGCTGCTACGGTCACCACCACAGTGGCAGTGGCATACACGGCCAACATAGGCGACACACGACGACCGAGGTGGTCCCACAAGTCGAGAGCGACCACAAAGATCCATCAGGCCACCCCAAGCTTCCCAAGGCCCGCCGACTGGGGAGAGTCCCCACGGGTCCTTCCTCGGGCGCACCATGTCCATATCCATACGACGCGAGTCCAGAGTGCCATAGTCGAACTCCTTACGAACCCCAAATCGTAAGGGAACTCCTCCTGAAGGGATCGGGCATCAAGGCCGTCTTTTCCCTCGCCCTACTGCCACGAAGGCCATACATGAGGGAGTCCTCATGCAGTGTGGGCGGAGGCGTCGACTCCTCAAACCACCAGTTTCCCAGGCAGACTGACCGAGGTCAGGAGCACCGGAGGCCGCCATCCGAATGCAAGTGCGTCTGCAAATCGGTAGGCTCACACTGGGACTGACAGTGGCGGATCGCTGGGAGTGTAGTCAGGCAACTGGGCTTCCCGCCTGGCGCCATCAGGATCTCCACACATCACAGCGAATAGGGCAACACGGTATCACGGGCACTCAAACAGTAGAATCTGTAATCAAGTACTGGTCCAGGCTGGACCAGGCTGTAAGGATATGTACACGGCGACTCAAGGCGCCTCTGTATCCCGATTCGTGGTGAAAAACAGTCCATCCCTCAGCGATGGGCTGATGACACTTAACATACAGATGCACATATCCTGGAGGGCAGAAAAACAAGCAACAATTTGGGTAAATAGGCGTGTAAACACACTCAGAACAGAGTGCCAAACCACGCCACGGTCAGGATAAGGCAAATGCAGGAAGATGGACAGGATAACGCCTGAGTTCAGGCATATATAGTCTCGAGACACACGTCGACTGGTCTGGATTCCGCAAATGCCATTGAACCAGACCACACACCAAAAAATCGCAATGCCGATGACAGCGGCATCCGTTGCGCAACGTCGTATGGGCTTCAAGGCCCCAAGAGCTCAGAATTATGAAGGTCAGTCGCCCTACCTGGTTTCCCAAGGATTCAGCAGGGGGGGTGAGTGACGAATAAAAGAAGAGAGGGGCCATCCTCCTCTGGATTCAGCAGGGGGGGGTATATGGCCACTCTGTCACCGAAAGATGGAAGAGAGCAAGCAAGTAAGGGACGATTCGTCGGCCTCACAAGCGCTCACAACACATCAGGGGAGAGCCCAGGGCGCTGATCAGGCACCCCTGGCTGCAATCGCCCGGGTGAGTGCTGCCAAGTCCGAAACGTGGATCTTGGTCTTGTGCTTGCGGATGTACTCCATGAAGGGAGTATTGACCCGCGGCACGAATGAGGAGACGGGTTCCCAGGCGTCGTGGGACGGCCCATAGCCTCGCCAACGAACCTTGAACTCCAGACCTCCGGGTGCCGAGGCCTTCGGACGCTGAGCCAGGATCTTCTCGACAGTATAGTCGTCCTGCTCAGCATAGTCGTCGTCCGAATCGGCCTCATGTTTGGCGTAGTCCAGGGACACATGTCGGCCACGGAGGTCGGGTTCCCGCACACGAAGTTGACTCTCGTGGCGCTCCCGGAACTGTCCGTGACCCACCTTGATGCGGTAGGTGTCCTCACCAATCCTGCAGACCACCTCGCCGGGTGTGAACCAGGTCTTGGTGCGGTGGGTGCCCATGGGGCGGGGTCTGATCACCCACACCGGGTCTCCCACCCTGAACTTCTGCGCTGTCGAGCTCGGGGCGGACCCCTGACGCTCAGCATGCTCCTTCTCAAGCTGCTGGCGGATGTCCCGCGCCGTTTGCTCTTGCCGCGCGAAGAACTCCTTGGCATCCATAGCCATGCCATCACCAGACAAGGGAAGTCCCCTACCCAGGGGGTCCCTGCCAAACAGAATCTGGTGAGGGGACAAACCGCCCGGAGTGGGGGTGTCATGATGGGCCTTCAGAGCAGGCCACATCTCCTCGAACCAGTTCCGCCGTGGATTGGTGATGTGGATCTTGCGCAGCTTCTCGAACAGCTGCCGTCCAGCCACTTCAGCACGGCCGTTAGACCGGCTGAGATAGGCGACGCTCTTGGCATGACGTATCCCCATGAGGGAACACATAGCCTTGAACCAGCCACCAGTAAACTGGGGCCCTCGGTCACTGCAAATGGTGCGGGGGATGTCAAAGACGGTCAGCCAATGACGAATCATCATGACTGCCACCTCCTTGGCAAGCAACCCCTTTTTGCGTGCCGGAACGGCTACAACGTAGCCGCTGTGGCGGTCCACACAGAGAACCACACAGTCAAAGGTCTCCTTGCCAATGTGTACTTCGGGCATGGAGAAGACGTCCATGGCCACGCTCTCCATGGGCTGGTCAGGAACCGGGGTCCATTGGGGTTCCCCCTTGACGTTCCGGTTATCGGGATTGCAGGCCTGACAGACCGAACAACCCTTCCTGACCTTCTTGATGGCGGTGTAGAGAACGATATGGTCGATCTCGAACCGACGCTGCATGTCAAGAGCTTGCTTCTTGACCCCTGGGTGCAGCATGTGGTGGTGCCAAGCTTCACACAGCTCGAGCACCCGGGACTCCGGAACTAGCAGCTTACCATTCCGGTAGAGCTTGCCATCTTCCTCGGTCAGCCCCTTTGGCCACTTCTGCCCGTCGTCAGGGTCGGTCACAGCCCTATACTCGGCCGCAAAGGCCTCAGACTTGGCGTAATCGTCGGTCCAGTCGTCCTGGAGGCAAGACTCTGGGAAGAGGTGCTTGTCGGACTCAGTTCCCACAGGGGGTGCCGGACCGGGCCTTCCGCCCGCGGCACCCACAGGGGCGAGTACACTGACCGTTCTGCTCACCCTCGAAGCGAGGGGGGCATCTGCGGCCATGACGACGAAGCATTTGGCACCCTCCTCCTCCATCAGGCGCTCCATTTCAATGATCCTCTTGGCTTCAGCGGTCTCAGCCTCATCGCCATGGGCAGAGATATCCTGCATGCCCTTGCTGGCGGGATAGGCCCACCTACTGAGACAGTCCGCCACGGTGTTATCCTTTCCAGGAATATAAACAACCGTAAGGTCGAACTTGGCCAAGGTCTCGTGCCATCTTGCCCGTCGGGAGGCGGGACCCGAGGGGGTGTCCACGTGCTCCTTGTGCCACGACTGCAGACTCTGATGGTCGGTGCAGACGGTGACGGGATGGAGGGCTATGTACCCAGCCCATTTCCTGAGAGCCATGACAATGGCATACGCCTCCTTTTCACGGGGCGTCCACGTCCGTCTCTGGCCTTCCGCCAGGACTCGGCTCCAGAGGGCCACGGGCACGTGCCTCCCGTTGTCAAGCACTTGCTCCAACACAGCGCCAATGGCGTAGTCGGAAGCGTCGGTGCGTAGGACGAACCCTCGGTCGGGATCCACGAGGTGCAGACCCACTGCGGATAGCAGCGCCTGCTTCATCCCCTCAAAGGCACGGTCGGACTCCTCATTCCAGACCAGAGCCTTCTTGAACCCTTCTTGGTCTCCTCTCGGTTGCCCTTGAGCATGGTCGTCATGGGGGCTGCATACTCGGCATACATCTTGATATACCCCGAGTAGTAGTTGCAGAACCCCAGATACGCCCGTAGCTCAGAGACCGTCTTGGGCTTTTCCCAGTGCTCAATCGCAGCCACCTTGCCAGGTATGGGCTTTCGCTGCCCGTTCCCAACTACGTGGCCAGCGAAGACCACCTCGCTTACCGCAATGGTGGCCTTGTCACTGCTGCCCGTGAGTTTGTGCCGAACCAGAAGGCCCAGCACTCGAGTGACGTCCCTCTCGTGTGCCTCCAGGAGCTCCTCGTAGCTCATGCTGGGGTCCCCGGACGCGATGAGCACGTCGTCCACGAAGGGGTCCGCACAGTCGCGCACCGGCTCAAGCAGGTTCTCCAGCATCCGCTGAAAAGCCGCATTGCCGTTGGTGACGCCCATGGGCATCACCTTCCACTGGAGAGGTCCAAGTGGAGTGCTCATGGCTGTGCAGGCACGGGACTCTTCGGCGAGAGGCATCTGATGATAACCATGTTTCAGGTCAATCACCGTGAAGATCCTCCGCCGGTGTTGCTTTTGCAGCATGTCCTCAATGAGGGGCAGCGTATAGCTGTCGTGCTGCGTTTGGGCGTTCAGGCCGCGGTAGTCGACCACGAGCCGCCACTCACCGGCAACCTTCTTGGGGACGACGAAGCAGGGAGAGGCCCACTCGGAGTGGCACGGCTCAAGCCAGTCTCTCTGGATGAAGTCACGGAGGATCTTCTCCATGGCCTCTTTCCTCTCGCCCCTCAGGGCAAACTCCCGGTGGCGATACACACGGGGGTCCTGCTTCAGTCGTATCTTGGCCTCGCCATACGGTCCACGCACCGGTGGGGGGAACACAGGCTTGCCGCTGAAGAAGGTCTCGCCATACTTCTGCTTCAGCCTGGCCCTCAACGCCTGGATCTTGGGGCAGTCATCGGACTCCGCCTTGGCTTTTCCGGGCACTTGAACCACGGAGCTTACTTGAGGGGTAGCGACCCCGCTCGCTTTCGGCTCAGGTGGTCTTCCCAGGTGGCCCAAAGGGCCATCTCTGGTCTTGCCTCGGAACAGATCGCCGTAGGTGGGTGGGTTACCGCCAGGCGGCTCGTCTTGGCTGGACATGTGATCCAGCACCCTCTGCACGAAGGTATTCCCGTCATAGGAACCGGAGACGATTGAGTCCACTTCCCACCAGGCTTTGTCCTGGCCTTTGCCCTCACGCTGGTTTCCCCAGTCGTGAAAGGGCTGATCCATATACCCCTGAACCAGATCCCACTCCTCTTCAGTGAGGGGGTCTTCGGAATCCGATTCTTCGATGTCAACAGGGGGAACCGCAAGGCATTGCCTCCAAGGCTCCGCTATGATACGGTTGACACATACGAAGTCCGTGGTGTCGGCCTGATCAAGGCCCCCATCCACATAGTGGAATTCTGTTGGCCATCTCTGGGGTGGCATGGGCTGTCCCTTAGCGTCCTGATAGACACTCTCTCCAGCCGGTAGGACGACCTTGTTCAAGGTCATGTTGGTCAATGAGGCTACCCAATGTCGGGTACTTTCCTCCTCGGTGCATCCCATAGGAACAACCAGCACTGCCTTGGAGCGGTCCTTGCGAATCTTCGCTATCGCTCTTGGAATGTCCCAACGGGGGCAATGGATCCACATCAGTCCCTGATGCGGACCCCAGTGCTTCTTCCACGCGGAGTCCTGTGCGCTCCAGTACTTCTCACACACCCGCAGATGGGCGGAGGTTCCTGAAGAGAACGCATCCAGGGCCAGATCCGAAGCTCCCAAGTCCGCGACAACTCGGCTCGCCACTTCCGGCCTTACGCCGTACTCCTGGTTTGCAGGACCAGTTGGCTCAGTGTCCAGCGCGGCCACTTCGAGCTGATTGCGTTCGGGGTGGATCCATTGGCATTCCACATGGTGCTCAGGTGACGAAAGCCACGAGAGTTGGTCGTCCTGGTACAGGGTCATGGAAGCCTGGGCCGGGAGGACGCCGGAGTCCGTCTCCATCATGAAGTCGTACCCGACGATCATCTCCCAGTCCATCTCGGCCTCGTAGAAGCTACCGTGCAGGAGGATTTCCTTGCCGAGGTCTGGGCGGCTCAGCTCACGATGGTTCACGAACTGCAGCCCAATGGCCGCTTCCTTCGTGCCTCCCACCATGTACTGGCCGTTCGCCACCTTCAGCCTGACAGGCTTCCGACTGTCGGTCAGACACTCTGGTGGAAGTAGGCCAGCCTTGACCAAGCTGACTTGAGCTCCCGTGTCGACCAACACGTCGAAAACCTTTTCCACTTCCCCGCATAGGGCACGGACCTTAAGATGCAACTGCCGCTCGCGACCGACACGGCGCACGGCGTGCAAACTCAGGATCTCCGGCCGTTCCAGAAGCTCAACAAGCGACTGGTGCAGGTCGTGGACAATGGGCTCAGGCTGCCCATCTGCAGCATCCAGCTGCGGTCCGGGTGATCCTCCGATACTCTCGGATAGATCCTGTAGTACATCAAACACGTTCTTGGTCGCGAAGGACGGACGGGTGCAAGGGTTTGTGCCTTCACTTGCCCTCACCCCGCCTCCGCGACTGGGCGCCGGACCGGGCCTTCCGCCCGCGGCAGTCCCCTTGTGCTTATTGACTCCCGACTGGGATGGTTCGGCGCTTCCCACGTCACCATCCTGCGACCGCCCTAGCTGGGGCCCTTGGCTGCAGGGGCTCCGCTAGGGGGCGTCGGTTGTGGAAGAGGGGGTGTTCTCCTCGGCCTCAACGTCGTTGACGCCCTTCTTTCTTCCCCCTTTACCTCCTCCTTTACCCTTCTTGTCCTTGTCCTTGTTCTGGTCATTCTGGTTGTTCTCCTTGTTCTTGTTGTCCGACCTGGGGACCCAGTTCCGCTTGATCTCCTGGATCTCCTTGGCCAACTCGGTCCCCACCGACGACATCAGCTTGGCCAGCTCGTCCTTGTCGACCTCCATTTTGGCTTCCCGGATACCCGCGGGCGCACGCTTCTTCGACCCGTGCGCCTTCTTGTAAGCCTCCGTGTCGGCCTTGTGGACGGGGCATGTTCGGTGGTCATGGTTGAGGCCTTTCTTCCTCCCATAACACACGAAACAGCCCTGAGGGTGAGCTCGTATGAACTCCCCAAAGGACAGCGGAGGGTCGCCAATGCGGCGAGGATCCCTCTTCTCCTGCTTCCTCCAACCCTGCTGCAGGGGCTTCCAGTTTCCCGGCTTGCTCCCCGTGTTCAGGTTCTTGGCCACGAAGGCACAAACGGCCACTTCGGCGGGCTCATCGTCGTCGTCATCGTCGACGAGAGTCTCATCGCCGCCGGCTCCCGCTGGGTCCATGGCAGATTCCCCGCCAGGTCCCTCGCCAACGTAGTTGACGTCGCGGTCGCCGGGCCTCAACCCGCGGGTGTGGTGGAGGTTTCGGTACTCCTTGAGTACTTCCTCGCCAACCCACTCCAGGATCTCGTCGCAGCTCATCCGCGCCGGGATGGGCTGCAGACGGATGGTCTGGCCGCTCAACTCACAATCGTCAAGGCGCCACATCGCGGTCTTCTCGCGATCGCCCGAGACGGTGATGAGAAGAGCGTTCCGCAGGGAGTGCCGTTTGACATCCCGGGCCACGTTCTTCTTCGCCCAAGACACCACGTTCGTATGATACTCCTTGGGGAGCATCATCTTGACCGTGTGGTTGGACTTGGCCCTCTTGGATTCCTCCTTGGTGACCCTCTTGATCCATGCTTCCGGCAGCATGGAGAGCAGGCGAGCCTGCTCGTCACCCTCGTTCCAATCCTCCACATTGCGGCGGAAGAGGGTGTATTTCCCTCGGAAGTCACGCCAGTCCCGTAGGCGGATCTCCCGTCCATCATGCTCAAGCTTGATGGACTTCCAGCGCTTGGCAGCCACCTGCGGAGCGTCCACCCGCTCCTGCTCGTTGAGCCACTTCTTGGCGTCCTTGAGGGTCTTGATTTTCCCCTCCTTGGTCGCCACGAAGTATAGCTCGCCGAGCACTTCCGGCAGGCGGTACCTGAACCGTTTGAAGACATATCTCTCCGCATCCGCGGGAGGTAGGTCTTCAGTGACGGTCAGCCCCCAATCGTCCAGCTTCTCCAAGAAGCGGTCGAGGTTGAGGGGGTTGCCATCGTACATGGGGGGCTTGATGTCCTTCAAGTCTTCCCACACGGCGGCGTCCGCGGCCTTAGAGACCATGAACGCCGGCCGCGAGGTCGACCGAGGTTCCCATCGGCCTCGCCCACGGACTCCCACGGCCGCCACGTCCATCTCCTCCATGGAGTCCCTGTGGCTACGCCGCGGTTCCTCCACGTACGCTGAACCAAAATGTTCACGCCGTACTGCATCCATGTACGCATCCTCATCACGGCGCCGGCGGCTGCGTTTAGCGGCCTCCCGTCGTACACCACGCGGCGAGCTGATGTCGAACTGCTCCAGGTCCAGGTCCAGGTCCAGGTCCTCACCTTCGCCGATATCCCACTCCACGTCTCCTCTGGGAACCTCATCCCTGAGTCCACCATAACGTCCTCCAGCCCTGGGGATTGGCGCCGGGGCTGGTGGCGGGCGTCGGGGGCGTACAGGCGTCCGCGGTGGAGCACGGCGGTTGTGGTAGTCCGCGCTGAGCCACTCATCGCGCCATTCCTCACTGCCACTGCCGGGCGGCACGCGCTCGTTGCGGCGGCCCGCGCTGTGGTGAGAGGGGGCGGAGAGAGAGGGGGCACTGGCGCTGGGGCGACTCCTGGGGGCTCTGCCGGGGGCGTGGGGTCTGCCTGGACCTGGTCCGGGTCCCCAGCCGTCGTCCGACGAGCCAGACTCCAGGGGTGGGTGGTCGCTGCCGACGTTCCCACGGGCTTCCAGCGCGTCCAGCCTCTCCTGCAGGCCGCTGACGACGTTGGTCAGCGACTTGGTCTCGGCCCTGGCGATGTCCAGGTCCTTCTGCGCGCGCGCGGCGACCCCGGAGATGCGAGCCATCTCGACCTTGTCCGTGTCTACCTCGCACTCGAGGGCAAAGACCCTCCTGCGGAGGTAGACAATCCACCGCCAGGTGGAATCCGGGTCGCCGTTCCCTGGTGGGTCGTCGGGGTCCCCAGGGGGTCCTCCAGGAGGGCCTCCGCCGGGTCCGCCCGGTCCAGGGGGTCCTCCCCCGCCCGGTGGTCCAACTCCAGGGGGTCCACTTGGTGGGCGTCCTCCAGGGGGTCCTGATGGTCCTCCGCCAGGGGGTCCCGGTGGGTCTCCGCCCGGTCGCCCCGGTGGGTCCGAGGATGGGCGCTTCCTCGTGATGCCGAACTCCATGTCTTCGTCCTCGTCCATGTCGCCCCACCTGGGCGTCTCGGTCACGGAGGACTCCGAGCTCCGGTAGGGAGGAGGGGGATCCTCATCCTCACCTTCCGGTTCCATGGGGACATCTCCGCCGCCTCCGCCCGTCCAAGCCACCACTTGGCGATGTCGACGGCCTCGTTCATCCCCGTCACTGGCGGTGAAGAAGGGGTCACTGTCGTGGGGGTGCCCACCCGCTGGCCTCCGCGGCCTCTCGGGAATCTTCCCCTTGCCCTTCCTCCGCCGACGGGCGGTGGTGCCACCGCTCCCACTGCTGCCCGTGTCGGCCTCATCCAGCGCCATCTTGGAGGAGGCGTCCCCTTCGAAAAGCTTTCGAAGGGTCTCCACTCGTGATGCTCCCGGGGGAGTCTCGCGGCGGAGTTTGGCCTCTGCCTCCTCCATTGCGGCGGCGGTGGCTGCGGCAGCTCGCGCCTCGGCTTCCTCCCGAGCACAAGCCGCCTCGGCTTCCCGGGCCTGCAGCAGCCGCGCCTTCTGCGCTTCCAACGCTGCCAGCTCCGCCTCCGTCTTGGCCTTCTCCTCAGCAACCTTCCGTCGCGCGGCCTCGATGGCTTCCTTCTTGGCGGCGTCCTCCTGGGCCTTAGCCGTCGCTTCGGCGTGGGCCCTTTCCTCCGCCTCCTTCTTTGCCCTCCCTTGGGCAAGCGCCTCTTCCAGCGCCTTCACCTCGGCCTCCTTGCAGGCAATGGCCTCCTGCGTCAGGCGGGCTTCCTCGTCGGCTGCCGCCAACTCACCGTTGACCTGGGCAGTTGCTGCCCCATGGGCGGCTACGGCCGTGAGTCCGGCCGCAATGGCCGCCACGGTCTGAGCGTGGATGGCCATGCCATGCGCCCACTGCGCAGCCTCCTCCTGGGCGATGCCGGTGGCGCCCTCCACGGCAGCGCTGTACTGCCTGGCCCGTTGCCGGGCAACCCGACGGTTGCAGGGCACCCCACAGGCGCGCTCACATGCGCGCGCCACGTCCCTTTCGGGAGCGACGCTGCTGCTGGAGCTGGCCTGGTCGGCCGGCATCCTCCCGCGGTGGGCCGACTCCACGTCGCTGCTGGGGCCTGCTGGGGCCTGCCGGGCCCTCAGGAGCAGCGGACGGGACTTGCCCTGGGTCTGCTTGGCGACTTGGATGTAGTCGCCAAGGGTGGTGGAGCCGGGGTGGTGACCACCATTGGCCCGTGGGGGACTGGGGGCTGGGGTTCCGCCCTTGGCGCCTTGGGCGGCTTCGGCGGCCAGGGACTCCTGGTACTCCCGCCACTTCCGGTCCCTCTTCCTGTCCCCGGCGGACCGCTTCTCCGTCCCCGGAGACGCGCTGCTGCTGCCCTGCAGCCTGCGCTCGCTCCCCGGTTCCGGGAACTTCTTCTCGATCACGTCCCACAGGGAGACGTTGATCGAGGCGCCCGACGGGTAGGCGTTGGGGTCCTCGTCCTCCTCAATCCCGTCGGGGCGCAGCCCTTTGCCGGGCCTGTCCGGCCGGGTCCACGTCCTCCAGCGCTTGCGGCGGAAGCGGTACTCGTACCTATCCGCCCGCAGCCACTCCTCCACTTCCCGCAGGCGATCCTCCCCCATGTCCTCGCGGAGCTCGAAGCTCCTGGGCATGCCGCCTTCGCACTGGGGATTGCTGTAGCGGTACTGCTGGTCCCACAGCAATCCGCGCAGCAGGCGCGCCACATGGGGGTGGGGCTGCGGCCACCTCCGACCCGCTTCTTGCCAATTCACCATGGCAGCGGGGGCGTAGTTGATCTTGAGGTCCTTGACATGCACTCGTTCAACTCAACGAACTGGTTGTGGTTGCTGAGGAGGGTGCTGTAGCACTGGATTGGGCGTGCGGCTGGTGCTGGTCAGCCCGTGGTTGTGGAGGTGGTTGACGCGGCCTTGCTGGTCGGCCGATGGGACTCCGCGTCGGCCGATGGGGCTGATGCAGGAGTCCTGGTCTGTGCACCTCTTTCACAGCTGCTGCGCGGTCAAGGCGAAGCTCTGGACGGCGCTGCTGGCTCCGTGACGAACTCGGCGCTGTCGCTGAGTGGCGCTGCGAGCTGCCGCGCTGCGCTGCGAGACGCTGCGCTGCGCTGCGAGCTGCGAGCTGCGCCGCGCTGCTGCGACGCGCTGCTCGGGGTTGGTGGCCCCGAGTGGCACGCGAGGGCTGGGTAACCCTGCGGCGGTGAAACGCTTTTGACGCGTTCCCGTGGGGGGCCGGCCACGGGACGCTGCGGTGACACGCACAGGTGAGCAGGCAGGCAAGGCACTACGCTCACAAGGGCATCAATACGCCTGTGTCATGTGACAAAGCGTTTCAGAATCCTTGCCACTCTGCAAAGAGGGAACGAAAGTATGTACAGCAACACATCAGGATATGTACACATGGGGTTAAGACTGGACTGGGGTAAGGGCATCACAGGACTATAGACACTCAGTCCCAACTCATATCCCAATCCCAGGTCCGACCCTCTCAGTGGCTGGTAGGGGCGGGGGCTCAAACACAACCCATGCCCTGCTCAGTCCGGACCCTGAAACCCTGCCAATGGGAGAGGTGTCCCGCACAGCCACAGGCGAGTTCCTGGGAACCAATGGGCTCCAAGGCCAATCGACAGTGGCTCCCTATGCTCCCTCAACGGCAGGTCCCAACTCCACTCTGAGCCAGAGATATGGCCCCGCCATTATCACCCAGGAGTTGGTAGCTGAAAATGGGCTGTTTCAGCCCAAACTGAAATTAACTCAAAAATCCCCAAAATTGACCCCTGGTCCGGACCCGCCAGAGGTAGGGACGAGGCAACCGACCCTGTGCCCTTCGAGTATATACTCTCTGGGTCCCTCACCAAATCTGGTTCCCTCTGAGGTCCCGGCATCAGGGCAACACGGATGAGTCATGTGGGGTCATGATGCCAAAATCACCAAAATTGGCGTCATTCCCACGCGTGGCTCGCCCGGCCAAGGTAAGGCCGATGGCACACAGGGTGGGAGGCAGGACCTAGGACTTCTATCTGAGTGTACAACTTGGATTTAGGTCCGGGCTCCCTATGGGCTTAGAGGAATGGGGCCGCCAATTGACCACACGGAAGGGGGAAATTGGGGTCCCAAAATGGGGTCATTTTGGCTGCTTGAAATGAGCCAAAATTTGGTGTGCTCTCAATAGTATATCTCCACGCCGGCTTGGAGATCAGATCCGCCATCCCAGACGCGATCCACCCGGAGTCCAATGGAGACTCCCATGCCCTTGGCTCTCGAAGATCTCCATGCCACTCGGCGTGGTGACGATCCCAATTGGGTCCACAAATGTCAAAATTGCAAAATTGCCCACACTCACTTTGGGCTAGCGCCTTAACGAAGGTGGCTCCGCTTCGCCCACGTGGTGTGTGGACGATGGGGACCATTACCCATAACACCCATGTCATATATGGTCCATTGGTCCAAGCGTCCGGCGTGCACGAGGGTTAGAACATGGTGCACGGCGGGCAGCAAAAGTGGAAAATTGCTCAGAATGGCCAAAAATGCGCACACTCATGGTTGGGGCAAATGAGGCACATGCCCGACTCGGACCGGAGTGTGCCATAGGATTGGTATCAAGTCATATTGGTCCAACATATCTTTTGGGCGTCGCCCAACTCCTCCGATATTGGGAATGGCAGGGTCGCCAAGTGAGCCCATGATTTGGGATAGTCCCAAATCGCCAACATGGCGGCCACGGCATGCCAAGCCTAAGAGGAGTTATTCGCCGGGTCCAAGATATGTTGGGCACCGAAGTATGTACCCCCATATCATACTTGGGTCATGATGTCAATTGAGCGCAACGTTGAGATACACGGTCGCCACTTGACATCATGACGGGCCAAAAATGGCAAAATTGGCACAAGCACACACAAAAGTGCCTTGAAAGGCGCACAATTATATTATAATATCTTTGGCTTGGATCGTGCAATCAACTAATCCTTCTAAACACAATGACTTGACACCAATGACCTTCGATCCCACATATGTGCTCCACTTGGGGCGCCTTGAAAGGTTACGAGCGCTACTTCCCAAGTGGGCACTCGAAAATATGGAAAATTGCAAAACACACACTTTGCTCCCAACGCATCGCTTCGGGTTCACCACACAAGCTTCCCTTCTAGAAGGTTAGGCTTGCAATTGATCGTAGGGAGTATGGAGAAGGGGTTTGCACAATATGAGGTCCATTGGCGAGCTTGGCTTGGAGTAATGGACCCGCCAAATGGGCACGCAACACAACACATGGCACATACCACATATTGCCCAAAAAGGTAGCTCCCACCACGATATGTCATGCCCCTCCAAGGGCATAACTTTGTGTCAATTGCTCATAGGAACTCAAGGAGAGTTCCTATGCAACACCAACACTTGCGCGCTACACTCGAAAGTTATCCTAACGCACGCAATGTCATGGCCATAGAGTTACAACGCAAACTCTACCCTCTTGACCATGATCCATTACACTAGCGCGCACGTGTGGAGACGCAAGGCATACAATGCTTCCTAAATTACGTCGGGAGTATTGTGAATACATCCCACCTTTTCATTATCGTAATTCCTCGCAAGCAACACGAGATATGACCTTCACAAGTGGCCTCACGAATCAACTTTGTTTTGCCCATATCTTTAAGACAAATGGAGGGCAGGATAAAAGGGAAGTTGATTCGTGCATACGGAAGCACGTAGGTCCACTCGAAAGAGGTCAAATCAAGTGCGGGGATGTCGAAGTCGAAAATCCGATTTCGACATCCTGAAAAATTCGGATTAAGGTTGCGAGTATTAATTATGAAAATTGCGGAAGCATCCATGCAGTTCCTGGCGACTTTGGAGCCTTCGTGACGGATAGCGTTAAAATTTCCATTATAAACAGTTAGACTGGCGGTTACGGTAAAGTCGCGAGCCAACCGCCAGCAGTCAAAACAGTGAGTATCAGAACGGAAGCGTAAAAATTGACGGAAACAATATGAAAATAAAACCCTGTTGATTCCTGATATTCTGATACACAAATCTCCGCTGACGGTGCATCGGTTGCCGATGCGGGGCTTTACGGCACGGAACACGGCCGTCAATTGGGTTAGTGGACCGGAGACCGGTTGTATGCCGTAACCTGGCCATGGGGTTCTGGGTACCGCTTCACTGGGGCCTGCCCAGCAGTATGGAGTATCTCTCACCACAAGGGGTATTGCTCCCGCTAGTCTATGGTACGACCGCCTCACCCTTGCGGCTTGAGTTGCGGGGCCTCTCTGCTTGGCAGGCGACCCCCTCCTCGACTGTTTACCGGCTCGCCTGTCAACGGTTGCTTCCATGGCTCCGGGTGACGTTTGCCATGGTCCCCGATGCAGCCTGGCCGGGCTTGGACCAGCGGCCTTGGGGTACCGCCCCTGCTGCTGGCGCGGTGGGTCGGCTGGGTCGCCCCAGTGCGCCCGACCCATGGAGTGTTGGTTCTTTCCTGTCCCTCGGCCGCCCTACGCGCGCACGTGTGTGCGGTGTCCTGGGCCACTTGGCTCCTGTTCACCTGTGTGCCCGCGTGGTTTGTCGTGTTGCGTGTGCGGTGTCCTGGGCCACTTGGCTCCTGTTCACCGATGTGCCCGCGTGATTTGTTGTGTTGCGTGTGCAGTGTCCTGGGCCACTTGGCTCCTGTTCACCGGTGTGCGCGCTCCGTGTGTTGTTTTGCTTGTGCGGTGTCTTGGGCCACTTGGCTCCTTTTCACCGGTTCGCTCGCTCGGTGTGTTGTTTTGCTTGTGCGGTGTCCTGGGCCACTTGGCTCCTGTTCACCGGTGTGCCTGCTCGGTGTGTTGTTTTGCTTGTGCGGTGTCCTGGGCCCTTTGGCTCCTGTTCACCAGTTTGCCCGCTTGGTGTGTTCTGTTGTGTGTGCTGTGTCGTGGGCCACTTGGCTCCTGTTCACCGGTGTGCGCGCTCGGTGTGTTGCTTTGCGTGTGCGGTGTCCTGGGCAGCTTCGCTCCTGTTCACCGGTGTGTCCGCCCGGTGCGTTACTTTGCGTGTGCGGTGTCCTGGGCCACTTGGCTCCTGTTCACCGGTGTGCCCGCTCAGTGCGTTGCCTGTGTGTGCCGTGTCCTTGGCCGCTGGGGCGATGGCTATCCAGGAGATAGGCGGCAGCGCCGTAGTGACTGTCGGGAGAGGGGCTCGCGACGCCTTGGCCCATTACCAGTAGGCGCCCGTCGGGGGGGCAGCCAGCCACACGATGGTGGTTGCCCTGACGCCAGTGAGCTGCAGCTGGGCCAGGGACTGGTGGTGGTGGTCGCTCCACAGCCGAGCATGCAGGGGCGCGTCTACCTGCACCTGGATTCCCAGGAGGGCTACTAAGAGGCGGTGCAGCCTTGTATTGCTGGGCAGCGTGTCCCGGGGCTGGCGGCACACCCTGAGCTCCGGGATCCACTGCTCTTCCTCCATGGTGTCCTGCATGGCCGCGGTAACCCGGAGGGGTTCCCCCCTATGGTACACGGTTGCCTGGCGGGTAGTTTTGGCCGCCCGGCCGCCAACGACCACGTCTGCGCAGTAGGCGGGCACGGCGGCCGCGACCCAGTCCTCGGACACCGCCTGCCATCGTGGCGGGGGCTCCTGCAGTAGGGCTACCGGGACGGCCGCATGATGGGCCAGCCACGCCCGCAGTCCCTGAATTCCTGTGCGGGCTGGCGTCCGCTCCTTCAGGGTGCGTGCCCGCTGCAGGCGGTGGTCCACCGTGTACAGGTCGCCCAGGTGGTGGTAGCCGAGGGCATGTACGGTGTTTTAGATGACCGGGGGGACGACCAGATGTACGATGTTGCCATACGGGGTCGGGCACACCTCTACCTGGTAGGCAGGGGCCGCCGCTGCCCCCGCCCTGGGCCCCCCAGGGCCCTGTATCAAGATCAGGGTGGTCCGAAGCAGGGGCCCGGCATCCACATGGGCATAGCCACCTCGTTCGCGACCTTCTGCAGCGTGGCGATGAGGTGCGGGCATGTCGGATGGTTGGTGTACTGCCCCGGGGTAAGCAGCGCCGGGCACCCCCCTCCTGGAGCGCCTGGTGCGTCTGTAGGAAGTGGGCCTGGGAGTCTCGGAACTTCATTTTGTCCCAGGCCCCCTGTCGGACCCACTCTCTAACTACTGCGGTCTGCCACAAGTGTTCCGAGCGGGTCAGGCCCTGACAGCCGTGTTCGACATAGACTCTTTGAATATGGTACAATAAGTGTTCCATCATGGTGCTATCACCATACGTCGCCCTTTGATTGTTTTGCTTGTTCATACTACCCCCTATGCTTCCAAAATGGCATTGTCACCCTCCGAACAGGTCCTCTCTCCACATAAGAACATTCATGTCATAACCTGATGGCAACAGGGGCTACAAGCATTACATTCGGATGCAATGCCCCTTTATAGGCCATCTAACAATAGGGCATTGCCCTTGTACCGGTGCCGGGGTTCTATGGAGCGCACAAAGGCCGTTTGTAGCCGTTTTTAGTTTCAAAAGGGGGAAAAAAGGATGAAAATTGCTTATAACTTTACAGCAGGGCAGGACAGGGGACCAGAAAGGTGCTCAGGATGTCGAGTATGCTTAGTTACGCAACCTCATATGCTCAGTTCCTGCGTGCCGTGAAGGGTACGCCCTAAATCGACCAAACTAACTATTTACGCTCGCGTCGCTGCCGCTAAATCGCGAATGAATCTGCGATTACGGGAACTCCTTAGGGAGTGCGATGCAAGATCAGAAATGGATTCTGCAAAAGATTCGAATTCCCAAAAATCGACTGCACAGTCATGTAGAGATTTCCATGCTGTTTGCAAAAATGCAAAGATACTGAGTTATGTGACGAAATGAGATTTAAAATAATAGGTGTGTTCCGACCGGGTCAGGCCCTGACAGCCGTGTTCCCACCGCCCCCAGAGCGGGTCCGTGTGGGCGTGGCGGGAGATGCCCGTCATAGGTGTATACCCCTGGACCATGAGGGCGTCATTGGGAGCGTGCACTCGGGCCGTGGGGCGGTACACGCTGGCCAGGGAGAGCAGTTTGCTCGGGAGGTTTGGTCATGAGGACAATCATGGCCGCGTCCAAGGGGGGGCTCTGGGGGCGGAGCTGCCTCCAGACGGCTGCGCGGATCTCCGTCAGGTCGCGGGGTGCCACGGGCGTTCCCTGGAGATATTTGTCAGTCCCCATGTACCGCAGGACGCTGGAGGGCTGTATCTCCGGGGCCCCGGCTAGCGCCTCCTGGCGCTGGTCCGGGTGTTCGCCGTCCACGTGCTGCCCAGATGGTGGGCTACCGCAGCCGGCTTGGAGGAGAGCAGGGGCTGCGGGTCGGATGTCGATCCATGTTGGATTTTGCAGTCTGGGACATCCACCCGCAGGATTCCCTGATAGTAGGTCCGCTGGTCCAGCAGGACCCCTTGTATGGGGCGCGAGTCGCCCCGCTCCAGGATGACTATAGTGTCATTCACGCACATCAGCCCCGGAAGACAGAACGGCTCCAGGGCATGAGTCCTGTACGCGATGTCCAGGAAGCACATGAAGGGGAGCGCCGCCCTAGCTCCTGCATGGACCCCCTGGATCGTCCCCTGCGGGGTTCCCAGGAGTTG
Organism: Eutreptiella sp. 'Long Island Sound 2002'; assembly: GCA_964036045.1. NCBI lineage: Eukaryota > Euglenozoa > Euglenophyceae > Eutreptiales > Eutreptiaceae > Eutreptiella > Eutreptiella sp. 'Long Island Sound 2002'. Next base: position 60,877,993 of record OZ038381.1, read on the forward strand.
TGCCAGGGTGCTGGACTGTCATGGGCCCAGGGGAAGGGTGTACGAGAACCCCTCGGTGTGGGTTGCGAGGTGATCAGCCTCTCCCAGGCCCACCCAGGCTCCCACTATCGGGTGGATGTCCTGAGCGATCACGTCGAAATATTTCGCGAGACCCGTGATCAGGAGGTCCACAACCCGGTGCTGGAGTCTGGCCTGGTCCAGCTTCATGTGCACTGTGCGCACCACATCCAGGAGGGACACCCCCCGCATGCCCCCTACGAGGCAGGGGCCCCCCAGGACCCGCTCATAGATGGCCCTCGCCATGGCGTAGAAGGCCGTGGGCTCTGGCTTCGACACATGGGAGGATATAGTTATCCCCCGGAGGTTTGCTTCCCGGACTGGTTGGTCCGGCCTCCCCAGGAGCAGGTTGACCCGTCACCGCCGGCCCACTGTGCGGCTGACCCGGGGGCTACGCACAACGGCGCAGATGGTCCTCTGGTCTGCCTCCGGCAAGTGCCAGTACCATGTGATGTCGATGCAGACGTCCGCTTCAGGCAGGCGGAGGTTGGGACCCCGGGCCTTGCCGGACTGCACCTCCCACAGGTGGCGGGACTCGACGTAGTCGCCACGGGCCAGCTGGGCATGCCGCGGCAAGAGCCTGAGATACCGCTGGAAGTAGGCCCAGCGGTCCGGATCGTCCCGTATCCGGTATCCATGGCCCTGGAGCCGTTTGCGGCTGAGGTACAGGGCGGACAGCGTCTCCCTGGGGTCGAGGAGCGCTTTGCTGTCCAGTGGGATCTCGGAGACATCCCGTGGGGGGCCGCGGCTGCGCCGCTGGATCTCCCTCCACTGCTCCGGGGCACGCTTGAGGTTTCCCATGACCTGCAATCGGCGGAGGGCTCTGCGTTCAATCTCCCGGAGGCTTTGTTGGCGTAGCACCTCCCCCAGGGCCACAAGGCTCCTCTTTAGGGCATGACCCGCCGTGACCGAGGTGCCCAGCATGTCCTGGGCCATTCGCGTGAAGCGCCCCACAGACGGGAGCATACTTTGTGCCGGGAAGCCTTTGAGGGGGAGACCCGCTCCGCCGGGCGCGCCTGGAGGCGGTATTGCTGAAAGCCGAGAGCCGGGACCCTACCCGCAGCGTGGGCCCAGTCGTAGACGGCCCGCTGCAGGCATTTCAGCCACCTGTCCCGGACGGCCTGAGGGTTGAAGGCCTTCCGGCGGAGCATTGAGCCCTTGAAGTCGGCGGTCTCCGCCGGAGAAAGGGGCACTGGGACCAGGTGGCATTCTGGTGTGTGGGATACCGTAGGGGGGCTGGGCTTGTCCAGCCGTGCCACGGGGAACACGGCAGTGGGGAGGACTGGCACCTGGTGGTCCGAGAGGAGGGTACTCTCCCAGTAGTGGTACGAGGCGATGGTGAATTTCGCCTCGCCATGGCAGGCGACAGTGTCCATGCGGAAGCGTGCGGCGCCCTGGAAGCAGGAGTACGTACCCTGCGGGACCGGGTGAACGTCCACTAAGTCCCTGAGGTTGAAAGCCCTCAGGAATGTGCAGTAGCCCGTATCCTCAGGGCTCGGATTGCCTCTATCCGCCGGCTGCGCTGCCGAGTTGGTGTCGGTGACCACCAGAATGGTCGCCGGGTCCACCAAACAGGTGACCTCCCGCCAGATGTCCGCCCACCATCTCACATATGGTTCTACACCAATGTTGATCTGGGGGGCGTGGGCTGCTAAGACATGCTGTCGACCCCACGGGGTCAGTACCTCCATGAGGAGTGCGTTGGCATCCTCCTTGCCCCAGGGGAGGGACGCCCGGGTAGTCGTTGCGGCACGGACATACACCTCCAGCCCCGCCCCCGGTTTTCCATGGGCGGGGAGCAGGACGTGCCGGAAGTCCTGGAAGGGTGGGTCCTCAGGGCCTATCCGGACTGGGCGTTGGCCAGGATGAGGACGGTGGGGCGGCGCCCTGCCATGTGCAGGGCCTGCGTTAAGAGGCGTTGCCGCAGGTACCGGCCCCGGACGTTGAGCCACAGGTATCCGACGGCGTGCACGTCCTCCGGGGTGTCCTCAATTCTGGGTTTGTGAGGGGCCGGGGTGCTCCGGCTCCGGGTCCGGCTCTGAGGGAGCGGGTCCGCCTGGGGGTTCGGCGTTTCTGGCCGAGCCGCTAGCCGCCTCCTGGGCTGTCCGCAGGTCATGCCCGATTAGGCCAAATACCGTGGTCAGGGAAGGAGTGCCCGCCGGCCGCTGGCCCGTGAGCCTGGAAAGCACCCAGTCACGCAGGGCCGGGGCCTGCGCTCCCAGGACCTTGAAGCCGACCGGCTTGGCCGGCTGGAGGGCCCGGGCGTAGCTGACTCCCCAGGCGCTCCACCCCTTCGAGTGGGCGTCGCGAAGCTGCTGGGCCCCCAGGGCCGAGGGGACGACGACGAGTCGTCCCCGGGCCCTGTCGTAGGTGGCTCTTGCCACCATGGGCGTAGTGATGGCCAGGGCGTTGCGCCCGGGCGGGGCGAGGGTCGCCCTGTGATCCGCGAGGTCCATGCTCGCCGTGTCTACTGGGGTGTACCGGTCTCCACGCTTGACGCAAATCTGGACTGGAGGGGGAGCGGTCGCCGGGTCGCCCCGGGGAACATGTACTGGGCACTGGCATATCAACACCAGGGCCCTGGTATCCGGGGGGACCGCCCGGGGTGGGGGTGTGGTAGACCCGGCATACGCATATGCCATGGCCTGGAACCACCATCGGGGGCGTGAGCCGCCCTCGAGGGTGGGGTGGCGGAGGTGCAGCCTCCCCTCGATCACGTAATATACCGTGATCCCAAGTCCCAGCGGTTGGGGGGCCGAGATGGCATCTCCCTTCCAGCTGGAGAGGGAGAAGGAGGGGACCCCCAGGGTAAAGCCCACGAGCTGGAGCAGCTCGCGGCTCCTCTTGGCATACTGCGCCAGGATGGGGGGGGAGGTCGTCTCCCTGCGGGGAATGGGAGCCGGGGACGGGGGTGGTGTCCTGGCCCGCCGCCCGCATGCGGCGTCCCAGCGCCGACAGGCGTTCGCTGTATAGGAAGACAGCGAATTCCATAGCCCTGCAGGGGTTCGCCTCCTCCAGGGCGGTATCGGCGATGAGTTCCGCTAGGCGGGAGTCGTGCGGGCCCACCCCGCCCGGCGGGGTGTCGGCGTGGCTGGCAGCTGGCGGTTCAGGGTCGTCATCTGACACGACTGCCGATGGCAGGGACTCCAGTTGGCTGAGGGCGCCCGCCTCATCACCCAGGAGGCCAGCCAGCTTGGTGGCTGTGCCCTCGGACGCATCCACATCGATGCGGGGGGGCAGAGGGTCCTCCGCCTCCCGCGGAGTGCGCGTGTCGAGAGCGGGCGAGGCTTTCATCGGGCCCAGGCATCTGTTCTCCTTCAGGGGCTGGCTCTGCAGCAGCCTCATCTGCCTCCTGAGGGGCCTGCTGTGGGGGTCACTGGTTGCATGGGCTGGGGCGCCAGAAGCGACAGACTGCACACCAATCTAGGGTTGGCCTCTCCGGGGTTTGTCCCCTGTCGGGAGAGCTGAGGCCTCAGCACCGTCGTGGGTCTGGGTGGCCAGGGGCTGACCAGAGGGCGCCGGGCGGCGGGCCAGAGGGGCCACCGGGGCGCTGGTGAGGGCCCGCTGGTGGGTCTACGCACGTCAATCTGTGTCCAAGAGGTCCTGGGACATGTCCTCGGTTGCCGAATCCGGGGGGCCAGGCCGGGGGGGGCCTGCGCCGGCACACTTGGCAGGCGGTTGGCCGGGGTTGCCAGGCGACCCGGCCGCTGCAAGAGCGCGCCGGCTGAGCCGGCTGGTTCGGCCAAAGGCAGTGGCTCGCAGCTGCGCCGGTGGGCTCATCCGAGCTGCAGTGGTCCCTTGATTCCTTCCAGGGGCTGCCCCGCCGTCAAACAGCGCTGGGTCTTTACCACGGGAGAGGGGTGCCTGTTGCGCCCCAGGGCGCGTTTGGGGGGGGGGGGGGGGGGCTCGGAGCATGGGTTGGCCGGGGTCGCCGAACGCGTCGGCTGTCGATGCCCGGGCGGCCCCCCCCGGCTGTGGATGCAGCACCTGCTGCGGCCTGCTCACGGCATCGCCTATGAGGCGCTGGACGTCTTCCTCTGTGAGGGAGGGGCAGTCCACGCGCGGGGGGGCAGCCCCGGCGGACGGTGTGTCCTGCCATCCCTCGCGCTGGGCGCCCTGCCGCGTGTGCACGGTCAGGTCTCGAACGACACTGTGGCTCAGACAGTGGACGGCCGCCAGCACGCGGCTGGGCGGGGGCGCTACTGTATCCAGGGCAGCGCTGACTACTGCACACGCCGCCAGCGCCTGTGTGTGGGCGCGGAAGGTCAGGTACCCGTGGTTCTCCCCTCCATGAAAAGCCGCCGCCACCCCCTCCGCCCCATCCAGCCACATGAAGCGGTCTGCCAGGTGACGGCGGGACCACCCTGTGGGGAGGCGCCGGATGTGCAGGAGGGTCAGTGGGTCCGCGGTGCGGGGCTGCTGAGGAGCTTGCGTTGCCCCGTTCGGGGGGGCGTTGCCTGGGCCCCAGAGGCCTGGGGTGGTCTGTGTGACACCGGCATGGTGTTGCTGGGGCGTGCGGGGGACGCCGTCCTGCGGTGGCCGTGCCTACTGCGCACGGGGGGCCAGGAGGCCCGGCGTCGTTTGGGTCCCCGCTAGAGCGTGTGCCGGCCGCCCGTGCGGGGTGCCCGCAGGCGACTGGGCCGCAGGCTGGCGGCCTTCCTTATTGTGGCATGACGCTTGCGCGGGGGTTTGTCCTTCGGGACATGCGGGCGTTCGGCGTCAGGAGCCGTACGGGGCTCCCACTGCGCCCAACGCCACGTGCCTGGCGCGTCATATTGCGGGCGCCTAGCGGTATCCGGGCTGGGGGAGTGGCGTCGGCGCTGGTCATCGGGGCCCTGCCGCTCCCCGCCCGGCCCGGGGGCTGAGCCAGGCGGGTCACGACGGGAGCGGTCATCCCAGTGTTTGGGGGTGCGGTCTCCGCCCCTAATTGCGGGGGCTCGGTGTCCGGAGGAACGCTCCTCGGATCGGCGCTTGTAGTAGCGCTCCGGGGAGCGGTAGGGCCGGCGTTACGCCGTGCAGCCATCTCTGCCGGGGCTTGCACGGTTGTGGCCTCGTTGATAATCGCGTAGGACCTGTCGGCAGGAGCAGGACCGGCGGTTGGTTGTCCCCCGGGGCCGCTGTGCCGCCTCTGTAGGCGCCCGTGCACGACGTTCCTCCCGGGGCACCGCCTCCCGCACCGGTGCTACCAGCAGCGCCGGCGTCGCCTCGCCGACCGCTTAGGGGGCAGGGCCCTGTGGCCCCGGGGGCGCCCTCTGCACCGCCTCCTGACGGGGCGGGGAATTCTTGGTGCGGCTGTCTAGGCCCGCAACTTGGCCCCGCAGGTAGGCCAACTCCAGGTCGCATTGGTCCGGGGGCGGCACAGCCGAGAGCGGCGAGGGTGGCGGGGGGGGCGGGGGCAGCCCATATCACGGCTCCTGCAGGTAGTAGGCGGGGTACGTCGGCGAGGAGTGAACCTTTATGAGCGGCTGGTGGGGCGTGTAGGGGGCATGGGTATGGTGGGGGAGGGGCGGGGTGGTATATGCCTGGGAGCCCGCGGGCTGTGGTGCAGGCGGGCCCCCGGGGATAGGAGGGCGCTGCACGTAGGGGGTTGTCGGCGTCCACGGGAAGCAGTTGTGTCACTGGGCTGGAGAGCGAGAGCAGGGAGTTGCGTCCGGAAGCCCACGCATGGGCACTGCGCATCCCTTCCTTCGGGTCGCCCAGTGCTGAGGCACCGGCACCTGCTCCCGCTCGCGCGTTGGTGGCCTTCGGCGGCCGGCCTTACGGGCCCGTACACTAGCATCTAGCCAGCACCGCGTCCCTGCGCGCTGCACGTAGGTCGCCCCTGTGTTCCCGTACAGAACTGCTCAACCGTCGGCCCCCGTTGACCTCCTCAAGGTGTGCAGGGGTGCCTCTGGGTAAAGCCCGGCTCATCCGCCCCCCTCGGCTACAGCAGTATGCCCACCAGCGTGTTTGTTTCGTTCGCCTCCAGGGAAGTTTCGCGCCTAGCCCTTGCCCTTCGGTTGTCCGTTCCGCCCAGGGGCCTGTAGGGGGTTGCGTGCGCTTTGCGGGGGCGGTGCCCGCTCCCTTGGGGGGGGGGGGCTTACGGGGGGGGCGGCTTTATTCGGGGCGCCTCCCACCCTCGGGGGCGCTGGAACTACCGTCAGGGCCCATGGGGGCTCCATCTCATCACCCTTGGGCACTTCGGTCCGGAGGGGGGGGGGGGGGGGGCTGCCGCTGGGGGAACCGCACCTCTCCTACTACCGGGTACACCTGGCTTGGGAGAGAGAGGAGGCACAGCCGAGTGAGGCGGTCCGGGCATCCTGCGAGGCTCGTGGGGAGCCATCATTCTTCAAAGACCGGCCTGGGGGGAAGGGGAGTCCAGCCCAGGGGATGTCCGGGGCCTCCTGCAAGGCCAATGGGGGGCCAGTACCTTCGGAGAACCGGGCGCACCGGCCTGGGGGGGACGGGGGGTCCAGCTGAGGGGGTGTTCGGAGCCTCCTGCAAGGCCTATGGGGGGCCATCTTCTCCAGAGAACTGGGCGCACTGGCCTGGAGGTGACGGGAAGTCCTGCGGAGGGGGTGTTTAGAGCCTCCTGCAAGGCCAATGGGGGCCCATCATCTTCAGAGAACCGGGTGCACCTGCCTGGAGGGGACGTGGAGCCCAGCCCAGGTGTTGTTCGGAGCCTCCTGCAAGGCCAATGGGGGCCATCTCCTTCAGAGAACTGGGCGCACCGGCCTGCGGGGGACAGGGAGTCCAGCCCAGGGGGTGTTCGGAGCCTCTTGCCAGGCCAATGGGGGGCCATCTTCTTCAGAGAAACCGGGCGCACCGGCCTGGGGGGGACGGGGAGTCCAGCCCAGGGGGTGTTTTCAGCCTCCTTCCAGGCCAATTGGGGGGCATCATCTTCGGAGAACCGGGCGCACCGCCTGGGGGGGACGGGGAGTCCAGCCCAGGGGGTGTTCGGAGCCTCCTGTCAGGCCAATGGGGGGACAGTATCTTCGGAGAACCGGGGGCACCGGCCTGGGGGGGACGGGGAGCCCAGCCCAGGCGGTGTTCGGGGCCTCCTGCAAGGCCTATGGGGGGCCATCTTCTTCAGAGAACCGGGCGCACCGAGTAAGAGAAAGTGCTTTTCCAATGCCTTGAGGCATACTCTAGTTGTATTAGAGATGCATTAAGCACCCTAGCATTTTCATCTTAGTATTGGCCTAACCAAAATGGGTGAAGACACATTTTGACTTGTGGAACCAAACACTAAATCAGGATATGGAGTGGACCCCTTAATCCCCTATCAATGTGAGGCTATTCATCTTTTCCTGAGTTGACTGAGAACTGACATATCCAGGGCAGAGCCTATGAATTTATCTATGTTTTCTCATGAATTCTTAGCTATCCTAGTGGTATGCACGCTAGGGGGCTGGGCACCTCTTTTTGAGAGGTCCTGGGTTCAATTCCCGGTCAGCCTAGCTAAGAAGGAAGATCCCATGTGACATGGCAGTGACCTCATCGCAACATGCCCTGCCACCTCAGCACATATGGGACCCAAAACAAAGAGTGCACATCTCCTGAGATGGCACTATGGAGATTGAGTGACCATGGGGCAGTTTTCCAACTCTTTTTTCCAAAACATTTCAGCTATCTTTGTGAATATGCAATCCGATGTGCCCTGAGTTGCAGATTCTGTGAATATTCTTACATCTTTCACTGTTTACACTGCAGCCCTTCATGCTTTGATCCCCATTCTCTTCTACTTGCCTATCTCTGGCTTGGGTTATCCTGGATTGGTTGTATTTCAACAAATAAAACATTTTCCTCATCAAAAACAAGCAGCAGGAAACCCTACACCAGCAGCAAGCAGCAGGAGAGGCACAACAAACACAGTGTTGAAATCACTGAAAACCTTCCTGGTAGCAAGAGGCAGACTGTCTCTGCGTACCGGCAGCAACCCCGTGCCGTACAACCAGTGCGCCGAGATCAGTCATTAATAAGCAGAAAGGGCAAGGAAGATGGACACCAAGAAAGAGGACACCGACGTGAAGACAGCGCCTGAGGCACCAGCAATGCCAGCACCTGGTGAACCTTGACCTGGACCTAGCGCTGTACCTTGGGAGCCCTTACATGGGCCAGTGGACGTGGTGGAGGATTCGTTGCAAGGACTGCAGTCGGCCTTCCAGGCCCTCTCAGTCGAGGAGGTGGACACTCATCCTGTGAAGAGAAAGACAGAGAGCAAGAAGGATGCTGGAGAAAGCATAGCAGACGAAGGAGCAGACCAAGGGCACGACCCGACGAATGATCCTACCTTCGGGGGCGCACCAAGCGCTTCTGGCCTCCACGCATCACCCTCTCCTATAATCACCACACTTCCAATTCCAGACCCAGCAGCTGCAACATCCACACCCATAACGAACCCGCCTATGGCTGAGGGCACAGGCTTTACTGGTATGCCTACCTACCCTGCCTATGGTGTGAACCCACCTACCACTGCGTTTCCAGAGGCAACTACTACCAGTGAGCCGGTGACCCCCCGTTCTGCGCCGCGATGGTATGCGGCCGACTATCACCATCCTCTACCCGCTACGGGAGCCTATGTGGATGTTCCTGGGTATGCAACCCTCAGTGGGTTGGGGAGAGGACCTGAGTCATGCGAGGGCAGGAGTAGAGGATCGGGGAGATCCCCCAACAGGTCCCTGACGCGGTCGGAGATCAACGAGGTGCTCCCAGGAGCCACCTCTAAAATTGTTGGCGACCTCACACAAGAGATTCGAGATGAACTGGAGCCCCTGATGATACCGCCCCAAGCGTCACCTACCACAGTGGGAATGTCACCCCATCGAGTACAGGCCAACCACCTGGTGGCAGGGCTGACAAACACCCTGGGGAGCCTGTAGAGCTGACCGATGCCGACCCCTGCAGCGATACCGAGAAGCCCTTTCGTACCGAGAACGGCCCAGCCGCCCTACAGCCACGTGGCGAATTCTACGAGAGCTGAGCTGGACCGGCTGGGGCTGACAGCCTTGAGGGCAATGGTTGACGTGGAGCCCTATGGCTTTGGTGATCTAGGCGGAGACCCCTCCGAGGATGAGCCGCTGTCGATGACTTCTGCTTCGCCCTCGGAGGACGACGACCCGGAGGACCCCGAGAACCCAAGTGGAAAGAAGAAGAAGAAGAAGAAGAAGACCCGACGCCCCGAGGGACGCAGGTCTCAGGAGGCTAAGAGCTATTGCCACCTCCAAGATCGTGGTGAACCTGCCTGAGTTCATAGGCAAGGACCTCAGCGAGTTTGCTGAGAACTCTGGCCGGTTTCTCCGATTGACCGGCCAAACCCACGCTAGTGGACGGGTCAAGTGCGATCTGCTCCTGCAGTGCTGCAAGACCAAGTACCTGGAGAAGCAGGTCAGACAGATCGTGACTAATTCCGCCACCTTTGCCGATGTGTTGGTTGCCTTGGAGAGGCAGTACCCGACCTATGAAACCGACCTCTCCATGAGGGCCGAGATCCAGAACCTGGCCGTGCTGCCCAACAACCCCAAACCTGGCAGGGTCTCTGAGCTGTTGGCTGACCTCGATCACTGGGCTGGACGATTGACGCCCGGTTCCTACAGCAGCGACGACCTGCTTTTCTGGTTGCTGGCTAAGGTCCCTCGAGAGCTGTGGGACGAGTGCCGTTCAACGTCAGAGCGCAAGGCTAGATCCCTCCGCTACGAGGATCTATGTGTACTACTCCTGGAGCTGGCGCTGGAGAAAGAAAGCGACCAGCACCTGAACAACTACCGTCCTGGAGGTGGAGGCTATGGAAGCCATGGCAAAGGGTACCAAGGATCCATACCTGGGCAGGGGACTACCCCCAAACAACCCGTATCATGGAAAACGTCAAGGAGCTCTTCTGGTGTGATGCCAGAGACGAGCAGGGCCACCTGCAGCACGCCCATGACTGCGAGCAGCGAGACTGCTTCGTAGTCAAAGGGAAGCAGCAGGAGACCAACACTGGCGCCAAGAAGCAGCTGCCGGATCACTACAGGTGCACCATCACCTGTGCCTTCTGTGGGATCAGGAAGCACTACGAGGATGAGTGCTACCACAAGCAGCGCCTGTCGGCGAAGCTGAAGGGGGAGGATCCGGGCAAAGGCTCTGGCAAAGGTGGAGGGAAAGCCAAAGGCAACGACTCTGGCAAGGGCAAGTCGAAGGACGTGGACAAGGTCAAGACAAGAGTCAAGGTGGACGAGGAGGAGGCGCTAACCGCCAGCCAGACAAGGACAACAAGAACCAGGACAAGCACGGGGGCAACCGCAACCCTAATCCAGGGGGGAACTCCGAGTCCTCTGGAGGGCAGTCTGGTCCGACCACACGCTCAGAAAAAGCAGGCCCAGCAAGCACAAGGGGCCAAGCGGGAGCACGAAGGTGGTGATGACATCAACGCTAAGAAGAGAAGCCGATTCATGAGGATTGCCCGCAAGCTGCGGAACAAGGGGTTCCAGGTGACCTGTCCCGCGGAGTTCTGACGGGGACGCTCCGGTGGCACCCAGGACCTGTTTTTTTGGGTACGTATCGGACTAGGGGGACGCGAATACCTGGGGGTATTGGATACTGGCGCCACCATATCGATGGTGGCCAAGAAGATTTTACCTTGTGGGAGCCAAGAGATTACCATGACCACCGCGGCTATACGAATGGGGGATGGACATGTGGTGCACAGCTGCGGGGACTGTGAGGTGGAGGTACCTATGGGCTCCCGGACTATCGCCCATCGGTTCTATGTGATGGACACTGAGGCGTTCGACTTTGTATTGGGGACTGACTTCTTCGTGCAGTACTCCCAGATACAATCCCTGACGCTGCAAGCGCCCTAGCTCCTCTACGTGGACCACGGCAGTGGCGGAGAGTCTGTGCCACTGGAGCAGTCGGAACATACCTCAGGCTACCCGAGGCTATCGAAGGAGGAGCCTTCGAACATGATCGCGACCTCCGAAACTGAGGACTATCAACTATTGGGAGAAGTCCTAGAACAAGGTCTGAAGGAGTTGGGTTACTCTAGAGAAGACCTGAGTGTGGAGTTGTTCGCCAGCGACAAGCAGCATGTACTGGACCTTTACTGCAGCAAGGGGAAGAACTGCAGCTACAAATTTTACTGGCCCTCTTTCGGGATGGCCTACGGGAACCCCAGCTTCACTGAATTGGGGAAGGTCCTGACTAAGGTGGCCTTGGAATGTTCCCGTATGGTCCTGTGTTCCCCCGATTGGAGGGCCCATGGGGGCAACGAGTACTGGCGAAACCTCCTTGACAGGCTGACTATCAGCTCTGTTCGTTTACCTGATGAGGCCATCTACGTGCCACTGGGGCGTAAGACGCCTATTGGGAAACCTGGATGAGGCAGTATGCTCAGCGTGGTGGACGGAGGTCTTACCTCCGTCCCCTGGGAGGATCGGGACCCGACCCTGGTTCAGGGTATACAACGAGAAAGCGATGGACTCGCCTTGGGTGACTTGAAGGATCGACTACGACCTCAAGATGCTATTGAGACTACACCCGGAGGAGATGAGTACGTCGTGACTAACATCAACGCCCCCAACTCCCCCTGCCATGTACCTGTCCCTGATGGAGTCTCTGGGTGTGGACTATCCGGGCTACCTAGCTCTATCCACTCAGATGACAAAAACTGAGCACGACGCCTTCTTCGTGCAGACCTGTGTGGAGGAACTGGAGAACGCCGAGTACGTCGCCCCACTGAAACCCCTACTCTCCATGAGGGTGGGAGACCCCGTGGACGAAGAGCTGGAACCTCGATCCAGGCTAAGGGAGTATGTGGACTCCAAGAGGAAGTTGGTGGCGAAAAAGCTATGCTACGCTAAGCGCCCGCAGCTCATGGCCACTGAAGCAAGGACGTATGGGAGATCTATCCCAATTGAAGGAGGACCTCGAACAGAAGATCACCACCTGGCAACAGGAGGTAGATCTTAAGCTCATGAGGAGCGTGTGGGGCGCCCACGTGAGGACCCCAGAGGAGAACAACCTCTCGGAGGAATGTGTATGTGAACCCCCTCGAGCGTGCCTATGTTGCCATCGTCCACCGGAGATGGTTGAACAAGACCTACTATATGCCTACCAAGGGTTGAAGGACACTACCAAGGGCAAAGAGTCGGTGGAGGATCACCTCCCGACGTCTATTACTCAGGGGGCGAGCAACTTACACTCTGACGAGGACATGGAGGACAAGGTCAAGCTATTGGACGCGCGGGTGCAGAAGCTTATAAGAACCTATCTGGAGGTGTTCGGAGAACTACCCCCTCCAGCTTCATGCGACAAGCTGGTACAGATGGACCTCAAGCTGAAACCCGAGTTCGTGGGTCACAAGATCCGGAGGAGACCCTATCCAGCTCCTAAAGAGCAGGCCGACGAGATTGAGCGACAGATACAAGAATGTATCGACGCTGGCCCAGTCCTGGAGTACAAGGACGGGGACTACCCCCAACACTGCAGCTCCTGTTTCCTGGTGGCTAAACTGGGTCTACAGCCAAACGGCTGGTAGTGGACTACGGAGAGCTGAACAAGAAAACGCTGAACCACTCAGGGTCCATTCCTAATACGGAGTCTACCCTTGAAAAGATAGCCTCCTGTCGCTACAAGACCAAGATGGACAAGACGAGCGGATTCTGGCAAGTGGACCTGACGCCCAACACTCAGGAGCTACTGGCCTGCATCACCCCTCAGGGGAGGGTGTTCAAGTGGAAGGTCATGCCATTTGGCGTGGCCAACGCACCCGCTCTTTTCCAAGAGCTGATGATCAAGATCTTGTCCATCCTACGAAGGAGACCTAAGGTGCAGGAACTTATATCCCGTGGGGCGCAGATGGAAGCACACCTAGACGATGTATGCCTCGGGACCAATACCGGGGAGGACCACCTAATCCTCTTGGGTGAGTTCTTTGCGGTCTGCCAGGAGAACCACACACGACTCAAGCTGGAGAAGTGTGAGTTCATGCAGGAGACCATGCAGTACCTGGGGTTTGACGTTGGCTATGGGTGGTGGACCCCAGCGGCCTCTAAGGCCCAACCCCTGATGGATGCTAAGGTACGACACGAAGACCCCAAGAAAGAACTTCATGATGTACGCAGTTTCATTGGGGCGTGCAAATTCTATCGCCGCCATTAAAAACTTCACCTACACCAGCGCCATTCTGACGAACTTGATCAAGAAGAGTACTACTTGGCGCTGGGACCCACAAGAGCAACAAGCGTTTGACGACCTCAAAGACAAAGTGGCCAACGCTAAGTGCTTGGGCGTGCCTAGGGCACAAGCGGAGATTATCCTGGTGACCAACGCCAGCAATGTGGGAGGTGGTGGAACGTTGTTCCAATGGCAAGCACTAGAGAAGGAGGAGTTCGACTCGGCCATTTCCCAATGGGGGACGGAAGGTCTCAACCGAGATGGAACCCTCAAGCACAGCTACCCTGACGACAAGTGGGTCCTAGTACCTCTGGGCCACTGGAACTGGAAGTGGAACCAGGCCAGGGGGAACTACTCCACCTATGAGCAGGAATTGCTCGCGGGTATGCTAGTGCTATCCTCACAATCACGACTGTTAAGGAGTAACCCTGTGGTCTGGCTGTGCGACCAAGAGCCGGTCCGCACTTTCCAGAAGGAACCCCCACCTGCGAAGGCCAAGCTACGGCGCTGGTGGACCTACCTCAGTCAGCTACGGCTGACGGTATACCATATCCAGGGAGTGAAGAACGAGCGTGCAGACTACATCAGCCGCAACAACTTCGACGCCCTGATTGGTGCCCGGTCTGAAGCGCTGGCTAAGGAGGCGTTCAGCCGTATGGACGTCCACTTGGACCTCAACATGACTATGATACGCCCCCTGGATGGACTCTAACAATCAGAGTACCTGAAGGAGTTTGGGGATATCTACAAGCGCCCAGAGAAACGTCTGGAACCCCTCCTGGTCAACCAAGATCAGTGCAAGAGGGGCAAGAGCTACCTCCGGCACGAGGACCGCATCGTGGTACCTAGTGACAGAGTCCCAGCGCTGCTGAAGTGGACCCATGAGTCCAGTGGTCATGTGGGTGCTGACTGTACCCTGAGGCTATTCAAGCAGTGGTTGCACACTACGTGGACTGACGACCAACTGCGGAAAACCCCCCAGCCTATCGTGGACAAGTGCCCGTGCAGGTCCTGCAAACCAGGGGATATCAGGGACAGAGGTCTCTACTCGACCCTGCCCATCCCTCACTGTGCTAACAGTGTTCTATACGTGGACTACACGGAGATGCCGAAGTTCGGGGGCTATAACTTCGCCCTCATTGTAACCTGTGGGTTGACCAGGTTTACCAGGGTGTTCCCATGTACCAAGCACATTACCGGGGGGGAGACTATCAAGATACTCCTGGAGGAGTGGTTTTGTGTCTATGGGGCGCCCAAGGAGATGAACTCCGATGAAGACGTAGGAGTACGCTCAGATACCGGTTGGTACAAGAGGGTCCTGAGATCCCTCAATGTCCAGGTGTCAACGGGGATCCCCTACTCGCACACGAGCAACCCCCTATGTGAGCGACAGATCTGTGTCCTCAAGGAGAATGTAAGGATATGGTGCAAAACTGAACGCACCAGACACTGGGTGAGACTACTCCCCGTCATATCCTTGATGATGAACTCCCAAGAGAGTTCAGTTACTGGCTACTCGCCAAATGAGCTATTCCTAGGGCGCCTGGCGTGGTTCCTACATGCCCCCTATCCAGAGGACACCCATTCTTCTGTGGGTGAATGGGTCCAAGAGCAACAAGCGAAGGTGGACAAGGCCAAGGCTATGCTCCAGAGAGTGAGGGAGCGTCAGTGGAACAAGAAGAACAAGCACCGAGTACCGGCCACCTACCAAGAGGGGGACTGGGTGCTGGTGCACCACAGTTGACTACCAGCCTGGCCACGCTCCACCAGCGATGACCCATACATCGGGCCCTACAAGATTCTATCAGTGGATGAAGACCGTATCACCGTGCAGTGTTCTCCCTGTCTAGGGGGGACCCTGGTGTGCGCTGCTCAACATCTGACGCGCTACTATGATCCTGAAGACCTCTGTGGGGAAGAATGGGAGCTTAACGACGAGGAGATCGCCGCCCTAGACCTACAAGGGGCTGCCAGCCCTATGGAAGTTGAAGGGGAACTACCCGACATGAACGCCAAGGAGATGGCTAAGGAGGGCTTCTACCTGGTCATGTCTGTCGTACGCCACCGCTATTCCCGGGGTTGGCGCTTCCTCACCCTCTGGGAGGGGTTTGAAGTCGAAGAGGCCACCTGGGAGCCCTTCTCTGCGTTTGTTCTACCTGAGGGACGTTTAAACTCAGTTCTGGTTGACTACTTGTCCCTAAACAACCTTGGTGAGTTGCTGAGGCTCGCTCAGACGCTTGCCTCCAAGACTAAAGCTAGGGACTGAACCTTACCCCTAAGTGTGCTACGTATGTCTGTGTGTGTCTCAGTTCTCTCCCGGGCGTGGCTCCCGAATCAACGGGCTTCGCTGATGTCGGACCGAAGGTCCTAGTCAGTTACTGGTACCACTCCTATGGCGCCCAATTTCTGTGCTCGCGCCTATCCATGGGGGGAGACGGCAAAAGCCCTACCTACTAGAGGGGAGGGGTGGCCAAGTGTGCTACGGGCATACAAAACGCCCAGTTTTGCTAAAGGCCAAAAGCTAACGCACTCCCCTGCCCACGAAAAAAAGCACGCGGGACAGGAGACACCACTACTCTACACACCCTACCTACAGTGGTACCATCCTGGTGGGCGAGCACTTCTGCAACTGGCTCAAGCCCCCACTCAGGATTACAACTCCTACACTCACGCTCTACTGGGTGTTGTTGAAAAACAAACTCGTGGGTCCTAGCGACCCTCCTGTGAAGAAGACAAGAGAACACAGCGCTGCTAAGCAACTGTGGCCTAACAGGGACGCCACAACGCGTTTCCCTGCTAGGGCTTGGAGGGAAGGGGTGCTCTTGTTGCGTGCACAGCGTGGATGTCGATGGAGTCGAACTGCCCTCGCCACTCCTGGCTGAGGCGCAGTTAATTGATTGTGTGATCACCGCCCCTGTTTAGCTGGGGCAGAAAAATGGGATAGCCGCCAGAGGCAGCTGCTGCGTGCACCAATCACCCTACCTGCCCACCTGTAAAGCAAAGGCCAATGAAGGGGTGTTTGCGGCTGAGGAACCAAGCCACACTCCACGTATTATACGCTTC
Organism: Eutreptiella sp. 'Long Island Sound 2002'; assembly: GCA_964036045.1. Lineage (NCBI taxonomy): Eukaryota > Euglenozoa > Euglenophyceae > Eutreptiales > Eutreptiaceae > Eutreptiella > Eutreptiella sp. 'Long Island Sound 2002'. The sequence continues at coordinate 60,894,247 of OZ038381.1, forward strand.
TCAGTGTGACCTAGAATACGCTGTCCTCAAACACCCCTGTCAAGCAAGCAAGCGTTAAGAGACTCCTCAGGTTCTCTTAAAGTACGTACCGAGGAGCCCCTGGGTAACCTAAACAAGGTTTACCGTGCGCATTTCGCGTGGCCTACCCTTCAATGCGTGTGTGAAGGCGCAAGCATGCACGAGTTTGCGAACAACCTGTGCCAATCACTGTTTGCCTTACAAATCTAACCCACGATCAGGAACTCCACCAGGGGGTGGCCTCTCCTGGGCTTACTCACCTTCCCTAATGCTGGAGAGTGAAGCAAGGTGAGGAGAAAAACGAGGCGCAAGCGAAAAACGTCGCTGTGCACTTGTGTGTATGTCTAATCACCCTGATCTGACCTCTAATCATCTGCAATCTTTCTAATCTAGCCCTCTATCGTTTGTCAGCGCTGCTACAAGACTCGTTCACGGAGACACGAGACGAGCAATGTGCATGCTGCATACGAGACGAGCACACCTGAGGTTTATACCTGACTCATTGAAGTTCTATTCTTATTTTTGGAATTCTTGGATTTTTGATTCTTTCTGTCAGTGTGGGTGGAATCTGTATGTTTATTTATTTATGTGTGTCTCGTCATTTTCCTGTCTACGTGAGACATACGTTTATAATCTCATTATTTCTGAATTTTCCAGCGCTTCGCTAGGAGCCGCTCCTGCGCGCCGCTTTTTTCTGCGTAGGAATTTTTTGATTTAAAAAATCGAGACATGACTACAATTTTTATAACAATGTGCATCTGATGCACAATTGGATTCTGCACAGGTGTGTTGTCTTAGAAATATTCTAGGCCGTCATTTGACGGATTTAGGTGTTGTCGCTTCGCGCTTGCGTGGATTCGTCCATAATTCTCCCATTCCTGTCTGTACAGATACCAACGCGCAGCCTCGCTGAGTAGGCCGTGTTTGGGCCGAAACGCAGCTGCCTGAAGAGACTGAGCAGAACCCAAGACCCCACCAAGGGGCAATTTAATTTTATTAACGACTCCCTTCGCTCTAAGACAGGTCACAGGTCGCCTGCAGGTTTACGAGAACCCATGCGAGTGTGTATATTGCGTCCTGCGTCGGGTTTAGGTCGCGCTGCGTCTTGGAGGGAGGGATGCACATGCACATGTTTTTGGCATGCACCCAACCTAACCCAACCAAGCCACAGAAACCCCGGAAGCGCCAAGAGCGCTGAGCTTCCTGTAGGGTAGTCATGAACACAGCAGCAAAAAGGTGCCAGCCATGGTGAGCGCCCATTTTTCCAGTGTGAGGGAGGCCATAGGTATTTTAAAGTAAGTAAGTAAGTAAGTAAGGGCGGCCGCTTCCGCAGCCTCATCTGACTCCTCCTTGTTTGTTTTACATGGTGGCCGCCTCTGGCGGGAAGGAGTGCTCTCCACCATCAGTTCCCCTGGCGACCCCTCTCTCACCTCACGGCCGAGAACTTCAACCAGGTTCCCTTGGGGCATGACCGGTGGTAGGCTCCCTTCAGTCGCTGCCCTCACGGTTTCAGCTCCTTCCGGTCACCCTTTGAAGGATCCCCCGGCCTTCCCCCCCTAGCACAGCCTATTGGGCGCCTGCAGGCGGGTTTCCTGTGGATAGCCCTCGCCGACAGCGGAGCATTTCTCTCTGTCAACCACATTCCACCACTTCCCATCCCTCACGGGCTGGAGTACCCACTCGGCTCCCGGATGCACTTGGTTTTCGTCCATCCACGGCTGGAGGCCAGGGGGCGACCCTTTCCACGTTCCCCCTGGTCCCGCTCACGCGTGAACCTACGTGTACTCAGGCCATTGACCCGGGGATCTCAAGGTCAACCCTCACCCCTGCAGACACCTCACGGCCGTCCCAGAGTTCAGGGCATTTTCCCGACTTCCCGTGGCCAGGTTCCCCATGGTTGGCCCGTGGTTCACCACTCCATGGCGACTGGTTTCCCAATCCCATGGGGCTGTTGCTTGGCGCTTTTGGCCTCCCTGCCCATCCCATGTCCCATTCCCCGTTGCCTCATCCCGGCACCGGTCCGTTCCCAGCGTCCCATGGACTCCCTACCCCTGTGGGCCGTTGTGCGGCCCTAGCCACACGCCCTTCCCCGCCCCGTCCCCTTGTCCCTGCATCCCGTGTTTATACCCCACCAGGTCGCCTGCTACCCTGTGGCGCTGGCCCACTGGGGCCTCTTCCTTCCAGGGACCGTTTCGTGCGCCCAGCACGGGTCGCTCCTTTTAGGCCCCCGTCCCTTTTCCCTGTGCCGCGGCCCTGGCCTAATCCCCCGGGCTGTCTTGCGGCCCCATCCCATCCCTCATACCGTGTTTATACCCCAGCGGGCCGCCAGCAACCCCGTGGCGCGGGCCCACTGGATCCTCATCCATCCGGGGACCGTTTCATGCGCCTAGCACGGGTCGCTCCACTCCCTCCCCCGCCCCTCTCTCCCGTTCCGTCTCCCTAGCTGTCCTAGTCTCCTGGGGCCGTCGCGTGGCCCTAGCAACTCGTCCTCTTCTGTCCCGCCTCCTTGTGGTGTTGTCCGCGTTTGTTTCCCTCTTTTTTTTCTTTTTTTTTCGCCTTTTTTTTGTCCCGCTTGGTTCCCTCCTCCCTGCATGCACGCACAACATCACTGCATCGCCATCTCGTTTCTGTTCGGTGCTCACGTCCAGTCCCTCCGCCATCCTGTGACGTTGCCCCTGGCGGTCCCCGGCCATGCCGGGCGACCCAGCCATTCAGCCCGCGTTGCTGTACAAGTATCCGCTCTCTCCCCTCTCTACCCTCCCCTCCCATCTGTCTCCTGCCCGCCCTCTTAGTGTTGTTCCCCTGCTGGGTGTGCTCGCCGCTGGTCGTCTCCGCGCCAGGGCTGTTTCTCGCGCGCCCTCACGTGCCTCAGGGCCTCCGCCCTGTCATCTGACCTGTAGGCCGACCTGGGCGGCCTCCCCAGACACCCCTTTGGGGGGACTCCCCCGTCGTCGTCTAAGCCGGCCGCCCCTCCATCAGTTCCCTGATGGTTGGGCGGGGCGGCTGGTACGGCTCTATGCGGGTCAAAGGCATGGTGTTTCTCTGAGAGAGACATTGTGTTCCTTTGCGCCCTCGTTGGCCCCCCGTGCCCCCGACCTCCCGCGCCCCGCCTCCTCTTTCTGCGGGTCCTGTGTGTCCGCCCGTCCTGCCGTTTTTTTTTTGTGCTCGCGCTCCTTGCTGCTCCCGAGCGCCCTGCGTGTGTCCTCTGCTCTTCTTCGTGTTACCCTGGTCCCGCTGCCCTGCGCCCCCCCTCTCGCTTGTCTCTCCTCCCATTCTCCTTCTCGCAGTCGACCCTGCCTGCACGTCTGCCCTCCCTGCCCGTGCATCGCTCTCACTCGTGTGTGCAACTCGTGTGCCCTACCCCTGCCCCTCCCTCTCGCCCCTACCCTTTCCCCTGGGTGCTCCCTCGTTCCCCGCCTCCCACCCCATCCTGGCTGCCTGGCGCCCTGTGTAGGGGGGGGGGGCTCATTTGGTCAGGTGTGTACCCGCCACTGTGCTCCAGCCGCGCCTGCCTCACGACCCTCATCGCCTACTCAGTTCAATGATTGTCCGTGTCACGCAGACAGTGCTTTGCACTTCGTCCCTTCCCTCGTCCCTGGATGGGGTAAGAGTCAGGCTGCTTCTACAGGGTTCAGGGCATTGTCGTTTTCGGACTGAGGTTGGCGCGCAGCGTTTGATGTGTCCCACTTTGGCTTCCTCCTTCGCACTGGCATGCTCGCTTGCGCTGGCCCCTTGTAAGTGCGGCTAACCCCCATCTGCTCAGATTTTCGCAGATCTGCCCGAGATTGGCTGCATTTTGGCCATTTTCTCTGCTTCGGCGGAATCGCCGCCCCGCAGCTCAGTCTCAGGATCAGACCTATATATTTCCGATGTGCCGGATCTGATTCCGCGGTCCATTCATCGTAAATCCGCCGCGTTCTGATCATTTACCCGGAATCGCCATTTGCCGCTGACGCCCGCGCGCGAGCCAGATCGGCCAAATATTTTTCACAATCGGATTTTTATAAATCTTTTCAGATAGATATGGACACTCAGATGTACTTAGGAATATCCGCATCAATTTTCTTCATAGACTGGGATTTTTTGCCGGATAACAATCAGCATGGATCTTGCCTCCGTTGTCGCCGCTCCTGCCTCCGTTGGTGTCCGTGTATCCGGTTCTGCCCCCAACAGCAGCGTTCAGGTCGACTCCTCGCGTGCCTGCCCCCCTGGTCTTGCCGGCCCTGAGCCCTCCGGCACCATCCACGACCTAGGGCAGCACTTTCATGGTAGCAGAGGCTACCTGAATGTTGCTTCAGTGGCATCCCATCCACAGCCCGCTCCCCAGTACGGCCCCGTAGACCCCGCCGCTTCTGGAGAAGTAACGATTACACTGCCTTGGTGCTGTGCGAACGAGGCCTTGAGAGGAATGCCTTGCGCAAGTCCAAGCTGCCCAAGGAGGGCGCACATCAGCAGCTGTGGGGACCCAGATTACTATCATCCCAGTCGAAACTGGCCATCGAGCAGCTGGAATCCGCCGGCCTACGACGATGGCAATGCTCCGGTGGAGCTTACGGAGCTGGCAGGTACCAACATTCCTTACGGATGTCCAACATTTGAGACCACGGACGCCGATCTGAACGACATTGAGATGGGCGGTCCAGGTGAGGTACCTAGCTATAATCGACCAGCCTCTTGGGCACACTGGGACGACCATTTGTCTCCAGAAGTGACCCGTAACCTTGAGGCCCTTGAGGCCCTTTGTTACTTAGCCTCGTCTAAGCTGATCGAACAAGAAAGAATCGCCTCTGATTTTTTAACGGAATATTTTTTCCTCCTTCAGAACGAAATTAATACCAGGATGTGGTGGCGTTCTCAAGAAGATGACTCTTTTGCCTTTTTTTTGCAGATCTGGGAGGCAAGCCCCTTCCCGAAGGAGAAGGTCAGGGCACCTGTTCCCGGGCCCTCCGCCCCTCATCCCCCTGTTTCCATCCGCGACGATCTAGCTGCCGCGGTTGAGGAGGGAATTTTAGAGGCGGCCAGGCAGGCAAGCCTGGAAATCAGGGCTGAAGGAGCTCCCCAAGTGGACTCCTGGCTGCGGACCACCGAGATCGGCGGTCCGACAGCCTGCTCAGGCCCTTCAGGACACGGCATGTACTGTCCTGCCGACTGCTCCTGCAGATTCCAGCGAGATGCTGAGCTTCAACAGCTCAAAGATCAAATGCACCTCATCATTCAAACGCTGGGAATAAAAAATCTTTTCAAGACGCACATGCGGTCTGAGGGCGCCTCATCGGTGGAACAAGCAACAGAGCCATCGGAGGAGGCGACAGAAATTTTTTCAATTGCTCCTTCGGTGGACTCCAGGACCACCGATGCAAGGATCAGCAGGACCAAGCTAAAGGAAAGGGTTAAAATCTCTCGTTCTGAGAGTAGGACGGCGAAGGCTAGGACTGAGGCTCAGAATGCCAAACGAACTGCCTCCCTTACTGCCCCTTCTGCTGCTGATTCCAATACCTTAGCCCAGCTGTTGCTCGCCCAGACCCTCGCAGGAGCTGGTGTGGCGAATGATGCCGCCAAGGTGTCTGCGATTACGGCCGGTGTTGGGCTGGATTCGCTTCTTAATCCTACTTTCTTGCGACTTCGTCAGGTTGCCAAACAACCGAAGTATAATGGGAACCCCCGACGTTGGCCTCAGTTCCAACGGGAATTTAAACTGTGGGTTAAGACTCAAAAACTCCAAGATGATCAGTTCCTGATGGCCCTTTTGGATTGCCTTGAGGGACCGCCGGCCAACACTTGGCCCAGGACTTGGAGTGATCGTGAGGATACAAGTTCCCCCCTTACCTTTGATGAGGTGTGGGAACAGTTGGAGGTACGTGGATCCCGGCTGCCAGAGGACCACTACCACCAAATGTTGAAGAATTTTCCTTCATTCTCGCGATTAATTTTGCACGAAGTGCAAGACAAAAAAACAGCGCTTCTGGAATTTAGTGGAGAAAGCTGAACATTCAGGCGAAAAATTTTCTAGTGCCGAGCTGAAAAGTCTGATTTTTGACAAGATCCCCTCAGAAACTGCCGCCACCCTTCGAAACAAACAGTCCGAAGAAAAGGTCAAGACCCCGTGGGCGGAGCTGGAAGGCTTCGATGCCTCTGCCAACAAGTTTTCCGTCAGGGAGGCACTTCAAAAGTGCTCCCCCACGTCCTTCTCTAAGGTGAAATTCACCGAAGAGACGTGGAAAATAAAGTTTCATGAGCACGAGGATCGGGACTTGTTTGTCCAAGTCCTCAACAGGGGAGTCAGATTCCATGGCCATCGCCTGAGGGCCAAAAACTGGGTGTTTTCGTACACCCCGAAGGAACTCTGGGAGGAGGTTGAGCGGCTCGCCGACGCCGCCAACCAGAATTTCCGTGAGGGTCTTGGGGGAAACAAGAATACCCAGCAAAACACCCAAAATGGGGCCCAAAAGGGCAACAAAAAGGTGAATGACACCCGGAATGTTCAGGATCACTGTAGCATCTGCCTTCTTTTAGGTTCTACGAACCGAGCTAAGTCGCATTCTACTGATAATCACCGATGGTCTCCTTACGATCACAAGGTGATTGGTGAAAACATCAGTAATTCGCAGAATTCAGACAGGAATGACAGACAGGTGCACGGTGGGAAGGCTGGAAAAGGGAATCCGACCCCCTAAGGTGGAAACAAAAATCCTGGAGGCCCTGGCGGGTCCCAAGGCACAAGAAATCGGACTCCATCCGGCTCCGTTGGGCAGCCGAACGGCCAGAAAAATCCCAATAGCAACGCCGGAGGCGGAAATCGAAATCCAGGCCAAACCCCTCAACCCGGTGCAAACAAGGGAAATGCTCTAGGATTCCAGGGTAAAGGTAAGGGAAATCCTTCGGGAACCCCTTCCTCTGGTAAGGGCAGAGGGCGTGGCGAGGGTGGAGGTCCATCATCCGGCGGCCGTGGCCGTTGACGTGGAAAGGGCAACCATCGTGTGGATCAGGTCTCAGGTGCAGATCAGGTGTCCGATGCGGACCGAGATTATGAATTAAATGCCTTGAATCCAGCAGATGATCCGCTCCAAGATGAGTGGGTCGACGAATCAGGGTGCGTCCATAATGTTAACGCAGCCACTGGAGGTCAGAACGCCTAGGGGAGCCACGAAAATCGCCCCTCCCCAGGCGATTTCAGGCATGATCCCCAGATTCCTTCTCGACCACTACTTGATGTAGGGTCGCTTGTCTCCTCTCCCCTGGATCCGGCAGCGGATCCTTCTGTTGTAGTGGACGAGGTTGGTGTACAGTCCAAGCACAGGGCCCGTCAGTTTGTCACAAAGCTGTGGGTCTCTGATTGCAAGGGCAATTTCCACCTCGCCACTTGTTTGTGTGACAATGGATCGGATGTAAATCTCCAATCCAATTCTTTTTTGCCTGACGACTGCGTGTTTGATTCGCCTCATCCTGTTACCCTCGAGGGAGTTTCTGGACATTCTCTCGCAGGTGGGCAACGCGGTTGTTATATATCAACTCATTTGGTCGCTCAAGACCTTTGGGAAGATGGCAATGTGGAGGAAGTTATCCTTAAGGATGACTACTTCTATCGTGCGACATAAAGTATGACCTTTACTTGGGCCATCCTTGGCTTCGCAAGAACAGGGTGGCGCCCGTAGGTCATCGGCGTTGTTTTTCTGCTGGAGTCAGGTCCCTTGGAGCGTCCTGAATTTCGTTTTTTGCACGCAGGGTTTAAAAGTGCAGAGGAATTTTTGAAGCAAAAGGTTACACCAAAGTTTGGCGAAGATGTCACCATTGCAGAGGTGAATGGGAGTGCCGATTACTCCCGAGAGTTGAAATGTCTTCGTAGGGACTCCCAGCCACGACGCCCTTCGCGCTGGCACTCTTCATCCTACAGAGTTGTCGACAAATGGCGCGATGCAATTTGTGAATATTTTTATGAACACCATTCCTTTTGGCCACAGTGTGATGCCTTTGCTAACCGCGAGAACAAGCGCTTTGACAAGCACTTTCGCGACGCTTGGACCCATAAATGGGACAAGAAGTTATGGATTAATCCTCCGTTTCACTTAATCCAGCAGGTCATCCACAAAATCAAGCAAGATAAAACCCAGGCGATTTTAGTTGTGCCCTTGTGGGACGACAAGCCTTGGTTTCAGGAATTGCAAGACATTTGTGTAGATTACATCGAACTTCCCAGGAAGATTAAGCTGTATGCCAGGGACGACACAGGACCCCCGCCACAGCGGCCCTGGAGTTCGCTTGCATTCCTGGTGGATGGAAAGCTTTCTGACTCTGATTCTGCTGATTCTAGTACTGATTCCTGTGTTGGGTCTGAACTTGAGGTTGAGCGTGGTACTGATGATGAATCTTTTTTTTCTGATTTTTGTCCGTCAGATGCCGAAGGTGATCCAACGTCAAATGGATCCGCCTCGTCTCCCTCTTCCCCAATACGATCTACATCCAAAAGAATCTACGGCGCACGGACGACAAAAAAATTTTCTTCGCGCCGCAAATTCAGAGTTTTTTTATGAAAAACCCCGTGTGGAAGCTTTCATAGATCCTTTCGAGGAGCTGGATCACGAAGAGAATCTCTGGAATGTCGACACTCGACCCACCTATCTTCAAGAGGCAGTTGATACGGACCTTTTTAGGGACATCCGTAAGAAGATTCTTCCTGCCAAGGCCGAAGAAATCGCCAAAGTTTTTTCGACAGTAGGTCCTGGCGATCAGGTGGACACTGAGTTGTGTTCCAAGAAAAGAGACAAGATTTTTGAGGAACGGAAGGACACAACCCTTTCGGGGAAGTTGATCAAAAACCCCCCTGTCCGTGGGCAGTTCGGTGAAGCCTTCATCGAGCTTCGTGAAGGGTACAAGGCGAAGAAACAGCGTCCTTATGAGAACCATGGACAGAAACATGAGATACTCAGAAAAATAATCGAGAGAAATCTCAGGGAATTTGGTTGGCTTGAGGGTTGTATGACCAGCGAGTGGTGCTGTGCACCCTTCACAGTCCCGAAGCCGCCGCCTGCAGACCAGAACACTATTGATGGTTGGCGAATGGTTGTTGATTTCCGCAACCTCAACGCCGAAACCAAGGCGGATTCACACCCCCTGCCCCTCATTGAGGAGGAAATCGCCAAGAGGGCAAGAGGTCTTTTGTTTTCTGTGCTGGATCTCCGTCACGGCTTTCACCAAATGCCGTTGAGGAAGGACAGCCGACCTCTCACCTGTATGTGCACGCCATGTGGCCCAGTCCAGTGGACGGTCATGCCCATGGGCCTGAAGAACGCCCCTTCGTTTTTTCAAAGAATGATGGAGGATGTGCTTTTTACAGCTCATCCTGAGCTTCGTGCCTTCGTGAGTGTGTACATAGATGACATAATCATCGCGACAGAGGGGGAGGGACTGACCGAAGCCGAGCTGGTGGCCCCACATGAAAAGCAGCTGAACCAGGTTTTGGACATTCTTGATGCCAATCAGCTGATTTGTGGACCAAAAAAGGGAAAACTATTTTTAAAATCAGTCGACTTTTGTGGTTCTCTCCTTGAGAATGGCACCCGACGACCCAGTCCAGGGAAGCTCGTCGCTATTCAGAAGTGGAAGCGCCCTGAGACGATCACGGAATTGAGAGGATTCCTGGGTTGTTGCAATTTTTACCACACCTCTGTGCCGAATTATGCCAAATTTGCTGCCCCCCTCACTGAACTATTGAAGGTAGGGAGAGATGCGGGCAAGGCAGGTTCAAAGGTTCGTGTCAAGTGGACTGACGAGTGCGAGGAGGCCTTCCATCACTTGAAGGCGGCCCTCTGCGAAGTCGCCACGTTGCATGTGCCGAAATTGGACCGACCCTTCTACATAAGAACCGACGCTTCTAGGTACGCGATCGGAGCTGTCCTTGAGCAGGTTGATGAAGCCACAGGTGATCATTACCCTCTTGCATTTTGGTCTCGGAAGCTAGCTCCACGCCAGATGCAATGGTCACCGCGTGAGCAAGAGACGTATGCCATAATCTGCGCTCTGAAGAAGTACCAATCGTGGGTTGGCACCAATCGAGTCGAGATCCTGACGGATCATCGATCTCTGGAGTATTGGGCCACCGAACACATTGATACTATCGCGAGCCCAGCTGGTCTACGGGCCAGATGGCATGAATTTCTCAGTCTGTTTGACCTCCATGTGTCGTATTTGCCTGGAAAACACAACACGGCAGCGGATGCTCTGAGCCGATGGGCTTACCCCGCTTCAGAGGGGCTGCAAAGTACCAACATCCATGGTACGGAGCAGGACCGCCACGTCGTAATCGAGTGGGATCAAGAAGAAAAAAAGCTCATTCGACGTGAATGCATGCAATGCTCTGTTAAACAGCACGCATTACCGTGTCATGATATCACGGCCTTCTCAGATCCGGCGCATGCCCATGAGATTATCACCAAATCACTGAAAGTCGTGGAGAAAGTCACCGATCCCTCCTCAGGGAGTGTGAAACGGTTCGAGTATACCCGACCTGTAAGTGGATTTCGGTTGATTCAGGGCATTAAGCGTCGAGATCCGGCCAAAACTCCACCCCTGCCGAAAGATTCCCTTATCATCCGTGACTGGACGAACGATTATCTGCATGATTCCATGTTTAAAGAGGTCTTTGAGAATCTCAAATCCAAAGATGCTCACAAGGATGGGATTTATTCTGAATATTTGTTGGATGGGAAGAAGCTGTGGATGGAGGGTAAATTGTGCGTACCAGACGCCCTGGCCCCCCGAGTGTTAAACTGGTGGCACAAATGGGAGTCCCCCCACGCACATGGCCGTAGATTATGGTCGATGATTAAACATAGGTTGTTCGGCTCAAGGCTATATACTCATTGTATGAAAGTAGCCGCCGGATGTGCCCAATGTGCTGTCTCGACGCCCCCAAGCGCGAAGAAGCACGGCCATCTGAGGCCACACCCTATTCCGGAGCGCCTCTTTAACAGAGTCACCAGTGATTTTTTCCATCTTAGTGAACTCGACGACGAAGAGTGCCATTGGACCAACAAAAAGGTCAATGGAGTGCTCCTTATACAATGCCGTCATTCTGGCTACATTCAGGTGTTGCCTTGCAACGTCGAGTCAATGACTGGCAAAGCTGCCGCCAAATGGTGCGCGCAGACCTGGATGGGAGGTTGGGACGTCCCATCCGAGGTGGTTACGGACTCAGGCAAAGAGTACACCTCTGAATGGTGGAAGGAATTATGTGCTCGCCTTGGAATCCACCACCTGAGATGTGAAATCCACTCACATCGAGCGCTGCCTGGCGAAAGAGCCGGCCGCTCTAGCATAAATATGCTTCGTAAGGAGCTCGCCAGTGAGAAAGACTTCCATTGGCTTGAAGTTCTCTTCGCATTGCTTCGCCGTTACCACAACACGCCATTGTACCATGGCCTTTCTCCAAATGAAATTGTCTTTGGACGAAAGAAGTGTTGGTGGAACATGCCGTTGAATAATCCTCGCCCTTGTAAAGATGCTTCGTTGTTTTTGGACGAAATCCAACGAGCAGAAAAAACTGTCTCGAAATTAATCGATAAGCATCAAGCGGACTGGCTTCGGGTCCAGAATCAAGGCCGAAAAAACCCCCACAATTTTGAAGTCGATGATCGAGTTTGGCTTCGAAAATCCGAAACCACCCTGGACGGAGATGATAAGCTTCTTCCCTTGTGGGAGGGGCCATTCGCTGTTACAGCGCGTCTAGGTGAGAACAGGTGGAGGATTCGTGTGGATGTCAGCAGGGAAACTGAAGTTTCGGGCGATCGCCTCAAGAGAGAGATCCCCTCCCCCAAGGATCGGGTTAAACCCCTTTTTTGGACTTCGAAATTTTTGTCCGATCCGGTCATCGAAGGGGGGAAGTACGAACTCAAGAGGATTTTAGAAGCAAGACGGGACGAAAAGGGCGAATGGGAATTTTTATGTGAGTGGAGGGGCTTTGATTCCAGTCACAACAACTGGGAACCAGCCCATTCTTTTGTCCATGGGTACACCAAGGGGTTCATCGACTTCCTCAAGAAGCACCCCGAAATTGGCGTACTCCTGACAGACTGTCTGTCGAAACCCGACAGACAGGTGGAGAGCGACGGAAAAAGACCTGTGGTGAATCGAGATCCAGCCTTTTACGGCCCTCAGCAGCCACCTTCCAGGGCTGATCCGTCGATCTCCCCTCCTGCGGTCAGGCCAGCCCAGGAGCCAAATGAGGACCAAGCTTCGAGTTCGGCCGCTGATTTGCAGCGCCCAAGCCGTACGAGGGCCCCACCAGACAGGTTGGTGGTCACATGTATTCGTGCTTGGCCGAATTGAGGGAGACCCGTCGTGACTTGAGTCGCTGACGCCTCGCCCCGTCGACCACTTATTCCAATGTGAGTGTTCTGACGACTTGAAAAAACCACATTCTGCTCAATCCACTGTTCATTCTTCCTGATTACGACATGATGTGGAGAACTGCGAATGTTTGATAATTTGACGTCAATCAACTTTTCTTTGGTCTCCGTTCGGCAGACAAGGCGTAGATACGCTGCCGAAAGCCACGGAGTGTGCTGCCGTGTCCAGAAAAAACCAAACTCAGGCTTAATTCAGGCAGATCCGGGGTAATCTTGTCTCTGTTGGTCTGTGCATCTTTGGAATTTGGCTACTCGTGCAGATGGAAGCAAATGTACATAGTAAAAACGCTGGCCAGCGACATTCACCCCTACAGGCTACAGGCACCCCCTGTAGTAGAACTCAGATCTTACCTTCATTTGCCGTGATGCTGAAGCCAAAGTCCAGATTCAGATCCAGATTCCTTGAATTTACCTTGAGTTCCTCAGGTTTGTCCATCATTCTGCCACTGTTGCGCAAAACCCCGACGTCAATTGTTCAGACAACCTTCATACAGGAGCTCTAGGGACTTCTAACAGCAACCTCTGAGGTCCGTAAGCTTCGGTGTAATTTTGGCACACGCCAATGTGAGCTCAATCCGACCTGAAACTGTCGAAAATGGTGAATCCAAGTGTCTTGTGGGACTCAATCGAAAGATGGGCCTTGTCCAAGTCGATTGACACCGCCGCCACTGTAAAGAAAGGACTATTCGGTGTCTCTCAGTTATATACTGTCAGTAAAGCGCCTTCAGCGAACCTTCGGCGCGTCACATGCCAAGGATCCAGGGCCATCATGTCCCATCATGATGCATCATCACATGATCCACATTTTCATGGAATCTGTTGGATGCTCGCGAACCAACGTGCCGGAAAGCACAATTCAGCTGAATAAACGACAATATATATTAACTCTAGTCTAAACGAAGGTGTTAGTAGTTTCAGTTCTAGACATTCCGCTTCATTTCACCTTCATCTTAGGAAAATGAGCAAATTCCCTCATTTTAGGACAGTTTAGGTTGATTTCCTTGTCATCTCCTCTCATTCCTCGAAGATCTGTCTACGGCTTTGCCTAACTTCGTTGACGCTGATGTTTTTCTGTTCACTTAGGGGTTGTAGACTACATTTGTATTTGTTTTCCCTCTCTGTGATTGTTTCATCTCCTTCATCTCTGCTCAAATTAATTCTCAATCTTGCTGAATCTTGTGATCATCCACCAGATGCGCCAAATCTGACGCACATGCTGCACTTTTCAGAACGAGAAAAGCGGGAGTAACACGATGTAGAGTATGTGGAGGACACCGTAGCGTGCCCGCGACAGCTAAACTGTGCCAGAGCGCCGAGATGTCACTCCATTTCTTGATTCTCCCACCCAATCCACCAATAATCTACCTCATTCTCAACCAGGGCATGGTTTGGTATCGATTCTCGATACGTTTGCATGCTTTTTAGCCCTTAACCTAATGTTTCACTGCCCGGAGGACTGTTCGTCACTCCTCATTCTGTCTCATTTCAGGTTCATCCATCCTGATTCAGTGCCAATTCAGCCCAAATCAGGTCAGATCAAGCAGATTTCGCCCCATCGAGGCTACATTTCTATTTTTTTCTGGGACTTACCCGCACTACGTTCTTCGTTGACGTAGAGACACACCCCAGTGCGTTTTTGGAGGGGGAGTGTAACTGCGGCTAACTGCGGCTAACCCCCATCTGCTCAGATTTTCGCAGATCTGCCCCAGATTGGCTACATTTTGGCCATTTTCTCTGCTTCGGCGGAATCGCCGCCCCGCAGCTCAGTCTCAGGATCAGACCTATATATTTCTGATGTGCCGGATCTGATTCCGCGGTCCATTCATCGTAAATCCGCCGCGTTCCGATCATTTACCCGGAATCGCCATTTGCCGCTGACGCCCGCGCGCGAGCCAGATCGGCCAAATATTTTTCACAATCGGATTTTTATAAATCTTTTCAGATAGATATGGACACTCAGATGTACTTAGGAATATCCGCATCAATTTTCTTCATAGACTGGGATTTCTTGCCGGATAACAATCAGCATGGATCTTGCCTCCGTTGTCGCCGCTCTTGCCTCCGTTGGTGTCCGTGTATCCGGTTCTGCCCCCAACAGCAGCGTTCAGGTCGACTCCTCGCGTACCTGCCCCCCTGGTCTTGCCGGCCCTGAGCCCTCCGGCACCATCCACGACCTAGGGCAGCACTTTCACCCCTCTCGGCCACACACCTGTGTTTCCGGGCCACCCGTTCGTGGGGGGTGGGGCGGTCAGAGTCACCCTTGTGGGTTGCTGCCTCCAACCCTGGGTTATTTATGTCCTTAGGTTTTCAAAACCCCAGTGGGTACTGCCTCTTCGGAGGTCAACATACAGCCACACAGGGGAGGGGTGTGGGCAGCGCCAGGGCGCCTGCATGTGCAGTCTGTGTGTGCGCAGGTGCATACAGGGTGGCCTGGCGGAGTAGGTGGGGGCTGGGTGTGTCTGTGGTCTGGTCTGTGGCCCTGTACCCCCCTGGAGACGCTTGCCGAATTCCCGCCGCTGCAGTTGCATTGTGGAGTCCGGCCACCAAAGCCTGGCGTGGTCAACCCCTCTGAGCATGGCGCACGTAAGCTCATTGTTTTCAACGCAGCACCTTCCCGCCACGCAGAGCTGCAAGTCTGAGCCCTGGCGCCGCGCTGCTCCACGCCTTCGCCGGCCGTTCTCGCCTATCACGACCTCGCGCTCCGCTCCGTCACCGTACCACGATACTGCTTCCCGTCTGCTGCCCTTTCTGCCCCACTCCGTTCGCCGTACCCACGATACGTCGCGCGTCTTACTGCCCGGTTGCCTCCTCCGCACTCGCTTGCGCCCCCGTACTCCGCCGCCCCTTCTCCCCTCTCCCCCGCCGCTGGTCCTGTGCTCTCCGCTTGGGGTTCTCGTCCGCGTCCTCCACCACCACATCCCCCTCCACTGTCAGCCGTGTCCCTGTCCTCCTCCGCGCACCTGCACCTCTCTGCTCCCCTCCTCCCCTCCTCTTGCCCGTCACATCCCCTCCTCACCCTCCTCCACCTCCGCCGACCCCCTGCGTCCGCTTCCCCGCATCCCATCTGCCCGTCCCTCCGCACGCCCCTGGCCCCCTGCCCCTAGCGCTCCCCGCTCCTGTCCCTGCCCGGCCCTACGCGTCGCCACCGTACCGTCCCTCCCGCTGCAACAGCTCTCGCAGGATCTGAACCCTGGGCTTCTTCCCTTTCTCCTGGGGACAGTCCAGGCGCAGACCCGGGAGCGCCGCCCCCAGCATCCTCCTCCACCGCCACTCTTCCATCTCTCGCCCCCTTTCCCCGGGCCTCCCCGCCCTGCCGACCAGGTCACTGAGGGGGCGGGGCCCCCTCTTATCCCGCCTTCCCCTCGTCTTCCCCGCCCACTTCACGTAGCGGGCCAGCTCCGCCACGTCCCCCTCCGCCCACCGCGCGACCGTCCCTGGTCTCCTCCGCACCGGCGGCGGCGCACACTGCCGCGGCGGCGGGGACTCCGAGTCCCAGTCCGTCGGCGTCGGCTCCGGACTGGGGCTGGCCGGCCGCGGTGCCCCCCCCGCCTCCCCTGCCCCTCGCTCCTCCCCCCTGCGCCGCTTCCCCCTTTCCTGCCCTGCCTCCTCGTCCTCCTCCCTGGCCCCTTTCCCTGACGGCGACTGCCCCTCCACGTCCGTGGAGGGGGTGTCCCCTTCCGAATCCGGAGGGACCCAGCGGGCCCCCCGGGCCACCGCCTCCTCCTCCTCCCGCACCCTGCGCTCCCGCGCCCCCCCCGCCCTGTCCCTGTCCGCCAGCCTCGCCGCCTCCCCCCTGATCCGCCTCCATGCCCTCTCCTGCATCTCTCCCTCTTGCTCCGGTTGGATAGCCGGCCGTTGGAACGGCACCAGCGGGGTATCCTTCCGCCCCCTACCCTCCTCTTGTCGTCCTTCCTCCCTTTCCGCCCTCTCATCTCCCTCCCCCCTCCTCCGAAGGTCCGCCCCCGCCCTCTGCGGCTCCTCCACTACCTGTGCTTCCCCTCCCTGCGGCCTGTCGGTCCCCTCGGTCCTCCCCTCCTCTGTTCCGCCCCCCTCACCCCTGTCTCTGGCCCCCCTCTCCCGCAGCCTCCTCCCCGCCTCCCCGAACCTCTCCCACGCCCTCCTGTGCTCCTCTCCCTTCCCTTCCTGCGCTCTCCACGCTGTCCCACCGGCCTGCTGGTGCTGTTGCATGAGTGCCTGTGGCTGCATGCCTGGGTACATCGGCAGGGGCGGGTACATCATCCCCGTCGCCGGGTATGGCGGCGGCGGGAACGGTGGGACAATTGGCGGGACAGCTGGCGGGACTACACCTCCCCACCATCCCAATCCCGCCCCTGGGAACACTGGCGAGCCCATGTACCCAAGGCCACCCCCTTTCCCCTGCCCCTTGCCTTGTTGCCCCATCGCTCCGTGTCCCTTGCCGCCTACTCCTTGGTGTCCCGCCTTCCCTTGTCCCTTCCCCTGTAGCCCTTGTTGCCCCGCCCCTTTCCCCTGCTTGCCTCTGCCGGCCTCTACCTGTTCCGCACCACTGCTCTGCACCGCTGCGCTGCTCTGCTCCGCCTGCCACCCCCTTATCCCCGTCCTCCCCGGCTCCATCTCCAACTGGTAGATGGTGTCAGGCCCTTGCCCTGGGGGCTGGCGGCGACGGAGCTGGTGCTCCACGTGCGCCAGCGCCTCGTACCGCGCCGCCTGCTGGCGGCGCGCCTCCCTCTCCTCCTCCGCCCTTACCGCCGCACTGACCCCTGGGGGCGACCTCGGCGGCGGCTGCCTGAACGAGCGTTGGGGCTGCGGCCACTGTCGCCCCCATCCACTCTCTTTCCCCCCCTTTCCTGCCAGGTGTCCGTTCGCGTGTACGGGCCCCGTCGTCCCTGCCTGCCCTTTCCCTTTCTTGCCCGTCCGCACTCTCCCTCCGGCGCTTACGCTGCTGTCTCCGCTCCCTGCCGCTCCCGCCTCTAGCTGCCCTCTCCCGCCCTTGCCTTCCTCCTGCCTCCGCACCTCCGGGAGGATGGACTTCATGGCCGCCGCCGGCACATTGGGCGCCGACGGCTGTCCTGGGCCTCCCTCCACGGCCATCCTCCCCGCCCCTTCCCCCTCATCCTCCGACACCTCGAGGATGTTGGCGATTACCGACTCCCTCTGACTCCTCCTCTCCTTCGTCCTCACATCCACGTCCGTCCTCACATCCCCGACACTGAACAGGTCCACCCCTAGCCCTTCTGCTGCCCTTTGCCCCTGCCCCTCCCCTTGCCCTTCTGCCCCCGCCGCCACCCCCTCTGCCCCGCCCTTTCCCGCCTCCGCCTGTCCTCCCTTTTCCTTCCCCTCTCCCTTCCCCACCACGGCTCCTTCCCCCTTTCGTCGCCCTGTAGCCCCTGGCCCTTCCTCCCTGACCCTCTCCGGGCTCTCCGGAGACGAGGGCGACGACACGCCCGCAGACGTCGCCAATGACGCCGGCAAGGGGGGCCGCGGGGCTGCGCCCGCCTGCATGCGGGCCACTGCTGCCCGCAATGTCGTCAGCTGGCTGGGCTGTGGGTCAGGCATTTGTGACATAGCGCTGCACATGGGATCACGCTTGAGCCCTGCGCCCTGTCGCCGTTGTCCCCAACCTCCCCCGCCCTTTACCCCCGCCGTTTGCGCGCCCTGCGTGTGGGGTGCTCTGTCATATTCTCCCTGTTGCCTCGAACACTCCAGTCCGTGGTACCGGGTTCACCCCCGGGCGCCCCAGTCCTGGGGCTGACGCCGTGCTTCTTTCCAACCCGGATGCTCCAACCCGGGGCGCCTTTTTTTTTTCTTTCTTTGTATTCTCTCAGTTGCCTCGGACGCTCCAGTCCGTGGCACCGGGCTTACCCCTGGACGATCCAGTCCGGGGGCTAGCGCCGTGTTTCATTCCTCCCCGGATGCTCCAATCCGGGGCGTCTTTTTGCCGCACTCTCTCCGCCGCAGACTGCACTGTCGCCGTCCTCGTCCCCGCTTCACTTTCCCCGCTTCTTGTTCCGCCCTACGACTCTGCGTGCCCAGCCCCGGACGCTCCAGTCCATGCGACGGGCGCTTCCGCCGTCCCTTTCGCTCCGGTCCCCTTCCTGACGTCCCCCTGTGCGGCGACACCGTACACCCGTCCCGCCCTCATATCTGCCGGATTCTCCTTCGTCTGCGTGCCATCAGGCGTTCCCTCTGCTCGTCTCCCTCTCTGTCCTCCATTCCCGTCTCTCCCCCTGACCGCCTTGGTCGCCAATCGGGCCGCCTCCGTACTTCCATCTCCGTGATTTTTGGGTTGTACCTGATCAACACCATCTCCACCCGCTTGGTGACTGGATCACGCATGTCTTCCGCCTGCGCCTCCAGCTGCGTCTCTCTGCACGCCATGCGTTCCTGGAGATGCTCCACCATACGCCGCAACAGCCTGTGCGCCATGGCCTCCGGCGCCACTGTATGCTCCTGGAGCGCCCGCCACAGCGGTTTCACTATTACCATGTGCCATAGTCCCTTGCGGTGCCCCTCTTTCCCCAGCTCTCTCTCCACCGCGCTTCTGCCTCTTGCACCTTTCTTGAGTAACGGGACGTCCTGATCCCGAACCAGTGGTTCCTCGATCCCCTTATACTGTGCACGTCGCATGAAGTGTTCGTATGTTTCTTGCCCTTGGCCACAGTGGCATCGCATGTAATCCTCCGGGAGGTCCATACCCTTATGTCTGTACCACCTCATGATCGTTTCACGCACCAGCACCTGCCCCGTGATCGCCTGCAGCCTTCTGGTTTGCGGCCTTTTGGGCAGCGATTCCGGCCTCAGCACATTGGGGTAGTGGACCCGCTGTCACACCTTGCCCTCCAAGTACTCGTTCAGCTCTACCACCTCCGGCCCCCCTCGTACTTGGGCTAGTATGTGCACCGGCTGTGGATACACCCTTAGTTCCTGCTTGCCTCTGTCCTCCTCCACCACCCACCTGGCCTTCTCCCCTTCCCCGACCCTTGGAGGTATATGCACCAAGTGGAGGTGCCCCTTGCTCTCTGGCACCCTCCACTCTGGATCCTGCTCCTTACCCACCGCTTGCGCCGCCCCATCCGCCTCATGATTCCCCACTCCCGCCCTGTGTGACTCCTGTTTCACCAGGTGTATGACCAGGAGCACTTTCTTCATCTCCAGCCCGTGCCATATTGCGTACACCTGTGACGACAGTCCCGTGCCCAGGGCCTCATGCAGTGGCCTGCTGGCCAGTCTCCTGAGGGACGCCATGTCCGCCTCCGCGTCCACCACCATCCACACTTCCCGTACGTCCTCCCCTATCTCCCCAACAACGTCCGCCACCGCCTGCACCTCTCCATGGGACGCTGCTCCGTACACCATCTTTTCCACCACACTCTCCGTCACCTGTCCCACCCCGTTGACCCTTACCGCCGATGTCCCTGCCATGGGCGGCTCTCCTTCCACCCCGGACCCGTCCAGAAATAGCACCACCCTCTCCTTCTTGGGCTCCGGTATGCGCACCACCTCCCTCGGGTAGTGGCAGTACACTTTGTGCTTCCCAATGCCATACTCTCGTACCCCATCCCCGATGCTTAGCTCTCTGACCCCTCTGTACACCGCCCACTTATTGTCCGTCCTGGCCTTCCATCCGTTCGTCACCACCATTCCGTGGCACCATGCCCTGTCCCCTTTCGCCCTGCCCTGCACTAGGTATGTCTGTACCAGAACCAGGTACCATACCCTGTCTGCTGGCAACCCGTGGACAGTCAGCCTGATCCTCCTCGCACTCTCTCCACACTTGTGGCCCACGGGCACTATGGGCGCCTCCTCGTCGGGCCTCCCCGTGTCTGTCATCCCGAAACTCACCGCCACCCCATCATCCTCTTCTTGTAGTCCCTGCACTGTGTCCCATCCAAACTGGACCCCTGTTCTTTTCCCCTCCCTTTCCTCTCCCCACCAGACCTCCACGTCCCCCTGGGCCTCCTCATCCTCCCGCACCTCCTTGAACAGCCGCAGCACCGGCCCCCACCACTGCCCCCTGGCGTCCGTAGTGCGCATGGTCGCGTTCAGGAACGCCAACGCCGTCATTCGTAGGACTGGCCACGGGATTTGCCCTGCCTCCTTGGTGCACCTCCAGCACTGGTCCCCCTGTCCTGCCCCTTCTGGGATGTTGTCTTTCCGGAACATATCTGCATGGACATCATACCACTGCCCGGTCGTACTCTGTACCTTCCCCCTCGGTCCTTTGAGTCCCAGCAGCGCACACAACAGTAATCCTGGTCTGGCCTTGTCCCTCTCCCCCCTGTCCAGCACCACTCTCTCTTGCTGCGCCCCCTCCCCTTTCCCAACTCTTGGCTTCCTCTGCTGGATCCCCCACAGCGCCACCCACTCGTTCCACATGGCGCGCGTCCTCCTCTTCCACCTTGCGCGGTCCTCTTGTCCTCTTGCTCTCCTCATCATCCACCTGTATACACCCCATTCCACCACCCCGGTGTCCCGATAGAACTCGGCATGGTGCAGCCCCGCCTTATTGTACTCCTTCATATCCTTTCTGCGCACGTGCAGCACCTCCATGAGCACTCCTTCCTTCCTGATCCACCGTACCGTCCCATGTGTCGCCCCCCCGAAGTCCGTGTCCAGGACCAGGATTGGCCCCCGCCTACCGCACGTCCTGTTGGTTGCCAGCAGGTGTTCTTCCCCCGGCAACACTGCCTGCAGGGCGCGCCACATGCGCTCCCTCTTCCCCGCCGCCAACCGCCTGCGCCGGTGCCACACATAGCGCGGGCACATGTTCTCCTCCTTCTGAACCTCTGCACCCGCGTGATAGCACACCCATCTCACCACATCTTGCTGATTGTGGCACATCCTGCTCAGCGTACTTGCCGTGTGCGCCCTGTACGCCTCTGCCGCCGTGGGCATCCCTTCTCCATAGTAGGCCGTCGGCGACCGCAACACGCACCACGGCACCTCTGTGGGTACCCCCTCCTACCCTCTGATGAGCCTCCGCACTTCTCCCTCCACCTCCTCCAGCTGCGAAAAGGTGCCAGCCATGGTGAGCGCCCAGTTTTCCAGTGTGAGGGAGGCCATAGGTATTTTAAAGTAGATGTGGAAACCAAGGAAAGGCCAGGAAAAATACCCTTTTTCCTGAAATGCGACAGTGATGGCCACCACAGCACAGGGGGGGAGTAAGAAAAAGTGCTTTTCCAATGCCTTGAGGCATACTCTAGTTGTATTAGAGATGCATTAAGCACTCTAGCATTTTTATCTTAGTATTGGCCTAAGCAAAACGGGTGAAAACACATTTTGACTTGTGGAACCAAACACTAAATTAGGATATGGAGTGGACCCCTTAATCCCCTATCAATGTGAGGCTATTCATCTTTATCTGAGGTGACTGAGAACTGACATATCCAGGGCAGAGCCTATGAATTTATCTATGTTTTCTCATGAATTCTTAGCTATCCTAGTGGTATGCACCCTAGGGGGCTGGGCACCTCTTTTTGAGAGGTCCTGGGTTCAATTCCCAGTCAGCCTAGCTAGGTAGGAAGATCCCATGTGACATGGCAGTGACCTCATCGCCACATGCCCTGCCACCTCAGCACATATGGGACCCAAAACAAAGGGTGCACATCTCCTGAGATGGCACTATGGAGATTGAGTGACCATGGGGCAGTTTTCCAACTCTTTTTCCAAAACATTTCAGCTATCCTTGTGAATATGCAATCCGATGTGCCCTGAGTTGCAGATTCTGTGAATATTCTTACATCTTTCACTGTTTACACTGCAGCCCTTCATGCTTTGATCCTGATTCTCTTCTACTTGCTTATCTCTGGCTTGGGTTATCCTGGATTGGTTAAATTTCAACAAATGAGACATTTTCCTCATCAAAAACAAGCAGCAGGAAGCCCTACACCAGCAGCAAGCAGCAGGAGAGGCACAACAAACACACAGTGTTGAAATTACTATAAAACTTTCTCACCGGCCTGGGGGGGACGAGGAGCCCAGCCCAGGGGGTGTTTGGAGGCTCCTGCCAAGCCAATGGGGGGACATCATCTTCAGAGACCCGGGTGCACCGGCCTGGGGGGGATGGGGAGTCCAGGCCAGGGGGTATTCGGAGTCTCTTGCCAGGCCAATGGTGGGCCAGTATCTTTGGAGAACCGGGCGCACCGGCCTGGAGGGGACGGGGAGCGTGTTCAGAGCCTCCTGCAAGGCCTATGGGGGGTCCCGTTCTTCAGAGAACCGGGCGCACCTGCCTGGGGGGTACGGGGAACCCAGCCAAGGGGGTGTTCGGAGCCTCCTGCAAGGCCAACGGGGGGCCATCCTCTTCAGAGAACCGGGCGCACCTACCTGGGGGGGACGGGGAGCCCAGCCCAGTGGGTGGTTGAAGAATCCTGCAATGCCAATCGGGGGCCATCATCCTTCAAGGCTCCCCAATCCTGCTCCCACTTTGCTATGCAGCAAGGCAGTAGGCAGGCAGTGACGGGGGTCATAACCCCGGGGTAGCAGCATCAGGGACTCAACGTGAGTCCTCTTAACCATGAACAACCACAAATTCTGCCGGGGCGTAACTCCCGAACGTAACGGTATTTGGGGCCCCGTGGGCCATATGAGCCCACGAAGTGTACTGAGGCTTGGCTACCAGGACTTAAAGTCTGGCCTGTCATACCCATTTCTGGGCTCGCCTCAGTACGACCGGTCCTGTTTTGTCTTATTGTGTTGCCCTGCGTTGTGTTGCGCTGTGCTGTGTTGTGCTGTGTTGTGTTGTGTTGTGTTGTGTTCTGTCGTGTTATGTCGTGTTCTGTTGTGGTGTGTCGCGTCGTGTTTTGCTGTGTTGCGTTGTGTTGTGTTGTGTTGTGTTGTGTTGTGTTGTGTTGTGTTGTGTTGTGTTGTGTTGTGTTGTGTTGTGTTGTGTTGTGTTGTGTCCTGTCCGGTTGTGCTGCGTTGTGTTGCGTTGTATTATGTTGTGTCCTATTGTGTTGCGTTGCGTTGTGTTGTGTTGTGTTGTGTCGTGTTGTGTTGTGTCGTTTTGTGTTGTGTTGTGTCATGTTGTGTTGCGGCGTATTTTGCTGTGTTGTGTTGTGTTGTGTTCTGTTGCGTTGCGTTGTGTTGTGTTGTGCTGGGTTGTGTTGTGATGTGTTGTGTTGTGTTCTGTTGTGTTGTGTTGTGTTGTGTTGTGTTGTGTTGTGTTGTGTTGTGTTGTGTTGTGTTGTGTTGTGTTGTGTTGTGTTGTGTTGTGTTGTGTTGTGTTGTCTTGTGTTGTGTTGTGTTATGCTCCGTTGTGGTGTATTGTCTTATGTTGTGCTGTCTCGTGTTGTGTTGTGTTGTGTTGTGTTGTGTTGTGTTGTGTTGTGTTGTGTTGTGTTGTGTTGTGTTGTGTTGTGTTGTGTTGTGGTGTGTTGTGTTGTGTTATGTTGTGCTGTCTCGTGTTGTGTTGTGTTGTGTTGTGTTGTGTTGTGTTGTGTTGTGTTGTGTTGTGTTGTGTTGTGTTGTGTTGTGTTGTGTTGTGTTGTGTTGTGTTGTGTTGTGTTGTGTTGTGTTGTGTTGTGTTGTGTTGTGATGTGTTGTGTTGTGTTGTGTTGTGTTGTGTTGTGTTGTGTTGTGTTGTGTCGTGTGTTGTGTTGTGTTGTGTTGTGTTCCGTTGTGTTGTGTTGTGTTGTGCTGCATTGTGTTGTGTTGTGTTGCTGCCATTCACACGGAGGAGGAAGCCCGAGCAGCACATACGGCCCTCGTGAGCAACATCCTTGCCGCCCTCCGCACCGCCCTCGTCAGGCATCCGGGTATTCCTGATGCCTTGACTTTCCCGATGCCTTGACCGACGACAGGCCACGACCCAGGCCCCCCCCAGGACACGCGGATCGCCGAGACCGCCACCATACTACACCGGCCACCACACGACCACAAGAACCAACCAACGAGACCACCAGCCCGCCCGCCCACCTGGTTGGAGCACCGATGTGGCACCATTGGAACCACCTCTAGACAACCCCAACCACTGCGCGCCGAAGCCTCGGATGTTCAGCTGCGGTGCGTACCCGGTGATGACCCAACCCCAATGATGTGTACCACGAGGTCCGGAGGGGGCCCACGCTGCATGCAACACACCCGTCACGTACACTGGTCAGGCATCCTACGTCCCGGGGGCGCCAAGAATGCTATACAGGACTGCACACGCCAGACTGTGCGCCCTGGACCCGCGAACCGGGCCTGGACGTGGCCAAGAGCCGGACGGTGCAATAGACCCACAAACCACGGCACAGTTTTCCTCCACAGTGCCCTTCGGATAGGGCGTTCCCTTGTAGGGCCCCAATGGCCACGCCACAGCGAGGCCAAGCCCAACACACCGATAAGCTCCCGGACGCTGGGACGTGGGGCCCATCGCGCGAGTACGCCCAGAACACCACCAAGGCGAGCAAAGCGCATTGCGCCGTGAGGCGTGCAAACCCCCATAGCCCGGCCGCCAGGCCCCTCCCTTGTCCAGACGAGGTCGGAAGCAGAGCCCAGAAAGGCAGGCACCGGGAATCCAACGCGCCAAACTCGCACTGACCCACCGACCCCGCCGGCGACGCTGAGGAAAGCTACATCAGACGGCCGTCCGCACGCGTAACCTTCAGGAGCGTTATCCACTAACGAAGACGGAGTAAGCCAGGGATATGGGGGCCACGGGCTCCAAAGGGCCGCTGACCAGAGCTATACTGGCCCAACGTAACCTACGGCCCTAAGGCCCTAAAAAGCCGGCAGGAGCCAGCCAGGGCTGCACGGCACACGCGCACGAGCAAACAACAAACCCAGGACTCCGGAGGACGGGAGGAACACGCAAGGGGGCACAAAGCACCACGTGCACCAGGTGCCCCGGGACTCCCCTGGGAACAGCGGAGAAACCGACTGAGGGGGCAGTACCACCAACGGTATTGTACATACGCTGCGAACGCATGAGGACAAGGGAACGACGACGCCAACAGAGATCAAGTGCAGCGGAGATATGGAGTTGTGCCTGCAGAGAGGGAAGGAGGGCAGGGGCAGGCAGATTGGTACTTTCTAGGCAGGGACCAAATGCAGCAAGCAGCGCCCTGGTAACCATACACTGACCACCAGGTGCAACGGGACAACCCCCACCGCACCTGGGGCCAGCTGGCGCGGCCGCATGGGCAACCACTGGCTGCAACCTGGTGAGCCCATGGACAAGCACACCGACCGCGAGACGGCAGCCACAACCATACGCCAACCACGCCACTAAAGGACCCCGACCGCTAACAGACAGCACACGAACTTACTACCAACACCAAGGACCCACCAAAACAAGCCAGCATACACCGGCGGCAACACAACAGGCACAACGGCGATCCAGCCGACCATACGTTGACTGGGACAGCCAGGCACCAATTGAACTGCTACAGAAAGAGCAATCCGACCACAAACAGACCACAAGCAAACCGGCGAACACCGAACCAGCCGGGCATGCAAGGGTCAAAACGGGAACGGAATCCCCAGGGTTGGAGACACCATGGCGCGCCACGCCCGCCGACAACCACACCCACGAACACAATAACACAACGCGGCCCTACCATTATACAACCAACCAACCGGCAACACCGACCCACTACAAATCCCCAGCCCCCCAGGAGAGCGCAAGCTCGACCGAGTCAGGAGGCGTGAGTACGCGTCACGGCATGCGAGTCCTGTAGCACGTGCTTCTTCAAGTCTTCTCACACTAACTGACAACCAACCCACGTGGGGTTGCCTGCAAGACAAGGCCTTTGCCTGGATCCCTGGCCCCTGGGCCCTGGAATCCGGAGGTTGATGTGAAGGTGCGATGGGACCCGGCCACACGTATCATTGGCCCAAAGGTGAGAAATGTGAGACCTCGGTCGAACATGGGTTACCTCTCTGGGCAGGATCCAATGGAGAATACTGCTCGCGGCGACCGAGCCGTTCTCTCACATGGGGGAGACACTTTGGAGGGGCACGTGTGAACAAACGTGCATAAGGCCGTGAAGGGGTGAGCCAAGACCCCTTGGTAAGACCCCCTTCGGGGGCAACCCCACTCCCGACATGACCTACCTACCTACCTACCTGTGTTCCGTTGTGTTGTGTTGTGTTGTGTTGTGTTGTGTTGTGTTGTGTTGTATTGTGTTTTGTTGTGCTGTGTTGTGTGGCGTTCTGTTGTGTTGTGTTGTGTTGTGTTGTGTTATGTTGTGTTGTGGTGTGTTGTGTTTGTGTTATGTTGTGTTGTGTTGTGTTGTGTTGTGTTGTGTTGTGTTGTGTTGTGTTGTGCTGTGTTGTGTCGTGTCGTGTTGTGTTGTGTTGTGTTGTGTTGTGTTGTGCTGTGTTGTGTTGAGTTGAGTTGTGTTGTGTTATGTTGTGTTGTGTTGTGTTGTGTTGTGGTGTGTTGTGTTGTGTTGTGTTGTGTTGTGTTGTGTTGTGTTGTGTTGTGTTGTGTTGTGTTGTGTTGTGTTGTGTTGTGTTGTGTTGTGTTGTGTTGTGTTGTGTTGTGTTGTGTTGTGTTGTGTTGTGTTGTGTTGTGTTGTGTTGTGTTGTGTTTTGTTGCGTTGAGTTGTGTTGTGTTGTGTTGTGTGGTGTTGTGTTGTGCTGTGTTGTGTTGGCTGTGTTGTGTTGTGTTATGTTGTGCTGTGTTGTGTTGTGTTGTGTTGTGTTGTGTTGTGTTGTGTTGTGTTGTGTTGTGTTGTGTTGTGTTGTGTTGTGTTGTGTTGTTTTGTGTTGTGTTGTGTTGTGTTGTGTTGTGTTGTGTTGTGTTGTGTTGTGTCGTGTTTTTTTGCGTTGCGTTGTGTTGTGTTGTGTTGTGTTGTGTTGTGTTGTGCTGTGTTGTGTTGTGCTGTGTTGTGTTGTGTTATGTTGTGATGTGTTGTGCTGTGTTGTGTTGTGTTGTGTTATGTTGTGTTGTGTTGTGTTGTGTTGTGTTGTGTTGTGTTGTGTTGTGTTGTGTTGTGTTGTCTCGTGTTGTGTTGTGTTGTGTTGTGTTGTGTTGTGTTGTGTTGTGTTGTGTTGTGTTGTGTTGTGTTGTGTTGTGTCGCGTTTTGTGGCGTTGTGTTGTGTTTTGTTGTGCTGTGTTGTGTTGTGTTGCATTGTGTTGTGGTGTGTTGCTGCCATTCACACAGAGGAGGAAGCACGAGCAGCACATACGGCCCTCGTGAGTGACATCCTCGCCGCCCTCCGCACCGCCCTCGTCAGGCATCCGGGTATTGCCGATGCCTTGATTTTCCCGATGCCTTGACCGACGACAGGCCACAACCCAGGCCCCTCACAGGACACACGGATCGCC
Organism: Eutreptiella sp. 'Long Island Sound 2002'; assembly: GCA_964036045.1. NCBI lineage: Eukaryota > Euglenozoa > Euglenophyceae > Eutreptiales > Eutreptiaceae > Eutreptiella > Eutreptiella sp. 'Long Island Sound 2002'. The sequence goes on from OZ038381.1 coordinate 60,921,898, forward strand.
GAGACCGCTACCATATTACAGCGGCCACCACACGACCACAAGGACCAACCCCGGAGACCACCAGCCCGTCCGCCCACCAGGTTGGAGCACCGATGTGGCACCATTGGGACCACCTCCAGACAACCCCACCCACTGCGCGCCGAAGCCTCGGATGTTCAGCTGCGGTGCGTACCCGTGAGACGCCGGTGATGACCCAATTGCCATGATGTGTACCACGAGGTCCCGAGGGGGCCCACGACGCATGCAACACACCCGTCACGTACACTGGTCGGACAGCCTACGTCCCGGGGGCGCCTAGAATGCTAAACGGGACTGCACACGCCAGACTGTGCGCCCTGGACCCGCGAACGGGCCCGAACGTGGCCATGAGCCGGACTGTGCAATGGACCCACAAACCACGGCACAGTCTCCCCTCACAGTGCCCTTCCGATAGGGCGTTCCCTTGAAGGGCCCCAATGGTAACGCCACAGCGAGGCAAAGCCCCACACACCGATAAGCTCCCGGACGCTGGGACGTGGGGCCCATGGCGCGAGTGCGCCAGGAACACCGCCAAGGCGAGCAAAGCGCATTGCGCCGCGAGGCGTGCAAACCCCCACAGCCCGGCCGCCAGCCCCCCCCCTTGTCCAGACGAGGTTGGATGCAGAGCCCAGAAAGGCAGGCGCCGGGAACCCAACGCGCCAAACTCCCACTGACCCAATGACCCCGCCGGCGACGCTGAGGAAAGCTACATCGGACGGCCGTCGGCACGCGTAACCTTCAGGAACGTTCTCCACTGAGACGTAGTAACGAAGACCAAGTAAGCCAGGGATATGGGGGCCACGGGCTCCACACGGCCGCTGACCAGAGCTATACCAGCCCAACGTAACCTACGGCCCTAAGGCCCTAATAAGCCGGCAAGAGCCAGCCAGGGCTGCACGGCACACGCGCACGGACACCGGGGGGGCGCAAAGCAGTATGAGCGAACAACAAACTCAGGACTCCGGAGGACGGGAGGAACACGCCAGGGGGCACAAAGCACCACATGCACCAGGTGCCCCGGGACTCCCCTGAGGAGGAGGGGGGAAAACGGCCGAGGGGGCATTACCACCAATGGTATTGTACATACGCTGCGAACGCATGAGGACAAGGGAACGACGCCGCCGACAGAGATCAGGTGCAGCGGAGATATGGAGTTGTGCATGCAGAGAGGGCAGGAGGGCAGGGGCAGGCAGATTGGTACTTTCTAGCCGGGGACCAAACGCAGCAAGCAGTGCCCCGGTAGCCATACACCGACCACCATGTGCAACGGGACAACCACCGCCGCACCTGGGGCCAGCCGGCGCGGCCGCATGGGCAACCACTGACTTCAACCTGGTGAGCCGATCGACGAGCACCCCGACCGCCAGAGCAGGCAGAACCATACCCCAACCACGCCACTAAAGGACCCCGACCGCTAACGGACCACACAAGAACTAACTACCAACACCAAAGACCCACCAAAACAAGCACGCCGACGCCGGCGGCAACACGACAGGCACAACGGTGATCCAGCCGACCATACGATGCATGGGACAGCCAGGCACCCAGTATACTGCTTCCAAAACAGCAAACCGACCACAAACAGAATACAGGCACACTGGCGAACGGCGAACCAGCCGGGCATGCAAGGGTTAAAGCGGGAACGGGGTCCCCAGGGTTGGAGACACCATGGTACGCCACGCCCGCCGACGACCACACCCAGAAACACAAAAACACACCGCGGCCCTACCATTATACAACCAACCAACCGGCAACAACGACCCACTACAAACCCCCAGCCCCACTGGGAGAGCGCAAGCTCGACTGAGTCAGGAGGCGTGAGTACGTATCACCGCATGCGAGTCCTGTAGCACGTGCTTCTTCAAGTCGTCTCACGCCAACTGAAAACCAATCCAGGTGGGGTGCCTTCAAGACAAGGCCTTTGCCTGGACCCCTGGCCCCTGGGCCCCGGAATCCGGAGGTTGATGAGAAGGTGCCATGGGACCCCCCTGCACGTATCATTGGCCCAAAAGAGAGGAAGGTGAGACCTCGGTCGAACATGGGGTAACTCTCTGGGAAGGACCAAATGGAGAATACTACTCGCGGCGACCGAGCCGTTCTCCCATATGGCAGAGCCGCTTTGTAGGGGAACGTGTTAACACACGTGCATAAGGCCGTGGGTGGGTGAGCCAAAGCTTCTTGGTAAGACCCCCTTCGGGGGCAACCCCAGTCCCGACATAACCTACCTACCGACCTACCTGTGTTGGGTTGTGTCGTGTTGTGTTGTGTTGTGTTGTGTTGTGTTGTGTTGTGTTGTGTTGAGTTGTGTTGTGTTGTGTTGTGTTGTGTTGTGTGATTTTGTGTTGCGTTGTGTTGTGTTGTGTTGTGTCGTGTTGTGTTGTGTTGTGTTGTGTTGTGTTGTGTTGTGTTGTGTTGTGTTGTGTTGTGTTGTGTTGTGTTGTGTTTTGTTGTTTTTTTATGTGTTGTGTTGCGTTGAGTTGTGTTGTGTTGTGTTGTGTCGTGTTTTGTGCGGTTGTGTTGGATTGTGTTGTGTTGTGTTCTTTTAGCTTGTGTTGTGTTGTGACGTGTTGTGTTGTGTTGTGCGGTGTTGTGCGGTGTTGTGTTGTGTTGTGTTGTGTTGTGTTGTATTGTGTTCTGTTGTGTTGTGTTGTGTTGAGTTGTGTTGTGTTGTGTTGTGCTGAGCTGTGTCGTGTTGTGTTGTGTTGTCTTGTGTTGTGTTGTGTTGTGTTGTGTTGTGTTTTGTTGTGTTGTGTTGTGTTGTGTTGAGTTGTGTTGTGTTGTGTTGTGCTGAGCTGTGTCGTGTTGTGTTGTGTTGTCTTGTGTTGTGTTGTGTTGTGGTGTGTTGTGTTTTGTTGTGTTTTGTTGTGTTGTGTTCCGTTGTGTTGTGTTGTGTTGCGTTGTATTGTGTTGTGTTGTGCTGTGTTGTGTTGTGTCGTATTGTGTTGTTTTGTGTTGTGTCGTGTTTTTTTGTGTTGTGTCATGTTGTGTTGTGGTGTGTTGTGTTCTGTTGTGGTGTGTTGTGTGGTGTTGTGTTGTGTTGTGTTGTGTTGTGTTGCGTTGTGTTGTGTTGTGTTGTGTTGTGTTGTGTTGTGTTGTGTTGTGTTGTGTTGTGCTGTGTTGTGTTGTGTTGTGTCGTGTTGCGTTAGTTTTTTTGAGGCATGGCAGTCTCCCGCCCAAAACACACAATCATTGCGCATCTGCGATTTTCATCGAAGGACTGCTGCAGTATTTACCATTTCAAAAAACAGAGCATATCTGGGGTGAAATGCACTGCCCTTCCGGCACCATAGGCCACAAAAAAGTCTGTCTTGAAAAAGAAACAAGGCAGGCTTTCCCCTGCAGGTTGACTGTGTCGGATGAAGCCTATATGTAGGCTAAAAAAAGCTGGATGTGTTTGTGTGTCTTGTGTTGCGTTATGTTGTGTTGCGTCGCGTTGTGTTGTGTTGTGTTGTGTTGTGATCTGTTGTGTTGTGTTCCGTTGTGTTGTGTGGTGATGTGTTATGATGTGTCATGTTATGTTGTGTTGTGTTGTGGCGGTTTATGGTGTTTTGTGTGGTGTTGTGTGGTGTGGTGTGTGGTGTGGCGTCCTGTCCTGCTGCACGGTGTCGTGTTGTATTGTGTTTGGTTGCGTTACATTGTGTTGTGTTTGGTTTGGTTGTATGGCGTCGTGCCGTGTGGCGTTGTGCTTGGTTGTGCCAGTGTGCGCTGGTGTGTTGTGTTCCGTTGTGCGATGTTGTGTGGTGTTGTGGTGTGTCGTGTTTGGTCGTGTTGTTCCTGGTGCGTCATATTATTGGGGCGCCGCGGCAGTGCCTTCATGGTCACCGGCGTAGTTGTTGACTTCTTGTCCTCGATTGCCGCGGTGTCCTTTTCCTTCGCGGTGGTGATCATTGTTCTTGTGGACAGTGTCCAACGTGCGGATGCATGCATGCCGGCGCCTTGGCTTCTTGCGGCGTATTTCCCCGGGATTCGTGCCTGTCCTCTTTGATTTTGGCGGAGCCCGAGAGCAAGCGCTTTTTATACGTTTTGCTCGCGGGCCTTATCGTTGTTTAGGGCGTTGCGTGTTTGCTCCGCGTTTGTACTCTGTGGTTTTGGCGGCGCCCAAGAGTAAGCGCGTTTATGTTTGGTGCGGTGCTTTGTGTGTGTGCCGTTTCTCTCTTTGTTTTGCTTAGTGCTTGCCAACCGTGTGTCTTGAAACCTCTGTGATGGTCTCGTAGTTGTATGTCTTCGTGCTTGTGTTTGTTTGGCCGCGTTGTTCTCATGGCGCCTTCATACCTCACCGCGTCGTAACATACTTGTCTTAATCCGACCTAAACTTTTTTCTTGGTGTTCCTCCGCCCACGTTGACCTATCGCTACGGCACGCACTTTGCTAGGTTTTTTGGGGCACGCACGGGGTTCACTCTGTCTTGTTCGAGCCTCTTGCTGTTCCTGTCTTGGGCTGTATGGCTGGACCCTTCTGCTGACCTTGTCAAACAGCAGCGCAAAATTTCATGGGGGGATTTTGAGGGTAGAAAAAACTTTTTTTGTCGTTTTTTTTTATCCGTTTTTTTTTGTTTTTCCTTTATTGTTTCCACGCTCTCCAGCGACACGCGCGATGTAGTATGCCTCTAGGCATCTCTAAAGCAACTAAATCTTGCCCCCAGGTATGGGAATACACCGTTTCATCGCAGTGGATGTGTGCTGCAACTGAAACCACAGCAGCACACTACAGATGAAAAATCAGTGAACCATCAGGATCACCTCAGGTGTACCATCTTCATGCAGTTTTTGTGGCAAACGCCATCACTACGAGGACGAATGCCACATAAAAAGGTGCAAGCGTGATAAACTCAAACGTCAAGAGGCTGAACGCCAGAAAAACCAACCTTCCCCAAAACCCCCAAGAATGGAGACAAGGCTGGTAAACGGGGAGGCAAAGGGGGTGGCAAGGATTGAGGCCCCAGCGGTAACTACTGGAGCCCCTTGTCAGCGCCCGCTACCTCTTTTTCTGCTACCACAGCTGACCCTAAGAAACGCCCTCAGGGAAATAACGCCTCCCCAGAGGAGTTGAACTCCAAGAAGAGGGGATTGGGCTGAATGGCCAAATCGCTCATGGCTGCGGGGCCGGACGTGAAATTCCCTGATGGAGAGTAGGGGTACGGCTCTGAAGAGAAGGACTGGGTTTCCAGGATCCTCGTGAAAATTGGGGATCGGATTATGCAGGCACTGCTTAACACAGGCGCAACAGTCTCTATGGTGGCACGGCGCCTGCTAAAAACGTTCAAGAAAACTAAGACTGTGGCCATACAAGTAGGGGATCGGAGGATAATCCATTCCCTGGGGGGTTTCCATGTGTCTATTGGTTTTGGTAACGAATGTGTGATGCAGCACTGCAGAGTGCTGGACACTGACGCCTTTGACATCGTCATTGGCACCAACGTTCCGCGGAAAACCCCCCATGAAAAAATGTTGTCTGTCCAACATCCCCATGCTCTTCAGTGTCAGTTCGGCAGTGACCTCTTCTCCGTACCTTTGGAGCTATCAGGACGAAAAGGGTCCGAGCTGCGCTACGCAGCACGGACGAACTATCATACGGAAAACTACCAGTTGGCCCCACACCTCCTTGAAAACAGACTGGGGGTCCTGCAGGTGTCTGTGGATGAAATCCAGGCTGAATTGTTCGCGAGCCAGCACCTGCATCTCATGCAGTTGCTTTGCTCCAAAAATTTGAATAACGCCTTTCGCTTCTTATGGAAAGCGGGGGGCGTCGGGTATGCTGACCCTCCCTTCTCTCTGCCTGCGAAGGTTCTGACCGAAATCGCCTATGAGGGATGAAGTGTGGTCTTGTGTACCCCGGACTGTGGTTGTTCAGGCGAACACACCTATTGGCGTCAACTGCTGGACCAAATGACTGTGGGAAGAGTACAACTCCTCAACGGTCCCATCTACGGGCCTTAGGATGCAAACACCGCCATGCAGGCCCCCGAGTGGACCAGTTTTGTATCCATCGTTGATGGATTCCTCAACCCTGCACCCATTTGTGATCTTGACCAGGTGCTACTGAATAAGGTCATGGCAGAAAATTGTGGTCTGAGCCTTTTGGATCTCAAAAGACGATATCCTGAGCACAGTTCAGCCACAGTTGCAAGGTGTGAATCCTACGATGATGAACTGGTACCTGCAGTTGTGAGGGAAGATGCTGACGATTAGCTGTGTGAAATCGCCAGCTCTATTCCCCTTGTTGACCCCAGGTGTGTTTATCTCAAACACAGTGCCTTCTTGGCCTAGCTATTGCTGGTGGAGGTAGATTTGGAGTCAACCTCAGAACAACGTTCCCCTGTAGGGAAGCCTGTGCTTCACATGCAGCATACATGTTCACAAGAGTCGACAGCTTAGAACACTGGCGCTCTAGCACGGCCTGCGTCTAATAACTTGCCCCTGTCAGAGCATGACGCCAAGGAACTCCGATAATTGTTGTACCTGAGAACCGAAGGTATCGAGCTCCAAGAGCGACTCCAATATCTCAGACAGACCTGCAAATCCTCCATATGTTCTGAGGAGGATGATGAGCTCGGTGCGCTGCCTGACCCAGAGGTACCCCTGGTGTACTCTGTGCACTACGGGCAGCAGTGTCCCCTTGAGTGGGATGACAGCTCGCTACCTGCCGAAACTGCTGGCCGGAAGAAAAAAGATGAACGTCGTAAGAGCAACCTGCATTGTTAAATTCCCGCTTTGCATCTTGTTCCTCTGTTGGAGTAGTCTCAGTTTCCTCTGGATGAACTTGCTTTGGTGTTAGTTCCTTCTCCATTTCAGGTACACAAAGGTTTCGATGAAAAATAAAACCAGACCAAGACTCCAAGACGAGCAGAAATGGGATCAATAAAACCAATAAAGAACTTGATGGGGCTGCACAATGAACAGACAAACAATGGGTGATATTCGGCCTTGCGCTTGCGTGTATGCATGCATGTATGCTTCAGAATCACTCAGCATTTTACAAGCGTCTTCAGTCTGCACTCTGGAAAAGGCTGCAACAGTGAATAGTGACTTCAGATCATGGCAAAAATGGAATACCACAGAAATCGGGTCTCCTGCAAAGATAGTAAAACAGACGCAAGAAAAATGGATTCTCCATAATAACAAATGATAGAAAGTCACTTCAAATGTCTTCCAGGAATTTTCTGTAGCTCAGGGAAAAAAATTCATGTTTGCAGAACTCAGTAGGAACTACCCTGATGACCTCAGAACTCAGTAGTAACGGCCCATAGTGTAGGCGGCGCTTACGGGCCAAAATTGGTCAAAAACGTGAAGTCGTCATCTGACCACACTATAGATGCAGAATTCAATGCTGAATCCGAAAATCACATTTCTTTCTGGTGAAACGACTATATGTTGGAGAAAAATGCGGACTACTGAACAGCTCAATCTCCATGAGACTAGGCAAACAAAATAGATAAAGCAAAGGCCAACAGCCATGTTGAGCTATGTTACAAAACGTGTTCAAAGCAGAAACAAAGGAATATCAAACAACATATCATGGCATATATTACAATAGATAAACCCTCATTTTGAACAAAATTTAAGCCATTAATCGCCTTTCCACCAAATGGGAAATGATCAAGTTCCATGGATAAAACTTCCACCAATGTCTCAACCAAACTCCAATAAGGATCAGTATCATTGCTCCATATGAAGCCAACTGTTTTGAGAAATTGTTGCTATGTTCATGGACTTTTAACACCCCTCCCAGCCTGAATGCACGCTGTGTGTGAAGGCATTGTCCAAGAATGACTCCCATGTTCCAAATGACCAACAGATATCACCTCAATGCGGCGTCAATGGGGTCATATCTTACTACAAATTGGGAGTTGAACCAACCATAAATGACGAAATGTAGACCAAGATGAGTCCTTCAAACGGTCTCTGGATACTCCAGTGTCGTCCTAGTATGCTCTCAGAGTCGTGAACGACGTTCCTGGTTGAAGTAGTCGGATGTTCACCTCTGATCCAGAAGCTTGACCCAATCCATGTCACCAAATCAAATCAATCCGGGCAGATGAACACAGTAATGGAGGCATGTAAACACTGAAATGGCCACCCCAGGTATCAGGCCAGTACCTCAGCTGTCAGGTGGTTGTGAATGTTGCTGGGATCTGCACTCCCAGCCTTGAAACTCAAGCATGTGAACTTGAGCTCCAGATCCAACATCATGAATGTGCTAGGATCCGCCAATCCAGCCACATGAATCAGCCTGTCAGAACATAAATGCCAGCGCGTGAGGACTCAGCTTGTCGCTGCACGTGTACAACGGCGCGTCCAGACTTCTAACGTGTTGCTTTACGTGTTCACCCCGACATGTAGCCACTGGTTCAGTTCAGGTTGGTGCCCTGGGAATAACTCCCTCCAAAGCCCCAAGCTTCAACCTGTAGTTACTAAAACTTGGCTTCAAGCTGACCATAGGTGCTGCAAAGTAAAACGGGAACTAAGTAGTATTCAAAGTACTCTCCAACCATGATTCAACCAAAACCTTTTGGGAACCTCAGAAAGCCCAGGTTCCTTGAGACTCGGCTCCCTCCAACTCAACTCCCTCCAGAACCTGTCGTATGTCCAGAACTTGCTATTATGCCAGTCAATTCCGCCTTTTAAAACTGCCCAATTATTGAACTTGAAACTTCATCAAACTCCTTTCTTTCTGGTCTCTGGATTGTTCTGCCGACCTTTTCGGCGACGCGCACGACTCAGAGCGCAGAAAGCTGGCAGTCTCTCTGCTATATCCACGTGGACCAATAAAGACCAAATAAGGTGTGGAAGACTTTCCATGCCTTAAACTGTGCTTTTCTGAGTATTTTCTGAACTTCAATGATTGCTCTGCAGAATGAAGTCAAGTTCTGCAGGTTTTCAACTTTGTGGACCAGCGGAAGCATGAGGGCATGAAAACAAACTTCAAGGTACTCTCTCCTCCTCAGTCTCTTGGACCTTACTCAAGGTAACCAGTCTTCTGCCATACCACCAACTCTAGGTCCTTCTGTACGTCGCCGTTTGCCTCCGCTCTGCTGTGAAACCTTCTTAGAACTGACCTCTTCTTGTTCCTTGTTGTCCGTGGCAGTGTCTTCGTTGGGTTCCTCCGAACTGGACTTCTTCTTCAAGATGCTGCTGATCCGCTGAGCCTCCCTTAGCACTGTGTCAGAGCGAGGTGCGTGTGCCAAACAGTAATCCACCAAACCATGATTCAGCTTTCCATCATCATGCACGAATGCACGAACTGGTTCCCAAGTGCCCTCGCTTGTGCCATAGCCTTCCCACATCGTCAAAAAACGTCAGCCTTGCCTATATTGCCCTCTCAGGATCTGATCAAAGTGATAAGCTCCGATTCTCCCCATCTCAGTCTGATTGTAGAATGGTATATCCTGGTCATTTGCCACGAGGTCCTGTTTATCAGCCAACGCTGCTCGCTCATCCTCATTCAGCATGTCTGTGTCTCCTTCTGCGATCGTGTCTTCATCATAGTCATCAACCAACTCAAAAGGGAAGCGCTTCACGAACTCAAAGGGGACAGGTACTTCGCCGCCCAAAGTAGGGCTACAACCTGCTGTAATACCGCCACTGCTGACTCCAGTAACAAGGTAAGGACCATACAACGTAACATCCTTCCTGGCCCCCTTTAGGACCCTCAAATTGCTTGAAGCTCTTTCTGCTCACCAGCACGTAGTCGCCCACGTTGAAAACAGCAGGTTTCCTCCTTCTATTGCTGCGCTCAAACCGACTGGCTCTTCCTTTCCTCAAATGGGCTTGCACTACTTGTGCAATTTCGTTTTGTTCTTTGTCCCAGTCTTGCACTTGAACGTTCCCTTCACGTGGAAAGGGTAGGTACAAACGTAGTGTAGGCCCCCCATGGAAAACATCTCCTCGAGAATAGCCAAATTTTCCTCTCTGCTTGTGGTTCATGCATATATGACCACTTAATCGTTCAACTGGAGCCAATTCGTTTAAATTTTGGCCTGGACTTGTTTCTTCGTCAGGGAAGGATGACCTTGTCCTAGTCACCCTTCGATCAACACCACGACACTGCAATGCAACAAGAGCAAGAAGTCCACACTTGAATCTCAATCCAAGTATCAACAATAATACAAATAAGAAATAGACACCCCGTGGATGGAAGGGAAAAACAATGAACAACTATGAACACAAGATCTCATACCTGACCTACATGCAAATGAGCAGTTTCCGCTCTCCATTTGGTATGGGTATATAGAGTCAGGAAGTGCCCTCAAAACACACGAATTCAGCGATTCTTTTTTACAATAACAATGTCCTAACGGACTGCACACAGGGTCCCACAGCGAAAGCAAGGGAGCAATGGGCACTCAGAACTTAGGCCTCAAACATCCACCAATAGTGCACCCATGGGGGCGTCCATATGGGTGCACTAAGGACCTCACCAAGTGGCAAAAATAGGCGAATATGAGGTAGTTCCAATGGGTGCCGAAGGCAGCCAAGGCGGGACCCATACCTCATGGGATGGAAGGGAGGACCTCAGACTGATATCTAAGTGCAAGACTTGAAATGAGGTCCGGGATTCTCATGGGCATAAAGATGTGGGGTCGTCGATGGACCACATGGAGGGCTGAAATTTGGGTCCCAAAAAGGGGTGTTTTGGCATACCCGGAAATGAGCCAAAATTGAAAGTATCCCCAAGGGTATTCCTCTATGATGGCTTGAAGACGGGACTCAGCGTTTGCTGTGGGTCCCAATGGGAGTCCAATTTGGGCCCACACATACTTGTTTCCCCCAGATCCACATGCGCCATGGCATGGTGATAGCCGGTATTGCACTCACAAGTGCCAAAATGGCAAAGTTGTCCACACTGACCTTGGCATAGCTCCTTGTGAGTGGGCGCTTTGGTTCGCCCACGTGGTGTGTGAGTCATGGGGACCAATGTGCCATATGCTGTGCATTGGTCCCCGCGTCCGGGGTGCACGGGGGGCTGAACATAGTGCGCGTCGGGCCAAAAATATAGAAAATGGCAAAGAATGAACAAAAATGCGCACACTCATGGTGGCAGCAAATGGATCACATGTCTGCCTTGGACCGGTGTGTGCCCTAGAGTTGGTATCAAGTCCCATGTGTCCAGCATACCTTTTGGGCGTTGCCCAAAACCCCCTGGATCTGGGAATGGCAGGGTCGCCAAGTCAGCCCATGCTTTGGGATTGACCCAAAATGCCCACATGGTGGCCTTGGTGTGGCAAGCCCAAATAGAGTTATTGGCTAGGATCAAGATATAATGGGCACCGAAGTATGTACTCCCAAAACGTACTTGAGTGATGATGTCAAATGAGCGCAACGTTGATGGGAAAACACGCAGAATGGACTTGATATCCCCACAAATCTATTATAATATCTCAGGCTCCAGTTGGCTAGCCGGCAATTCCCTTCACACAAAATGTCTCGTTACCATGGACCTTCGATTCCACGCTTGGGGTCCACTTGGAGTGCCACGGAAGGTTACTTGCGCTGCTACCCAAGTGGGCACGTCAAAGAGTTGAGAAATGCAAACAACACAACTTGCTTGCACCGCATTGCTTCAGGTGTGCTCTCAATGGGTCCTTGGATGGAGGCTAGACTTTCGAGTGTTGGTTAGGGTCAGGGAGAAGGGCTGCGCTCAATATGCGGTCCATTGGCGGGTTTGTCTTGGAATCGTACACCCGCCAAAGTAGCACACACAATGACCCATATTTGGCCAACAACCCTACCCAAGCCTTATACACCCAACCTAGTGGCCTAGGACCAAAGTTTGCCTATATTCTTATGGAATTTTGGTCGTTGAACACACATGCAAGTGCTTGGGTTGGAAATCGACCTCATTTCCGAAAGACCTTTTTTGGCATGCAAGCACAAAGTGTGGCCAAGTGGGTTATAATGACCATATATGCACACTCTGGGGAAGGCAAGTGATGTGACCTGGGTGTGGAGGCCTGCAAGGAGGGAGATTATACCAACTCAACGTCATTCTACATGTACTTGGGCGCCAAGTACATGAGAATGCCCAAGTTTTGGAAAATCGCAAAAATGTATAACCCTTGGGGCATATTGAGTTGGGAGCCAATGGCTTCAATATGAGGGTGATAGCGGTAAACCCTCATCAGTAGTGCCTATGAGGCACGTTAGGTTGCCCTAAGGGGCTTGAAAGCACGAATCCCTTGTTATTGGACTTGGAGGATTAACGCGCATTTCGAGATTTGTCTTCACGGGAAAAAACGGCGACTTATGTCAAAAACTAGAGAGAAAAATTGCGGATCACTCGAAGGGTGTTGCGCCATTAAGTTCTCAACAAATCACTTTATAAATTTGGCATATCAGACCCGCGGCACAGGCGACGCAATCATTTGCGACTGCGATGACAGGCGCCTGTGGTAACATAAGAGACCAGTTGGTAATCTTCATGCAACTCACTCATCAACATAAAATTGTTGGAATTCCTGATTGACTGATGCCACTCATGGCAATGAACCGACGACGTCGGGGATCGTCATTCTGAAACAACTGCTAACAAGGGAAAGCTGGGTATCTCAGCAGAGGAAGGGAGATACCTCAAGGACGTCGTAAGGGTGCCCATTGGGGGCCATACAAGCGGCCCTCACAGGCTGGTCAATCCCAAAACACTCCCCCCCCAGGACACAAGTAGGGCTTGTGTCTCAAAAGACCATTTCAGAATGACCCAGCAGAAATGCACAAAAGGGAGGGAAGGGTTGGTGTTTAAATTCCCCGAACAGCTGTGAATTACCTAAACACTCCCTCCACCAGCCCCAAGTATCCGAGAAAGGCGTACTTGGGTGGAACATACTTCCGAACTTAGGGAATTCACCCTCACCAGCCCACAGATGTACTCTGCACACAAACAGGACAAACATGGCACCATCGCAGGCGATGCCCGCGTATGGCACTCAGCAATGCACGCCGCAGTGACGACAACAGACAAAACAGAAACTGCACACATATCACGTGCGAGTACACCCCAAAAACAGGCCGGTAACCTGAAAACAAAACTCACTGTCTGGGATTCAGCCCAGAGGGTGCCACAGCTTGGTTATCGCCCCCCTGTAGGGGGACCCTCTGGCGCTCGAGGTTCCCGGGGTGTGATCACACAGGTTCCACACATCTGTGGCATCACCTACCCTCCCCCAGCCTTGGCAGCTGCCTTACCTGCATTAATCCACCAGTGCCTTTTTTCAGGCCCCTTTTGACCCCTAAATGTGAGCCACGAAAACGGTTCACGCCCACGGACAATGTGGGTCAGGTCTGTATAATCCTCCTGAACTCAATTGAATGCAGGATGCAAGTTCCTGTAACCGCACCCGGGAAACTCGGATTCCACACTCAGGGAACAACAGGGCTCGCTGTAATAACACTCTGTAATGTACAATCCATCTGTCAGTGCATAAAACACAATTCACATCCACTGCTGGCTGCAACTGTCACTCCTGAGGAGGGCAAACAGTCAATGCCGGCTCAACGGTGGGTCAACGGGGTGACACGCCAAGAAAAGTGGAGAGACAAGCGAGGAGTGATGGAGAGTACGTAAACACATAACAAAGACATACATGCACGGATCCACGTCTGGTTGCACAGTCCTGACACAGGTGCACACCAACACTCTCTGCATGCCGAGGCAGGTCGGAGCGTCATAGGCTGTCGTGGCTAGAGCAGGCTGTGCCGGAGGCAGACAATCGGGGTGGCCTGTGCACACGGCGCCTGTCTACTAGGCTGATCAGGAACTAAGCCATTGTGAGACGGCGGGTGGCGGACCGCCTCTCAGCCGTTTGACAGTGTGTGTCTCTGCGTGCAGTCCTGGACTCGGCAACTGTACTGCCCTATAGAATGTCCAGGAGGATGTGAGTCGACGTAGAAGCAGGGACGGAGTTTCAACGCGACGTCCTTACCCTGCCCACCGCTGCACGCTCTTCCCAGGGCAAGTACCGTCTGCACCTTGGCGTCATGGCAGCTGCTGGTTTCTGTCGCATCTGTTGCACGAGGACCATCTTGGCCAGACTTGTCTCCTAGGCAGCAAGCAAACTGTGGTCGGGCCGGTTGCAACGGCTCACCCACATAACGTACAAACCACAATGATGAGAAACGTGATGATAACTGACCCGAAAGGCTGTAGAAAATGGTTCTTCCCAGCCCCGAATCCCAGGAGGGCCCACGTGCAAAAGTGGGTGGAAAAATAAGAAAACAGCATTGGGGGTTCAGATCAGTCAGTCAGCAAACAGGGAAAAAACAGCGTCAACAGTAGTAGGCACAATCCTGGGTCCGCTGAACTCACCATTACATCAGGATCCTGTCCGGGTATAGCGACAGGGACGGCGATTCACCACCTTTTGCAGCCGAAACTGGTTCACCATTCCCCTGGGAGGGTTTTCCATTCCACGGATTCCGGAGGGTATCAACTAAAGTCCCCCCTGAGGCTCAGGATGAGGCTCAGGCTCAGGCTCAGGGTAAGGCTGAGGCTCAGGCTCAGGCTCAGGCTCAGGCTCAGGCGGCCAAGAGCAAGGAAGGTTGACCCCCAAGCACCATTTAAATGCAAAAACATCCACTTGGACCCTTTGCACATTAAGGTGACTGAGGTCCACGTGGTGTCCATGCTGCATATTTTATTTCATCCACGTACTGTTGATATCATGGAGAAAACTGGCGGCGGGGTGCCATTGCAGGCGGGCATGATCTCCGAATTCAACATACCACCAAGGTTTGGCATCGGGAGAAGGTTGGCGGGCGCGTTTTTTGCGGCCATTGGCCCCCTCTCCACGCCATTCATGCTCGTCCACCCGCTCCACCACGTACGAATCGTCGTGAATCTCACGACGCTCCGCATAGTAATGCAGTGGGGGCTGACATCTGTCATGGAGCTTCACAAAGGGCTTCAGCCATTCAACGGATAGGTCCTGCTCCACCCCATTGTGGTTGACCCGGTAAACGGTGTCAGGGATCTTGTCAATGATCTCAGCGGGTCCCTGCTATACTCTACCGAGCTTTTCTCGGTCTTCCTCCCGGTTCTGGACCCATACCCGTTCACCGGCAACGAAAACGGAGGGAGGGTGTTCCTTTAGGAACTTGTCCAACTGTTTTTTGTGTATTGCTTCCAGTTTGACTTCTACCAACTACCTTTCCCCAGCCACCCTCTTAAAAGGTTAGGTGGCATCCTTGCATTCCCCACTTTGAAATCTACCGGGGGTAGGTCGCCCACCCCTATGGGGTCGCGTCCAAACACCAGTCTTTGTGGCGAGTAGGGTGCCACTGCCCCAGGGAGGTCATTGAGACCCCACAGGGCTAGCAGCAACGCCTCCAGCCAATTCACCTTCCTGCTGAGGAGGTACTGCCGCAGAGTATTGATGGTACTCTGCACAGCCCTCTCAGCCCTGCCATTGGACTTAGGTCTATATATAATAGACTTGGCCTGTTCAATGCCGGCAAGATTGCACAGCGCATCAAAAAAGGTGCTGCTGATGATCGCTTATTTGTCAGCTTGGATTTCCCGGGGTAAGCCCATGAAAAATCCACACCTATGCAGGAAGAGCTAAGCGGCCTTACGACTGGTGAGCCCCTCCTTACAGCAGGCGATCGCCATCACATATCCTGCCAACCGACAAACTATGACCATGGCATAGTTGGCATAAATTTCAGTCTTGGTTGACTGGTTACAGACTTCAGGTAAATGCACGAAGTCTATGGCCACTGAGCTGAATGGAAACGAGGGTACGGGAAACGGTTTGCAGGAGTCAGGATGTGGACCGCGTCTAGCCTTTGGTTGTGCGCAAACCACACAGTCCGACAATGCCTTGGTCACTGTTTCCCGCAGCCGGGCATGGGGCATGTCAGCGTGACAACGCCGTAGAAACAACTCCCGGGTTTCGCCTGACCCTAAGGCTTGGAACCTCTTGTGAAATCGGAAACCTGTTATTGTTCAAAGTGCAAATATTGCAACCGGTTATTGGACAAATCCTGCATTTGAAAACCGGTACCTACCCGTTATTGGGAGTGGAGAATTTTTTTGCGGAAAAACAATTTGAACCAAACCTTTGCCAACAAAACCTTTTTGCACTTGAAAGTCGGGGGCCCTATTGCGAGCTCGCCGCACAGTGGCACGTGTGAGCGGGGCAACAATTCATTGACGACAAATGTTACCAAAAGAATTTTGGTTTCGCTGAACAAACATTTCATTCAGACGTTCGACGTTTTTGAATTCAGTGGAGAGGGTTACAAGCAAGACAAGTTGGAGTACGAAGACTGGACTCATATCCACAAGAATGTGGCTGTGCTTCAGCTTTCTGCGGAGTTTACCAGGCTGACCCGGAGGAGCACATGCATGTACTTCCTGGAGGACCTGAGACACAATGGAATGCGGGACACAAATTTTAGCATCCCGACGAATGTGGGGGTGAGCGTCCGTGACGGTGGGGGGGGCGCCGTGTTCGGCGCTGCTGCTGCCGGGTCTTGGATGGCTTGGGCCGGAGGTCCTAGAGGACGTCCTCGGGGGCTCAGGCTTGAGCTGTTTTCGTGGCTCCGAGCTTGGGCTTGTGCTTGGGTTTGGTAGCGGGCTGAGGCCGTGGTGCGTCAAAGGGTTTGGGTGGCTGCTTGACGGCGGTCTTGGGTTTCGGCCGGGCTGCGGGCGCGGGTTTCGCTGCGGCATGGGCCTTGGCGGCGCCGGGGGCGCTCGCGGTGGGAACGGGTCTCCACTGTGTTCCCTTGGCCCAGAGGTATCCATCCATGGAAACCTGATTCTCCAGACCCCTATCCAGGAGTCGTTTGTACGTTCTTTCCGCCCAGTAGTGGGGCATCCGGTTCTCGTGTAGTACTTTCGTCTCAGGCGGCACTTTGACCTCAGTGAGGTTCCAAAAGAGGCTAGCGGCAACCCAGGTAGGATCTCCCTCATTGTAGCACGGGGGGGACGCATCATCTGTCTCATCCAACACATTCCAGATGGCCTCATCAGGGCCTAAACTGGATTCGACTTCAGACCAGGAGTCCTCCTCGAGGCTCATACTCACCTGACTTAAGCAAGACGGAAAGGGGCAACAGGGTTCACAGTTGTCAGAGACACTCTGGACAGCATCCAATGCGGGGTCTTCCGGGAGCGACCTGCTGTCATAATGTACATTGTTATGCAACCTGTTGCCCTGCAACAGCAAATAATTGCGCTCCTGCTGTTCCTGCATGCCCTGTGGCGTGGGACGTCCTTTAGGGGCTCTCACCTCCAGGCGTTTGCGGGGATACTGGTTTGCTGCGACGAGCTGTTGCTCCTCTTCGCGCTCAGAGGCCTCCCGCTGGGTTACCCCTTCCAGATCGGCATCGAAACCTTGAAAATTCGTGTCATCCGCCGATCCGGCTGGGTAGGCCCAGCGGGACATCCTGTCGGCGGCATCGTATTCCACTCCCGGTTTGTAGACAACTACAATGTTATACCGGGAGGGGAATTGGTGCCACCGGCCGCGGCGTCCCCATGGACAAGCCATGGTACAAAGCTCTTCTTTGTACCATGACTCCAGGGACTTATGGTCGGTGAAAACAGGGACCTGGCGCCCTGATATCCAGCATTTGAACTTCAAAGAACAGGACACCAGGGCGTAAGTCTGCTTTTCCCTCACTGAACATGCTCTCTGGCCCATATACCCCAGAACATTCCCGTCAGTATCGTATTTGACGCTGCCCTGGAGTTTTCGACTAAAAAAAGCAAAGAGACGCCAGTTTCCCTGGTTGTCCTTCTGTTCCAGGACAGCGACAATGCCGTGGTCCGACGCATCCGTATGGATGGAGAACTCACCTTGGTCACTGGGTATATACAGGCTGCAGGCGTCACATAGGGATTTTTAGATCTTCTAGAAGTTCTCACGCATCAGATAGGTCGAACTGATGGTTTGCTTATGCGCTGCGACTTTACTGGTGCGTTTATCAGGATCGTCTTTATACTTTCCGGCAAGTGAATCAATGAGGGGTGCCGCCAGTGACGTGTAGTTCGGGATATGAATCGAATACCAATTGCAGATGCCAAGAAACCTCTTCATCTGCTTTGGTGTATGAACCATATCCTCGCACCACCCCCGCACCGCGGCGACCTTCCCAGGTGCTGGAGAGCGTTGGCCTTCATGCATAATGTCGCCAACGTACTTCACCTGAGTGTACAAAAGGAAACATTTTTTCTTTTAAACTTGGAAGTGGCACTAATTTAATACCTCAAAGAATTAGTTTATAAAGTTCCATTATGGCTTGCGAATCGAGAAGTTTCCGTTTGCCACTGCACGTTGGTCGCGTGCCTAGTAGAATGTCATCTATATGGGCTCTGATGAGGGGTTTAAGGCGGCCAACGAAGCAGCTAACAAGGCGCTGAAAAGCCTGTGGGCCAACCTTAACCCGGATGGGCAGGACCTTCAACCGAATGTCCCTGCGGGGGTGCAAAAGGCAGTGAAACGCCTACACTCCTCCAACAGGGCAATCTCGTGGAAGCCATCTTCCAGATCCAGAAGGGTCCAGAGATGGTTCGCAGCCTGTCCTTGCAGAAGGTCTTCGATCACCAGTAGTGGAAACTCATGCTCCCCAAGACACGATTTCAGGTACCGGTAATCCATGACCAATCTCTATTCGTTGGTTCCTGGTTCTGGAACCAGGAACGCTCTCGCGACCCAGGCACTGTGGGATCGGACTATCCATCCTTCATCCAGGAATCCTTTAATTTTTTTGTTCATCTCCTCTTCCTTGATTCCCACAGCCCGTATGGGGTTGCATGCTTGAGGTTGAGAGCCAGGCTTCAACTCCAATTTGCAGAAATTCACGTCCTTTGGACCTTGCTTCAAGGCATTGGCCTCGATTTTTGCGTATTCGTTACCCAAAGAGGCGAACACCAAATCTGCGAAGTCCTCATAGATGCGGTTGCAAAGCTCGGTGGCCAACTCACCAAGGAGCTCACCATCAGCTTCGATCGCTGACCTAACACTACAATCTCTGTCGTGAAACAAAGCGGTAGGGGGCGCCAAGTCGGATCCCATGAGCGGTATGGGCTCTCTGAGTATGGGATCCACCTTGGTGCGCCACTGAGAAACCTTTTGGCATCACCGTTCTTGCTTATCAAGCGACGGGCCATGCTTAGTCACCTCGGCGAAGGAGCGAACCATCCGAACAGGTGGGTCAGTTTTCGCCTTGACGTCTGGTCCTGTTGGTGTACCCTTGTCAGGAACCACAGCCTGACCATCAGTGGAGCAGATTCGGGTTAGTTTCGCTGAGGCCTCCTGATACTGGTCCAGAGCTTTGGTCTCAGCTAGCTGCAACTCACTGATTTTATAGCGGGCATTCATCTCCTCAGCTCGGAGCTGGACCAAGGGTTCCGGCATTAGGGGGCAACTCTCCTCAGACAACTCAGGGTCTGGCGTACCCACAGGGCCCTCTCCGCGGAGTGCGAACTTGTGGCACTTGAGCCTCCACTGTTTGCGGTCCGTACGCTGGGGCCTTTTCCCAACCAGGTTAGTACTTTGCTGAGGAGAGAGAATGATCTGCCCTTTGTGGGACGTCGGGTTCCCAATAACCTCGTCGAACCCTCCCTCAGAGTGCACATTATACCTGGGACGGCGCTTCCAGTCCGTACGATTCATGCCTTCCTGTTGGTCACCCAAACAGTTGAAGGCTACGGCCCGGTACTGAGGATCAGGCTCCTGCATATGTTGTCCCCCCTGGACATCCTGAAATGTTGGTTCATCCCGGGGAAGGCCCCACCAATTGACGGTTACTTCCCCTGATGACCAGAACCAAGTATCCTTGGTTCTGACCGGGACAATTATTACTCCCCTCACGCGATCCCATCGGCATTCTCTAACTATGCCGGCAATCTCGGACTCCTTGGATGCAGAAAAAACATGTGGTCACTCCAGGGTACAAAATAACCCATGGGGCGACTGTTTTGGTCAAAGGTCAGCATTTGCATACATTTTTTCTGCTGTCGCCTACTTGAGGTCGACGTCGGATTCGGTTTGGAAGCATGGTCTCCCTGACACTTGGGCAAGGGGTTAAGCTCCGGGCGAGACTCTTCCCCGGCCCAATCACAGACCATTTTATACCACTCGGGGGTTAAGATACAACATTCCCCGACAGATCAAACATATGTGGATCCGCCCTTGCGGTTGCCGATCCTCAGGACCTTTTGCTTGGCGCGTCAGGCTGGTTTCCTGGAGACAATATGGGCTTGATTGCCCTGGACGTCCATTTTTTCACCATCGTCAAAAACTGGTGACCGAACGAGGGTGTCACCGGGTAGGTCCTTGGACTCATCCCGTGTATCCACCTCAACATTCGGGGGGGTGCTCCTGCGGTGCATGGCGCTGGCCTTTTAGTCGGTCTCGACCCACATAATCAACCGACATCTCCACAAGGCCCTCGGAATCACACAAATAGCCTAAGGTTCCCATAAATCACAGGGGTGGGTCAAAGCCCAACGACCCTTCGTCGCTGGATCCATCCGAAGAGGGATCATCGCCATTTTCCGTCCTGGCGTGATGTTCCTCTGGATGGTCCAGCACTGCCGCTATGTCTACGTAGTAATCCCAAGCCTTTTCTTCCCCTCCACGGGTACTTGGCTCTGGGGTCACCCTGACTGCGTTATGCCTGGGTGCTCTCTTTGGGTGAGACCCACTCTGGTCCGCATCATCACTGTTTATATCCAGATCCTGACTGTGTAAATGGGGTGTATTGGACACCTCATGGACCTGAAAAATCGGGCTGGATGCAGTCAACTGATCGTGATCCTGGACGTGAGGAATGGGATGCGAATCAGCTAACTGATCCTGATCCATCAGGTTCTGCACTTCAGGCTCCACACCTGAGTGCCGGTCCTCAACATCCACTGAGGGCCCATCTGGTATGTGCTCCTCGTGCGAGACGTCATCAAACACGAGGGAATCTCGTGCTGGACTCAGTTTCAGGCCATAGCGGGCAAGGAGAGGGTATCCCAGAATAACTCTGGGCCCAGCAGAGGCCAGAGGGACAGTGTCTTGTACGCACTTTGCTGTCACATACCTCCCGTCGTGCCAAACTGGCAATGACACGCTGCATTTCACTACTTGGCTCCCGCCAGGCAACCTTTCCTTGCAGGCGCCAACCAAGCGGATGGGAAACTCAGCTTTCGTATACTCCATTGCATCAACACTTTCCCATCCCGCAACGGCCAGTACCTCGCATTCCGAATCTATGAGGGTTGCAATATCACGGAGGACATTTCCAGGTGTATTATATATAGTATATGCACCTGAAAGTATTAGTCCTTTCCGTGGCCTTTTAGGGTTGCCCGGTCGGGGCTCCCTCAGCCGAACCGGCTCACCGTCGGTGAGTTGCAAGGTACAAAGACCGCCTCGTTTCAGACCCAATACGAAGTCCACTTTCAAAAGTGGCTTCTTAACATGCGCCCCTGGCGTCACTTTGCCAGGCCGCTGACGCCCCTAGGACTTGGTCCCTTTCGCCGCTCTCTTTGCTTCAAATTCAGCCTTGAGGTGGGGGTGCTTCTTCCAGCACTGATCCACCGGGTGGCATGTCCTTTGGCAATGAGACCATTCCTTGGGGGAACCTGTGCCCTTGCGCGTCGGGTTTCCTGGTCCTGTTCCTGACTTTGGCTTGCCGGGTTTGAAAATCAACGGCTTTCGGAGGTGTGGGTGTTTCTTCGAACACTTATCCTCCGTATGCCCCGGAAAACCACAAAAGGGACATTTAGGCCCTTTCTTTGCAACCGGTTGTGCTATGGCATTCACATACGATTCATCCCACTCGTCAGCTGGTTCAGAAACCTCGGCATCATTCGCGTTAGGCCGAGCCTCGGACTCCCCAATCGCATTCACCTGTTCCTCCACAGGCTCGGCACCCATCAAATTCAAAGACAGCACATTGGGGCGCTTATCCAAGGGTAGCGATCGCCATTTCTGGTGATGCTGGTGACCCTTGACTGCGTCTTTCTGTCTGAGTTCCACTTAGCAGAAAAGGTACAAGCTGAGGTAGGTGACCTCAAGGTCTCCCTACTTGTTCCCCTCATTAAAAATTTTAAATGAGGCCGTCATGGTGGATCAAAGCATCCAAGAACCTTTGTCGGGCATGCCCAAATGTAACCCCCTCTCGTACTTGACTGCCCCAGTAAATGAAATCTACCATGAAGTTGGAGAGCTCACCTACCCAACAGTTCTTAGGAACGGTTAGCCCATGAAAAACATGGTCGGGGACATTTCGGTTCACCCGGGGGTCAACGTTCCGCAAAACACGCTCTTCGACTTCGGGATACCTCAGCTTCCTACGGATCACAATTATGTCGATCGGGTCCGCCACGTCTTTCAGGATTGCGCCAAAAAGCGTTTTGATAAGCTTCCCTTCGCCGAGTGCAACCCCCGCGTATCGCTCCCACCTGGCATAGGACAGAACCCAGTCCGGTGCCTTCACCCCGTCGCCGTGCCAAGTGGGAACGACGTCCCGGACTTACACATCCTTCAGGGCACGGGGGTCTAGTAGGGGCGTGGCCATGGTGCTATACACCCCCGGGCCATACCACGGGATTCCACCTCCACCGGGATAGACATCCAAGGGAGTGGGGGTTAGTGGTGGCCCTGAAGTCGCAGGCGCCTCTGAAAACGCAAAGCCTCTCAAGGGACCCATAATGGGTTTGATCTTGGGCAGTTTTTTGCCCAGCAGAAATTTTTAATTGCCCCGGGCTCAAACTTACCCTCTTCATCAAAAAACCTGAGATCAATTCCCCGACAATGCCTGAAATTGGCATTGGGGTCTCGGTTTCCCCTCGGTGGCCTGCCATCATAGGTTGGTACCCGATGGTCTGAGACTCCATCATATCGAGGCGTCTCTTACTGAGGACGGTCAGGCCTGTCCCGTTGTGGATACAAGAACGGGTTGCTTGGCCCTGCCTCGGACACCCGTGAGGGTTCGGGGACATATCCCCCCAAAAGGTCCTCGTGGGGCCGGTTCGGCTCTATCAGGGTATTAACCTTGGTCCATCGGGCTTGCTCCCCTGGGCCTGAGGTGTTCCTCCCACAGTTGCGCTATCAGGGCATCCATATTTTGCCCGAGCGTCCTTTTTTGCCCCTCGAAATACGGCTTGACCTGCACTAGCTCTCCTTCCATATGAGCTTAGGCATTTCGGTCAAAGGCTTCGGGCGGCCCTTGTGCTGGGGATGCCTTCGGGCCGTCTGTCTTCTTCGCCAAGTCCTCCAACGCTTGTACCCGCGCTTCTATCTGGCCAACATGGTCTAGAGTCTTCAGTCCTCTGGAGTTTTCTTCAGTTTTCAGGATCCTCATTCCCAGTTGGACGAACTGGTCTTGCGTTGCTCTGAGGGCTTCTTCCTGACGCCGCTGCGCGTTGGTGGTGGCCCCCTTGTACTGAGCAGATCCCTGTTCAAGTCTGGCCAGGGACTCCAGAAGCACATTGACCTGGCTGGGATCAGCATTCTCCGCTGCTTCGTTGGTGGCACCCAAGGCCTCTAGTTGACACAACCGATTCTCTTTGGGCTTGATCTCTTCCATCTGCAGCTGGAGTCTTTCCATTTGTGCAACTACGCTTGCGGAGGTTTGCTCCATCCGGTTGTTGATCACTTTCAGCTGATCGGACGCTGCTCTGACCGCTTCATCGGCTTGGTACGCCTTGGCGTTGATGAACTGCACTCCGGCCTGCACTTCTCCTAGGCCTTGTAGGTGATCCCCTTGCGCTTGGGGAAGGCCGGCGATCTCCTGCCTCACGGCGGCCAGACCGGACTTCCGGACATCCAGTTCATTCTCCATAAAGTCGATCCGGTTGTCCAGGCCAGCGCATTCAGGGGCTTGGGCTCCAGATAGCGTGTCAACCTGACGGATCACCTTATCCACAAGGTTCTTCGATTCCACAAATCGGAGATGAAGTCAATGTCTTTCCGACCCATGCAAATCCAACGATTGCATGGTGGTTTGCCGGACCTCATCCGTCAGCTGGCGTAGCTGATGGATGGCCATGATGGTCTTGTTGGTGATCTCCTCCACGGTGGTCCGATACCCGGCGAAGGTCTCCGTCAGGTCCTGTAGTTGGGCCATTGCCAGCGAGGCGTCCATCTGGAAGTCCACAACCCGTACGCGGCGCACTCGGCTGCCATCAATCACCGTCCACTCAACCGCATCCATCATTCGGCTTCGCTTGGGGTCCCCCTGAGCTCAGGTTGACCTGCCGAAGCCTTCTTCCACCCCCCGCTCGTTGGCGGGGTACTGTTGCGTAGTCAGGGGCCTATACGTAGGCCCTGCCAACGCACCCGCAGCCTGCGGGTTGCTGTAGGTCAGCCTCAGCATCGGGCTTGGCATATGCTCGTCGGAATATGAGTCCGATGGATGTCCACCCATGGGATGGACGCGTGTCCTCAGTGGTGTCGGTCCCATCTCGCCAATGACGTTCAGGTCCTCAAGTGTGGGCTCGTTGGCGTCGTGCATGACGATAGATCCTGTTGTTGTTCCTCTTGTTGTTCTTCTGCTCTGCAGGCCGTTCTTGTGCTCCTCTCGTACTCTTGGTGCTAGAGGAGCAAAGAACTGCCTCTGCTACCAACTTCTACCCCTCGACTCCTTTCTTCGTAAGGGAAGGATGACCTTGTCCTAGTCACCCTTTGATCAACACCACGACACTGCAATGCAACAAGAGCAAGAAGTCCACACTTGAATTTCAATCCAAGTATCAACAATATTACAAATAAAAAATAGACGTCCCCTGAGAGGAAGAGAAAAACAATGAACAACTATGAACACAAGGTCTCATACCTGACCTAGATTCGAATGGGCAGTTTCCGCTGTCCATTGGGTATGGGGATATAGAGTCGGGAAGTGCCCTCAAAACACACAAATTCAGCGATTCTATTTTGCAATAACAATGCCCTGATGGATTGCATACAAGGTCCCACAGCAAAAGCAGGGGATCAATGGGCACTCAGGACCTAGGCCTCAAACATCCACCAATGGTGCATCCATGGGAGCGTCCATATGGGTGCACTAAGGACCTCACCAAATGGCAAAAATAGGCAAAATTGAGGTAATTCCCATGGATCCCCCGGGCAGCCAAGGCGGGACCCATGAGTCAAGGGGGGGGGGGCAGGACCTAAGACTCATATCTAAGTGCAAGACTTGAAATTAGGTCCGGGCTCTCCAAGGGCATAACGATATGCAGCCGCCAATTGACCACATGGGGCGCTGAAATTGGGGTCCCAGAAAGGGGTGTTTTGGCATACCCAAAAATGAGCCAAAATTGAAAGTATCCCAAGGGTATTCCTCCATGATGCCTTGGAGACGGGACTCAACGTTCGGTGTGGGTCCAAATGCGGGGCCAATGTTGGCGCACACATACTTGGTTTCCCACAATCCCTATGAGCCATGGCATGGTGATAGCCGGAATAGCACTCACAAGTGCCAAAATGGTAAAATTGTCCACAATGTGCTTGGCAGAGCTCCTTGTGAGTAGGTGCTTCGGTTCGCCCACGTGGTGTGTGAGTCATGGGGACCGATGTGCATAAGCTACATACCATATGTGGTCCATTGGTCCATGTGTCTGGCGTGCACAGGGGCGCCATACATAGTGCGCGTCGGGCCAAAAATATACAAAATGGCAGAAAATGGTAGGTAGGTAGGTAGGTAGGTAGGTGCACTCGGTAATGGAGAGGCACCCCATGGTTCCCGCCGGCGTTGCCAATGTGACAAACAGGAAGAGGCCCCGCGCTTGAGGAGAAGAAGCGACTTACATCCCGCTAGACCTGACTGGTGGCCGCCAGAAAGCGGCCCCGGGCAACACCCGGAGGGCTGATTGCCGCGAGCGTGACGTACTTGTCTCGCCTGGAGGGTGTGCCCCCGTGCTTGCGCACGTGCCCCCCTTTGGGCGGAACCCTAGGGGTTCAGCGGACTTCCTGGTGTATCCCGTTCCCAAGGCATGCATGCATGGTCTTGATACTGGGGTTCCGAGGTGCTAGGGTGTCGCACGCTCCGCCTCGAGTCCCAAAGCAGCGCAGGTCTTAGGATGCAGCCTTACCCCCTGGCTCCGGATCTCGTTTGGCCGGGTCACCTGCAAGGCATGAGCCGCCTCAGTGCCCGGGCTATGGACACTGGGCTTCCTACCGTTGTTTGGCGCTTGTGTTTGCGTCCGAGTTTCGCGGTAACCACGCCAATGGTGGCTGGGGTCTAAGGTATGTGTGCTTGGGTACGGGTTTTGGTTTTGCCCCACCGTTCTTGGCTTGCGTTTGTGGTGTTCGCGGCTTGGCTTGGGTTTTGACTTGCACCCCGCCATTCCTGGCTGGTGCTTTGGGGCGTGTGTGGTTGTGTGTGCGCTCCGCCCGTACCCCGCCATTCCTGGCCCAGGTGTGCGGTGTGGGTGTGTGTGCTTGGGCTCGGGTTTTGCCTGCGTCCCGCCACTCCTGGCTGGGGTGTTGGGCTGTGTGAGTGTCTGGTGCGCGCTCTGCTTGTACCCCGCCACTCCTAGCTGGGGTGTGCGGTATGGGTGTGTGTGCTTGGGCTCGGGTCCCGGCTGCGCCCGGCCACTCCTGGCTGGTGTGTTGGGCTGTGTGTGTGTTTGTGTGCGCGCTCTGCTTGTATCCCGCCATTCATGGCTGGGGTGTGCGGTGTGGGTGTGTGTGCTCGGGCTCGGGTTTCGGCTGCGCCCCGCCACTCTTGGCCCAGGTGTTGGGCTGTGTGTGTGTTTTTGTGTGCACTCCGCTTGTATCCCGCCACTCCTGGCTGGGGTGTGCTGTGTGGGTGTGGTGCTTGGGCTCAGATTTCGGCTGCGCCCCGCCACTCGTGGCTGGGGTCTTGGGATGTGTGTGTGTTTGTGTGCGTGCTCCGCCTGTACCCCGCATTCCTCGCCTGGATGTGCGGTGTGGGTGTGTGTGCTTGGGCTCGGGTTTCGGCTGCGCCCCGCCACTCCTTGCTGGGCTGTTGCGATGTGTGTGTGTTTGTGTGCTCGCTCCCCTTGTACCCTGCCACTCGTGGCTGGGCTGTGCGGTGTGGATGTGTGCGCTTGGGCTCGGGCTTCGGCTGCGCCACGCCACTCCTTGCTGGGGTGTTGGGGTGTGTGACGGTTTGTGTGCCCGCTCCGCCTGTATCCCGCCAGTCCTGGCGGGGGTGTGCGGTGTGGGTGTGTATGCTTGGGCTCGGGTTTCGGCTGCGCGCCGCCAGTCCTGGCTGGGGTGTTGGGGTGTGTGAGGGTTCGTGTGCCCGCTCCGCCCGTACCCCGCCACTCCTGCTGGGGGTGTGCGGTGTTGGTGTGTGTGCTAGGGCTCTGGTTTCGGCTGCGCCACGCCACTCCTGGCTGGGGTGTTGAGGTGTGTGTGTGTTTGTGTGCGCGCTCCTCTTGAACCCCGCCACTCCTGGCTGGGGTGTGCGGTGTGGGCGTGTGTGCTTGGGCTCCGGTTTTGCCTGGGCGCCGCCACCCCTGGCTGGGGTGTTGGGGTGTGTGGGTGTTTTTGTGCGCGCTCTGCTTGTACCCCAGCCACTCCTGGCTGGGGTGTGCGCTGTTGGCGTGTGTGCTTGGGCTCGGGTTTTGGCTGCGCCCCGCCACTCCTGGCGGGGCTATTGGGGTGTGTGTGTGTTTGTGCATGCGCTCCGCTTGTACCCCGCCATTCCTGGCCAGAGTGTGCGGTGTGGGTGTGTTTGCTTCGGCTCGGGTTTCGGCTGCGGCGCGCCACTTCTGGCTGGGGTGTTGGGGTGTGTGTGTGATTGTGTGTGTGCTCCCCTTGTACCTCGCCACTCCTGGCTGTGGTGTGCAGTGTGGCTGTGTGTGCTTGGGCTCGGATTTCGGCTGCGCCCCGCCACTCGTGGCTGGGGTCTTGGGACGTGTGTGTGTTTGTGTGCGTGCTCCGCCTGTACCCCACCATTCCTCGCCCGGATGTGCGGTGTGGGTGTGTGTGCTTGGGCTCCGGTTTTGGCTGCGCCCCGCCACTCCTTGCTGGGGTGTTGCGATGTGTGTGTGTTTGTGTGCTCGCTCGGTTTGTACCCTGCCACTCCTGGCTGGGGTGTGCGGTGTGGGTGTGTGTGCTTGGGCTTGGGCTTCGGCTGCGCCACGCCACTCCTGGCTGGGGTGTTGGGGTGTGTGACGGTTCGTGTGCCCGCTCCGCCTGTGGCCCGCCACTCCTGGCAGGGGTGTGCGGTGTGGGTGTGTGTGCTTGGGCTCGGGTTTCGGCTGCGCACCGCCACTCCTTGCTGGGGTGTTGGGGTGTGTGAGGGTTCGTGTGCCCGCTCCGCCCGTCCCCCGCCACTCCTGGCGGGGTTGTGGGGTGTTGGTGTGTGTGCTTGGGCTCTGGTTTTGGCTGCGCCTCGCCACTCCTGGCTGGGGTGTTGAGGTGTGTGTGTGTTTGTGTGCGCGCTCCTCTTGAACCCCGCCACTCCTGGCTGGGGTGTGCGGTGTGGGCGTGTGTGCTTCGGCTCCGGTTTTGCCTGGGGCCCGCCACTCCTCGCTCGGGTGTTGGGGTGTGTGGGTGTTTTTGTGCGCGCTCCGCTTGTACCCCGCCACTCCTGGCTGGGGTGTGTGGTGTGGGCGTGTGTGCTTGGGCTCGGGTTTCGGCTGCGCCCCGCCACTCCTGGCTGGGCTATTGCAGTGTGTGTGTGTTTGTGCATGCGCTCCGCTTGTAGCCCGCCATTCCTGGCCGGAGTGTGCGGTGTGGGTGTGTTTGCTTGGGCTCGGGTTTCGGCTGCGGCGCGCCACTCCTGGC
The DNA here is from genome assembly GCA_964036045.1 of Eutreptiella sp. 'Long Island Sound 2002'. Lineage (NCBI taxonomy): Eukaryota > Euglenozoa > Euglenophyceae > Eutreptiales > Eutreptiaceae > Eutreptiella > Eutreptiella sp. 'Long Island Sound 2002'. The sequence goes on from OZ038381.1 coordinate 60,950,612, forward strand.
TGGGGTGTTGGGGTGTGTGTGTGATTGTGTGCGTGCTCCCTTTGTAGCCCGCCACTCCTGGCTGGGGTGTTCCGTGTGGGTGTGTGTGCTTGGGCTCGGATTCCGGCTGCGCCCCGCCACTCGTGGCTGGGGTCTTGGGATGTGTGTGTGTTTGTGTGCGTGCTCCGCCTGTACCCCGCATTCCTCGCCTGGATGTGCGGTGTGGGTGTGTGTGCTTGGGCTCGGGTTTCGGCTGCGTCCCGCCACTCCTTGCTGGGGTGTTGCGATGTGTGTGTGTTTGTGTGCTCGCTCCGCTTGTACCCTGCCACTCGTGGCTGGGGTGTGCGGTGTGGGTGTGTGTGCTTGGGCTGGGGCTTCGGCTGCGCCACGCCACTCCTGGCTGGGGTGTTGGGGTGTGTGACGGTTTGTGTGCCCGCTCCGCCTGTACCCCGCCACTCCTGGCGGGGGTGTGCGGTGTGGGTGTGTGTGCTTCGGCTCGGGTTTGGGCTGCGCGCCGCCACTCCTGGCTGGGGTGTTGGGGTGTGTGAGGGTTCGTGTGCCCGCTCCGCCTGTAGCCCGCCACTCCTGGCGGGGGTGTGCGGTGTTGGTGTGTGTGTTTGGGCTCTGGTTTTGGCTGCGCCCCGCCATTTCTCGCACAGGTGTTGGGGTGTGTGTGTGTTTGTGTGCGCGCTCCTCTTGAACCCCGCCACTCCTGGCTCGGGTGTGCGGTTTGGGCGTGTGTACTTGGGCTCTGGTTTTGCCTGCGCGCCGCCACTCCTCGCTGGGGTGTTGGGGTGTGTGGGTGTTTTTGTGCGCACTCCGCTTGTACCCCGCCATTGTTGGCTGGGCTGTGCGGTGTGGGCGTGTGTGCTTGGGCTCGGGCTTTGGCTGCGCTCCGCCACCCCTGGCGGGGCTATTGGGGTGTGTGTGTGTTTGTGCATGCGCACCGCTTGTAACCCGCCATTCCTGGCCGGAGTGTGCGGTCTGGGTTTGTTTGCTTGGGCTCTGGTTTCGGCTGCGGCCCGCCACTCCTGCCTGGGGTGTTGGGGTGTGTGTGTGATTGTGTGCTTGCTCCCCTTGTACCCCGCCACTCCTGGCTGGGGTGTTCGGTGTGGAGGTGTGTGCTTGGGCTCGGATTTCGGCTGCGCCCCGCCACTCGTTGCTGGGGTCTTGGGATGTGTGTGTGTTTGTGTGCGTGCTCCGCCTGAACCCCGCCATTCCTCGCCCGGATGTGCGGTGTGGGTGTGTGTGCTTGGGCTCGGGTTTCGCCTGCGTCCCGCCACTCCTTGCTGGGTTGTTGCGATGTGTGTGTGTTCGTGTGCTCGCTCCGCTTGTACCCTGCCACTCCTGGCTGGGGTGTGCGGTGTAGGTGTGTGTGCTTGGGCTCGGGCTTCGGCTGCGCCACGCCACTCCTGGCTGGGGTGTTTGGGTGTGTGACGGTTCGTGTGCCCGCTCCGCCTTTACCCCGCCACTCCTGGTGGGGGTGTGCGGTGTGGGTGTGTGTGCTTGGGCTCGGGTTTCGGCTGTGCGCCCCCACTCCTAGCTTTGGTGTCGGGGTGTGTGTGTGTTCGTGTACCCGCTCTGCCCGTACCCCGCCACTCCTGGCGGGGCTGTGCGGTGTTGGTGTGTGTGCTTGGGCTCTGGTTTTGGCTGCGCCCCGCCATTCCTGGCTGGGGTTTTGAGGTGTGTGTGTGTTTGTGTGCGCGCTCCTGTTGAACCCCGCCACTCCTGGCTGGGGTGTGCGGTGTGGGCGTGTGTGCTTGGGCTCCGGTTTTGCCTGGGAGCTGCCACTCCTTGCACGGGTGTTGGGATGTGTGGGTGTTTTTGTGCGCGCTCCGCTTGTACCCCGCCACTCCTGGCTGGGGTGTGCGGTGTGGGCGTGTGTGCTTGGGCTCGGATTTCGGCTGCGCCCTGCCACCCCTGGCTGGGCTATTGCAGTGTGTGTGTGTTTGTGCGTGCACTCCGCTTGTACCCCGCCATTCCTGGCCAGAGTGTGTGTTGTGGGTGTGTTTGCTTGGGCTCGGGTTTCGGCTGCGGTCCGCCACTTCTGGCTGGGGTGTTGGGGTGTGTGTGTGATTGTGTGCGTGCTTCCCTTGTACCCCGCCACTCCTGGCTGGGGTGTGCAGTGTGGGTGTGTGTGCTTGGGCTCGGGTTTCAGCTGCGCGCTGCCACTCCTGGCCGGGGTGTTGGGGTGTGTGTGTGTTTGTGTGCACGCTCCGCCTGTATCCCGCCATTCCTGGCCCGGGTGTGCACTGTGGGTGTGGGTGCTTGGGCTCGGGTTTTGGCTGCGCCCCGCCACTCCTGGCTGTGGTGTTGGGCTGTGTGTGTGTTTGTGTGCGTGCTCCGCTTGTACCCCGCCACTCTTAGCTTTGGTGAGCAGTCTGAGTGTGTGTGCTTGGGCTCGGGTTTCGGCTGCGCCTCGCCACTCCTGACTGGGCTATTGGGGTGTGTGTGTGTTTGTGTGCCCGCTCCGCCTGTACGCCGCCATTCCTGGCCCGGGTGTGCAGTGTGGGTCTGGGTGCTTGGGCTCGGGTTTTGGCTGCGGCCGGCCACTCCTGGTTGGGGTGTTGGGGTGTGTTTGTGTTTGTGTGCGCCCTCCGCTTGTACCCCGCCACTCCTGGCTGGGGTGAGCGGTGTGGGGGTGTGTGCTTGGGCACGGCCTTCGGCTGCGCCCCGCCACTCCTGGCTGGGGTGTTGGGCTGTGTGTGTGTTTGTGTGCGCGCTCCGCCTGTCCCCCGCCATTCCTGGACGGGCTCGCGGTGTGGTTGTGTGTGCTTGGGCTCGGGTTTCGGCTGCGCCCGGCCACTCCTGGCTGGGGTGTCCGGTGTGTGAAGGTTTTTGTGGGCGCTCTGCTTGTACCCCGCCACTCCTGGCTGGGGTGTGCGGTGTGGGTGTGTGTGCTTTAATGATGAAAATGAGAGTTCTTTTTTCCAAATGAAATGAGCAATTTTTTTTCTCGTTTTCATGAACGATTTTCTTTCGTTTCATATGAAATGAGCGATTTTTCTTTCTCGTTTCATTTTTTTCGATATGTCTTGACATAGTTGATGTGACCAAAAAAACAACAAGGCATTGTTCATGTTATCTAAAGGCAACGATGAGTGCAATTCCTACGATGAATGGTACCCGTTGAATACACATTTTGGCCAATACGGACATGCGAAGTTAGAATTCTGTTTTGTGTCTTTGTATTTTGAAAAAACAGGGTCGGTCGGTGGGTTTGACCCCAACCCAAAAGACTTTGCCGTGGCATGTGCACCGCCTTACCTTCGCAACCACGTTGCATCCTGTGGTGATTAAACACTCTTTTGGCCATGTTCCAACGGTCCATCTGCTGCCCACATTGCATCTTCTACGATGAACCATACTTTGACCCACACTTCGCAATGCACTCTGCTTTTCAATGTGCACATTTTTTTTTCTTGTTGCTTGCATTACACAAAGACACATTGAACTACCTTCCCGAAATACAAAAGCACTCAGTGAACGGGATGTGCGCGCTTTTCGACGGATGCTGCCGGGGTAGTTTTGGTAGGGTCGGTCGGCAAACCCAAAACAGAATTCTGATCTCGTATGGCCTACCCCCTTCAAAGAACCTTATCACGTACAACAAACCATTGTTAACACCATTTGTATCATGGTTTGCTTTAGTATTCATTATATGATATGAAGTCGGGGCTTCCGCATTTCTAAATACCAATGCTACTCATTGGTGAAATGCTTTTGCCTCTATGTCATTCAACAGACCTTATCGTCAAAAACAACCCTTTTGCTCAATGCTTTGCTTTACTCTTCACGATGTTGTATCAGGCCGGGGCCTTGTGCACTTTTGGAAAGCTCTAGGCAATGACAACAACCATCCAAAAGGAAATACAACAATGCAAATACCCCAACACCATACTGTCAATAACACAAGGAGTGCTTGAGGGAGCTGATTGTTGAGCCTGAAGCATCGCAGTGTGATTGATTTGGATGCCAGTTTCTCATTTTCTCGAAAAACAGGGTGTTTTTAATGAAATGAGCGATTTTTTGTTCTCGTTGTATATGAAATGAGCGATTATTTTTTCCCGTATCACTTTTTTCGAGATTTTTAATCTCATTCCCATCACTAGTGTGCTTGGGCTCGGGTTTCGGCTGCGCCCTGCCACTCCTGGCTGGGATGTTCGGGTGTGTGTGTGTTTGTGTGCGCGCTCCCCTTGTACCCCGCCACTCTTGGCTGGGATGTGCGGTGTGGGTGTGTGTGCTTGTGCTCCGGTTTTGGCTGTACCCCGCCACTCCTGGTTGGGGTGTTGGGGTGTGTGTGTGTGCTCTTAGCTGGGATGTGCGGTGTGGGTGTGTGTGCTTGTGCTCCGGTTTTGCCTCGGAGCCGCCACTCCTTGCTGGGGTGTTGGGGTGTGTGTGTGATTGTGTGCGCGCTCCGCTTGTACCCCGCCACTCCTGGCTGGGGTGTGCCGTGTGGGTGTGTGTGCTTGGGCTCGGGTGTCGGCTGCGCCCCACCACTGCTGGCTGGGTTGTTGGGGCATGTGTGTGTTTGTGTGCGCGCTCTGCTTGTACCCCGCCACTCCTGGCTGGAATGTGCGGTGTGGGCGTGTCTGCTTCGGCTTGGATTTCGGATCTGCCCCGCCACTCCTGGCTGGGGTGTTGGGGTGTGTGTGTGTTTGTGTGTGTGCTCTGCTTGTACCCCGCCACTCCTGGCTGGGTGGGCGGCGTGGCTGTGTGTGCTTGGGCTCGGGTTTCGGCTGCACCCCGCCACTCCTGGCTGGGGTGTTGGGGGTTTCGGTCGTCGCGCGATCGCAACAGAGGAAAAATAAAATAAGATAACGACGCACCGCCAGAAAAATTAAAGCGAAAAATTGTCTTTTCCAACCTCAGAAACCCCCCCAAAAGTCTTACGCCGCTGTTTGGCGAGGTCTAAAAATTTAGGACACTCACAAGAAAGACGAACAATAGAGTCGCGACGGCGAAGAAGCTGAGCGTTGCCTGCCCCAAAACACCTAGCAAAGTGCGTGTCCTAGGCGCTAGGGACTTGTGCGCGTTCCAACAACAAAGAAGAAGAAAAGAGGCGAACACCAAAAACAAGCGAGCCGCGACGACGAAGAAAAGAACAATGCGTGCTCCAAACCACCTAGCAACGTGCGTGCCATAGGAGCTAGGCGGCTTGTGCGCGTCAAAAAAAAAAAAAAAAGAGAGAGAAGGAAACGCAACAAAAGGAGAAACACCAAACCACAAACAAAAAAGACACGACCACGGAGCACGGGAAAACAAGGTATGACAACCAAGTATGTTACGCCCCATGCGTCCTACATATCATATCCACCGCTACACAAGCGTAGATGAGAAAACCAAGTATGTTGCGAAGGAGGGCGCCCAAGGGACAACACCGCACGCGAAAAAGAACGACGAACCACCACGCACGTCAAAAGGCATGCCCGCAAACACAAACCACAACCATATGTCCCCCATATTTCTTCCTCCATAGGCTCCGACCACCGCGAGATACACAGGAAAAACTTTTTTTCAACAAAAGCGCAAAAGGTATGGGGCGGCCACGGACAATCGGGAAACAATGAAAAGGCGAACAAGCGAAGCCCACGAACCACGGGGAAACAACGGTATGGCGGGCAAGTATGTTAAGAATGCGAGGGAGGGCGCCAAAGGGACGGACCACGCACACACGCACACACATAAACAAGACCGCAAGGTGCAAGAAGACGGAGACAAGAGCAAGGAGAAACATGGTATGAAACCCCACCCTGCCCCGCCCGCAAACACGCACACGCTCTCACTATAGGGGATGGCCACGTACCACGGGGAAACAATGGTATGGCGAACAAGTATGTTAAAAGTGCGAGGGAAGGCGCCAAAGGGACGGACCGCACACGAAAACACAAACGTACACAAAGCTGCAAGATGCAAGAAGACGGAGACAAGACAAAGGAAAAACATGGTATGCAACCCCACCCCCGCCCCACCCACAAACAAGCACACGCTTTCTCTATAGGGGTTGGCAACAAGAAGCTCCACAAGGTATGACAAGTATGTTACAAAAAAAACACGAAAGCGCCTTCCACGCCCTCTCTATAGGGGAAGCGCAAGGCGAGGAGGTGTGTTATCGAAGACGCAACGGAAAAAAAAAACAGAAGGGAGGACACACGAAACACAACACGCAAAAAAAAAAAAGGACCTGCGCACGCTCTTTCTCTACAGGGGAAGAAAACACGGTGGGACAAGAGGAGAGGTACGTACTATGCATCAAGCATGCCGCGCATTTCTGCTACGCATCTACAGGACCTCTTCTTCTGCTTTTTGAACCATGCCGACGACCGACGACGAGAACCAGCCAAGGTATGACACACCTCACCCCGCCAACCACACATCGCAAGCACACACACGCACACGCACGGCAGCCAGACCGCGCGAGACCCCCACGCCACCCACACCAACACGAAGGGCCACACAGCGCACACACACACACCAAGACCAAGGAGAAGGGCACCCGGAAGACACACCCACCGCAACACCACACCACACAACCAAAAACACAGACACCACAAACACGCAACACACAACACAGCACAGCCACCGCGCACACCCACACACACAACAAACAGACACAACAAAGGACCCCCCCGCCTGCAAAACACACCACCACAACCGGCGGGCCCCAGCCAGGAGTGGCGGGGAGCCCCACACCACCACTGGCAGCGAAACCCAGCCAGGAGTGGCGGGGAGTAGCACACCGGAACCTCCGCGAGGAGTGGCGAGGGACCAACCACACCACACACCAGCCACAAACCAACCACACACGCCACCGCCGCACACCACACGCCACACACCACACACCACACACCACACACCACCGCCGACAGCGAAACCCAGCCAGGAGTGCCGGGAAACCGCGCCCGGGACCCTCCGCCAGGAGGGGCGAGGAACGCCCACCACCACCGGCAGCGAAACCCAGCCAGGAGTGGCGGGGAGTAGCACACAGGAACCTCCGCCAGGAGTGGCGAGGGACCAACCACACCACAAAACGGCCACAACCCCACCAGCACACCACCGCCGCACACCAAACACCACACACCACACACCACACACCACACACCGCACACCACCGCCGCCAGCAGACCCCAGCCAGGAGTGGCGGGGGACCACACACCACCACCGGCAGCGAAACCCAGCCAGGAGTGGCGGGGAGTAGGACGCAGAAACCTCCCCCAGGAGTGGCGAGGGACCGACCACACCACACACCAGCCACAACCCCACCGCACACCACCGCCGCCAACGAACCCCAGCCAGGAGTGGCGGGGAACCGCGCCCGGGACCCTCAGCCAGGAGTGGCGAGGACCGCCCACCACCACCGGCAGCGAAACCCAGCCAGGAGTGGCGGGGAGTAGCACACAGGAACCTTCGCCAGGAGTGGCGAGGGACCAACCACACCACACACCAGCCACAACCCAACCAGAACACCACCGCCGCACACCACACACCACACACCACACACCACACACCACGCACCACCGCCGCCAGCAGGCCCCAGCCAGGAGTGGCGGGGAACCGCACACCACCACTGGCAGCGAAACCCAGCCAGGAGTGGCGGGGAGTAGCACACAGGAACCTCCGCCAGGAGTGGCGAGGGACCAACCACACCACACACCAGCCACAATGCCACCACACACCACCGCCGCAAGCGGACCCCAGCCAGGAGTGGCGGGGAACCGCGCCCGGGACCCTCAGCCAGGAGTGGCGAGGACCGCCCACCACCATCGGCAGCGAAACCCAACCAGGAGTGGCGGGGAGTAGCACACAGGAACCTCCGCCAGGAGTGGCGAGGGACCAACCACACCACACACCAGCCACAACCCAACCACACACCACCGCCGCCCGGGGACCTCAGCCAGGAGTGGCGAGGACCGCCCACCACCACCGGCAGCGAAACCCAACCAGGGGTGGCGGGGAGTAGCACACAGGAACCTCCGCCAGGAGTGGCGAGGGACAAACCACACCACACACCAGCCACAACCCCACCAACACACCACCGCCGCCCACCACACACCACACACCACACACCACACACCACACACCACACGCCACTGCCGGCAGCGGAACCCCAGCCAGGAGTGGCGGGGAACCGCACACCACCACAGGCAGCGAAACCCAGCCAGGAGTGGTGGGGAGTAGCACACAGGAACCTCCGCCAGGAGTGGCGAGGGACCAACCACACCACACACCAGCCACAACCCCACCAACACACCACCGCCGCACACCACACACCACAAACCACGCACAACACACCAACACAGACACCACGCGCGCACGCACTGCGCCACAAACAAGCACACCGACGGCGAACCACAACCAGAGGGGGAGGCGACACGCACACAAGCAACACGGCCAGGAACAGCGAAAAACCCCCCCCAGAACCACCACCACCCCACCCCGGAGAGACGGGACACCAACCACCGCAAACCTCACAGCGAAATGGGGGGTGGGACAGAAAGGGCCCACGGGAGACGCAGGCGAGGGACCCAACCTCAGGGGTTTGGGGGCCCCCCCGGTGACCGTATCGGCCCCACCTGAGCACACGCAATAGGGTGGGATACGCCTGGGACCGTTGGTCAGCGGCCCGCGGTGGCACCGGCCTGGGTGGGTGACCAATGGGCCTGACCAAGAGCACTCCCCACGGCACGTACTGCGGTTCGGGCCCAGCGAGGGGCTGCGGGTAGGGCACACCGTCCATCGGGGCAGGCAAGAGACACGCCTATCCCGCAAGGACTCCCCTGCGACCCACAGTGTACCCGACCCCGGTGTGGGGAACGGCTGGAGTACCTGGCTACGGAGCAGGTCCATTTGTACCGAGCGAGTACAAATGGACGGCCCGTACAACAGAGTTACACCCTGACGGAGAGTGCAAGCATCGGCCCCCCCACGGGGAAACACCAGGGGAAGGGACCCGAGCCGACGACAAGGACCCCCCCCACCCACCACAGCCGGGAAGGCCCGGGCACGGCACCAGGGAAACACCGCCCCAAGCGACACGGAAAGGAGACAGAAGGAGGAGGGCACGCAAAGGGGGCGGCAGGGGGACACACCACCAACAAACCCCAGCCAGGGGGGGCGGGGAACCACACAGCCGAGACGGGAGAGGGGCCACGACACACAGCCCCCACACTAAACAGAGCCGCCAAACCACGCCCAGAAAGGCGAGGACAGGCACCCAAACGCACCACCAACACACCGCACACACGCCCGAGCATGCACACAACACACACCCCCACAACCGCCACCAACATGAGCCCCACAAACGCACACCACACACCAACACACAAGCGCCGCCCGCACCACAAACGCAACACACACAAACCCAAACAACAAGAACCCAGCAACCCCCCCAGCCAGGGGGGCTGCAGGGCCGCCAGAAACACCGCTAGGACACAAAGGTGGACCCACCAAGCCCGCAGCCAGGAGTGGCGAACGGCCACACCCAGCAACACCCGAACGGCCACGCCCAACCCCAGGACCAGGCAGTACGCCACCCACACCAGCACCGCCACTAACACCCAAACTGGACGCCACAGCACCCTCACCAGCGGACACACCCGGAACCAACGGAGACACTGTCGGCAACACCAGCGACCCCAGCACCCAGCACAACACTAGGACATAGGACACCCTCACCAACAACAAACAAACACAAAAAGCTACCAAACACTGACCAACGACCGCACCCAGCCGGTCCGGTCCCCCACCGACCCGCGCCCGGAACCACCGCCACCAGCATCCACGCCATCGGAAACACCAACACCACCAGAAATCAGGCCAGCACAACACCCTCATCAACACCATCACCGCCGGCACCATCGCCCACGAAAACTACGCACACCACCACCGGTGCAGCACCTACATCACCCAAGCCAACAGCATCAAGCACACCGTCGCCGGCATCACCCCACCATCAGCGTCGCCACCGGCAACCTCCGCCACTGGAGGACACCAAAGCCACCACAGCCGGTGAGCCAACAAACCACCAAGCCCGGCCAGGGGAGGCGAGGGCACACGCCCAGAACCATCAACAGCAACACCCTCGCCGCCACAGCGACCGCAGGGCGCCGTCCACCATGCAATCCCCAGCGGCACCCACACCACCCGCGCCACCAACACCACCCTCACCCACGACACCACCCGGAGCATCGCCTGCACCACCTACACCAACAGCATCACCAGCAGCCCACACCACCTACTGCACACCCTCCCAGACAGAGCCACAGAAACCGACCACCACCCACCCCTGAACACAAGCCGCTGACCACCCACACACAGACCCACGCCAACTGCCAGCAGCATCAGCAACGTCCGAGACGCCGTAAACCATAGCGACGCCCACAACGACTTCACCACCGGCATCATCGACACCGCCACCGACAGTGCGGCCTCAGCAACAACAACCCAGAGCGTCAACGGCAGCCGCCACGGCGACACCGCCAGGTACAACACCATCGGCGTCAACGACACCAAGGGGGCCAAGAAGCGGGCCAGCGACACCCTTCGGTACCTCCACCAGGAGTGGCGAGGTCCCACCCCCGCCGTCAGAACACCACCATCCACCAGGGCATCACCTACAGCCCCCTCGCCTTCGACATTGTCCACAGCTCCGCTGGCGGCGCCCTCGCCAACACCGTCACCAACACCGCCGACAGTGGCAACACAGCGCCACCGCCAACCACCCACAGCACCAACCTCCCCAACACCAGAAACAACCGGTACCACCCCACCAGGACCACGCCCGGAACCGCCGACCACCCAAACGCAGGCGGCGCCCAGCACCCACACCAACAACACCCACGCCAACAGACCACCACGACACACGCCAACCACCAAGTATCACCTATGGCACCCTCGCCATCGGCAACACCAACGCCGCCAACACCCACGGCACTATCCACACCACCACCAACCCCACCAACGACGGGCGAAGGTGCCGTCACCTACAACGCCCCCACCCCTACCACCACCACCACGACCCCGGCACCAAGTAACACCTAGGGCACCCCCGCCAACGGCGTCACCAAGGACGCCAGCACAGCTGGCGAACGAACGCCACCGAGCCCTCAGCCAGGAGTGGCGAGCGCCCACACCCAGCAACACCCAACCAGCCACGCCCAGACCCAGGGCCAGGAACTGCGACACCCACACCTGCACCCCCGCCAACACCCAAACCGAACACCACAACACCCTCACCAGCGCAAACACCCGGAACCAACGGGGACGCCGTCGGCAACACCAGCAACCCCGACACCCAGCACGACGCCTGAGACACCCTCGCCAACAACGGACCAACACAAGAAACCACCCAATGGCCATGTTACACCCAAGGCGTTCCAACCGCGCCACCCACCGACCCGCACCCAGAACCACCACCAGCAGCAGCAGCAGCCACTGACAACCCACACACAGACCCACACCAACCACCACCAGCATCAACAACACCAGAGACGCCGTAAACCATAGCAACGCCCACAACGACCTCACCACCGGCATCACCGACGGCACCACCGGCAGTGCGACCTCACCAACAGCAACCCGGAGCGTCCACGACAGCCACCACGGCGACACCAGGCGGTACGACACCATGGGCAACAAGGACACCGAGGGGGCCAAGGCAAACCCACCAGCCAGCAACGCACATGGGAACCTCCGCCAGGAGTGGCGAGGTCCCCCTTCCGCCGTCAGAACACCGCCAGGGCAACACATACAACACCCTACAACGCCAACACTCACAGCTCCCCCGGCGGCGCCCCCACCAACACCAACACAGGCGCCACCGACAGCGGCAGCACGGCGACACCGCCACCCACCCGCAGCATTGACACCCTAAACCACAACCGAAGCAACACCTGTCATTACAGACCCAAGGACAGCCGAAGGAAATATCCCAACACCAGAGACAACCGACCCCACCAGGACCACAAGCCAGCCAAACACCAGCCACGAGTGGCACGCCCGGAACCACCGAACACCAACACGCAGGCCACCCAGCACCAACACCAACAACACCCACGCCACCAGACCACCACGAGACACGCCAGCCACCACCGTGACACCCTCACCGTTGGCAACACCAACGCCGCCAACACCCACGGCCATATCCACACCACCGCCAACCCCACCAACGACGAGCTGAGGTGCCGTCACCCACAACACCCCTATCACCACCAGCACGACTGCGGCACAGAGTAACACCTAGGGCGCCCCCATCAACGGCAACACCAAGGACGCCAGCACGGCTGGCGAACAAACGCCACCAGCGCCACCCAGCAGGCCCCCAGCCAAAGAAAAAAAAAAAAGCACACACCATCACACCCACTGCATCGAAATCACCCGGAGCATCATCAACATCAACCAGGGGTCCCCACCACCCAAGCAGCACAAAACACCACAGCAACACCACCACACCTGCACCACCAGCGACACCAGCAGCACCCTCCGCCAGGAATGGCGAGGAGAAAACCCAACAACGCGGACCCACCCAACGTCCCCGGCACCCTCACCATCGGACCGCCACCACCGGCGCCGACCCCCAACACACCACCGTCACCAACGCCACCGACCCCTGATGCAACGACCACACAGCCCGCACAAACGGCACCAGCCAGAGCATCGCCGACAACACTCCAGGCCAACTCTCAAGAACACCACCGAAAGCAGCACCGTCGACCCAAGGCCACGACAACCCCAGGGTACGGGTCCCCCTTCCCACCCGCCACCACCTGCACAACCAGCGACACCATCACCAGCACCAACCGGAACACCGACAACGACAGCCTCACCAACAACCGACACCCCCACAACCGCTGCCACCCACCAGTCACGCCACCCACCGTAGATGCCACCCACCAGCGCCGCACCCCGAACCACACCTACACCCGAAACTTGCACCAGCACACCCGGCCGAGCCATCAATGGCACCGCCGCGCATGGCACCGCCTACACTCACCACCGCCACCACCACCCCGCGCGAGGCCAGGAACCCCTGGCGTCGCCAACGGCCTCAACGAGCACCGACACCACCAACACCACCAAAGCCGGACGGGGACTACCCACAATCCAGGAACATCTCCACCACCAACAACCAATACAACACCCGCGGCACCCCACCGTCGCCAACGCCACCGCAGCACCTATCACACCTCCACCATCGGAGGCGACGTGGGCCACACCACCCGTCATCTACAGCACCCTCGCCACCACCGCCACGTCCGGCCCACAAACGTTACGCCCCAACGACCAGAAACAACACCCTCACTATCGACACCACCGGCAACACCACATACGCCCATACGTCACCTGCGCCATCCTCACCAACCATCACCTCGTCATCAGAGGCACCAACGCCACCGGCGACGACGACAGCGACAACAGCTGACCCACCAGCTAACCACCATCAACCATAGCCCAGCACCAACCTCATCTACGCTAACGCTACCACCCTCGCCAACAGCACCGCCACCGACACAATCATCCACTCCGGCGCCCACACCACCCTCACCACCAACATCACCACCATCCACCCAGGGTCAGGGCTCGCGGGAAACAGAACGGCAGAGCGAGCACGCCACATCCCGCACGCGTCGCCCCCCGTGTCGTACACCGCTCCGCAACACGCCCCCCCCCCGCTTCTACTGACAGGGCGTGCGCTCCAGCCCACTGCTGGGAAGACGACTACGACGTCCTCCCGGCCATCCGACACCTACTGGCAGCCACGGCCCCGCGCCCACATTCCCACCAGCAACCCACGGAACCGCAAGAGCCCGACCACCCCATGCCACCACGCTCCATATCCCCCGCGTCCACCGCAGACCAGAACGCAGAACACCAGCGAGAGGAGCCCGTCCCCGACCGCGCCGCCACGCCCCCACCGCCCCCGCCCCCAAAAGGACATCTACGCCACACTGGCCAGCACCCTAGCCCCCTTGGACGCCGAGCAGTACTACCAGTCCGTCCAACGAGACCTCCGTGAGGACCAGGCGACCCTCCAGGGGTGGAAGCAGGAGAAAAGGAACGACAACAAGTGGGGCACAGAGGAAGACCTTCTCTGCGAAGACACCTGGAAAGGCACCGCGGACGCCTTCCTGGAGGCAGCAGCCGAAACCTACCCCCACCCGCCCGGGGACACTAGACACGGCCTCCTCGCCCTCCTAGCGTTCCACAGCTGGAAACACCGCCACACCATCAACCTCCACCCCCTCGACCACAATCCACACCGATGGACACCTGAAGACGACGCCACAGCCGCCATCACCGTACAGCAAAGCCCCGAGAACCCGGAGGAATACCACATCACCTGGAACGATCCGGCACCCCACCCCCCCGCTTCCCCCACCCTCCCAGATGTCTTCGCCACCATCAGTGCAGAACTCCAGGAGGCGAAAGCCCCACAGCAACTGGACGAAGAGATGCCCCAAAAACCATCACCACCAACCACACAAGACCAACCCCGCACAGAGCCCCTCACCCACCCAATCACCACAATGGAGCTCCCCCCACAACACCGCACCACCCCAGACCGAAACGGGTTTCGAGACCCGCCACGGGAATCGGCAGTCCACAACAGCACACTCCGATGGGACGAAATCACACCGGGCCTCCAGGCCATCCGCCTCCACTCGATCACCGAGCCCACCACCACCTGGGCACTACCGACGGACCGCCACCACCTCCTCCTCACCGTCCAAGGCGATGCCACGAGCACACCCACGGAGGGAGACCCCGTAACAGCAGCCCCCGCCCACGCCGTCCACATACCCCCGCAAGCATCGTCGGCACCTACACCTATGATTTTATGAAGCAGGCTCATCCCAAAATTAATTTTGGCTGATTTTTGACGAAAAATGTGACATTTTGGCGGAGAGAGGCTGCCAAAACTGGTCCATGTGCATTCCTTTGCTCCTGTGACGCGTTTTTGTTGCATCGGGCACCCTTGAAATAGGGGGGGGGGTCTTGGAAGTCCCCGCCAGGGCGAAAAAACCTGTTTCGGGCCAAAAAATGGCAAATTTTGGCACATTTTTGACAAAAAATGGCAGATTTTGGCGAAGACAGGCTGCAGAAATTGGTCTGTATGACTTTTCTTGATGCTAAGAAGTGTTTTTTTGTATTGGGCACCCTCAAAATAGGGGGGGGAGGTCGTTGCCAGTCCCCCACGGAGCAAAAAAACCTATTTTCGGCCAAAAAATGGCTTTTTTTGGCCCATTTTTGACGAAAAATGTCAAATTTTGGCGAAGACGGGCTGCAGAAATTGGTCTTTATGAGGTTGTTTGCTCCTGGGACGTTTTTTCTTGTATCGGGCACCCTCAAAATAGGGGGGGGGGTCGTTGCCAGTCCATCACAGGGCAAAAAAAACCTATTTTTGGCCAAAAAAATGGCCTTTTTTGGCCCATTTTTGACGAAAAATGTCAAATTTTGGCGAAGACGGGCTCCAGAAATTGGTCAGTATGAACTTGTTCGTTCCTGAGACGTGTTTTTTTGTATTGGGCACCCTCAAAATAGGGGGGGGGGGTCGTTGCCAGTCCACGACAGGGCAAAAAACCTATTTTTGGCAAAAAAATGGCCTTTTTTGGCCCATTTTTGACGAAAAATGTCAAATTTTGGCGAAGACGGGCTCCAGAAATTGGTCAGTATGAACTTGTTCGTTCCTGAGACGTGTTTTTTTGTATTGGGCACCCTCAAAATAGGGGGGGGGGGTCGTTGCCAGTCCACGACAGGGCAAAAAACCTATTTTTGGCAAAAAAATGGCCTTTTTTGGCCCATTTTTGACGAAAAATGTCAAATTTTGGCGAAGACGGGCTCCAGAAATTGGTCAGTATGAACTTGTTTGTTCCTGAGACGTGTTTTTTTGTATTGGGCACCCTCAAAATAGGGGGGGGGGGGGTCGTTGCCAGTCCACAACAGGGCAAAAAACCTATTTTTGGCAAAAAAATGGCCTTTTTTGGCCCATTTTTGACGAAAAATGTCAAATTTTGGCGAAGACGGGCTCCAGAAATTTCTTACTCTTGAGACGTGCAACACATCAGCAAATTGCAACATGTATCCTTCCCATTTGACACAGATACAACAGGCGCACAAACAAACTCATCGGAGACGTGCAACACATCAGCAAATTGGAACATGCCGCCAATGGACAAATGGAGTCAAAGCTGACATTGGCGAAGGCAAAGCTGATCAACTCGGACACCCCCAAGATTCCATGTCTCAAGGAACTCTGAATGAATCGCAGGATGCAGAATGCTGATTGAATTCGATCCAGAAATTGGTCTGTATGAACTTTCTTACTCCTGAGACGTGCAACACATCAGCAAATTGGAACATGCCGCCAATGGACAAATGGAGTCAAAGCTGACATTGGCGAAGGCAAAGCTGATCAACTCGGACACCCCCAAGATTCCATGTCTCAAGGAACTCTGAATGAATCGCAGGATGCAGAATGCTGATTGAATTCGATCCAGAAATTGGTCTGTATGAACTTTCTTACTCCTGAGACGTGCAACACATCAGCAAATTGGAACATGCACTCGGACACCCCCAAGATTCCACGTCTGAAGGAACTCTGAATGAATCGCAGGAATAGAGCTAGTCACGACTGGACGACGACGTTCAACTGACGACAGGCAACAGACAACAGACAACAGACAACAGACAACACTGGACGACGTCCAATTTACCTCAGGCGACACGCAACAGACAACAGACAACAGACAACAGACAACAGGCAGGCAACAGACCAGACCGCAGACAACAGACAACAGACAACAGACAACAGACAACAGACAACAGACAACAGACAACAGACAACAACAATGGACGACAACGTACAACTGACGGCAGGCAACAGACAACAGACCGCAGACAACAGACAACAGACAACAGACAACAGACAACAGACAACAGACAATGGACGACGACGTATAACTGACGGCAGGCAACAGACAACAGACCGCAGACAACAGACAACAGACAACATACAATGGACGACAACGCTCAACTGACGGCAGGCAACAGACAACAGACAACAGACAATAGACAAGTGGGAGAGGCCTGCATGTAAATGAGATCCAGACACTATCCAGACACTCTTGTGGAACAATAGGCCACTCTTTGGCACAGCATAGTCATTGCCCATGGAATCTTGCATTGTGGTAGATTTCGGAGCCTGTCACAATCAAATACAGGATGAACCATGCAGTGATTGTTGGACGCAGAAAATAAATGGTAAACTAAAGCACTGCCACAGAAAGTGGAGCAGCTGTGCAGCCACAGAAGGCACTGTTGTCTTCACACCTTCCTCACCTTTTTGCTTGTGTGTGGCATATGAATATGCTTTTGAGACGGAGACTTCCATCCTCCACTGGTACAATTCACCATACACAGAGAAAGACGCCTTTGAAACTACAACAGCAGGGAATTTATGAATCCGAAATCTAAGCCTGGGCTCAGCACCACCTATTTTGGTGCATGCCCATGCCCTGCCCCATGCCCATACCCATACCCATACCCATGCCTTGCCCCATTGCCGCACCCATACCCATCCCAGGTCCCATACCCATGCCCTGTCCCATACCCACCCCTTGCCCCATCCCGGTACCCATACCCATCCCTTGCCCCATACTCATACCCGTACCCATGCCCATGCCCTGCCCCACGCCAACGCCCATGCCTGTGCCCATCAGCATGTTAGGGTTTTGTCCCATGCCCACACCCATGCCCATGCCTGACCCCATCCCCATGCCCATGTTCGGGCCCATAGGCATGTTTGAGTTTTGCCCCATACCCATACCCATGCCCATGCCCATGCCCATGCCCATGCCCATGCTTGGCCCCATCCCCATCCCCATCCCCATTCCCATGGCCTGTCCCGCACCACCACCCTGCACCATGCCCTGCACCATGCCATGACCCTGCCCGGTGCCCATTCCCATGTTCGTGCCCTGCACCATGCCATGACCCTGCCCGGTGCCCGTTCCCATGTTCGTGCCCTGCACCACGCCATGGCGGGGCTCATTGCCCATGCCCTGTGCCGTGCTTGCACCCGAATTCTTGTCCGAACTCTTACTACGCCTTAGGTCGTCCAATTCCTTCTCCATCTCACTCAGGCGGTTGGCCCTTGCCGCCAGCAAACTTTTTTGCGAAGCCAATTCCTTCTTGCAAGCCTCCTTCTCGGCGCGCTCCTTGGCCGCATCCTTCAATGCCTTGGCCGCCTTTGCATTAGCCACCTTAGCGAGCTTCGCTTCCGCCTTGGCCTTGGCATGTGCAGCAGTGGCGGCAGCTGCGTGCGCCTTGAGCTCCTTGGCATGTGCAGCATCCCGCTTGCGAGCATCATCCTTCTTGGCGCCATCATCCTTCTTCGCACCATCATCCTTCTTGGGCGCCGCGTCAGCAAGGTGCACGCGATCCGACCTCCGTGGGCCCTGGGGTGCTGCAGGCAAAGTGGGCCTTCGCCTGTTGACTTCATGGACCTATAGGCAAAAGGAAAAAGAGCTCTGCGGTGTTGTGCTCTGCGGTGTTGTTGTGTTCTGGTCTAATTTACCGCATTGGGAGATGGGAGTTGCACACTATGCCTAAAAATTGAAAAATTCGCCCACTATATCCTTTCTTTGGAAGATTCTCCAACCTCATTTGCTACGGCCCATATGGGAGAGGAGAGACAAAGTAAGAAGGCAAAGATGACACATGTAGGCACAACACAAGAAGAAAAACACTCTTCAGGCCATGAACCTGTCAGGTGCAATGTTCGCCAAATACACATAGATTATAATTCGCACACTGCACACTACATACATCACGTGGGGAATCAATGGCCATTGGCAATGGGTGTTCAGCATCTCCAAACTGCATCGCCAGAAAGTACGCGGGGCGACCAGCTGGATGAAGAAGTGAGCGAGCATTTTCAGCAGGAACTTGGAAATAATCACGGTCACCAACTTCCCATGTGTACTCTCCACTGCTCAAGATGACCTTCACCTTCCATGAAGTCCCTTTCGGTAGGCCTAGTGGCACAAAGACCGTCAATCCCGAACGCTTTTCGGCCCAAAAATTGGTGAATGAGCCTTCACGGCTGCCCTTCAGGCGCCCAAAGTAAACACCTTGCAAGGGCAGCCCATATGTCGTCCTTTGAGCCGTAATGGACTGCAGCACGTGCTCTTGCCATTCATCGGCTTCGTCCTCAAGTGCGGCTGGGTGCAGCCGCATCTCTCCAAGGTCGGGCCACATATATTCAAATGATTCCACTCGCAAACTGCGTGCTTTGACTGTGCACTTGTTCAACACGTCACCTGTTCGAGAGAAGGCCTTTCGCCGCACCAAAGCATGGATATCGGGGTCCTCATCATCATGCTTGTCGCCATCGTCAAGGATTTCGAGGTCATCATCATCATCATGATTGTCGCCATCCCTTGGGGCAAGGATATCGGAGTAATCATCATCATCATGCTTGTGGCCATCCCTTCTGTCATGCTTTCCCGGGAAGAGGGTGCGGGACAACGGAGGGGTGACTGACTTTGCCGGAGCAGTTGGTGCTCGCCCTTCCCCAGACTTGTCAGTCATGTAACCGTCCCCGGCGTCGTCACTATCGGCAATGACGTGTGCCTCATCCTTTCTACTTGGGGGTCCTACGGCCAACCCATCCATTGACAAGGAAGACAAGGAGGACAAGGAAGACGTCTTTTGCAAGATATGTTCCTTTGAATCGGTAGCACGTGGTGCAGCTCCTGACTCATCCATTGAGTCCTCGTCCTCGTCGTCCACCGCCAAAGACAACGCAGAAGTCTTTCCCAAGAGAGGCTTAAAAGTGCAGGCCTCCTTTGGACGTGCAGCAGGCACAGTGCAGGGCTCCCTTAGGCCATCATCGAGATCCCTACGGAAGGCAGACCGCATCTCTTTTGACGTGGCACTCTTAGTGTGGTAGGCTCCGTATGCATCCAGAAGTGCAGCCATGCTCTTGGCATCCCAGTCTCGGGTATCATCCAATGCAGATGACCCATCTTCCCTAACCCGTTGCAGCACGCGGCGAATTTCCTCCTCCGGTGCCTTCCGCCCCCGCTCAGCCTTTTTTGCCGCTGGCTTCGCGGTTTTTTTGAGGCATGGCTTCTTCTTTCTCTTCTCGGCTGATGGTGGAGATGCATTGCTCGGCCGCTTTCTCTTTGAATCACCGTCACTCTCATCAGAGGCATCATCCCCGCTACTGACATCCCCGCTACTACTTCCTTCATCTGGGTTGAAAGCGGCATGAGCGGCCTTTGCGTCTTCGGACAGAATTGCTACCGCGGGCGAGATTTCACGTATCCCATAAATGAGCTTCGGTAGCACGTGCTCTGGTTTGTACCTATTCGGCCCATCCGAATGCTGAAGCTCGATCTCACCATTGGGGAACACTTTCCCAGTAACCTTCCCCTTCCATGCTACTTGAAAGAGGGTGGGTGCGGTGGGTGGTGTGCCTTTCTCCCGTACGCGACCACTGAGCCCAAAGGCCACCGAATTGATTTGCAAATCATTCTTCACTGCGGTATGCTGCTCAGCCGGTTCCTCCTCCGCCCGGAAAACATCACTGATATGGTATTTGAGGGCTTCGGCTTTGGAGCAAAACCGTTTGTGGTCGCGTACATCTGCCTCCCCGGACATGATTGCCAAGCCTAAGACAGGGTTCACTTGTGGTAGGCGGAAGAAACACTTTTGGGGGGGGGGGGAAGGGGGGGTGATATGTCATTTTCCCAATCCAACGATGAGATGTGCCGCACGATATATTTGCCTTGGTGACCCTTGAACAAACAACGCAACGCAGCACAAAACAAGAAGTAGTTGTTGCAAGCTCATACTTGGCAATGCAATGGCGTGGTCACAATCGTTTTCAAGGTGGATCTCACCTTCAGCCCATAGTGCTAGATCCAAAGCCGCATCCCGTCCAAATTCTTTCATGCCTTCTGGACATTTGTGATTCGGCTTGGACTTCCGCACGGCAACAATTCTATGCACCGTCTGATGTGCATGCTCGCCACCTTCGCTACTGCCACCTTGCAAGTTTGCATGCCTACGCAACCGCGGCTCATAGTGGGCGAGGAAGAAGTGACATTGGACCGTGATCCTTTCCGTCGGGAGCCCAAGGGCCTGATACACCCGGTGCAAACGGTCACAGTCAGCAGTGCGCCGCTCAACTCCTTCGGGTTTCCAGGCACACATTTGCACGCACAAGCGGCGGAGCTCTCTACAGTACCATTGCAAGGGGCTTCCACTTGGCACACCGGGGTGTTTTGCGCCGAAATCTAGCCCATGTGCAGCCGTTGGAAGAACGGCGCACAGGTCATCCCAGAATTTGTCATTGTACAAAATTTGTTCCTTTGACATATTTCCTCCAGGAGACCAACCTTTGTACTCAGGGCCGCGCTTGTCCGGAGGTCTATACGGACACCGTTCGAGATGCTTGTTGTACACATCCCGCAAACGACCCAACAATCCCGGATCAACAAGGTGTGGGTACTTAGCGCTCATATCTTGCACCCATATATCCAAAGCGTGCAACAACATGTTGCGGAGTACCAATGCAAGACAATGGACGACGTCATAGATGATATCGTCAATTGTCTCAAAGAGGGACAAGAAAAAGCCCAATACGCCACCAAAGAAGGATTCCAATGGCCTTTGTGGTTGTTTCATGTAGTCACAATACATCCAATGCCGCCGGAGCGCAACACAGGCCCAGCATGCTTTCTCGTGACCACTCTGCTCCCAACACAAGATTTTTGTTAGAAGGCTCCAATCCAAGTTCATGGTGATTCGATACCTATGCCCATCAAATGCACCCTTTTGAGCGTCAGTCAATACTTCCTTTAGCTTCAGATTACGTAGCCGCAGCTTCAACTCGTTAGGTTCTTCGGTGCCCATCCAATGACACAGGCGAAGCACAGCACTAACTTGATGTGGAACCCGTAACGTTGGTAGAGTAAGAGATAGAGTAACCACACCAGCGGGTTTGTAACACGCCACCTCGCAACCATCAATGAAGATGTTTATGCTGCGTTTGTATGTACCTTCATGGTGCAAGTGGTCGCGGTTCGCTATTTGCAAGTAGAGAGGGATGGCCTTCCATGGGTCGAGTCGGCTCGATCGCCGCGTGAACACCACGCCACCAACATTGGCCCTTAAGCTTTTGGCCAAGCGAGTAACCTTGTTGCGGTAAATGCCTAGATGTTGATCGTCGCTGATATCCTGCTTGGTATCGATAAACTGCTTCCATGTCGATTTGCCCGCATGCTTTGCCAATAAGGAGCGTACAATAACCTCTGGGGGAGGGTTTTTCTCCGCACGTTGTCGATTTTTGACACGTTTTTGATTCCGAGCTTTGGCATTAGTCACCAACTGGGGAAGTGCCCTTTTAAGGTTTGCATTTGCGGCACTAGCTCTGTTCCTCAAGGTCTTCAGCGACGGATTGGCCAATCGGGGACGGCCCACGCGGGGCTTGCTCTTCGTCATATCATAACAATGGCACTTTAAAGGATTGAGTACCTACCTAGTGTGACATGCAACACATCGTATGGAAACCCTCCCTGCGACACAACAAGTTGGCACGTGACAAGACATAGCAGCTGGGCATGGGACACATCACTACCCCCAAACATGGCTGTTTTTGGCACCGTCCGCGTCATAATCTTCAATATAGGAGAGGAAATTGTACCAATATTTGCCTAACCCACATCCTCGTCATCAAGTGGTTCCATGGAACACAATAGAAAGATTCGCGGACTCTCGCAACAACATTGACCAAATATTATGACCGTAACCATGCAAAAAAAGGCTGAAATATGGCAGTTTTGGCGAAAAATGGGGGTATACTCGCATGTCACGAGAGGTAGATGGCTTGGTGGATGTTCGTATGTTTTGGAAATCGTCAAGTGGTTCCATGGAACACCTTTGATTGATCCGCAGCCTCTTAGAAAGAGATAGAATGTGTTTTATGATGAAAGAGTGGTGAAAAAAGGCCAAAATGTGGCATTTTGGGCCAAAAATGGGGGTAGATTCGCACGTTACGAGAGCTTGATGGCTTGGTGGATGTTGCTATGTTTTGGAAATCGTCAAGTGGTTCCATTAAACACCTTTGATTGATCCGCAACCTCTTAGAAAGAGATAGAATGTGTTTTATGATGAAAGAGTGGTGAAAAAAGGCCAAAATGTGGCATTTTGGGCCAAAAATGGGGGTAGATTGGCACGTTACGAGAGCTTGATGGCTTGGTGGATGTTGCTATGTTTTGGAAATCGTCAAGTGGTTCCACGGAACACCTTTGATTGATCCGCAGCCTCTCGGAACAAGATAGAATGTTTTTTCCGACGAAAAAATGGCAAAAAAAGGCCAAATTGTGGCTTTTTGGGAGGTAATTGACCGTTTACGAGACTTGGGAGCAGTTCCGAGCGGGGTATCGTGATTGAAAAGGTGCGGGTGGTTGGTATCTTGGATTGTACGCGCAAAAAGCGCTTCGTAATCGCGTATTTTCAGATTTCTGAGCCAAAAATTGCTCTCGGCGAGTGAAAATGCGCGCGCGGCGACAGTTTCTGTTGGTTTTTTGGCATCCGCTGCGACAATAATTTTGGGATCTGGCGACTTCATAAAATCATAGGTGAAGACGGTGCATCCAGGCCCCACCCCATGGCAGGCCATCGTCATCACCTACCCCGCCCCCAATGACCACACACACACCTGGCAGCAACGGTGGGAGGACATCTGGGGGGACCTCCTCCAAGAACACCTAGGGCTCACACGCACCCACCACACCCTACACCCGATACGAGGAGTAGGCCAAGCACCACACGGCATACACACCCCGGGAGTATGGGCGTACGCCACACCCAAAAACCCACAAGCAGCGGAGGACATCAAGACCGCCCTATCCCTCCAGCAAGCCCAGACCCAAACCCCGCACCGCAACACCCAGCGAGGCTACACCATTTGGTGGGCATACCAAGACCACGACACCCTCACCCCCGAACCGGGCCCCCCCCCCCTAGACACCAACACAACCGCCCTCCTCCAAGCCGCAACAGCGGCAGCCACATGGGTAGGGGCCCCGGAAACCTGGGGCCCACAATACCTGGTCGAAACCAAAGTGGCGCCCCACGCAAAGGGCCAAGACAAGCCCCCAACACCGAAGCCGCTCCAGCCCCCACTCAAGCTAGACCCGACAGAACACACCCCCCCGGACGAATGGGCGACCCACTATATCATCCCCCACACCACCACCCGCAAGAACGACGCCGCCAAGATCACCGTCACCCGCCACCTCCCCCAAACAACACAGGTGTATGAGCTGACGGCCCCCAACGTCCTCGTCACCCGTCGCCGACACGACGAGCGATACACCATACAGGCAGAAGGGGCCGCCGCGACCACCCTGTACACATGGGCAACACGGGGGGACATCCCACACCCCACCCTCCACCACGCCCCCTCCTGGCCCACCCCCTTCCACACAGCAGACCGCCCCAACAAGAAGCCAAAAAACACAGGTGTGCACACCCCCGCCCAGGAGGCCCGGCACCGATACGATGCGAGGCGCAAGGCCCGCACCCTCCACGACGACCACACCATCCCCCGCATCGGCGCACCCCCCGGCAGGGTATCAGATACCACCCACAACCGCACGATCACAGGCATCACCACAGACTGCCTGAACCCAGCGGCGTCGCGGGCAGGAGCCGTGTGGATTAGCGAAGGGCGCTCCCACACACGGGCGGTGGCGCGCCTCCACAACATCCAGCCCCACAAACTCCAGCGCGCCGTTGGACCCTTCGCCGTACCCGTCACCCCGTACGGCATCGACCACCCCCGGTGTGAGCACCATGACCCGCCCTGCTCCAACCCGTGCACCTCACCCCTGCGCCAACCGCTGCCGGCCCCCACCATCACGGGCAACATGTACCTGGGCACCGTACCGGGAGACCCGGGCATATACATCCTGCCCAACAGGTCCAGGGAACACGCCATCCCCCTCCACGGTGTGGAATCCCTCGCCCTGGGACCACCCCCACCAAAACACCAACACAAGCACATCCCGGGGGACAAACGGACACAGGCGCCAGACGGGGGAAAAAAGGCCCACCAACGCGCCCTGGCCCACATCACCGTCCACCCTGCAGCCCACCTACCAAAGGACTTCGGCACGGAGCGCCACATCGTCCTTGAGGGGCAAGCCCACCACATCATCACCGCCGCCCCGTACACCATCGCCGCCCACGAGCGCCACTGGGACCCCACAACCATCCCAGCAATGCCCCCACCACCCCAGGGCCCCAAAGATCCCGTCACCCCCTTCCACATCGATCAAATCCTAAGCCGCAAGGCCCCCCCACACCTCCACCCCTCCAGGATACCACTAGCCATCGCATCCGTACGGCATCGACCACCCCCGGTGTGAGCACCATGACCCGCCCTGCTCCAACCCGTGCACCTCACCCCTGCGCCAACCGCTGCCGGCCCCCACCATCACGGGCAACATGTACCTGGGCACCGTACCGGGAGACCCGGGCATATACATCCTGCCCAACAGGTCCAGGGAACACGCCATCCCCCTCCACGGTGTGGAATCCCTCGCCCTGGGACCACCCCCACCAAAACACCAACACAAGCACATCCCGGGGGACAAACGGACACAGGCGCCAGACGGGGGAAAAAAGGCCCACCAACGCGCCCTGGCCCACATCACCGTCCACCCTGCAGCCCACCTACCAAAGGACTTCGGCACGGAGCGCCACATCGTCCTTGAGGGGCAAGCCCACCACATCATCACCGCCGCCCCGTACACCATCGCCGCCCACGAGCGCCACTGGGACCCCACAACCATCCCAGCAATGCCCCCACCACCCCAGGGCCCCAAAGATCCCGTCACCCCCTTCCACATCGATCAAATCCTAAGCCGCAAGGCCCCCCCACACCTCCACCCCTCCAGGATACCACTAGCCATCGCATCGTGGGACACCCTGGACACGCCCCCGCAACAACCCACCATGCACATCCTCAAAGCGGACGCCCAATGGTGGGTCCTCCACTGGGCACACGGAGTCCTCATGGCGGCCCAGGCCTCTACCCCGGAAATAGACCCGGAGGACCCCCCACGAGGCTGGCAGCGACTCCTCCAGGCCACCACCCTCACAGGCCGCGAAGGCGCCCCCTGGGAAGCCCTCCACACAGCACTCTACTGTGCTCAAGGCTCCCCCAACGGCCCGGACACCCCGGAACCTACAGAGGCCTGGGTCATGCAGGCCAAGGCCATGAGGAACTACCACCTACACCACCCCTTCGACGACAGCCCCGCCGCACTGCCATGGCCAACAGATCCCCCGGAGACCGTGCGCAAGCTCGCCGACATCATACGCAGCCACACGAAAGCGAAAATGCAAACACCGGCAGAACCCCCACTGAGGGATCCGGACCAGCAAGCAACGCACCCCTTCTTCAAACCCCATGCCCCCCCAGCCCCGCTACCTCCAGTCCCGCCCAAGCGAACGAGACCACAAAGGGGCGCACCCGCCCCCAGCGGAACCGGAAAAGCAGCGACCTCCCGACCCCCCGCATCCTACCCGACCCACCCGGCGAACCCAGACCAAGCATCCTCGTCATCCTCCCACCCACCATTACCACTGCCCCACCCGGACCAAGCATCCTCGTCATCCTCCCTCCGATCACTACCACCGCCCCACCCGGACCAGGCATCCTCATCATCCTCCCTCCCGCCACCAGCACCGCCCCCGCCCAAAGCGTACCCAGGATTGAAAAAAGGCGCGGAGGTCCAACAGCCCTTCCGCAACGACCACACAGGCGACTGGATCTGGTGTGAGGGCACGATCCAGTACCGCCTCAAGGAACCGGGGGAAAACGGGGGGCCACAGATCCGGGTGATCTGGCACCGCCAAAAGGAGCTGGACCAAGGCAGCAGCGCCCCGAACAAGCCAGTCAGCTACACCCTGGAGCTCACCAGCGCCCACCCCATCCGGCTCCGCACCGAAGAGAACAAGGCCCACACAGGCACCAAATACACTGGGGAGCTCCCCCCGGAGTGGAGCCAAGGCCTCCCCCCGCCTCGCCTACCCAAACGCCCACAAACCGGCAAAAAGTCCCCGAGCCCCAGCCCCCCTCCCTGACGGGGCAAGGGCCGAGGGCACAAGCCTCCACAGCCCCGGCCCGCCCCCACCGAGGCCACCGTCAACCTCCTCGACCTGAACCACCCGGCCGTCACATACTTCAAGGACACCACAACCGCCCTCCAAGAGCTCCCGATGGCACAGGGGCCGGGGTGGGTTCCCCACCTCCTCACCTTCCAGGAACAAGGCCCTCAACGTGACGACCCCCGAGAAACCACCCCCATATATACCCCGGACCAGAAAGCGTACAAATGCTACTGGCACAAGGGGACCCCCCTATACGCCCAAACCGGCATCCACGTCCACCTCGTCCACAATCTCAGCGTCCCAGGGAGGCTAGGTGTCTATGAGGTCGTCGGAGACGGATGGCAACTCAACGTCATCAACACCCACGTCCCCTTCGGCGAAGCCACGAAACCCTTACTCCAAGCCCTGGCCGAGGCATACCGCCAGATGGCCATGCTCGCCCCCACAGTCATCATCGGCGACATGAACGCCGCCCCCACCCCAGCGGACCGAGAAGGACAGGCCACACCCCAGGACCAAGCAGTCCGCGACACCATCGAAATGCTGGGGCTCGTGGACCTGACAGCCAACCTCGAAGGCCAACCATCCCACTTCCCCCACCAAACAGATGCCGCCCCATCAAGCATCGACGTATGCTATGGCGACCCGACCACCATCATCCGAGCGGAGGCCCGATATGGACCCCTCCCGCCGGGACCCACAGGCCATAGCCCCCTGCACATCCGCCTCACGATCCCCAACCTTCCCCCCAGCCCCCCAGAGGATGCGGACCAAGGCCTACCACCCCCCCTGAAGATGCCCCCGCTGCATGACAAGCATGCCTGGTCCCAATATCACAGGGCCATAGACCGCGCCCGGGGCATCCAACCAGACCCCACCGACCTACTCACAGCCATGCGGACGGCCGCCGTCGCCTGCGGCTTCCAACAACACCCCCACACAGACGACGACCAACCACCCACTGCCCTGGGGGACATGCTCCATGACCTCTGGCATGCGAAGCAACAACTGGCGACCCTCCTCCACACCGACACCCCCCAAACCCGCCGCCAGATACACCACTGCAGGACACGGATAGCCCACATCAGGGCAGACCTGCAGCGGTGGCACATCCACAGGCAACAGCGCATCGCCCAGGAACACGAACGGCATGCGCAACATGAACTCCCCTACAAGGCCATCCGCCACCTCAACGACGCCATGACCGACACCGGCCACCGCACCATCACCACGGTCCGGCAGGAGGACGACTCCCTCACCAACGACCCAGCCACAGTGCTCCAAGCCACCCAAGACAGCTTCCTCCGGCAACACACCCCCACCCAAGACACACTGGACCCAGACACCCAGGCCAAAATCGACCGCCTCCCTCGGGTCTTCAACCACGCCCAGAGGAGGCAACTGGAAAAACGCCCCTTCACCATCCAAGAAGTCCGGAAGGCCATCCACAGTCTCCGGCAACACAAAACCCCAGGCTACGACGGCCTCCCTGCAGAGGCATACTACCACCTCCCCGCCCACCTCCTCCGCATCCCCGCCCACCGCCTCTGGGACATCGTCACGGGGCGGACCCCCCTGCCACCAGACTGGGCCAACGTTGTCAGCCCCCTCTACAAAAAAGGGGACTGGGCAAACCCGGACAACTGGCGCCCCATAGTCTGTGCGGTCACGGAGGTCAAAATTGTCTGGACCATCCTCCTGCGCCGCATCCGCCCCCACCTGG
Source organism: Eutreptiella sp. 'Long Island Sound 2002' (assembly GCA_964036045.1). Taxonomy (NCBI): domain Eukaryota; phylum Euglenozoa; class Euglenophyceae; order Eutreptiales; family Eutreptiaceae; genus Eutreptiella; species Eutreptiella sp. 'Long Island Sound 2002'. The sequence goes on from OZ038381.1 coordinate 60,979,506, forward strand.
ACCCCCACATACCAGCAAGCCTCTGGCTGGCCATCCCAGGCCGGTCCCCACAGGAGGCCATCTTCCTCCAGGACACCATCGCAGACATGGACCCGGTGGACCTCATCATCGACTCCCTCGACGTCAAAGGAGCCTTCCCGAACACCCCCTGGCTCCTTCTAGAAGCGGTGTGGAAACGCCTAGGCCTCCTCTTCTACAACTTCACCTCCGGCTACATCCGCACCCGCAAATACACGGTCCGCACTGGAGCAGGCCTCACCCCCTTCCTGGAGCCAGGCAGCGGGGTCCCCCAAGGGGGAGCAGAGGGCCCCTTCCTGTACCTTCTAGTGACGCTCCCCCTGGCCCTCGCAATCGAGCAGGATTACCCGGCCTACGCACCCTACCCCCTCCTCTCCCCCCTGGTGGCCTTCGCGGACGACACCAACCTCACAGTCGCGCACACCCCACACGAACCCCATGCCCCGGACCCCGGGCCAACTGTCACCCAACAGGCTAACGACTTACTGGACGTGACTGTCTCCTACCTCTCCCACAACAGCCTCATCGTCCACCCCACAAAGTCAGTGGCCATGATCAAGGGGTCTGCCACACCCCCCACCCTAGGGCCACAAGGGCCCCCCATGCAAGTCGTGACAACCACCACCCACCTGGGGGTAGTCCAGGCCGCCAACCCTGAGGACGCCACCCTCCCTCCCAACTTACAATCACACCTCGCCCATCTCCCCAGATATGTGTCCCCGACCACCAAGGCCCTCTCCCTGTCCCACCAGAGCCTGGCGTACTACCTCACCGGGATCTTGAACGCCTCCATAGGCTTCGAAGCACTCCACCTGACACACCCCACCACCACCCTCCAGCCGGCCACACGCGCCGTGACCAAGGCGTGGGCAGCAAACCGGGGCTGGCCCACCTCCATACCCACCCGCGCCATCCGAGCGGCATGGCCCCACTATGGGGACGCCATAAGGGACGAGGTGAAAGCGGCCTACACCAGACAAACCGCCCTCCTCCTTCACCGCATGACCCACAACCACTCACCGGAGGTCCGCGAGGTCACCGCAATCCGCCTCCAAGCCGCACAACGGGCCCGCAACACATGCCCGCGCTGGGTACTCCACCAGACGGGCATGCCCACCAACATGAACACGCGCCTGTGGAATCACCTGCAGCTTCTCCTCCCATCCCCACACCACGCCATACTCACCAAGCACACGTGCCCAGAGGAAGGGCCACTAGCGGTCCTCTGCGGGGACCTCCACCATCACCCCAAGGGCACCATCCACACCATAGACCTTGTCGGGGCCTCCATCACCGTAGTATACGTCACCCTCCCCCAAATCCGGGTCCTGCACCACAGCGGGGCACACCACACCCCCTTTCTACAGCTTCCCGAATGGCCACAATACCGCCTCTTCCACCAGTACCTCACGCAGACGGCACGAGCAGCGGGACACACTCTGCCGGGAAGCAAAGACATGCACACAGCCTACCGAGAATTCACAAAGCAACACCCCCGACCCATCCCAGCGACACCGCCCTACGCACCCACCGGCTCGGAACACGAACCCCTCCCCCCGGTGACGGGCCCAGTCCCACCACTAACCCTACTACTGGCCCCGAATGAAGCCAAACCCACGCAGACCACCGTCATCCACCACGGGGCAAAATGGCGCATACCGAAACACCACATGACCGCCCGAGACCTACCACGGGTCCCCCAAGAATCCGTGAGCATGCCACGCACATGTTGGGCTTGTGACCCCGAGGCACCAACCACACCAGGGCCCATCCTACACCTCATAGCACGCCACCACACCCACCCCCCAACCCACCTACCACCACAGGCCTACGCATGGATAGCCCCACGGTTCCAACGCACCGACACTAACCCCACGTTAGCATGGAACCCCGACCACGCGCCCAAATGGCTCTTCACCACTACACCCACATGCCCCCGCCCCGACCCGGCAGGAGTCGCCATCCGTTACAGCATGTACGAGCCGGGCAGAACAGGCAAGCACGAGCACCCCTACTATCCGCTCCACCACTCCTGCAACACACCGGAGCACCGAACACAAACCCTCACATGCCACGACCTAAACCCCGACACAGCCTACATCCTCCACCACATCTACTCCTACCTCACACAAGGACAGCCGGAGCAGGGACTCATAGCCCTGTCCCCCCAAGCGAAACACATCATCTCCAAAGGAATAGGGGTGTACGCCACCCCCATCCTGCAGCCCACGACCCCAGTAGCCCACCTCGCCACGGGCCTTGCCATATACGCCTACCTGCCCATGAACCCATGCCGCCTCCCACAACCATCACCGGCGGACCGGCTCTTCTTCACCAACGCCTCAGGCGAATCCGCCCTCACGCCCATCACCGGGGGGGCCACCCTGCAGCTAACCCACACTGGGGGACACTACCACATGGACCACCACACGGGCCACACCACCTATGGGGCCTCTTCCCACGGGGAGCTAGGGGCCATGGCCGACGCCATCACCGAGTCCGCGGCCCACCTACCCGCCCACTCCCCGCACATCGTCCGGGTCTGGTTCGTGGTAGACGCCACTGTCGACACACACCTGCTCCTCCGCATAGCAAGGCAACCACTTCACAAAGCCACCGCGACGAGCCTCGGCACCCAGGCACTGCTGCTCTGGAAAGCCCTTTGCAGCCTTCCCCCCTACGTCCAACTCCACATCCTGAAACAAGAGTCCCACAGACACCAATACGGAAATGGTAAGGTCGACAACCAGGCAGTACACCAGTGCACAACACACCTACCAGCCCTCCAGATACCTGACCTCGGCCGCAACCACACACACCTCCAACACGTGCCCCCTGTACCCGAGCCGCATCAGACCCCGGACTGGGTACCAGAGGACGCCCCCTATTCCTCCCACGACAGAGCATACCACTACCCCTACCCCATCCAACATCTCGCCCGCGTGCTCGGCGACGAAGACAGCCGGGCGCACATCCAGGAGCTCCAGGACAGACTGCAAGTGCCCCTCTACCACTCAGCGCTGCGCCCAGCAAACATCCGAGCCCACCTCCAAAAACGACGCATCCAGCTCCTCAGGGAGCAACTGCCTTTCCTCACCAGGGTCGCCAGATGGCTCGCCCGCAAGCACATCCACGTCCCCGACAAACACATCTGTTGCCCGTGCGACCACACCACCCCGGAGGACTGGGAACACTTCAAGAAATGCCCCCTCCATACAGGCAGGGACACGCTAGTGGGCTGGTCCCCGGCGGAAACCCTGCGACAAAACGAAGGATGGCCAACCCACAGCCACGCACACCAGGCCACCGAACACCTCTTCCGGGACCCCCTGATCGAAGAAGCCACCATGAGAGGGGCAGTGACACAGGCCCTGCACTGACACCTCACCAAACACACGGAAAGCCCCACGGAGGCAGCAGCACACCTCCAGCTAGAGGCAGTCCGCAGAGCAGCGGCCCAAATGGTACACCGCAAACACCTCCTGTTAACACACGCGGAGCAACTCACCGACGCCACCGCCAGGGAACACATGCAGCATCTCATCCATTACCATGCCGTGCATGACCCAGACGTCCACTAACCCGCTCCGCGCCCCGCACGCGCCCCCCGTCTCCATCCACAGGTCTCCAAGACACCACCACAGCGCCCCGAGGCCCATCTCACACCCAAGAAGCCACCTGGCACCGCCCAGTCCGGCCGAGCCCAACCAGGGCCAACCATGCATCGACATAGGCGCGCAAGACCCCGGCAGCCCATCCAGCCCACCTCCCCCGGACCCGGGGCACCCCCCCCACACACCGGCCACCATCCGCGACCCCGACCTCCTCCGAGCAACCCTCCAAGACAGGGCCCCGACCACCCCCCTGGGCTGGTACCGCCTACAAGAGGACTGGACCAAACTCAGCGTCAAAGCCCTCCGGGACCTGACCACCCCAGGCAGCGGCCTCCACGAGACCATCGTAGACCTCGTACTCTGGCGAGCCCGCAAACACACCCGGGGCCAGCACGTCTGGATCCCCCTTATCGAGTGGGGCCAGGCCCTGACGCACGACACCGGCATCAACGTCACGCGTCAAGGGACCGTACGCCTACGACGGGCCCCAGCGGAGACGGACCACCCAGCGGACCCGAACTGCCCGGAGCAGTGGGAACAGGCCACCGCACCAAACCGCGACACCGCCCTCCGCGCCGCCGGCCTCCGCACCCCAGACAACGACCTCCCCCCCCCACCTACAGACAGTGACCACCCCCCGCCGGAGGTCTGGGTTACAGTCCTCGAGCGCGGCCACTACTACGTGATAGCCGCTACAGCTACGTCCCCCGGCCCGCAATGGCTCATCCAGGGGACAGACACCATGTTCTCCCCGGAGACCTCCCCACCAGGGGCAGTGGGGGACCCCACCACCCAGCACAGGGTCCTCAGGGGTGTCCTCCAGCCAGGGGACAAGCCTCCAGCCCGCGCCCTGGCCCAAATCACCTCAGGGAAGGCGGGCTACCACCTGGGATTGGCCATGCTCTGCCTAACCCACTGGATCCAGCGCCGCTGGCCACCCACGGGGACCGTGCCCTGGGTTTGGGCCATCCCCACCGCCCACACACAAGTCGAGGCAGGCCCGGACACACGACCAAACCCCATCCCCAGACCGCAGCAGTCCCTCACCTGCGGGTACCACGCCATCCACAGGGTCCTCAACCGCGCGGGTCTTAGCCCAAAGCTAGCATACCCCCTTCCCACCACTGACCAAGAGGTCCACCAGATACGCAAGCTTGTCTGCGAAATCCTTGCCGCGGCAGCAGAAGACGGCAAGCTTCTCCTCCAAACCGCCCGGCCTACAACTGCCGACGCAAGCGCGCCGCGGCAAGCGGACACATACACCGACACATCACACCACACCGCATAATCCCGCCCCATGCCCCTCCCCTCTCGCTGCTCAACCGGAGACCCGGACACGCCCACCATCGCGCGCACCCCCGGGCCCCGCGACACGGGCCTCCCCCACCCGCCCGAACACCAGCACACGCCCGCCACACACCCACCCGCCAGACACCCTTCACCGCCCCCCACACTCGACAACCCACACACACCCGCCGAGGGGAGCCCCGCGCCCCGCGGCACGCCCACCCCACCCAGTGGCCCGCCCACGCCCCCCGCACACACCCCAGAGGACCCAGGCCCACCCCCCCCCGGCCCCTGAATGCAGCCCACGCGAACTGTTCCCCCCCGCGGACGCCAACCCACACGACCTCGCACATTGCAGGACCCGGGCCCAGCCAAGCCCAGAGGGAGAAGGCCACAGCCCCGCGCCTCCCTCCCCCGCCCCTGCCGACCAGATCGGCCCGCCGGGCTGCCAGGTCACGACCGGGCCCCCCCAGCCGCCCGGCCCCAACCTACAGCCCGAGGACATGCCCTCCATCCTCCCCGCCGTGGCCGCAGCAGAAGCCGCCGCCCACAAGCCCGCCCGCATCACAGCTCAACCCGCGTCCACCACCTCCTCCTCATCCTCAGCCTCGTCCACCTCCTCATCCTCCACCTCATCCTCCGACCCCCCCCTCCCCGCCGCCCTCATCCTCAAGGCCACGGCAAAAGCCAAGGCCGGGGCCGCACACACTGACCCCCAAGCCCCCACACAGGCGACTCGGGCACCCCAGCAACGCACCGGTACGACCCCCGACCCGACATCGGCGCCCTCACACCTCCGGACAGAGGTACTCCACAACCTGGAACCGGACCCCAACCCCAAACCCGACCCCAAACCCAAGCCGGCGCCCACGCGAGCACACACAACACCACAAACGCAACCGCACAAACCCACCTGACACCACCCCCGCCTGGACCCTCGCCCAAGCTAGGACCACCCACCCACCGCGACCCGCGCCCCCCTCCCGCCGGCACCCACCACCACCGCAGAGGCGGCCACCCAGCACGACCCCGTCCAAGCCCTCGTCCGCATCCCCGTCACCAAGCGCCCCGTCATCCATCCCCCACAAACCACCACCACCGCCGGCCAAACCGACCCAGGGACGTGGGACCCCTCGACCACCGTCACCGTCAAGCCCGGCCCCCAAGCCGCCCCCCCGGCCCACCATATAGTGCAGCACCGGGGACTGCCCACGATGCCCAACCCCCCGACCCCACAAGGGGGACCGGAAAACCCACAAGGGGTCCATGGGCCATACCCGCAACACCAACCCCACCACTACCCACACCACCACCACCAGCGGCCCCACCACCACCACTACCAACACCACCCCAACCACTACCACTGCCCACCGCCCTACCCAACCGGGCCACAACCCCCCGTGCACGAACAGCACCAGCAGATGGGATGGCAGCCACCGAGCGCTCAACCCGCATACCCCACCTACCGCCAGGGGCCACCCCCCCCGTACCAGCCACCCCCCCCGTACCAGGAACCGTATCCGTACCCCCCCGGCCACCACGTCCACGCCGAAGGGGCCCCCCGGGCCCGACCCCGCCAAGGACAGCCACTCGACCCACACCAACAGCCGCTGCCGCCACCACACCCCTACGTGGCGGATCCATGGACAACGGGGGACCCCCCCCCCCCCCCCCCAGTACCAGGCGGCACCGCGCGAGGCCCCCCAGGGGCCGCCGACGCCTTCGGACTGGCCCGACTCGAGCGATGAGGCCCGGTCCCGCAAACGGCGGCGCTCCCGCTCCCCCCCCGCACGGCACACTCGCCCACGGCGCCCACACTCCCACCGCGCCTCAACCACCCACTCGCGCCGCTCCCGCTCCCCCAGGTGCCACCACGACCCCCCGGGACCCAGCTCCTGTCGCTCCCGCTCCCCCGGGCACCACCACGAGCGCCACCGCCGCCCCATGTCCGCCTCCCCCTCCCCCCACCGGCCATACAAGACCCCCAACCCCAGCCCCCGCCACCACCACTCCCGCTCCCCCCGGCAAAGCCAGGCACGCCACTGCCGCCCCACGTCCACCTCCCCCTCCCGCCACACGCCCCGCCGGGCTCCCCGTTCCCCCCGCCGCCCGTACCCATCCAACACCCCCAGCCCCCGCCACCACCACTCCTGCTCCCCCGGACGCCACCGAGCGCGCCACCGCCGCCCCATGTCCACCTCCCCCTCCCGCTCCCCCCTCCGCCCTTACCCGTCCTCCACCCCCAGCCCCCGCCACCACCGCTCCCGCTTCCCCAGGCACCGCCACCCCCGCCACCACCGCAGGTCCACGCCCTCCCCCCGCCGCTCCAGGACCCAGGGCACGGACCCCTCCCCCCCCCCGGGCCTCCCCCACCTCGCCTGGTGGTCTCCCCCCGCTCTGCAGGAGCTCCGCCGCTGGGTGAAGTGGGCCGGAGGAGCGGGAAGGCACGAAGGGGTGCACATGGTGCATACCTTCGAGGAGGTGCGCACCCGCACCCCCGCAAACCCCAACGAGGCCGCCCCGGAGGCCATCATGCCGCAAGCGGCATGGGATGCCCTCCTCTGGGATGCGGTCCAGGGCCTCCGCCCCCCCTACACCCCCCAAGCTCTCCGCCAGTGGCTCCAGGCCACCCACCCCCAGGCCTGGGCCCCCTCCCCAACCCGCCCCTCCCGCCACCACCACACCAGGAAGGGGCAGGACAAGGGCAAGGGAAGGGCAAGGGCCACCAAGGAGCACTCAGGCAAGAGGGCACGGAGGGGCCCCAAATGAGGGCGGGCACTCGCAGGGACAGGATGCCGGAAGCGACACCACATGGGGGCAGGAAACCACCCAGGAACCAGGAAGGGGCGGGAGCGGGGACCAAGACACGGAGTAAAAGGGCACCACGGCAGGCACCACGACCCACACCCAGGAAGGGCACACCACAACAGGGGGACCAGCGCCGCCCCAGCCCCACCAAACACCCCAACACACACCACCGAAGCAAACATCGGACGCCATGCGGATCACACCAGCGCACGCCCACCGGCCACCGGAAACCACACGGAGAATGGAGGGCACACCTACACGGGGAGAACGGGCCACACCCACAGAGGAAGCCGCACGGAGCGCCGCCGCACGGCGCACCACCACGCCCTCACCGCCAGGCGACGACCCCGGCCACCACAAGGGCCACCTCACAGGCACCGGAAGAGGACGAAGGCACGGCCGCGGCACCCAGGACTAGGGACCGAAACCCCCAGAGGACACGGGACCAAGGCACAGGCCCCCAGGGAGGGCAACCCCACGGACCGTCACGCGATCGACCTACCTGACCCACCAGCCCGAGCGGCACGCCCAAGCCCCCACAACACGGACCTAGCGAGACACCCACACCTAACCGGACCCCCCAGCCACCAGCCAGCCACGCTCCGGCCCGCACTCCGCACCACGACACAGGCCAAGCTAACCTCCACTGACCCACCGCGGCACCACGCGAGACCACGGCACACCGCACCACAGCGCGCCACAGTGCAACGCGCCACAGCACGACGCGACGCGACGCGGCACAGAGCGGCACAGCACGACACAACTGACCCTAACCTGAAGGACTAACCGAAGCCAGCCACCGCACACCCTGGAAGGCGCCGCGCCAGGACGCCACACACCAGCACCGCAGGCCACACACGGGGCCACAGCGCGCCTGGCGACAACGGTGGCGGACCACCCAGAGGATTTCAGCCGGCACCGCAGAAGGGAAGGGACATGAACAACCCCAGCCTCCTAACCCAAAACCACAAGCAGCCGCCTGGCGCAGCTGCCCAGCCGGCAGAGCCAGGACCTAACCCGGCAAGAAGGGGCGCGGAGCCCACCGTGTACATAGCCCACCCGACCCATGGGGCCGGAACGCGGCCAAACAGAACACAACTGAAAACAGCAGCCTTGAGGACAACACTGAATGCAGGCCAGTGCGTGCGCCAGCCCAGGGAAGGCAGAGGGAGGAACAGGCAAGCCCCCCCCCCCAAAAAAAAAGGAGGGGGGAGGGGGAAAAGGCACGAAAACAGCCCACAGCCGCCAAACCGCCCGCCAACACCACCAGAGGCGGCCAAACCCCCCCCCCCAGAAGGCACCGAAGACAGGACCCCCAAAGAGGCACAGGGGGACCACCCACCCAAAACGGGCAACACCAAGCCAGGAACAGCGGCCCACCGGGAAAAAGGACACCGAAAAAAGAACAAAACGAGAATTCTCGGATAAAAAAAAAAAAAAAAAGCAACCAGCCCAGCCCGAAAGAAAGGGGATGGAGGGACAGGGACCACAAAGCCCGGGACAGAAAAAAAAAGGAAAAACAAAGCGCAAAAAATACACCCCGACAACCTAGCCAAGAAGGGCTGGGCACAGCCGAGACCCAGGCCCAGCACACACACCCACACCGCACGCCGGAACCGGAAACGGCGGGGGGCAAGCGGGGCGCCCACGAAACCACACACGTCCCAAAAGCAGGCCGAAACCGAACCCCAACCAAGAACACCACAAACAGCGGACACTAGAGGGACAACACCACAAACCGTGCCAAAACACACCCACCGAAGACCCCAGCCAGGACTGGCGGGGTTAATAAAACCCACACCCAACCGCCAACCGGACCCAAACACAAACGCCGCACAACAGTAGGAAACCCAGTGCCCACAGCCCGGGCACTGAGGCAGCCCGTGCCATGCAGGTGACCCGGCCAAACGAGATCCGGAGACCGGGGGTAAGGCTGCATCCTAAGGCCTCCGCTGCTTTGGGACTCGAGGCGGAGCGTGCGACACCCAAGCGCCTCGGAACCCTAGTGCCAAGAACGTGCATGCATGCTTTGGGAACGGGATACGCCAGGAAGTCCGGTGAACCTCTAGGGTTCCGCCAAAAGGAGGGGACGTGCGCAAGCACGGGGGCACACCCTCCCGGCAAGACAAGCACGTCACCCTGGCAGCGATCAGCCCTCCCGGTGTTGCCCGGGGCCGCTTTGTTGGGGGCCAACAGTCAGGTCTAGCGGGAAGTAAGCCGCCTCCCCTCTTCACGCGCGGAGCCTCTTCCTGTTCGTCACAGGGGCGACGCCAGGGGGAACCATGGGTCGCCTCTCCACGACCGAGTGCACCTACCTACCTACCTGGGGTGTTGGGGTGCGTGTGTCGGTGTGCCCCGCCCTTCCCGGCTGGGGTTTGTGGTGTGTGTGTTTGGTGTTGCCTGGCACCTGTTCCAGTGCCGTGGTTCGTTTGGGGTTGTGCGCGCTGCCCGGGTTTGCGGCACCCGGTGGCCGCTGTTGCTTGGCACCTGTCCGTGTCCCTTGGTGGTGGCCGGCGGCGTGCCTCTCTGGTGAGCCTCGTCGCCCCGCGTTGGTGCGCCGCGTCCAGTCCGGTCGCTCTCGGTGCTCCGGTCGGCTTTCCCGACGCCGTGGTGCCTTTCCCCACCCCGGGGGCTTGCGCCCCCGGATTTACTAGGCGGCTGCGCGGGGCACGTGGAGGCCGGCCGGGAACCGGGCTCCCTGTGGCTACCGCTGGCCGCTGCCGAGGCAGCGGCGCTGGGCTCGCTCCGCGTCGTACCTGTTTGGGGCCCTGTGATGGGGTTGTCCCTGGCGGGTCCCTCCAACGTCGGTCTTGGGCTGTGTGCGCTGCGGTGGTTTGCGTGTGTGGGTAGGTGATCCCCTTGCGTCTGGGAAAGGCCGGCGATCTCCTGCTCCAGTGCGGCCAGACCTGACTTCCGGACATCCAGTTGATTCTCCATAAAGTCGATCCGGCCAGCGCACCCAGGGGCTTGGGCTCCGGATAGCATCTTAACCTGACGCATCACCTTCTCCACAAGGTCTTTCAATTCGGCAACCCGGAGATGAAGTCGATGTCCCTCCAACCAATGCAAATCCAATGATTGCATGGTGGTTTGCCGAACCTCATCTGTCAGCTGGTGCAGCTGATGGATGGCCATGATGGTCTCGTTGGTGATCTCCTCCATGGTGTCCGATACCCACCAAAGGTCTCCGTCAGGTCCCGTAGTTGGGCCATTGCCAGAAAGGCGTCCATCTGGAAGTCCACAACCCCTACTCGGCGCACTTGGCTGCCACCAATCGCCGTCCACTCAACGGCAACCATCATTCGGCTTCGGTTGGGGTCCCCTTGAACCCAGGTTGACCTGCCAAAGCCTTCTTCCATCCGCGGCTCGTTCGCTGGGTACTGGTGCGTAGTCAGGGGCCTATACGTAGGACCTGCCAACGCACCGGCAGCCTGCGGATTGCTGTAGGTCAACCTCAGCATCGAGCTGTGCATATGCTCGTCGGAAGATGAGTCTGACGGATGCCCACCCATGGGATGGACGTGTGTCCTCAGTGGTGTCAGTCCCACCTTGCCAATGATGTTCAGGTCGTCAAGTGTGGGCTGGTTGCAGTCGCCCATGACGATAGATCCTCATGTTGTTCTTCTTGTTGTTTCTCTGCTCTGCAGGCCGTTCTTGTGCTTCTCTTGTAATGTTGGTGCTAGAGGAGCAAAGAACTGCCTCTGCTACCAACTTCTACCCCTCGACTCCTTTCTTCGTAAGGGAAGGATGACCTTGTCCTAGTCACCCTTGGATTAACACCACGATAATGCAATGCAACAAGAGCAAGGAGTCCACACTTGAATCTCAATCCAAGTATCAACAATAATACAAATAAGAAATAGACGTCCCCTGAGAGGAAGAGAAAAACAATGAACAACTATGGACAGAGGATCTCATACCTGACCTACATGCAAATGGGCAGTTTCCGCTGTCCATTGGGTATGGGGATATAGAATCGGGAAGTGCCCTCACAACACACAAATTCAGCGATTCTATTTTACAAAAACAATGTCCAAATGGATTGCACAGAAGGTCCCATAGGTAGGTAGGTAGGTATCTTCGGGAGCTCGGGATGCCTCCTTTGACATTGCAGGAAGGAGGTCTTACCAGGGGGACGTCCTGTCCCTCCCACTGCCCTATGTCAGGTGCCTATTGAGCCGCTCCCGCATGTGCTTGGGAAGGCATTGTCGCGGCCACCCGGTCCGTGTGTCCCAGGTGGGAGGGTGTCCCCACATGTGTCCATGGGTAGGGCCACATGCCCCCTCCTTTGGGCGGCAGCTCTGGGGGGCTGCCCAGCCGCGTGGAGTATCTCTCACCACAAGGGGTATTGCTCCCGCTTGTCTACGGTACGACCGCCTCACCCTTGTGGCTTGAGTTGCGGGGCCACTCTGCTTGGCAGGTGACCCCCTCCTGGACTGTGTACCGGCTCGCCTGTCACCGGTTGCTTCCATGGCTCCCGGTGACGTTTGCCATGGTCCCCGATGCAGCCTGGCCGGGCTCGGACCAGTGGCCTTGGAGTACCGCTCCTGCCACTGGCCCGGTGGGTCCGCTGGGTCGCCTCAGTGCGTCCGACCCATGGGGTATTGGTTCTTTCCTGTCCCTCGGCCGCCCTGTGTGTGTGCAGTGTCCTGGGCCGCTGGGCTCCTGTTCACCGGTGTGCCCGCGCGGTTTGCTGTCGTGTGTTTGCGGTGTCCTGGGCCAGCTGGCTCCTGTTCACCGGTGTGCTCGCTCGGTGTGTTGTGTTGCATGTGCGGTGTCCTGGGCCACTGGGCTCCTGTTCACCGGTGTGCGTGCTGTGTGCGGTGCGCGCGTGCCATGGGTGGGTGTGTCCCTCTTCCTCCCCCCCTAATTTTCGTTTTTTTTTCTTGTTTTTTTTTTTTACTTGTTTTTTTTTTGGGAGAAAAAAAGAAAAAACCAAAAAGAGAAAAACAGGGGCGCGCGTACACTGCAGGCACAGGCATGGGCAGCTGGTGCGGCGGTGCAATAGCGTTGTGTCCTCTGGCGTGTGTCGTCGGTGCTGTGGCGGCGGTCGCGCCCCAGGGGTGCGGCTCGCGCGTCCTGATGTACACGGGCTTGGGTCAGGGTGGGTTTGGTGAGGTGTCTCTTTGCTTCTTGAGCTGGCTGGTTAGGCGGCTGTGTGGGCTGTGGGTGTGGGCTGTGGTTACGTTGTTCCCTCGGCGGGCTTGGTTAGGAGTCAAGGGTTAGCGGTTTCGGGGTGTGGCTCCGGTTTGACTTGTGCTTGGGTTCTGGCTCGGTTAGGCGGTTGCGACGTTAGCGGGCCTCGGTTCGGTGCCTATGGGCGTAGTGGTGCTCGTTGTCGTGTGCGTTGGCTTCCTTCGGCGTCCGGTTTGTTTGGTGACTTCTGAGCGGGGCCTGGCGTGGCGCCCCGTGGTGGTGGTTTGCTGGGTAACGGGGTTGGATGGCGGCGCCGCTGGCCGGGGGGTCAGGCGCGTCGTGTTGTGTGGCGCGCAGGGCTCCTGGGGTGCTGTGGGTGTCGCCGGTGTCGGTGCTCCGACGCTTGTGGGGTGGTGAGGGGGTGTGTGTGTGCGGGGCTGGGCTTTGGGTGATGTCCCACAGGCGGATGCCGTCTCGCTGCGTTTCCTGGAGGGTCTCCCGCAGGCGCCTGAGGACATACGGGTGGTCCTGGGGCGCGGGGAGGTTGCGGGGGTGGACTCCCAGGGGGTGGAGCGCATCGGCCAGCATGGCTTCCCATGCGGCCTGCGGCATCCACCCCCCCGCCGGCTGGAGGCGGCAGTTCTCCACCGACCCCTTGCGGGGCCGATGGACCAGGCCCTCGAGGGAGGGCTCTCCCCGGGCCCACTTTCGCAGCTCCCAGAGCTGCGTGTGGGTCCAGCGCTGCCACCACTGTTCCTGGGCGGGCCTGCGGTCTTGGGCGGAGGAGTGGGCGTGGGTGGGTGTGACGGGGTCGTGGGGACCGGTGGCGGTGGCGGGCCTGGGGGATTCCTCGTAGTCCTGTTCCGTGGGGGTGCGTGGGGAGTGGGGGGGCACGCGGATGTGGACCCGCGGGTGTGCGCGTACGGTTTCCGCCTCGGGGTTGGGCGGGGACTCGCGGCGGCGGCGGTAGTGGGGCATGCGATGTGGGCTGTCATCGAGGGTTGGTAGGGGGGTGGGGACGCTGCTGGTAGACCCCGGCGTTGTTCTGGCTTGGTCGGGAGCGGCCCGTGGGCCTGGGGTGCGGGCTTTGAGAGGTGGCGGGACGGGGTGCGTCGCGCTTCGGCCGCGGCGCGCTCCGCCATGAAGGTGGTGGCGGTGGCGTCGGTGACGGTGGGGGGGCGCCGCGCTGGGCGCTGCTGCCTTCGGGCCTGGGACGGCTGGGGCCAGATGTCGTAGAGGACGTCCTCGGGGGGCCGGGCTCGCGCTGCAGTCGTGGCGCCGGGTTTGGGCTTGGGTTTGGGCTTGGCTGCGGGTTGCGGTCGGGGCGTGCTGGCGGTTTTGGGTGGCCGTTTGGCGGCGGCCTTGGGTTTCGGCTGGGTCGTGGGTGTGGGCTTCGTCGGGGCGTGGGCCTTGGCGGCGGCGGGGCTGCTCACGGTGGGGGCGGGTTTGGAGGCCCATTTGGGATGTGTCCCCCGCGGCCTGGGGGGTCAAGTGCTGGATGAGGACGTGGTGGTGGTGGTGGATGAGGTGGTCGTGGTGGTGGAGGTTGTGGAGTCGGAGGCGGAGGAGAAGGCTGTGGGAGACGGCGGAGGGTCCTGGGCTTCAGGGGCGGGCGTATGATGCTGGGTCCTGTAAGTAGCGAGAACGAGGGTGCAGGTTTGGGCACTGGGCGTGTGCGCGCGTTTTCCCTGGTGATCCGTGCGTGCTGGTGCTGGCGTGGCGGCGTTGTCTCGGCTGCGCGGGCACGTGGGTTACCCGGGGAACGGCCATATCTGCTCCAGGACGTGCGGGTGTGCTTGCTGGAGGTAGTCGAGGGTCTGGAAGAAGCATCGCCCGATGCCGGGCATGTCCTCCTCTGTGAGGTGGGGGTAGTTTTGAGTGGGGGTGTCTGGGCCCGGCCACAGCAGCGTCATGAGGCGGGATGCCACCATGTACGGGCATAGCTGTAGGGTGGTGGGGCGTGGGGGGGTGGGTCCCCTGCGGTTTGGGTGGGCTTCCCTCTGCTGGGGGCGCAGCGTGACCACCCACACCCATCCGTCCGTGGGGATCCCCCAGGTCCGTTGGGTCCACTTGGCGAGGCAATACATCGCCCTACCAAGGCCCTGGTAGCCGCTGCGGATGGAGAGCAGCGTGTTCAGGGATTTGGGTTCCCACGTGCCCCAGATGTGGGGGTCGTCCGGGTCGTCCCCCCTGGCGTACGTGTCGGGGCCTGGGTTGTGTGGGGGGGGGGGGTGTAGTCGGCGGGGAGGAGGGAGTCGGTGCCGTGTACCACCCAGCGGTCTGTGGGTGCGTGGTAGTTGGTGGTGGAGAGGGTGTAGTGCAGATTGTACATGAGGGTCATGTACGTGGAGGGGGCTGGCTGCTGCTCGTCGGGGGTGGGGATGTCCCCCGGGACGTGGTGCCGGAAGTTGCTCAGGGAGGCCATCCGGGCTACCCATGTTTCCCGCTCCCACTCTTTGGTGCTGTCGGGGGTCGCGTCAGGTGGGGGGTGGGCCATGTCGGGCTCTTGGTAGCGGGTGCGGCCCTTGGTGTCCACCCGCCCCGGCACCGGGTGTCCGACCAGGTGTCGCCCCCAGTCGATGGGGGGCACCCAGACCCGGCTCTCCGTGGGGGGCGGGCTCTCGCCGTCTGGGGTGGCGCGTGGGGGGCGCTCGTGTCGGGCGACGTGGAGGAAGGCGTCGTAGAGGAAGTCTCTGACGCCTTCCCCCAGGGTGGCCGCCTGAACCAGGGTGGCCGCCCGGATGGGGTTGCTGGTGCCGGAGGTGCAGAGGTACAGCACGACGTCCTGTTCCCCGAGTCCCCGGAGGTGCTGCCGTACCGCTGCGGGGTTGTGTAGGGCGTAGGGTTCGGCCGGTGCGGCGGCTGGTGGTGCGGGGTGTGATGGAGGGGGTGGTGTTGGTTTGGGGGGGGTGGTCGTCGTTGTCGCGCGTGGGGTCCGGTGATGGGGTCTCTTGTGGCGGTCGCGGGAGGGGGGATTCGCGGTGGCGTGTGTTGGCGGGGGTATCGACGTCAATTGGCTGGTGCTGGCTGCCGCGTGTTGTGTCCGTGGCCTGGTCTCGGGGGGGGGCGGGGGGGGGTGATGTGGGGGTGGCGCTGTTGGTGGTGGGGGGGGCGGGGGTGGGTGTTGTGCTGGCTGGGGGTCTGGGCGTCCCTGTGGGTCGTGTGGGTGTTGCGTGTGTGCGCCGTGCGGCCCTTGCGGTTCTTGACTGGTTGTGGTGCCGGGGTGTGGGTGGGAGGCGGCCGCATGAGCGTCCTGGTGGGGCTGTGGTCCGTACGTAATGGGTGGCTGCTGGTGGATGGTGCTCGCTGGTATGGGGTGTGGGTGGGGGGGCTGCTGGTGGTGGTGGGGTGGGGGGGGCGGGGATGGGTGTTGTGCTGGCTGGGGGTCCGGGCGTCCCTGTGGGTCGTGTGGGTGGTGCGTGTGTGCGCCGTGTGGCCCTTGCGGTTCTTGACTGGTTGTGGTGCCGGGGTGCGGGTGGGAGGCAGCCGCATGAGCCCCCGGGTGGGGCTGTGGTCCGTATGTGACGGGTGGCTGCTGGTGGATGGTGCTCGCTGGCATGGGGTGTGGGTGGGGGGGTTGTTGGTGGTGGTGGGGCGCTCCTACTAGGCCCTGGTGTTGCTGGTGTGCGTGTGCGGCTCCTCGCGGGTCCATGGGGGTGTACCGTGGCTCGTATGTCGTGGGCCCGTGTAGCGGGGGCGGCGGATGGTGCTGGACCGCGTGGTGGTGGTGTGGGGGGTGTGCCGGTTGTGTATGGTACCCCGGCGTTGGTGGGTGTGGTGGCAGGGGCTGGTGGTGGTGGAATACGTGATGGTGTGGTGCGGTGATATGCGCTATGTGGGGTGGGTGGTTCGCGGGGCCTGGTTGTGCTGGGGTGTGGTGGGGATGTAGCTGGTGGGGGTCGCTGTAGCATGGGGGCATTAGGGGGTAGGGGTTCGGAGGGACGGGGGCGTGGTGGTGGTGTTGGTGGTGCCATATCCCCTTGTTCTGCGCGTATGGTGGTCCTGGCATGGTGTGGACGTGTGTGGGCGGTGGTGGCTGACTGGGCTGCAGGGTTTGGGTGCTGCGGTACAGTGGTGGTGGCGGGCGCTGGCGGTGGCGGTGTTGTTGGTGTGCCCCGGGGCTCCGGGCGTGGGGTGGTGCGGTGTGGCTGGACCCGGGCCTTGGTCCGGGCGTTGCGCCCTGCTGACGGGCGCGTTGGCGGGCCCCCTGACCTGTCTTGGTCTTCCTGGCCTGATTGGTGTCGGGGGCGGGTGAACCCCCCTGTCCCCGTGGGGGCGACGGGGAGCGGGCGTGCCAGCGGTGTGCCTCTTGGAGGCTCGTCTTGAGGCCTCTGACGGAGGTTTCCTCGTCCGTGAGGCCCATCCGCGTGGCGGTGGCCTCGTCGGGGGCGGCCAGGTGGGCGTCCCGAAAAGACGCCCAGCCCTGCGGGGGCTTCTGTTGTGCGGGGTTGGGGTGGTGTGCCGGGTAGAGGAGTGCGCTGAGTGGGTGAGGTGTTCCCTTCCGTTGGCCGAGGGCGTTGTTGAACCGGCGGCAAGTGATTCGGAGGTAGACTGCTATCTCCTCTGGTGCCGTGTCGGCCCACGCTTCCGGCGTCAGGGCTGCTGCTTGGGGGGCCGGCAGTTTTGGGTCTGGGAGGTGTAGGTCTCAGTGGTGGAGGTATAGGGCGAGGAGGATGTGGCGGGCCGCCACGTTCAAGCCGCCTCCGCTGTGGCGAAGGGGTGGGCTGTGGGGGGGCAGGGGTGTGCTGCCCGTGGCCACGGCTATGGTCCATGCGTGGTCCGCCGCGTCCGCCACGTAGTACCCTCCCAGGTGGTCCCGGAGGGTGTCGGTGAGGAACCCGAAGATTCTGGGGTGGCTGGCGGGGGGGGGTGCGGCTGGGGCCGCGGGCCGCTCGCGGTGGCGGGGGTTGAGGTCCCCGCAGTGGGGGCAGTGGGTGAGGCGGTGCGCGGCTCCCAGGCAGACCCAGTGGTCTGGGTTGCAGGGCAGGGCTGTCTGTGGTAGCCGCTGGCGAACGCAGAGGGGACATGCGGTGGCTGGCGGTTGGCGGTACCTGTGGACGGACGGCGGCGTGGGGGGATGGGGGCTGGTGGCGCGCGCATGCTGGTGGGAGTGTGTGCGGTGCCTGTGGTGTCCGTGTGTGCTGTGCCAGTGCTGTGCTCGGTGGACGGTGTGTAGACGTGGTGGGGGTTCTGTGTTGGTATGTCACGGGGTAGGTTCTCATGGTTGGTAGAACAGGAGTTTGAGGAGGTGGGCTTGGTCTGTTGGGGGCAGGGTTGCCGCATGCTGCAGGTATTTGTGGGTGCGGTATGTGAGCTGCTCCGCCGTCTTGGCAACGGCCGTCCGCTGCATGTGCGCCGCCGTGGCCTGGGGGTCCTCCGCGTGGGTGCGTAGCAAGGTGTAGACGGCAGTGGGGACGAGTCCCCTGCGGACTGCCTCGAGCACCTTCGTCTGCTTGAGGACGGTGGTGAGTTGCTGGGTCGCCGGGGACTGCGCCAGCCATCCGGCGTGCTGTGCGATGGTGTGGGTTGGGTTCCAGTCTTTGAGGGTGTCCAGTCCTCTGTACAGGGGGCACGCCTTGAAGTGGTCCCATGTTGCTTCTTCCGCGTGGCTGCAGATGCATTTGGTGTGTCCTGCGGGGACGTGGATCGAGCGGCGCGTATTCCATCGGTGGTATCGGGTGAGGAGGGGAAGTTGTTCGAGGGCGAGTTGGAGTCGGGGCTTTTGTAGGTGTGCTGGGAGGCTATCTGGGCGCAGGGCGGAGTAGTAGAGGGGGGTGTGGACGGAGTCTTCGAGGCGTCGGAGGAGTTTGGTGTTCGCTGGGTGGCCCAGTGTGGTGGCCAGTTGCTGGATGGGTGTGGGGTAGTGGTACTGCTTGTCTCGATCCGTGTACGGCGTGTCCTCGGGCATCCATTGGGGGGGCTGTGTGGCCGGGGGTATCGGGGGCAGGTGCTGTAGGTGGCTGTGGTGTGGGGTGTCTAGTCGCACGCGTTCGAGCCCTGGGGTGTGGTTGGTGTTCTGGTGTTTGGCCTGCGTGTCTGCGCGTCCATTGCCGTATGCGTAGCGGTGTGACTCCTGCTTGACGATGTGTAGGGCGTCCTGGGGATGCATGCCCTTGAAGGCCATCCATAGTCCCAACGCTTGTGTGGTGAGGCCGGACTCGAGTGCTTTGTGGAGGGGCAGGTCCGCAAGGCGCCTGGTGTGGTGGATGTCGACCGTGGCGTCCACGACTACCCAGATGTTGCGGGGCCGGATCGTTGTGGGTGGCGGTGTGGCGGTGACGGCGTCTGCCATGGTGCGCAGTTCGCCGTGGGAGGACGCCCCAAAGATGGTGGCCCCGGTGTGGTGTTCCACGTGGAGGCCGTCCGCGTGCCGGGTGATGCGTACGGAGGCGCAACCGACCGTGGGGGTGCGTTGCTGGGTGCCGGATGCGTCAGTGAAGTAGATGATGTCGGTGTCGCTGGGTATGGGTAGGCGGGCGATTGCTGTGGGGTGATAGACGTAGATGGGGTTCCCCTGGGCGGTTCTGGCGGTGATTTGCGTGGGTTGCAGTAGTGGCGCTGCTTAGACGCCTATCCCCTGGGTGATGATGGCCTGGGCTCGTGGGGTGAGGCAGAGGAGGCCCCTGTCTGGGCGTCCCTGGGTGATATACGCGTACATCAGGTGGAAGAGGTATCCCGTATTGGGGTGGAACTTCTGGCACGTGATGGTCTGTCGCCGCTCCTTGTCGTCTTTGTCGCCGCGGAGGGTGGGGCATTTGTGCTGTAGGGGGCGCATGGGTGCCTCCTGAGGTCCTGCGCGGTGTGGGTCGCAGCGGTCGTACTCTATGGCTACGCTGTCCGGATCTGCCCGCTCGTTGGTGAACGTCCATGTCGCCGTGGGTGTTCGGGTCCAGGCTACGTGCGCCGGGTGGTCTGGGGGTACCGTGTGAAACCAGAGGGAGAGCCATGCCTGCTGGTCGGCGGTGGCGGCGGCGGTGGGGGTGCGGTAGTGGATGGAGATGAGGTGCAGCAGGGGCCACGGAGTGTCGAGGGCTGCCGGGCCGCAGTGCCAGCACGTGCGTGGTATGCCCTGGTCACTGTGTCTGACTGGTGGTACATCGGTCTCCGGCGCATTGTGTTTGGGGATGGACCAGGGGGCATGGTGTCGCTGGACAGTGCGGGTAGCATGTTTGTGGCCGTTTGGTGCTAGTAGCATGATGGTGGGTGGTGTCCAGCCGTCAGCTGACGGGGTGGGCCCCCCCTGCGTCGTGCCGCCGTCGTTGGGGGTCTTGTGCTCGCTCGGGCGGGGCCGGGGGTGCTGGCGCTGGAAGGCTGTGTACGCCGTGTCAATGTCCCTGGGCCCCGGCATGTTGCGCCCTGCCTTCATAGCACATGCGCGGAGGTACGCTTGGAAGACGTGGCGTGCTGGCCATTGTGGGTCGGAAAGGAACGGGGCGTGGTGGGCGTCGCATTGGGCCATGATCTTCATCTGTGTTGGGGTGATATACAGTATGCTGATGGTGGCCCCCACGAGGCGCAGGGTGTCCACCTCGCCTGCCGGGCGTTGGTGGATGTCGGTGTGCGTGGCCACGAGTGGCCCCCGTTGATCGCAGTGGTGGTTTGTCAGGATGGCGTGTGTCTGGTGCGGTAGGAGGAGTTGTAGCTGGGCCCAGATGCCAGTGCCCACGGGGGTGGAGACGCCGTGTTGCGCCAGTATCCACCAGGGGCAGGTGTTGCGGGCCATTTGCGCTTCTTTTATGCGTATGGCTGCCGCCTCGCGAACTTCTGGTTGGTGGTTGTGTGTTACCCTGTGTAGGAGGTGTGCTGCGTGTTTGGCATAGGCCATGTCGACCAGGGCGCCTGTATTGTCTCCGTAGTAGCGCCAGTGGGCCATCATGGCCTCCTTGGGGAGAGACGTCGGCCAGCCTCCGTGTTGCGCCCATGCCTTCGTCACTTGCTGTCGAGCGTGGCGTAGTGCGTCTTGGGGGCGCGGGACGTGCAGGGCTTGGTACCCGATGGCCGCGTTGAGCACTGCCTCCATGAAGTACGCCAGGCCCTGCGTAGACAGGAGGTCCCCCCTGGCAATTTGGGGTAGCCGGGGGAGGCGCTCTTCTAGCTTGCTTGGGAGTGTGATGTGGTGGTGCCGTGTGGCCTGTGTGACCCCGAGGTGGACTGTGGTGTCTTCGAGGTGTAGGGGTTTGCCTTTCCGGATGTGCGGGGTGGGGGTCTTGGCGTCGGCCAGCCCGACCGATTTGCAGGGGTGCACTAGGAGCTGGTGGGCGTCCAGGTAGGTTGTGGTGAGTTGGAGAATGGCGGACGCTTGTTCGGTGGTGGTCGGTAGCCCTGCGTTCTCAGGGTCGCGGTGGCGGGTGGCCGTGGTTAGGAGGTTGTCATCCGCGATGTTGATGAGGGGGGACCGTAGCGGGTATGGGGCGTACCCCCGGTATACCCGTGCTAGCTTGAATGCCAGTGGCAGGGTGACGAGGAGGTAGAGGAAGGGGCCTTCGGCGCCTCCCTGGGGGACCCCGCGGTCTGTGCCGGTCCAGGGGGTGAGGCCTGCGGCTGTGATGACGGCGTAGAGTCGGGTCTGGATGTACCCGGTCATGAAGGATAGGAATGGGAGGCCCATGGCATCCCATACCTCCGTGAGGAGCCGGTGTGGGGCGTGGGGGAACGCGCCTTGGACATCAAGGGAGGCGATGATCATCTCGTAGGGGTTCATGTCCAGTGCGTTGTCCTGGAGGAAGATGGCCTCGTGGGGGGACCTGCCGGCCATGGCTCCCCACATGCTGGCGGGCACGTGGGCGAAGACTGCCGGCGCGATGCCGCCTAGGATGAGCGTCCACACCAGCTTGACCTCGGTGGTGGCGCAGACCATGGGCCGCCAGTTCCCCGGCTGCGCCCAGTCCCCCTTTTTCGAGAGGGGGTGGACCAGGTTGGCCCACTCAGGGGGGATGGGCGTGGCACCCGTGACGATGTCCCACAGGCGGGCTGCCAGGCGGCGTTTGACGGGCAGGGTGAGAGGTAGGTAGGTAGGTATCTTCGGGAGCTCGGGATGCCTCCTTTGACATTGCAAGAAGAAGGTCTTACCAAGGGGACGTCCTGTCCCTCCCACTGCCCTATGTCAGGTGCCTCTTGAGCCGCTCCCGCATGTGCTTGGGAAGGCATTGTCGCGGCCACCCGGTCCATGTGTCCCAGGTGGGTGGGTGTCCCCACATGTGTCCATGGGTAGGGCCGCATGCCCCCTCCTTTGGGCGGCAGCTCTGGGGGGCTGCCCAGCCGTGTGGAGTATCTCTCACCACAAGGGGTATTGCTCCCGCTTGTCTACGGTACGACCGGCTCACCCTTGTGGCTTGAGTTGCGGGGCCACTCTGCTTGGCAGGTGACCCCCTCCTGGACTGTGTACCGGCTCGCCTGTCACCGGTTGCTTCCATGGCTCCAGGTGACGTTTGCCATGGTCCCCGATGCAGCCTGGCCGGGCTCGGACCAGTGGCCTTGGTGTACCGCTCCTGCCACTGGCCCGGTGGGTCGGCTGGGTCGCCCCAGTGCGTCCGACCCATGGGGTATTGGTTCTTTCCTGTCCCTCGGCCGCCCTACGTGTGTGCAGTGTCCTTGGCCGCTGGGCTCCTGTTCACCGGTGTGCCCGCGCGGGTTGCTGTGGTGCGTCTGTTGTGTCCCGGGCCAGCTGGCTCCTGTTCACCGGTGTGCTCGCTCGGTGTGTTGTGTTGCATGTGCGGTGTCCTGGGCCACTGGGCGCCTGTTCACCGGTGTGCGTGCTGTGTGCGGTGCGTGTGTGCCATGGGTGGTTGTGTCCCTCTTCCCCCCCCCCTAATTTTCGTTGTTTTTTTTTACTTGTTTTTTTTTTTTTTACTTGTTTTTTTTCTTTTTTTTTGGGAAAAAAAAAAGAAAAAACAAAAAAGAGAAAAACAGGGGCGCGCGTACACTGCTGGCACAGGCACGGGCAGCTGGTGCGGCGGTGCAATAGCGTTGTGTCCTCTGGCGTGTGTCGTCGGTGCTGTGGCGGCGGTCGCGCCCCAGGGGTGCGGCTCGTGCGTCCTGATGTACACGGGCTTGGGTCAGGGTGGGTTTGGTGAGGTGTCTCTTTGCTTCTGGAGCTGGCTGGTTAGGCGGCTGTGTGGGCTGTGGGTGTGGGCTGTGGTTACGTTGTTCCCTCGGCGGGCTTGGTTAGGAGTCAAGGGTTAGCGGTTTCAGGGTGTGGCTCGGGTTTGATTTGTGCTTGGGTTCTGGCTCGGTTAGGCGGTTGCGCGGGGCCGGGCGTGTGGGTAGCGGCGTCCACGGGGTCGTGCGCCCGAGGCGGGTGCGGGGTGGTGCGTGCGGGCCGGCCGGTGGCCGGTAACCTCACTGGGAGTCCCACACGGAGAGGTCGACGGGCGTGCCGGGGGCGTACGCAGCATGCAGGTCCGGCAGCAGCGGGCGCAAGTGCAGGGCGTCGGCGTGCCCGATGAGGACCTCACTGAGGACCGAGGGGTTGGCGGCAAGCAGTATGCGATGCCCGGGAGGGGTGGCGGCGAGGAGCGGGAGGATGTCCGCGGCCCGCGACGTGGGGGCGAACACGACGTGGGCCGGGTGCGGCCCCGGGAGCGGTGCCGGGGGGAGCGGGACCACAGGACGGCGGTCTATTGTGAGGTGCCAAGTGGCGCGATGGTGGAGGAGCCGGACTAGGGCGATGCTGTGGCGCAGTGTGTGGGGCTGGGTGCTGGGCGGCGTGGGGACGTGCGGCGGGAGGGGGGGGGGGTGGGGCGGTGGAGTGGGAGGGGGCACGGCGGAGGAGTGAGGCCAGCGACGTGTTTGTCGTGCTGAGGGTGGAGATGAGCCCACGGTAGCGGGCCTGGGTTCGGCGCCTTTGGGCGTAGTGGTGCTCGTTGTCGTGTGCGTTGGCTTCCTTCGGCGTCCGGTTCGTTTGGTGACTTCTGGGCAGGGGCCTGGCGTGGCGCCCCGTGGTGGCGTTGTGCTGGGTAACGGGGTTAGATGGCGGCGCCGCTGGCCGGGGGGTCAGGCGCGTCCTGTTGTGTGGCGCGCAGGGCTCCTGGGGTGCTGTGGGTGTCGCCGGTGTCGGTGCGCCGACGCTTGTGGGGTGGTGAGGGGGTGTGTGCGTGCGGGGCTGGGCTTTGGGTGATGTCCCACAGGCGGATGCCGTCTCGCTGCGTTTCCTGGAGGGTCTCCCTCAGGCGCCTGAGGACATACGGGTGGTCCTGGGGCGCGGGGAGGTTGCGGGGGTGGACTCCCAGGGGGTGGAGCGCATCGGCCAGCATGGCTTCCCATGAGGCCTGCGGCATCCACCCCCCCGCCGGCCGGAGGCGGCAGTTCTCCACCGACCCCTTGCGGGGCTGATGGACCAGGCCCTCGAGGGAGGGCTCTCCCTTGGCCCACTTCTGCAGCTCCCAGAGCTGCGTGTGGGTCCAGCGCTGCCACCACTGTTCCTGGGCGGGCCTGCGGTCTTGGGCGGAGGAGTGGGGGTGGGTGGGTGTGACGGGGTCGTGGGGACCGGCGGCGATGGCGGGCCTGGGGGATTCCTCGTAGTCCTGTTCCGTTGGGGTGCGTGGGGAGTGGGGGTGCACGCGGATGTGGAATCGCGGGTGTGCGCGTACAGTCCCTGCCTCCAGGTTGGGCGGGGATTCGCGGCGGTGGCGGTAGTGGTGCATGCGTTGCATGTGGGCTGTCATCGAGGGCCGGTAGGGGGGCGGGGACGCTGCTGGTGGACCCTGGCGTTGTTCTGGCTTGGTCGGGAGCGGCCCGTGGGCCTGGGGTGCGGGCTTTGAGAGGTGGCGGGACGAGGTGCGTCGCGCTTCGGCCGCGGCGCGCTCCGCCATGAGGGTGGTGGCGGTGGCGTCGGTGACGGTGGGGGGGCGCCGCGCTGGGCGCTGCTGCCTTCGGGCCTGGGACGGCTGGGGCCGGATGTCGTAGAGGACGTCCTCGGGGGGCTGGGCTCGCGCTGCCGTCGTGGCGCCGGGTTTGGGCTTGGGTTTGGGCTTGGCTGCAGGTTGCGGTCGTGGCGTGCTGACAGGTTTTGGTGGCCGTTTGGCGGCGGTCTTGGGCCTCGGCTGGGTCGTGTGTGTGGGCTTCGTCGGGGCGTGGGCCTTGGCGGCGGCGGGGCTGCTCGCGGTGGGGGCGGGTTTGGAGGCCCGTTTGGGAGGTGTCCCCCGCGGCCTGGGGGGTGGAGTGCTGGATGAGGACGTGGTGGTGGTGGTGGATGAGGTGGTTGTGGTGGTGGAGGTTGTGGAGTCGGAGGCGGAGGAGAGGGCTGTGGGAGACGGCGGAGGGTCCTGTGCCTCGGGGGCGGGCGTATGATGCTGGGTCCTGTAAGTAGCGAGAACGAGGGTGCAGGTTCGGGCACCCGGCGTGTGCGCGCGTTTTCCCTGGTGATCCGTGCGTGCTGGTGCTGGCGTGGCGGCGTTGTCTCGGCTGCGCGGGCACGTGGGTTACCCGGGGGGTGGCCATATCTGCTCCAGGACGTGCGGGTGTGTTTGCTGGAGGTAGTCGAGGGTCTGGAAGAAGCATCGCTGGATGCCGGGCATGTCCTCCTCTGTGAGGTGGGGGTACTTTTGGGTCGGGGTGTGGGGGCCCGGCCACAGCAGCGTCATGAGGCGGGCTGCGACCATGTACGGGCATAGTTGTAGGGTGGTGGGGCGTGGGGGGGTGGGTCCCCTGCGGTTTGGGGGGGCTTCCCTCTGCTGGGGGCGCAGCGTGACCACCCACACCCATCAGTCCGTGGGGATCCCCCAGGTCCGTTGGGTCCACTTGGCGAGGCAATACATCGCCCTACCAAGGCCCTGGTAGCCGCTGCGGATGGAGAGCAGCGTGTCCAGGGATTTGGGTTCCCACGTGCCCCAGATGTGGGGGTCGTCCGGGTCGTCCCCCCTGGCGTACGTGTCGGGGCCTGGGTTGTGTGTGTGGGGGGGTGTAGTCGGCGGGGAGGAGGGAGTCGGTGCCGTGTACCACCCAGTGGTCTGTGGGTGCGTCGTAGGTGGTGGTGGAGAGGGTGTAGTGCAGATTGTACATGAGGGTCATGTACGTGGAGGGGGCTGGCTGCTGCTCGTCGGGGGTGGGGATGTCCCCCGGGACGTGGTGCCGGAAGTTGCTCAGGGAGGCCATCCGGGCTACCCATGTTTCCCGCTCCCACTCTTTGGTGCTGTCGGGGGTGGCGTCGGGTGGGGGGTGGGCCATGTCGGGCTCTTGGTAGCGGGTGCGGCTCTTGGTGTCCACCCGCCCCGGCACGGAGTGTCCGACCAGGTGTCGCCCCCAGTCGATGGGGGGCACCAAGATCCGGCTCTCCGTTGGGGGCGGGCTCTCGCCGTCTGGGGTGGCGCGTGGGGGGCGCTCGTGTCGGGCGACGTGGAGGAAGGCGTCGAAGAGGAAGTCTCTGACGCGTTCCCCCAGGGTGGCCGCCTGGACCAGGGTGGCCGCCCGGATGGGGGTGCTGGTGCCGGAGGTGCGGAGGTACCGCACGACGTCCTGTTCCCCGAGTCCCCGGAGGTGCTGCCGTACCGCTGCGGGGTTGTGTAGGGCGTAGGGTTCGGCCGGTGCGGCGACTGGTGGTGCGGGGTGTGATGGGGGGGGTGGTGTGGGTTGGAGGGGGTGGTCGTCGTTGTCGCGCGTGGGGTCCGGTGATGGGGTCTCTTGTGGCGGTCGCGGGAGGGGGGATTCGCGGTGGCGTGTGTCGGCAGGGGTATCGACGTCAATTGGCTGGTGCTGGCTGCCGCGTGTTGTGTCCGTGGCCTGGTCTCGGGGGGGGGCGGGGGGGCATGGTGTGGGGGTGGCGCTGTTGGTGGTGGGGGGGGGCGGGGGTGGGTGTTGTGCTGGCTGGGGGTCTGGGCGTCCTTGTGGGTCGTGTGGGTGTTGTGTGTGTGTGCCGTGCGGCCCTTGCGGTTCTTGACTGGTTGTGGTGCCGGGGTGTGGGTGGGAGGCGGCCGCATGAGCGTCCGGGTGGGGCTGTGGTCCGTATGTAATGGGTGGCTGCTGGTGGATGGTGCTCGCTGGTATGGGGTGTGGGTGGGGGGGCTGCTGGTGGTGGTGGGGTCGGAGGGGCGGGGGGGGGTGTTGTGCTGGCTGGGGGTCCGGGCGTCCTTGTGGGTCGTGTGGGTGTTGCGTGTGTGCGCCGTGTGGCCCTTGCGGTTCTTGACTGGTTGTGGTGCCGGGGTGCGGGTGGGAGGCGGCCGCATGAGCCCCCGGGTGGGGCTGTGGTCCGTATGTGATGGGTGGCTGCTGGTGGATGGTGCTCGCTGGTATGGGGTGTGGGTGGGGGGGCTGTTGGTGGTGGTGGGGCGCTCCTACTAGGCCCTGGTGTTGCTGGTGTGCTTGCGCGGCTCCTCGCGGGTCCATGGGGGTGTACCGTGGCTCGTATGTCGTGGGCCCGTGTAGCGGGGGCGGCGGGTGGTGCTGGACCGCGTGGTGGTGGTCCGGAGGGTGTGCCGGTTGTGTGTGGTACCCCGGCGTTGGTGGGTGTGGTGGCAGGGGCTGGTGGTGGTGGAATACGTGATGGTGTGGTGCGGTGATGTGCGCTATGTGGGCTGGGTGGTTCGCGGGGCCTGGTTGTGCTGGGGCGTGGTGGGGATGTAGCTGGTGGGGGTCGCTGTAGCATGGGGGCATTAGGGGGTAGGGGTTTGGAGGGACGGGGGCGGGGTGGTGGTGTTGGTGGTGCCATGTCCCCTGGCTCTGCGCGTACGGTGGTCCTGGCATGGTGTGGACGTGTGTGGGCGGTGGTGGCTGACTGGGCTGCAGGGTTTGGGTGCTGCGGTACGGTGGTGGTGGTGGGCGCTGGCGGTGGCGGTGTTGTTGGTGTGCCCCGGGGGTCTGGGCGTGGGGCAGTGCGGTGTGGCTGGACCTGGGCCTTGGTCGGGGCGTCGCGCCCTGCTGGCGGGCGCGTTGGCGGGCCCCCTGACCTGTCTTGGTCTTCCTGGCCTGATGGGTGTCGGGGGCGGGTGAACCCCCCTGTCCCTGTGGGGGCGACGGGGAGCGGGCGTGCCAGCGGTGTGCCTCTTGGAGGCTGGTCTCGAGGCCTCTGACGTAAGTTTTCTTGGTCCGTGAGGCCCATCCGCGTGGCGGTGGCCTCGTCGGGGGCGGCCAGGTGGGCGTCCCGAAAAGACGCCCAGCCCTCCGGGGGCTTCTGTTGTGTTGGGTGGGGGTGGTGTGCCGGGTAGAGGAGTGCGCTGAGTGGGTAAGGTGTTCCCTTCCGTCGGCCGAGGGCGTGTTTGAACCGGCGGCAAGTGATTCGGAGGTAGACTGCTATCTCCTCTGGAGCCGTGTCGGCCCACGCTTCCGGCGTCAGGGCTGCTGCTTGGGGGGCCGGGAGTTTTGGGTCTGGGAGGTGTAGGTCTCGGTGGTGGAGGTATAGGGCGAGGAGGATGTGGCGGGCCGCCACGTTCAAGCCGCCTCCGCTGTGGCGTAGGGGTGGGCTGTGGGGGGGCAGGGGTGTGCTGCCCGTGGCCACGGCTATGGTCCATGCGTGGTCCGCCGCGTCCGCCACGTAGTACCCTCCCAGTTGGTCCCGGAGGGTGTCGGTGAGGAACCCGAAGAAGCTGGGGTGGCTGGCGGGGGGAGGTGCGGCTGGGGCCGCGGGCCGCTCGCGGTGGCGGGGGTTGAGGTCCCCGCAGGGGGGGCAGTGGGTGAGGCGGTGCGCGGCTCCCAGGCAGACCCAGTGGTCTGGGTTGCAGGGCAGGGCTGTCTGTGGTAGCCGCTGGCGAACGCAGAGGGGACATGCGGTGGCTGGTGGTTGGTGGTACCTGTGGACGGACGGCGGCGTGGGGGGATGGGGGCTGGTGGCGCGCGCATGCTGGTGGGAGTGTGTGCGGTGCCTGTGGTGCCCGTGTCTGCTGTGCCAGTGCTGTGCTCGGTGGACGGTGTGTAGACGTGGTGGGGGTTCCGTGTTGGTATGTCACGGGGTAGGTTCTCATGGTTGGTAGAACAGGAGTTTGAGGAGGTGGGCTTGGTCTGTTGGGGGCAGGGTTGCCGCATGCTGCAGGTATTTGTGGGTGCGGTATGTGAGCTGCTCTGCCGTCTTGGCAACGGCCGTCCGCTGCATGTGCGCCGCCGTGGCCTGGGGGTCCTCCGCGTGGGTGCGTAGCAAGGTGTAGACGGCAGTGGGGACGAGTCCCCTGCGGACTGCCTCGAGCACCTCCGTCTGCTTAAGGACGGTGGTGAGTTGCGTGGGTCGCCGGGGACTGCGCCAGCCATCTGGCGTGCTGTGCGATGGTGTGGGTTGAGTTCCAGTCTTTGAGGGTGTCCAGTCCTCTGTACAGGGGGCACGCCTTGAAGTGGTCCCATGTTTCTTCTTCCGCGTGGCTGCAGATGCATTTGGTGTGTCCTGCGGGGACGTGGATCGAGCGGCGCGTATACCATCGGTGGTATCGGGTGAGGAGGGGAAGTTGTTCGAGGGCGAGTTGGAGTCGGGGCTTTTGTAGGTGTGCTGGGAGGCTATCCAGGCGCAGGGCAGAGTAGTAGAGGGGGGTTTGGACGGAGTCTTCGAGGCGTCGGAGGAGTTCGGTGTTCGCTGGGTCGCCCAGTGTGGTGGCCAGTTGCTGGATTGGTGTGGGGTAGTGGTACTGCTTGTCTCGATCCGTGTACGGCGTGTCCTCGGGCATCCATTGGGGGGGCTGTGTGGCCGGGGGTATCGGGGGCAGGTGCTGCAGGTGGCTGTGGTGTGGGGTGTCCAGTCGCACGCGTTCGAGCCCTGGGGTGTGGTTGGTGTTCTGGTGTTTGGCCTGCGTGTCTGCGCGTCCATTGCCGTATGCGTAGCGGTGTGACTCCTGCTTGACGATGTGTAGGGCGTCCTGGGGGTGCATGCCCTTGAAGGCCATCCATAGTCCCAACGCTTATGTGGTGAGGCCGGACTCGAGTGCTTTGTGGAGGGGCAGGTCCGCAAGGCGCCTGGTGAGGTGGATGTCGACCGTGGCGTCCACGACTACCCAGATGTTGCGGGGCCGGATTGTCGTGGGTGGCGGTGTGGCGGTGACGGCGTCTGCCATGGTGCGCAGTTCGCCGTGGGAGGACACCCCAAAGATGGTGGCCCCGGTGTGGTGTTCCACGTGGAGGCCGTCCGCGTGCCGGGTGATGCGTACGGAGGCGCAACCGACCGTGGGGGTGCGTTGCTGGGTGCCAGATGCGTCAGTGAAGTAGATGATGTCGGTGTCGCTGGGTATGGGTAGGCGGGCGATTGCTGTGGGGTGATAGACGTAGATGCGGTTCCCCTGGGCAGTTCTGGCGGTGATTTGCGTGGGTTGCAGTAGTGGCGCTGCATAGACGCCTATTCCCGGGGTGATGATGGCCTGGGCTCGTGGGGTGAGGCAGAGGAGGCCCCTGTCTGGGCGTCCCTGGGTGATATACGCGTACATCAGGTGGAAGAGGTATCCCGTATTGGGGTGGAACTTCTGGCACGTGATGGTCTGTCGCCGCTCCTTGTCGTCTTTGTCGCCGCGGAGGGTGGGGCATTTGTGCTGTAGGGGGCGCATGGGTGCCTCCTGAGGTCCTGTGCGGTGTGGGTCGCAGCGGTCGTACTCCATGGCTACGCTGTCCGGGTCTGCCCGCTCGTTGGTGAACGTCCATGTCGCCGTGGGTGTTCGGGTCCAGGCTACGTGCGCCGGGTGGTCTGGGGGTACCGTGTGAAACCAGGGGGAGAGCCATGCCTGCTGGTTCGCGGTGGCGGCGGCGGTGGGGGTGCGGTAGTGGGTGGAGATGAGGTGCAGCAGGGGCCACGGAGTGTCGAGGGCTGCCGGGCCGCAGTGCCAGCACGTGCGTGGTATGCCCTGGTCACTGTGTCTGACTGGTGGTACATCGGTCTCCGGCGCATTGTGTTTGGGGATGGACCAGGGGGCATGGTGTCGCTGGACAGTGCGGGTAGCATGTTTGTGGCCGTTTGGGGCTAGTAGCAGGATGGTGGGTGGTGTCCAGCCTTCAGCTGACGGGGTGGGCTCCCCCTGCGTCGTGCCGCCGTCGTTGGGGGTCTCGTGCTCGCTCGGGCGGGGCCGGGGGTGCTGGCGCTGGAAGGCTGTGTACGCCGTGTCGATGTCCTTGGGCCCCAGCATGTCGCGCCCTGCCTTCGTAGCACATGCGCGGAGGTACGCTTGGAAGACGTGGCGTGCTGGCCATTGTGAGTCGGAAAGGAACAGGGCGTGGTGGGCGTCGCATTGGGCCATGATCTTCATCTGTGTTGGGGTGATATACACTATGGTGATGGTGGCCCCTACGAGGCGCAGGGTGTCCACCTCGCCTGCCAGGCGTCGGTGGATGTCGGTGTGTGTGGCCACGAGTGGCCCCTGTTGATCGCAGTGGTGGTTTGTCAGGATGGCGTGTGTCTGGTGCGGTAGGAGGAGTTGTAGCTGGGCCCAGATGCCAGTGCCCACGGGGGTGGAGACGCCGTGTTGCGCCAGTATCCACCAGGGGCAGGTGTTGCGGGCCATTTGCGCTTCTTTTATGCGTATGGCTGCCGCCTCGCGAACTTCTGGTTGGTGGTTGTGTGTTACCCTGTGTAGGAGGTTTGCTGCGTGTTTGTCATAGGCCATGTCGACCAGGGCGCCCGTATTGTCTCCGTAGTAGCGCCAGTGGGCCATCATGGCCTCCTTGGGGAAAGACGTGGGCCAGCCTCTGTGTTGCGCCCATGCCTTCGTCACTTGCTGTCGAGCGTGGCGTAGTGCGTCTTGGGGGCGCGGGAGGTGCAGGGCTTGGTACCCGATGGCCGCGTTGAGCACTGCTTCCATGAAGTACGCCAGGCCCTGCGTAGACAGGAGGTCCCCCCTGGCAATTTGGGGTAGCCGGGCGAGGCGCTCTTCCAGCTTGCTTGGGAGTGTGATGTGGTGGTGCCGCGTGGCCTGTGTGACTCCCAGGTGGACTTTGGTGTCTTCCAGGTGTAGGGGTTCGCCTTTCCGGATGTGGGGGGTGGGGGTCTTGGCGTCGGCCAGCCCGACCGATTTGCGGGGGTGCACTAGGAGCTGGTGGGCGTCCAGGTAGGTTGTGGTGAGTTGGAGAATGGCAGACGCTTGTTCGGTGATCGTTGGTAGCCCTGCGTTCTCAGGGTCGCGGTGGCGGGTGGCCGTAGTTAGGAGGTTGTCATCTGCGAAGTTGATGAGGGGGGACCGTAGCGGGTATGGGGCGTACCCCGGGTATACCCGTGCTAGCTCGAATGCCAGTGGCAGGGTGACGAGGAGGTAGAGGAAGGGGTCTTCGGCGCCTCCCTGGGGGACCCCGCTGTCTGTGCCGGTCCAGGGGGTGAGGCCTGCGGCCGTGATGACGGCATAGAGTCGGGTCTGGATGTACCCGGTCATGAAGGATAGGAAAGGGAGGCCCATGGCATCCCATACCTCCGTGAGGAGCCGGTGTGGGGCGTGGGGGAACGCGCCTTGGACATCGAGGGAGGCGATGATCATCTCGTAGGGGTTCATGTCCAGTGCGGTGTCCTGGATGAAAGATGGCCTCGTGGGGGGACCTGCTGGGCATGGCTCCCCACATGCTGGCGGGCACGTGGGCGAAGACCGCTGGCGCGATGCGGCCTAGGATGAGCGTCAACACCAGCCTGACCTCGGTGGTGGCGCAGACTATGGGCCGCCAGTTCCCCGGCTGCGCCCAGTCCCCCTTTTTGTAGAGGGGGTGGACCAGGTTGGCCCACTCAGGGGGGATGGGCGTGGCGCCCGTGACGATGTGCCACAGGCGGGCTGCCAGGCGGCGTTTGATGGGCAGGGTGAGACGTTGGTACGCTTCGGCCGGCAAACCGTCGACGCCGGGCACGACCCCCTTCTTCAGGCGGTCTAGAGCGCGTTGCAGTTCTGAGATGCTGAAGGGGTCGTGTTCGATGGCGCGCCGCTGTTCCCCGTTGAAGAACCTGGGCACATGCTCGCGGATGGTGTTTCTGGTGTGGGGGTCGAGCTCGGGGAGGGCGTCCCCGTGTTGTGCCTGGAAGCTGTCCAGGACTGCCTGGAGGACGGCGTGGAGGTCATTGGTGAGGCCTCCTTCGGGGGTGCGTACCGTGTGGATGGTACGGCGCCCCGTGTCCTCCAGGATGCGGCTGACGTACCGTAAGGACTTGTACGGCGTGTCGTTTCTGCCGTATCTTTCGCGTTCTTGGGCTGCGGCCGCTATGCGGTTGGCGTGCCATTCCTGGAGTTGGTGGCGGCGGGTGGTGAGGAGCGCACGGAGGTGGGCGTCCCGGTCTCGTGCCTCCGGTGTGCTGGGGCGTAGCAGGGTGGCGAGTACCCCTTTCGTTGTCCAGATGTCATGGACGAGTTGCTGGAGGGTGAGGTCTGGTGGTGCTCCCGTGTGGTTGGTGTCACGCTCCATGCCGCATGCTTGTGCCGCCCGGCGCATGGCGGTGGTGAGTGTCGGTGGAGCCGGGCGGCGCAGGATGGCGTGTAGGGCCCTGTTATAGCTGTGCCAGGCGCCGTGGTCGTCCTCGGCCGGGAACTGCAGTGTGGGTCGGAGGGTGTTGTCTGGCAGGGTGGCCGCGGGTGGGGGTAGGTTGGGGATGATGAAGTCGATGTAGAGGGGCCGGTGGCCCGTGCCTGTGGGCGGGAGGTCCCCGTAGGCGGCTTCGTGGACGCGCACCGTGGTTGGGTCCCCGTAGCACGTGTCGATGCGGGATGGGTGGGTGCCGGCTTGGTGGGGGTAATGGGAGGGTGTGCCGGTGAGTCCTGCCGTGAGGTCGGTGAGGCCCAGTTGGTGCATGGCGTCCCTGACAGCTGTGTCGGTGGCTGTGGGTGGGCCGGTGCGGTCGTCGTCGGTGGGGACGGCGTTTAGGTCGCCTATGATGATGGTGGGTGCCAGGAGGGAGAGTCGGCGGTACGCCAGGCTCAGGGTGTCCAGGAAGTCTTTGGTCTCCTCCCCGAATGGGACGTGCGTGAGTAGCACGTTTAGCTGCCATCCGGGCCCCACGCACTCGTACGCCCCGTGGCGACCATCCACTCCGAGGTCGGGGTGGGCATGTACCGTGACCGACGTCTTGTGGTAGAGGGGTACCCCCCGTTCCCAGTGAGCGTGATATTTGTTCCCCTCCGGGTCCAGGATCGGTGCTGGTTCGGGTTGGTCCGCTCTGCGGAGGGCTTGCTCCAGGAACCCCAGGAGGTCTGCGCCTTGGGGGTGTGGCCCGGGCATGGCTTGCAGTGTGGCGGCCTTGGTGGGGTCGTAGGTGACCGCGGGCTCGTTGAGGATGTTGATGCGGGCGTGGGCTTCCGCAGGTGCTGGTTTCTGAGGACCGGTAGTTGGGGGGGCGGGCCGTGTCCGGCCCTGGCCCCGTCAGGCGTCGAGGAGGTCGATGACGCCCTGAGCTGCGGGTGCCCTGCGGTTCCGCTTCTCGGGCTGGGGTAGGGCCCATGCATTGTGGACTTCGCCCGTGTACTCGGTGCCGGTGAAGTGCTCCGTGTCGGGGGTGCACAGCTGCATGGGGACCATCTCACGACCGGTTCGGTCTCGCCAGAGTTCGATGGTGCGCCCCAGCTTCTTGTCGTTTGGGGTGGCCGGGTCCCACTTGACGTGGATCTTGAACCCCTGGTGGTCCCCGGTGACGAGGTACCGGTGCTTGACCTCCCCTGCGGCCCATATCCACTTGGAGGGGCCCGCGGCCGTGAGGTACTCTAAGGGCAGCTGCACCCGGGTGCCGATGGCGTATTCGGGATACAGGGCAGCGGCTTCCTCTTTGGTCCAGCTCTTCGGCTTGGCCCTTGGTTTTGGCGCGAGTTTGGCCTGTGTGAGGGCCTTGCGCTTCTGCGCACCTTGGCGGCGCCGGGCAGCGGGTTGTCCCCGTTGGGGAGGTGCGCCCTGGGGCTGCTGTACGGGTGCGTGGCCCGGTGCAAACACGGGGTGTTCGCGGGCGGCTGGGACGTCGGGCTTGGACGTGGGGACGGGGTCCTTCAGCTGGAACACTTGCTTGGTCATGAGGCCAAGCACTTCCTCGGCCTCCGGCAGGGCGTGGGGCGGGTCCGTGGGCCAGGTGAGGAGCCGGTGCCCGGTGCCTGCCCCGTGGCGGCGCATGTTGGCCGTGTAGCGGGTGGCGTGGCGTGTCCACGCTGGGGTGCGTTCCGGGGGGAGGGGGCCTTCTGGCGCCCCCTGCGCCCAGTAGAGGGCGTAGCGCAGCGCTTCCCAGGCTGCCTCTGAGGCATGGGGGATGCGTGCGGCGAGTCGCAAGCGGTCCCCTCCGCGTGGTGGGGGCGGGACTTCGTCGTCGGGGGCGTGTGCTGTTGCCCGTCGGACCTTGCCGTGGTCATCCCATTCCACCGTCCACCAGGTGTCCCGGTGTTTGAGGATGTGGACCTCCGTGGTGGTCGGGGGGGCATCCATGGGGTCCCAGCTGACGAGCTGGATGGGGCGGACCGCAGGGTGGGTCTTTGGGGGTGCTCGCATGTTGAGGATTTGGTGGATGTCCTCGGCGGTGGGGCCCGCGTCGGGGGCGTCCTGCGCTGCTTGGGCTAGAGGTGGGGAGGGGCGGTCCTCCCAGAGGCGGGAGGCGGACGCAGTGGCGTACATGGCTGCGATCAGGACGTGTTCCGTCAGCCCTTCCACCATGAGGGGGTCTTCCCCCTCCAGGTCTCCGGGGATGGTGGCTTCCGCCTTTAGGGTGAGGAGTGCGATGGCGCGTTTGGGTCCAGCTGTGGCGTGCGTCGGCTCATCTGGCGGGCGTCCGTCGGATTGGTTGTGGGGGGGGCGCTTCTGGAAGGGGGATGGTCCCACCGCCAGGTGCTCGACAAGGTGTAGCGGTATGGCGTGGTGGCGGTCCGCTGCGGGCAGGAGGTAGGGGTGTGGGTCCCGGGTATCGTGCCGAGGAATATGCCCCCCCTGTAGGTAGGGGTGGGCAGGGGTTGCTGCAGAGCGCCTGCCCATGGCAGCGCGCACCGAGGGTTGCAGTGGGTGCATGGGGCTGTTATATGGTGCGGTACCGCGTACACGGTGAAGGGCCCTACCGCGCGCTGGATGTGGCGGGGGATGATGTTGCGGAGGTCTGCCACCCGTGCCGTGCGGCTTTCGCCATAGTATATCCAGAGCGTGTCCTCCAGTGCCATTTTGGGGGGTAGTTTGCGAGCCAGTAGGTTCAAGGTGCTTTTGTGGGTGGCCTCGGTGACGGTGCCGGGTCCAGCGTTAATGCATGGGAGCAGGTGGTTTTGGTGGTGTGCCGCGGCCCGTCTGCGGGCGGTGTGGAGGGTGGTGCTGTCGGCGGGAGGGGGCGCGTGGTGGGTGGGCCTTTTGCGCGGGGTCGGGGCGACGTGTAGGGGATGCTTTCATGCCGGGCGCGGGTGGTGTTGCGGTGGCTGGAGGCCAGGGTAGGTGGTGAAGGTGTATATGGTAACGGGGGAGCGCTCATGCGTGGCCTGGAGGTAGTAGTGGTCACGACCCGTGTTGTGGGTGACGATGACGTTTGGCGTTGGTATGTCGTAGTGGAGTGCGGTATTGGGGAGTTGTTTGGTTATGCCTGCCGTTGCGTCCCCTGTCTTGGGCGCGGTGTCGTGGGGCACGAGGATGTGGACTGCCCACGCATCGTGGGCGGGGAGGTCGAGGTCCGGTAGGGTGGGATGAATGGGGCGTCCCCGGAAGTGTGTGAAAGCTGGGTTGTGGCGTGCCGCCGTTTCCTTGATGATGGACGGTGCCAACTGGGGTGGCGCCCCAACTTGCTGGGCCATGGCGGCGACGGCGCGGGCGATCGCCGTGAGGTCTGGGCCGATGCCAGGCTGGTCTGCCGGTGGCTGCAGGCCCCCTTCTGGTGCAGGGTCGTGCCATTATAGGGTGTAGCCCTTTTGTGTGTCATCGTTGGGGGTGTGCACGAGGCCTTGGTGGTTGGAGATGGCGGCCTTGAGGGCTTCCGCTGCCCCGCGGTGGAGGGTGCGCGTGTAGGCCCAGACTCCGCTGGGGGGGGCCGCCCCGGTGTGGGATTCGGCCGTGGTGGGGGCCGGCTCGAGGGTGTGACTGGTGAGGGAGGGTCTGTGCAGCCCTTCGTGCAGGGAGGCGCACACGTGTGCCCACCTGTCCGCCCATCCCTGTTGGGCGCTTCCTGCGTCTGCTCCTGTGGGCAGTGGCACGATGACCACGTGCCAGGGGTTTGACGCCGGTACTATGGTGGAGGGTGTGGTGTGCTCGTGAGCGTGTAGCCACACTGCGGTGTCTGCGTTCGCCGTCACGTAGTCCTCTCGCTCCGCTGTGTGGACGTTTTCGACGGCGGCCTCTCCCTCCAGGGTGAGGAGGAGGTGTGTGCCGGGGGGCTGTGCATGCGTCTCCGCGTCCCGGAGCCACAGGTACGTGAGCGCCACGGTGCCGGGGAGGATTTCCCCAAACGTGAAGGTGCCTTCGGGTGATGCCCACTGCAGGGGCAGTGTGCGGCGTCCCCGCGAGTCGTTGGTGGCATGGTAGTCGTGGGGGAGGTGACGTTTGGTGAGCCGGTGCGGCATGCGTTCGGTGGTGGCTGTGGGGGGGGTCCCAATTACATTCCTCCGGGGGGGGTGCGTCTGCGTCGTCCTCCCGGGGCTGGGCCAGCGGCAGCGCCTGTGCATTGGGTGTGGCGTCGGGTAATCTGCTGTGCGTGAGGATGCAGAAGCCCTCAGGGGTGAGTTGGAGGACGATGTCCCACTTCGCCGTTTGCTCTGGGGACCACTGGTGGGGCCCGTCCTGCGGTCGGTGGAGGGTGACCTGGTGGCCCCATCTCCAGCTGTGGTAGGCGAGGAGGCTGAGGACGGTGTCTTGCTCCGGGTCCTCCAAGTTTTCCAGGTATGCCGCCATGTCGGTGACGTCGACGGCGTACTCGTCCTCCCATTCTTGTGTGGGGGTGCCTGGAGGGGGGGGGGCGGTGGTGTACCCGTGCAGCCCCGGCCCCGTGACGTCGGGCAGGTCGTGCTCGAGGGACGCCCGGTACTCAGCGGGCCCGTTGCTGGCTTCCCGGGTGGGGTGGTGGCGCCGCAGGGCGTTGGACAGGTGCGTCCAGGGCGCCCGCTCGCGGGGGGGGGGGCGCAAGGGGGGGCATCATGCGGGCTGGGGTCCGCGGGGCCGCTTGCTTCGGGCTCGAGCTCCGGCGGAGTGAGGTCCATACGATGCTCCGTGTCCTCCGTGTGTTGGAGTTCCAGTTCTAGCAGGCTGTCGATGTCGAGGGCCATGGGGTCATCGTGCGTGTTCACGTGTTGGGGTGCTGCTTCATGGCACGGCGTGCGTGTGATGCTGGTGTTCGGGGCACGTGCGGCGGCCGGTGCGGGGTCGTGCGCCAGGGGAGGCGCGCCGTTTGGCGTGGTTGTGGTGTGTGGCTGCACGCTGGTGGCTGTCCTGGCCGGCGGTGTTGCCCCTGTGTGCGGTTCGGGTTGTGGCCGGTGGTGGGTGTTGAGCTGGCGTGAGGTGTGCGGGGATTCCAGGGGTGGTGCCGGTGGGGTGGGGTGCGGAGTCGGCGGGGCGCGGCTTCGTTCCTGTGTTGGTTGGCTGTGGTGTCCCGTGCCCCCGGGTGGGGGAGGGGGGTGCGGTGCGGTATGGTGGTGTTGTGCTGTGTGGTGGCCTTCCCGTTGGGGGGGGGGGGGCACCGTGTCCAGGTCTGGTGGGGTGGGTTGTCGCCCGTGGTTTGTCCTCTGGCGGTGTGGGGCAGCCCCGCGTGGTCTCTTGATCGTCCTCCTGGCGTGTTTCAGTACGTGGGCCGTGCGGGGTCGATGTGTCGTGGGGCCTGGGGTCCCCTGGGGCGGGGTGTGCGGGACTGGAGTGTCGCAACCAGGGGGGTGTGGTCGTGTGGTGCTTGAAGGTGTCGGCCCACCGTTGAGTGGGCTCAGTGGTGCGGGGTATTGCGTTTGCGGGGTCCGCGGGTCGGTGGGTCGCGGCTTCTTGGGCGTGTTGTGGCCCCGGTGTGGTGCCCGTGGGTGGTGAGTGGCGGTGTGTGGCTGGGGTGTATCCTTTCCACGGTGGGGGGGGGGCTATTTGCTCGGGTGTGGGGTGGGCCCGTGGTAGGTTGCCGGCGGGTAGCGGGTGTCGGGGCCTCACTGTGGGTGGGTATTCCGCGGTGTCCCCTTGGTGTGTCCCGTGGTGGTCTCTGGTCGGCTGGCTGAAGGGGGTTCTTGGGGTGTACCGCATCCATGGGGGCACCATTGTGTGTTGGAGCGCCGCAGCGGTGGGTGCGGCGGGTTGTGGGGGTGGGGCTTGTGTCGGTGCCGACCGTGTGGTTGGTGGCGGTGTGTCGTGTGTCGTCCTCGGCGGCTCCTCATGGTGGTCTGTTGTGGTGGTGCCTGGGGGGTGGTCTTGGGCTTTGCGGTTCCTGGGAGGGTGCAGGACATGCGGGGTCGGGTTGGCTGGGGGGGGGGGGGCGCGTGTGTGGGCTTGCGTGTTTGTCTTCTGCTCCCCCCGTGGCCCCTTCCTCTGCCTGTCCCTTACTCCTCTGTTTTCGTTGGCTTGTTTGGCTTTGTTTTTTTTTCTCTTGGGGGGGGTTTGCTGGGCTGCTGTGCGTGGGTCCGGCTGTGTGCCGGTGTCGGCGCCGGTGTGGGCGTGGGTGTCGTGGGGGACGGGGTCGGGTGGCTGTTGTGCTCTGGGTTCCCTGTGTGTGCGCCGGCCCCCAGGCTTCCGGTTCCCAGGGCGCCGGTCCGGGGGGGGCTTACGGCGGGTGGTTGGCGGCAGTGGTGGCGTGGCGCTTGCGTGGGTGGCTGCGGCTCCTGGTTAGTGTCTGGGTGGCGTGGCCGGGCGTGGGCGTGCGTGTGGGTGTGTTCATGGCGTGGGCTGATGGGGCGGCGGGCAGTGCGGGCGTGGTTGGTTTGTGTGGGTGTCGGGTATGTGTGCGCCGAAGGCGTAGTGGGTCGGGCTGGGGCACCGTGGGCGATGCAATGGGTGGAGGAGGTGCTGGTCACGCCTACGGGGGGGTGCTGTAGGCGTCGAAACGGTTTTGTGTTGTTGACGTGGGTGCTTCGGGTGACGCGCCGGGCGGCGACGGGGTTGCTGACGCTGATGGTGTCATAGGTGACGGGGCGGGCGCTGGGGGGGCCTGCGGCTCTGGTGGTCGCTGTAAGTGGTGCAGTGGGTGGTGGCGCGAGTGGTGATGCCGGCGGTGAGGGTGTTGCCGGTGACGTCGATGGTGAGGGCGCTGCGGGTGATGTCATGGGTGGTGGCGATGTTGATGTGGGTGTTGCAGGTGGTGTGCCGGTTGGTGGCGCCGCTGGTACTGTCCCTATGTAGGGTGTTGCCGGGGGTGCTGTGGGCGGTGGTGTCGTTGGAGGTTGGCGATGGCGAGGGTGACGCAGGCGATGCACTGGGTGACGGCGAGGCCGGTGTGTGCCGTAGGTGACGCGTTGGGAACGGGTGGTGGGGGGCCGGAGGGGGGTTTGCCGTCGGTGCAACGGGCGATGGTGGCGTTGGTGCCGCAGGTGGTGGCTTGGGTGATGGTGCTGTTGGTGATGCCGACGGGGTGGTTTGTCTGCCTGTCTGCCCGTGGAGTCGGTGCCGGCGTTGGGCGGTTGCCCGTGCGCGTGGTGGTCGGTGCGCCGGGCGTTTGGTGGGCGTGGTTGGGTGCGGGTGTGCGTGTTGGTGTGTACGTGGCGCGGGTTGCGGGGGGTCTGTGGGCGTCGGGTGCGCTGTTGCCGTGCGTGTGGTGGTTTGTGTTGTCTGGTGGAGCGTGGCCGGCGTGTGTGTTGCGTGGGTGTTGTGTGGTCTGTTGTGGGGCAGGATGAGACGTTGGTACGCTTCTGCCGGCAAACCGTCGACGCCGGGCACGACCCCCTTCTTCAGGCGGTCTAGGGCGCGTTGCAGTTCTGAGATGCTGAAGGGGTCGTGTTCGATGGCGCGCCGCTGTTCCCGGTTGAAGACCCTGGGCACATGCTCGCGGATGGTGTTTCTGGTGTGGGGGTCGAGCTCGGGGAGGGCGTCCCCGTGTTGTGCCTGGAAGCTGTCCAGGACTGCCTGGAGGATGGCGTCGGGGTCATTGGTGAGGCCTCCTTCGGGGGTGTGTACCGCGTGGATGGTACGGCGCCCTGTGTCCTCCAGGATGCGGCTGACGTACCGTAGGGACTTGTACGGCGTGTCCTTTCTGCCATATCTTTCGCGTTCTTGGGCTGCGGCCGCTATGCGGTGGGCGTGCAGTTCCTGGAGTTGGTGGCAGCGGGTGGTGAGGAGCGCACGGAGGTGGGCGTCCCGGTCTCGTGCCTCCGGTGTGCTGGGGCGTAGCAGGGTGGCGAGTACCCCTTTCGTGGTCCAGATGTCATGGACGAGTTGCTGGAGGGTGAGGTCTGGTGGTGCTCCCGTGTGGTTGGTGTCACGCTCCATGCCGCATGCTTGTGCCGCCCGGCGCATGGCGGTGGTGAGTGTCGGTGGAGCCGGGCGGCGCAGGATGGCGTGTAGGGCCCTGTTATAGCTGTGCCAGGCGCCGTGGTCGTCCTCGGCCGGAAGCTGCAGTGTGAGTGGGAGGGTGTTGTCTGGCAGGGTGGCCGCGGGTGGGGGTAGGTTGGGGATGATGAGGTCGATGTAGAGGGGCCGGTGGCCCGTGCCTGTGGGCGGGAGGTCCCCGTAGGCTGCTTCGTGGACGCGCACCGTGGTTGGGTCCCCGTAGCACGTGTCGATGCGGGATGGGTGGGTGCCGGCTTGGTTGGGGTAATGGGAGGGTGTGCCGGTGAGTCCTGCCGTGAGGTCGGTGAGGCCCAGTTGGTGCATGGCATCCCGGACAGCTGTGTCGGTGGCTGTGGGTGGGCCGGTGCGGTCGTCGTCGGCGGGGGCGGCGTTTAGGTCGCCTATGATGATGGTGGGTGCCAGAAGGGAGAGTCGGCGGTACGCCAGGCTCAGGGTGTCCAGGAAGTCCTTGGTCTCCTCCCCGAATGGGACGTGCGTGAGTAGCACGTTTAGCTGCCATCCGGGCCCCACGCACTCGTACACCCCGAGGCGACCATCCACTCCGAGGTCGGGGTGGGCATGTACCGTGACCGACGTCTTGTGGTAGAGGGGTACCCCCCGTTCCCAGTGGGCGTGATATTTGTTCCCCTGGGGGTCCAGGATCGGTGCTGGTTCGGGTTGGTCCGCTCTGTGGAGGGCTTGCTCCAGGAACCCCAGGAGGTCTGCGCCTTTGGGGTGCGGCCCGGGCATGGCTTGCAGTGTGGCGGCCTTGGTGGGGTCGTAGGTGACCGCGGGCTCGTTGAGGATGTTGATGCGGGCGTGGGCTTCCGCAGGTGCTGGTTTCTGGGGACCGGTAGTTGGGGGGGCGGGCCGTGTCCGGCCCTGGCCCCGTCAGGCGTCGAGGAGGTCAATGACGCCCTGAGCTGCGGGTGCCTTGCGGTTCCGCTTCTGGGGCTGGGGTAGGGCCCATGCATTGTGGACTTTGCCCGTGTACTCGGTGCCGCTGAGGTGCTCCGTGTCGGGGGTGCACAGCTGCATGGGTACCATCTCACGACCGGTTCGGTCTCGCCAGAGTTCGATGGTGCGCCCCAGCTTCTTGTCGTTGGGGGTGGCCGGGTCCCACTTGACGTGGATCTTGAACCCCTGGTGGTCCCCGGTGACGAGGTACCGGTGCTTGACCTCCCCTGCGGCCCATATCCACTTGGAGGGGCCCGCGGCCGTGGGATACTCGAAGGGCAGCTGCACCCGGGTGTCGATGGCGTATTCGGGATACAGGGCAGCGGCTTCCTCTTTGGTCCAGCTCTTTGGCTTGGCCCTTGGCTTTGGCGCGGGTTTGGCCTATGTGGGGGCCTTGCGCTTCCGCGCACCTTGGCGGCGCCGGGCAGCGGGTTGTCCCCGTTGGGGAGGTGCGCCCTGGGGCTGCTGTACGGGTGCGTGGCCCGGTGCAAACACGGGGTGTTCGCGGGCGGCTGGGACGTCGGGCTTGGACGTGGGGACGGGGTCCTTCAGCTGGAACACTTGCTTGGTCATGAGGCCAAGCACTTCCTCGGCCTCCTGCAGGGCGCTGGGCGGGTCCGTGGGCCAGGTGAGGAGCCCGTGCCCGCTGCCTGCCCCGTGGCGGCGCATGTGGGCCGTGTAGCGGGTGGCGTGGCGTGTCCACGCTGGGGTGTGTTCCGGGGGGGGGCGGCCTTCTGGCGCCCCCTGCGCCCAGTAGAGGGCCTAGTGCAGCGCTTCCCAGGCTGCCTCTGGGGCGTGGGGGATGCGTGCGGCGAGTCGCAAGCGGTCTCCTCCGCGTGGTGGGGGCGGGACTTCGTCGTCGGGGGCGTGTGCCGTTGCCCGTCTGACCTTGCCGTGGTCGTCCCATTCCACCGTCCACCAGGTCTCCCGGTGTTTGAGGATGTGGACCTCCGTGGTGATCGGGGGGGCATCCATGCGGTCCCAGCTGACGAGCTGGATGGGGCGGACCGCAGGGTGGGTCTCCGGGGGTGCTCGCATGTTGAGGATTTGGTGGGGCCCGCGTCGGGGGCGTCCTGCGCTGCTTGGGCTAGAGGTGGGGAGGGGCGGTCCTCCCAGAGGCGGGAGGCGGACGCCGTGGCGTACATGGCTGCGATCGGGATGTGTTCCGTCAGCACTTCCACCATGAGGTGGTTTTTCCCCCTCCAGGTCTCGGGGGATGGTGGCTTCCGCCTTTAGGGTGAGGAGTGCGATGGCGCGTATGGGTCCAGGTTTGGCGTGCGTCAGCTCATCTGGCGGGCGTCCGTCGGATGGGGTGTGGGGGGGGCGCTTCTGGAAGGGGGATGGTCCCACCGCCAGGTGCTCGACAAGGTGTAGCGGTATGGCGTGGTGGCGGTCCGCTGCGGGCAGGAGGTAGGGGTGTGGGTCCCCGGGTATCGTGCCGAGGAATATGCCCCCCCTGTAGGTAGGGGTGGGCAGGGGTTGCTGCAGAGCGCCTGCGCATGGCAGCGCGCACCGAGGGTTGCAGTGGGTGCATGGGGCTGTTATGGGGTGCCGTACCGCGTACACGGTGAAGGGCCCTACCGCGCGCTGGATGTGGCGGGGGATGATGGTGCGGAGGTCCGCCACCCGTGCCGTGCGGCTTTCGCCATAGTATATCCAGAGCGTGTCCTCCAGTGCCATTTTGGGGCGTAGCTTGCGAGCCAGTTGGTTCAAGGTGCTTTTGTGGGTGGCCTCGGTGACGGTGGCGGGTCCAGCGTTAATGCGTGGGAGCAGGTGGTTTTGGTGGTGTGCCGCGGCCCGTCTGCGGGAGGTGTGGAGGGCGGTGCTGTCGGCGGGAGGGGGCGCGTGGTGGTTGGGCCTTTTGCGCGGGGTCGGGGCGACGTGTAGGGGATGCTTTCATGCCGGGCGCGGGTGGTGTTGCGGTGGCTGGAGGCCAGGGTAGGTGGTGAAGGTGTATATGGTGACGGGGGAGCGCTCATGCGTGGCCTGGAGGTAGTAGTGGTCGCGACCCGTGTTGTGGGTGACGATGACGTTTGGCGTTGGTATGTCGTATCGGAGTGCGGTATTGGGGAGTTGTTTGGTGATGCGTGCCGTCGCGTCCCCCGTTTTGGGCGCGGTGTCGTGGGGCACGAGGATGTGGACTGCCCACGCATCGTGGGCGGGGAGGTCGAGGTCCGGTAGGGTGGGATGAATGGGGCGTCCCCGGAAGTGTGTGAAAGCTGGGTTAAGGCGTGCCGCCGTTTCCTTGATGATGGACGGTGCCCACTGGGGTGGTGCCCCAACTTGCTGGGCCATGGCCGCGACAGCGTGGGCGATCGCTGTGAGGTCTGGGCCGATGCCAGGCTTGTCTGCTGGTGGCTGCAGGCCCCCTTTTGGTGCGGGGTGGTGCCGCCATAGGGTGTAGCCCTTTTGTGTGTTATCGTGGGGGGTGTGCACGAGGCCCTGGTGGTTGGAGATGGCGGTCTTGAGGGCTTCCGCTGCCCCGCGGTGGAGGGTGCGCGTGTAGGCCCAGACTCCGGTGGGGGGGGCCGCCCCAGTGTGGGATTCGGCCGTGGTGGGGGCCGGCTCGAGGGTGTGACTGGTGAGGGAGGGTCTGTGCAGCCCTTCGTGCAGGGAGGCGCACACGTGTGCCCACCTGTCCGCCCATCCCTGTTGAGCGCTTCCTGTGTCTGCTCCTGTTGGCAGTCG
Source organism: Eutreptiella sp. 'Long Island Sound 2002' (assembly GCA_964036045.1). Classification (NCBI taxonomy): domain Eukaryota; phylum Euglenozoa; class Euglenophyceae; order Eutreptiales; family Eutreptiaceae; genus Eutreptiella; species Eutreptiella sp. 'Long Island Sound 2002'. The sequence continues at coordinate 61,024,244 of OZ038381.1, forward strand.
CACGATGACCACGTGCCAGGGGTGTGACCCCGGTACTACAGTGGGGGGTGTGGTGTGCTCGTGAGCGTGTAGGCATACTGCGGTGTCTGCGTTCGCCGTCACGTAGTCCTCTCCCTCCGCTGTGTGGATGTTTTCGACGGCGGCCTCTCCCTCTAGGGTGAGGAGGAGGTGTGTGCTGGGGGGCTGCGCGTGCGTCTCTGCCTCATGGAACCACAGGTACGTGAGCGCCACGGTGCCGGGGAGGATTTCCCCCCACGTGAAGGTGCCTTCGGGTGATGCCCACTGCAGGGGCAGTGTGCGGCGTCCCCGCGAGTCGTTGGTGGCATGGTAGTCGTGGGGGAGGTGACGTTTGGTGAGCCGGTGCGGCATGCGTTCGGTGGTGGCTGTGGGGGGGTCATAATTACATTCCTCTGGGGCTGGGCCAGCGGCAGCGCCTGTGCATTGGGTGTGGCGTCGGGTAATCCGCTGTGCGTGAGGATGTAGAAGCCCTCGAGGGTGAGTTGGAGGACGATGTCCCACTTCGCCGTTTGCTCTGGGGACCACTGGTGGGGCCCGTCCTGCAGTCGGTGGAGGGTGACCTGGTGGCCCCATCTCCAGCTGTGGTAGGCGAGGAGGCGGAGGACGGTGTCTTGCTCCGGGTCCTCTACGCTTTCCACGTATGCCGTCATGTCGGTGACGGCGACGGCGTACTCGTCCTCCCATTCTTGTGTGGGGGTGCCTGGAGGGGAGGGGGCGGTGGTGTACCCGTGGAGTCCCGGCCCCGTGACGTCGGGCAGGTCGTGCTCGAGTGACGCCCGGTACTCGGCGGGCCCGTTGCTGGCTTCGTTGGTGGGGTTGTGGCGCCGCAGGGCGTTGGACAGGTGCGTCCAGGGCGCCCTCTCGCGGGGGGGGGGGGGGGGGCGGGGGGGCATTATGCGGGCTGGGGTCCGCGGGGCCGCTTGCTGTGGGCTCGAGCTCCGGCGGGGTGAGGTCCATATGATGCTCGGTTTCCTCCGTGTGTTGGAGTTCCAGTTCTAGCAGGCTGTCGATGTCCAGGGCCATGGGGTCATTGTGCGTGTTCACGTGCCGGGGTGCTGCTTCATGGCACGGTGGGCGTGTGATGCTGGTGTTCGGGGCACGTGCGGCGGCCGGTGCGGGGTCGTGCGCCGGGGGAGGCGCGCCGTTTGGTGTGGTTGTGGTGTGTGGCTGCACGCTGGTGGCTGTCCTGGCCGGCGGTGTTGCCCCTGTGTGCGGTTCGGGTTGTGGCCGGTGGTGGGTGTTGAGCTGGCGCGAGGTGTGCGGGGTTTCCAGGGGTGGTGCCGGTGGGGTGGGGTGCGGAGTCGGCGGGGCGCGGCTTCGTTCCTGTGTTGGTGGGCTGTGGTGTCCCGTGCCCCCGGTTGGGGGAGGGGGGTGCGGTGCGGTATGGTGGTCTTGTGCTGTGTGGTGGCCTTCCTGTTGGGGGGGGGGGGCACCGTGTCCAGGTCTGGTGGGGTGGGTTGTCGCCCGTGGTTTGTCCTCTGGCGGTGTGGGGCAGCCCCGCGTGGTCTCTTGATCGTCCTCCTGGCGTGTTTCTGTACGTGGGCTGTGCGGGGTCGGTGTGGCGTGGGGCCTGGGGTCCTCTGGGGCGGGGTGTGCGGGACTGGAGTGTCGCAACCAGGGGGGTGTGGTCGTGTGGTGCTTGGGGGTGTCGGCCCACCGTTGAGTGGGCCCAGTGGTGCGGGGTATTGCGTTTGCGGGGTCCGCGGGTCGGTGGGTCGCGGTTTCTTGGGCGTGTTGTGGCCCCGGTGCGGTGCTTGCGGGTGGTGAGTGGCGGTGTGTTGCTGGGGTGTATCGTTTCCACGGTGGGGGGGGGGCTATTTGCTCGGGTGTGGGGTGGGCCCGTGGTAGGTTGCCGGCGGGTAGCGGGTGTCGGGGCCTCACTGTGGGTGGGTATTCCGCGGCGTCCCCTTGGTGCGTCCCGTGGTGGTCTCTGGTCGGCTGGTTGAAGGGGGGTTTTGGGGTGTACCGCATCCATGGGGGCACCATTGTGTGTTGGGGCGCCGCAGCGGTGGGTGCGGCGGGTTGTGGGGGTGGGGCTTGTGTCGGTGTTGACCGTGTGGTTGGCGGCGGTGTGTCGTGTGTCGTCCTCGGCGGCTCCTCATGGTGGTCCGTTGTGGTCGTGCCTGGGGGGTGGTCTTGGGCTTTGCGGTTCCTGGGAGGGTGCGGGACATGCGGGGTCGGGTTGGCTGGGGGGGGGGGGGCGCGTGTGTGGGCTTGCGTGTTTGCCTTCTGCTTCCCCCGTGGCCCCCTCCTTCGCCTGTCCCTTACTCCCCTCTTTTCGTTGGCTTGTTTGGCTTTGTTTTTTTTTGGGGGGGGGGGGTGGCTGGGGTGCTGTGCGTGGCTGTGGCTGTGTGCCGGTGTCGGCGCCTGTGTGGGCGTGGGTGTCGTGGGGGGCGGGGGTCGGGTGGCTGTTGTGCTCTGGGTTCCCTGTGTGTGCGCCGGCCCCCAGGCTTCCGGTTCCCAGGGCGCCGGTCCGGGGGGGGCTGGCGGCGGGTGGTTGGCGGCAGTGGTGGCGTGGCGCTTGCGTGGGTGGCTGCGGCTCCTGGTTAGTGTCTGGGTGGCGTGGCCGGGCGTGGGCGTGCGTGTGGGTGTGTTCATGGCGTGGGCCGATGGGGTGGTGGGCAGTGTGGGCGTGGTTGGTTTGTGTGGGTGTCAGGTATGTGTGCGCCGAAGGCGCAGTGGGTTGGGTTGGGGCACCGTGGGCGATGCAATGGGTGGAGGAGGTGCTAGTCACGCCTACGGGGGGGTGCTGTAGGCGTCGAAACGGGTTTGTGTTGTTGACGTGGGTGCTTCGGGGGACGCGCCGGGCGGCGACGGGGTTGGTGACGCTGATGGTGTCATAGGTGACGGGGCGGGCGCTGGGGGGGCCTGCGGCTCCGGTGGTCGCTGTAAGTGGTGCACTGGGTGGTGGCGCGACTGGTGATGCCGGCGGTGAGGGTGCTGCCGGTGACGTCGATGGTCTTGTGCTATGTGCGCTGCGGTAGTTTGCGTGTGTGGGTAGGTGATCCCCTTGCGTCTGGGAAAGGCCGGCGATCTCCTGCTCCAGTGCGGCCAGACCTGACTTCCGGACATCCAGTTGATTCTCCATAAAGTCGATCCGGTTGTCCAGGCCAGCGCATCCAGGGGGTTGGGCTCCGGATAGCATCTTAACCTGACGCATCACCTTCTCCACAAGGTCTTTCAATTCGGCAACCCGGAGATGAAGTCGATGTCCCTCCAACCAATGCAAATCCAATGATTGCATGGTGGTTTGCCGAACCTCATCTGTCAGCTGGTGCAGCTGATGGATGGCCATGATGGTCTGGTTGGTGATCTCCTCCATGGTGGTCCGATACCCACCAAAGGTCTCCGTCAGGTACCGTAGTTGGGCCATTGCCAGAAAGGCGTCCATCTGGAAGTCCACAACCCCTACTCGGCGCACTTGGCTGCCACCAATCGCCGTCCACTCAACGGCAACCATCATTCGGCTTCGGTTGGAGTCCCCCTGAACCCAGGTTGACCTGCCAAAGCCTTCTTCCATCCGCGGCTCGTTCGCCGGGTACTGGTGCGTAGTCAGGGGCCTATACGTAGGCCCTGCCAACGCACCGGCAGCCTGCGGATTGCTGTAGGTCAACCTCAGCATCGAGCTGTGCATATGCTCGTCGGAAGATGAGTCCGACGGATGCCCACCCATGGGATGGACGTGTGTCCTCAGTGGTGTCAGTCCCACCTTGCCAATGATGTTCAGGTCGTCAAGTGTGGGCTGGTTGCAGTCGCCCATGACCATATATCCTCATGTTGTTCTTCTTGTTGTTTCTCTGCTCTGCAGGCCGTTCTTGTGCTTCTCTTGTAATGTTGGTGCTAGAGGAGCAAAGAACTACCTCTGCTACCAACTTCTACCCCTCGACTCCTTTCTTCGTAAGGGAAGGATGACCTTGTCCTAGTCACCCTTGTATCAACACCACGACAATGCAATGCAACAAGAGCAAGGAGTCCACACTTGAATCTCAATCCAAGTATCAACAATAATACAAATAAGAAATAGACGTCCCCTGAGAGGAAGAGAAAAACAATGAACAACTATGAACAGAAGATCTCATACCTGACCTACATGCAAATGGGCAGTTTCCGCTGTCCATTGGGTATGGGGATATAGAATCCGGAAGTGCCCTCACAACACACAAATTCGGTGATTCTATTTTACAAAAACAATGTCCAAATGGATTGCACAGAAGGTCCCATAGCAAAAGCAAGGGACCAATGGGCACTCAGGAGCTAGGCCTCAATCATCAACCAATAGTGCATCCATTGGGGCGTCAATATGGGTGCACTAGAGACCTCATCAAATCGCAAAAATAGGCGAAATTGAGGTAATTGCCATGGGTGCCCCGGGCAGCCAAGGCAGGACCCATGGCTCATGGGAAGGGAGGCAGGACCTGAGACTCATATCTAAGTGCAAGACTTGGAATTAGGTCCCGGCCCCTAATGGGCATAACGATATGGGGCCGCCAACTGACCACATGGGGGGCTGAAATTGGGGTCCCAAAAAGGGGTGTTTTGGCATACCCAAAAATGAGCCAAAATGCAAAGCATCCCCAAGGGTATTCCTCCTGATGGCTTGGAGGGGAGACTCAACCTTTGACGTGGGTCCCAACGGGAGTCCAATGTGGGCCCACACATACTTAATTTCTCAAGATCTCCATGAGCCATGGCATTGTGTCAACCCGAATAGTACTCACAAGTGCCAAAATGGCAAAATTGTCCACACTCACCTTGGCATAGCTCCTTGTGAGTGGGCGCTTCGGTTTGCCCACGTGGTGTGTGACTCATGGGGACCAATGTGCATAAGCTACATACCATATGTGGTCCATTGGTCCCTTGGTCCGGCGTGCACGGGGGGGCTGAACATGGTGCGTGTCAGGCCAAAAATATAGAAAATGGCAAAAAATGGCTACAATTGCGCACACTCATGGTGGGGGCAAATGGAGCACATGTCGACTTGGACCGGGGTGTGCCCTAGAATTGGTATCAACTCCTATCTGTCGAACATACATTTTGGGCGTCGCCCAACCCCCGCTGGATTTGGGAATGGCAGGGTCGCCAAGTCAGCCCATGATTTGGGATTCACCCGAATTGCCCACATGGTGGCCTTGGTGTGCCAGGCCGAAAAGGAGTTATTGGCTAGGACCAAGATATGATGGGCACCGAAGTACGTAGTCCCGAAACAAACTCAGGTCATGGTGTCAATTGAGCGCAACATTGAGATACAAAGTCGCGAGCTGACATAATGACGGCCCAAAAATGGTAAAATTGAAGAAAAAACACGCAGAATGGACTTGATATCCCCACAAATATATTAAAATATCTCCCGCTCCAGTTGAGTAGCCGGCATTTCCCTTCACACACTACGTCTCGGTACCTTGGACCTTCGATTCCACGCTTGGGGTCCACTTCGGCCACCATGGAAGGTTACTTGCACTGCTACGCAAGTGGGCACGTCCAAAAATGGAAAAATGCAAACAACACACCTTGCTTGCACCGCATTCCTTCAGGTGTACTCTCCATGGGTTCTTGGATGAAGGTTAGACTTTTGAGTGTCGGTTTGGGTTAGAAAGAAGGGCTGCGCTTAATATGGGGTCCATGGGCGGGTTTGTCTTTGAATGGTACAGCCCCCAAAGGGGCACACAAAATGACCCATATTTGGCCAACAACCCTACCAAAGCCTTATATACCCAACCTAGTGGTCTAGGACCAAAGTATGCCTATATGCTTATGGAACTTTGGTCCTTGAACACACATGCAAGTGCTTGGGCTGGAAATGGACCTCATTTCCGAAAGTCCATTTTTGGCATGCAAGCACAAAATGTGGCCAAGTGGCTTATAATGACCATACATGCACACTCCGGGGAAGGCAAGTGATATGACCCGGGTGTTAAGGCATGCAAGAAGGGAGATTATACCAACTCAACATTATTCTACATGTACTTGGGCGCCAAGTACATGAGAATGCCCACGTTTTGGAAAATCCCAAAAATGTATAACCCTTTGGGCATATTGAGTTGGGACCCAAAGGCTTCAATATGGGGGTGATAGGGGCAAACCGTCATCAATGGTGCCTATGATGCACGTTAGGTCGCCCTGGGGGGCTTGAACGCGCGAATCCCTTGTTATTGGACTTCGGGGATTAAAGCGCGTTTTGAGATTTTTCTTCACGGGAAGAATCGGCGACTTCTGTCGAAAATTAGGGGGAAAAATTGCGGAACAATCCAAGGGTGTTGCGCCGCTAAGTTCTCAAAAAAACACTTTATGAATTTGGCATATCAGACCCGCGGCACAGGCGACGCCGTCATTTGCGACTGCGACGACGGGCGCCAGTGGTAACATAATAGACCAGTTGGCAATTTTGATGCAACTCGCTCATCAACATACAATTGTTGGAATTCCTGATTGACTGATGCCACTCATTGCAATGAACCGACGACGTCCGGGATCGTCATTCTGCAACAACTGCTAACAAGGGAAAGCTTGGTATGTCAGCGGAGGAAGGGAAATACCTCAGGGACGCCGTAAGGGTGCCCATGGGGGGCCATAGCGGCGGCCCTCACAGGCTGGTCAATCCCAAAACAGTTGCTGGTTTTGATACTCTGGCTCAGCATACGGAGCTCTTCCTGGTACTCATCATTCATACACTCGCATAGTCCGTTTGATTGAGGGCCATAAGCTTGTGAGAAAGACACTTCCACGCCCATTGCAGGAAATACTTTGCGGTACCAGCCATAGTCTCTGTTGAAGCGAATATTCTTGTCACTGTGGATGCGAACAGGTGGGCCATAGAAACAAAACAAATGGTGTTTGACGAGTTTCAACACGCCTCCTCCATCAATAGTCTGCTTGCAAGGTACAACTTGACAGAAAGCACTCAGAGCGTCCACAATCATCAAGGCATAGTCGTAGTGATCACACTTGGGTCTGTCAATGAAGTCCACATACAGCAGTGCATTGACCATGTGTGGAAGTGGCAAGACACCAAGTAAGCCACGGTCGCTGGGTCGGCTCCGCTTGCTTCTGACGCACTCCTTGCATGTCCTGTGCATGTCGTCAATGTTCTGTGTTAACTCTCTGTCACATACCGGAGCGTGGAACATCTTCTCGAAGGTGCAGAGCCAGGAATCTGGTCCAGGATGACCGACAACATCGTGAGTCCACTGTAACGCTACCACCAACGCCTCCTTGGGTATGCATGTTTGTACTTCGTTCCGCAAAGTCCCACTTGAAGATAACGGCGAAAGTTCCTTGTCAACCAGTGCATAAGATCCATCACCAAGGGCTTTCAAAATATCTCCATACTCCTCCAAATAGTCACACTTCCGTAAAGAACTGGGTAATTCAGCTTTGCTCATGGTGAGGTCCAAATGAACATCCATTTTCTGAAAAGCCTCTCGAGAGAGAGACTCAGAGCTTTGCAAATATTGTCTCGTCGAAATTCTCACCTGATAGGCAATCACATAACTCATTCTTCAGACCCGGTACCCTTTAGATATTGAGCTTCAGCTGCGCGAGAAACGTCCACCAACGCCTGAGCTTTCAGATTTCAGGAGGGGCTCCCTTGCGAAAGGACTCCGTGGACTCCTGATCACATGACCACACTATTGAATAGCTGCCAAACAGTCGGATTTGTCCAGAAAAAAGCAAAGTTCCTAAGAGCAATTCACGCTCATACGTGCTGTAGTTTGCTCGGGTCGAGGACCATTTCCAGTTCCAGTAGCCAATGGGTACGAGATGGAATTCCTGGGGGTCGTAGTTGTGTCTGAGTGAACCATCACGACTGACTCCGACCGTCCGCATTTCATCTGCTTTTCGTTTTGCAGCTGCTCTCGGAATTCGCTGTCACTGCAGAAGAGTGCCTGCACCTCCCACAAGAGACGCACCAGTGATGACCACGAACTCGCCCCCAGATGCAGGTGTGCCCAACAACCTCAAAGAACTCAGTTTTTCCTTGATCTCCTGAAAATGAGCTTAATGCTCAGGAGTCCACTTCCAAGGTACAGTTTTCTTGGTCAAGTCCCTGAGGGGATAGCTACTGTACGTGAAAGTCGGGATGTGTCTCCTGTAAAAATGATAGGATCCCGGGAAAGCTCTGATGACTTTCTCGCCACGGGTCTCGTCATCACGGGTTGTTGCCTTCTAAATTGGGGCCACCTTATCCTTCACAGGTCGCCACCATCTCCAGCTGACTTGGAAACCCCAATACTCAATTTCCTCGTGCATGAACTCGCGTTTTTCCAACTTTACGCGGGTACTGCATTCCTCACAAGTGCGCAAAAACTCTTCCACCAAAAGTAAGTGATCGTCAGCGTCATCCATACCCAATAAGACATCGTCCATATAGACTTCGATGACTGCTCCCTTTTTTCAGCAGTGCTTGCACCGTGGGTTTCATCTTCATACCGGCCACGACCTGGTTCATGAGCTCCTGAATAGTTGCCGGAGCGTTCGTCAACCCAAACGGCATGACTTTCCATTTGAACACTTGACCATTAGGTGCGTTAAATGCTGATAGATCCTGCGCTCTTTTTGATAACTCAACTTTCCAGAACCCACTGCCCTTATCCAATTTGGATTTGTAACGGCAATGAGCGCTTCTTTCAAGCATTTGTTTCAAATTTGGTAGACTTTCTGAATGTGTCTTGGTGAGCTTATTCAACTTCCCATAGTGGACAACCAACCTTTTGGCGTTGCTCCCTGTTTGTCAACCAAGAAACAGGGAGAGCAGTGCTTCGGATACTCCGCTTGCTCATATTTCGCAGGTAGGTCGGCCGCAATCCATTCAGTGATCTGACGCATAATCTCCTCACTGTCAGCCTTGCTAGCTGGAAATGGCTTTGAACACACTGTGGTATTTTTATGTTCATCCAACAATTCCAATTCCATGGTAACCAACTTCCCACATGAACCATTAGCCATCAGCGGTCCAAAAACATCCTTCCTCCGGCGTAGGACTTCCTGAATCTTGGAGGGTAAATTTTTGATCTTCTCCTCAAAATCATCTTCAGCTGCAAAATTCAATTTTCCGTACTCGTCGCTTGATACGGAGTAACACTCACTGAGTAGGGCTGTGACGTCCAGGTAAATGTCCTCGCCGCCCACAACGAGATATTGATAAAGCAAATCTGTTTTGTCTCCGGCAACGCTCCTGCTCGTGAACTGGTTGTACCGGCTCTTCCATCTGTCCTTGAGCTCTAGCCTTTGTTGTTCCTCAAATATCTGGAAGATTCGGAGCTCAATATCCTCCTTCAAGGAGGGTAAGTCTTCCTTCGAGACCAACCATCCACGAGGGTTGGCAATTCTTGCCTTGTCCTCCTCAACGTGCATGGTCACGCCATACTCTTGCATAGCATGTAGGGCCAAACATGACATGGTAAAATTTTGTACACCTCCGATAAGTGAGTCTTCTAGATCGACTTCACTCAGTAAATCCTCGATTCGGTCAGAATGATCTTCGAGGATGCTTGGGAATGGGTCGTACTTCAGGGGCTGAGCGAGATTGAGATCCGTCAGATAGCTTCATCCCATTGCACTTCTGCAGGTTCCTCCCTGACCTCTCCCAACTGAGTGTCGACCTTGTCAACTTCAGCATCTCGAGCGCCGGCGGTGAATTTCTTGGACTTCAGACTCGTCCTTCAGTGTTGCTGCAGGTGTATCGCGCCCGTATCGCTTCAGTAGATCAGACCGGGTTAAACCACGGTTCACTCGATGGAGAGACTTGACCACTTAAGGATTCAGTTCATCCAAACCAAAAGTCACAATCATTTCCATCGATGAGAGATGCAATGCTTCGCCAGCGTGGGGCTGGTAATGGGCTGGTCGGCCCATCTGGGAGATAGAGGGGTACATCTGGAATAGGTACACGAACCTTAGTCCTGCAGTCCAGAAATGGTCGCCATGCAGCAGCTTCCCCGGTTTGGCCCCATCAGGGCAAATGACCACGGCTTGCGCTCGGTCGAGCACAGCCTTGGTAACCATCTTCTCGAGATGCGACCACGGGGGGGTAGCGCAGCATACCTGAAAGTTGTGCCAGGGTAGGGTAGGTGCACTCGGTCGTGGAGAGGCGCCCCATGGTTCCCCCTGGCGTCGCCCCTGGCACGAACAGGAAGGCGCTCCGCACGTGAAGAGGGGAGGCGGCTTACATCCCGCTAGACCTGACTGTTGGCCCCCAACAAAGCGGCCCCGGGCAACACTGGGAGGGCTGATCGCCGCCAGCGTGACGTGCTTGTCTCGCCTCGAGGGTGTGCCCCCGTGCTTGCGCACGTCCCCTCCTTTGGGCGGAACCCTCGAGGTTCACCGGACTTCCTGGCGTATCCCGTTCCCAAGGCATGCATGCACTTTCTTGGTACTAGGGTTCCGAGGCGCTTGGGTGTCGCACGCTCCGCCTCGAGTCCCAAAGCAGCGCAGGCCTTAGGATGCAGCCTTACCCCCGGTCTCTGGATCTTGTTTGCCCGGGTCACCTGCATGGCACGGGCTGCCTCAGTGCCCGGGCTGTGGGCACTGGACTTCCTACTGTTGTGCGGCGTTTGTGTTTGGGTCCGGTTTGCGGTTGGGTGTGGGTTTTGTTAACCCCGCCAGTCCTGGCTGGGGTCTTGGGTGGGTGTGTTTGGGCACGGTTTGCGGTGTTGTCCCTCTAGTGTCGGCTGTTTGTGGTGTTCGTGGTTGGGGTTCGGTTTCGGCCTGCTTATGGGACGTGTGTGGTTTCGTGCGCGCCCCGCTTGCCCCCCGCCGTTTCGGTTCCAGCGTGCAGTGTGGGCATGCGTGCTGGGCCCGGGTCTGGGCTGTGCCCAGCCCCTCTTGGCTGGGTTGTCGGGGTGTGTTTTTTGCGCTTTTGTTTTTCTTTTTTTTTGCTGGGTGTCCCTGTCCGGGGTCTTGTGGTCCCTGTCCCCCCATCACTTTTCTTTCGGGATGGGCTGCTGGCTCTTTTTTTTTTTTGTGGTCTGTGTCTGCATGTTTCGGTGTCCCTTTTCCCGTTGGGCCGCTGTTCCTGGCTTGGCGTTGCCGGCTTTGGCTGGGTCGCCCCCCTGTGCCTCTTTGGGGGTCCTGTCTTCGGTGCCTTCTGGGGGGGGGGGGTTGGCCGCCTCTGGTGGTGTTGGCGGGCGGTTTGGTGGCTGTGGGCTGTTTTCGCGCCCCCCCCTCTCCCCCCTCTGTTGTATTTTTTTTGGGGGGGGGGCTGCCTGTTCCTCCCTCTGCCTTCCCTGGGCTGGCGCACGCACTGGCCCGCATTCAGTGTTGTCTTCCGGGCTGCTGTTGGCGGTTGCGTTCTGTTTGGCCGTGTCCCGGCCCCATGGGTCGGGTGGGCTATGTACACGGTGGGCTTGGTGCCCCTTCTTGCCGGGTTAGGTCCTGGGTCTGCCGGCTGGGCGGCTGCGCCAGGCGGCTGCTTGTGGCTCTGGATTAGGGGGCTGGGGTGGTTCGTGTCCCTTCCCCTCTGCGGTGCCGGTTTTGACCTTCTGGGTGGTCCGCCACCGTTGTTGCCGGGCGCGCTGTGGCCCCGTGTGTGGCCTGGGTGCTGGTGTGCGGCGTGCTGGTGCGGCGCCTTCCGGGGTGTGCGGTGGCTTGCCTCCGTTAGTCCTTCAGGTTAGGGTCAGTTGTGTCGTGTTGTGCTGCTCTGTGCCGCGTCGCGTCGCGTCGTGCTGTGGCGCGTTGCACTGTGGCGCGCTGTGGTGCGGTGTGCCGTGGTCTCGCGTTGTGCCGCGGTGGGTCAGTGGAGGTCAGCCTGGCCTGTGTCGTGGTGCGGAGTGCGGGCCGGAGTGTGGCTGGCTGGTGGCTGGGGGGTGCGGTTAGGTGTGCATGTCTCCCTGGGTCCGTGCTGTGGGGGCTTGGGCGTGCCGCTCGGGCTGGTGGGTCCGGTAGGTCGATTGCGTGACGGTCCGTGGGGTTGCCCTCCCTGGGGGCCTGTGCCTTGGTCCCGCGTCCTCTGGGGGTTTCAGTTCCTAGTCCTGGTCGCTGTGGCCGTGCTGAAGCGGTACCCAGAACCCCATGGCCAGGTTAGGGCATACAACCGGTCTCCGGTCCAATAACCCCGTGTTCCGTGCCGTTCCGTGCCGTGAAGCCCCGCATCGGCAACCGATGCACCGCCAGCGGAGATTTGTATATCAGAATATCAGGAATCAACAGGGTTTTATTTTCATATTGTTTCCGTCAATTTTTACGCTTCCGTTCTGATATTCACTGTTTTGACTGCTGGCGGTTGGATCGCGACTTTACCGTAACCGCCAGTTTAACTGTTTATAATGGAAATTTTAACGCAATCCGTCACGAAGGCTCCAAAGCCATCAGGAACTGCTTGGATGCTTCCGCAATTTTCACATCTTACACTCGCAACCTTGATCCGAATTTTTCAGGATGTCGAAATCGGATTTTCGACTTCGACATCCCCGCACTTGATTTGACCTCTTTCGAGTGGATCTACGTGCTTCCCTATGCACGAATCAACTTCCCTTTTATCCTGCCCTCCATTTGTCTTAAAGACATGGGCAAAACAAAGTTGATTCGTGAGGCCACTTGTGAAGGTCATATCTCGTGTTGCTTGCGAGGAATTACGATAAGCAAACGTGGGATGTATTCACAGTACTCCCGACGTAATTTAGGAAGCATTATATGCCTTGCGTATCCACACGTGCGCGCTAGTGTAATGGATCATGGTCAAGAGGGTAGAGTTTGCGTTATAACTCTTTGGCCATGACATGGCGTGCGTTAAGATAACTTTCGAGTGTAGCGCGCAAGTGTTGGTGTTGCATAGGAACTCTCATTGAGTTCCTATGAGCGATTGACACAAAGTTATGCCCTTGAAGGGGCATGACATATCGTGGTGGGAGCTACATTTTTGGGCAATATGTGGTATGTGCCATGTGTTGTGTTGCGTGCCCATTTGGTGGGTCCATTACTCCAAGCCAAGCCCGCCAATGGACCTCATATTGTGCAAGCCTCTTCTCCATACTCCCTACAGTCAATTGCAAGCCTAACCTTCGTGAGGGGAAGCTTGTGTGGCGATCCCGAAGCGATGCGTTGGGAGCAAGGTGTGTGTTTTGCAATTTTCCATATTTTCATGTGCCCACTTGGGAAGTAGCGCTCGTAACCTTTCAAGGCGCCCCAAGTGGAGCACATATGTGGGATCGGAGGTCATTGGTGTCAAGTCATTGTGTGTAGAAGGATGAGGTGATTGCACGATCCAAGCCGAAGATATTATAATATAATTATGCACCTTTCAAGGCAATTTGTGTGTGCTTGTGCCAATTTTGCCATTTTTGGCCCGTCATGATGTCAAGTGGCGACCGTGTATCTCAACGTTGCGCTCGATTGACATCATGACCCAAGTATGATATGAGGGTACATACTTCGGTGCCCAACATATCTTGAACCCGGCGAATAACTCCTCTTAGGCTTGGCATACCGTGGCCGCCATGTTGGCGATTTGGGACTATCCCAAATCATGGGCTCACTTGGCGACCCTGCCATTCCCAATATCGGAGGAGTTGGGCGACGCCCAAAAAATATGTTGGACCAATATGACTTGATACCAATCCTATGGCACACTCCGGTCCGAGTCGGGCATGTGCCTCATTTGCCCAACCATGAGTGTGCGCATTTTTGGCCATTTCGAGCATTTCTCCACTTTTGCTGCCCGCCGTGCCCCATGTTCTAACCTTCGTGCACGCCGGACGCATGGACCAATGGACCATATATGACATGGGTGTTATGGGTAATGGTCCACATGGTCCACACACCACGTGGGCGAAGCGGAGCCACCTTCGTTAAGGCGCTAGCCCAAAGTGAGTGTGGGCAATTTTGCAATTTTGACATTTGTGGACCCAATTGGGATCATCACCACGCCGAATGGCATGGAGATCCTTGAGGGCCAAGTGCATGGGAGTCTGCATTGGACTCCCGGTGGATCGCGTATGGAATGGCGGATCTGATCTCCAAGCCAGCGTGGAGATATACTATTGGGAGCACACCGAATTTTGGCTCATTTCAAGCAGCCAAAATGACCCAATTTTGGGACCCCAATTTCCCCCTCCCGTGTGGTCAATTGGCGGCCCCTTTTCTCTAAGCCCATATGGAGCTCAGACCTAAATCCAAGTTGTACACTCAGATATAAGTCCCAGGTCCTGCCTCCTACCCTGTGAGCCATTGGCCTTACCTTGGCTGGGCGAGCCACGCGTGGGAATGACGCCAATTTTGGTGATTTTGGCATCATGACCCCACATGACTCATCCGTGTTGCCCTGATGCCGGGACCTCAGAGGGGACCAGGTTGGGTGAGGGCTCCAGTGGGTTCGTACTCGAAGGGCATAGGGTCAGTTGCCTCGTCCCTACCTCTGGCGGGTCCGGACAAGGGGTCAATTTTGGGGATTTTTGGAGTTAATTTCAGTTTGGGCTGAAACAGCCCATTTTCAGCTACCAACTCCTGGGTGATAATGGCGGGGCCAAATCTCTGGCTCAGAGTGGAGTTGGGAGCTGCCATTAAGGGAGCATGGGGAGCCACTGTCAGTCAGCTTTGGAGCGACTCGGTTCCCAGGAACTCGCCTGTGGCTGGGCGAGACACCCCCCCTATTGGCAGGGTTTCAGGGTCCGGACTGAGCAGGGCATGGGTTGTGTTTGAGCCCCCGCCCCCATCAGCCACTGAGAGGGTCGGACCTGGGATTGGGATATGAGTTGGGACTGAGTGTCTATGGTCCTGTGATGCCCTTACCCCAGTCCAGTCTTAACCCCATGTGTACATATCCTGATGTGTTGCTGTACATACTTTCGTTCCCTCTTTGCAGAGTGGCAAGGATTCTGAAACGCTTTGTCACATGACACGAGCGTATTGATGCCCTTGTGAGCGTAGTGCCTTCCCTGCCTGCTCACCTGTGCGTGTCACCGCAGCGTCCCGTGGCCGGCCCCCCACGGGAACGCGTCAAAAGCGTTTCACCGCCGCGGGGTTACCCAACCCTCGCGTGCCACTCGGGGCCGCAAACCCCGAGCAGCGCGGCGCAGCTCGCAGCTCGCAGCGCAGCGCAGCGGCTCGCAGCGCAGCGCAGCGGCTCGCAGCGCCACTCAGCGACAGCGCCGAGTTCGTCACGGAGCCAGCAGCGCCGTCCAGAGCATCGCCCTGACCGCGCGGCAACCGTGAAAGAGGTGCACAGACCAGGACTCCTGCATCAGCCCCATCGGCCGACCCGGAGTCCCATCGGCCGACCAGCAAGGCCGCGTCAACCACCTCCACAACCACCGGCTGACCAGCACCAGCCGCACTTCCAATCCAGTGCTGCAGCACCCTCCTCAACAACCACAACCAGTTCGTTGAGTTGAACGAGTGCACATCAAGGACCTCAAGACCAACTACGCCCCCGCTGCCATGGTGAATTGGCAGGAAGCGGGCAGGCTGTGGCCGCGGCCCCACCCCCATGCAGCACGCCTGCTGCGTGGGTTGGTCTGGGACCAGCACTACCGCCACAGCCACCCCCAGTGTGAAGGCGGCATGCCCGGGAGCTTCGAGCTCCGCGAGGACATGGGAGAGGACCGCCTGCGGGCAGTGGAGGAGTGGCTGCGGGCGGAAGGCTACGAGTGGCGCTTCCGCCGCAAGCGCTGGCGGACCTGGACCCGGCCGGACAGGCCCGGCGAGGGGCTGCGCCCGGACGGGATTGAGGAGGAAGAGGACCCCAACGCCTACCCGTCGGGCGCCTCGATCAACGTCTCCTTGTGGGACGTGATCGAGAAGAACTTCCCGGAACCGGGGAGCGAGCGCAGGCTGCAGGGCAGCAGCAGCGCGTCTCCGGGGAAGGAGAAGCGGTCCGCCGGGGACAGGAAGCGGGACCGGAGGTGGCGGGAGTACCAGGAGTCCCTGGCCGCCGAAGCCGCCCAAGGCGCCAAGGGCGGAACCCCAGCCCCCAGTCCCCAACGGGCCAATGGTGGTCACCACCCCGGCTCCACCACCCTCGGCGACTACATCCGAGTCGCCAGGCAGACCAAGGCCAAGCCCCGTCCGCTGCTCCTGAAGCCCCAGCAGGCCTCAGCAGGCCCCAGCAGCGACGTGGAGTCGGCCCACCGCGAGAGGATGCCGGCCGACCAGGCCAGCTCCAGCAGCAGCGCCGCTCCCGCCCAAAGGGACGTGGCGCGCGCGTGTGAGCGCGTCTGTGGGGCGCCCTGCAACCTTCGGGTTGCCCGGCAACGGGCCACGCAGCAGAACGCTGCCGTGGAGGGCGCCGTCGCCATCGCCCGTGAGGAGGCCACCGAGTGGGGCAAAGGCATGGACTACCACGCCTCGAAAGTGGCAGCCATCGCGGCCGGTCTCACGGCTGCGGCCGCCCATGAGGCAGTGGCTGCCCGGATCAGGGCAACCGACGAGGAAGCCCGCTGGACGCAGGAGGCCATTGCCTGCAAGGAGGCCGAGGTGAAGGCGCTGGAAGAGGCGCTGGCCCAAGAGAGGGCAAAGAAGGAGGCGGAGGAAAGGGCCCACGCCGAAGCGGCGGCTAAGGCCCAGGAGGACGCCGCCAAGAAGGAAGCCATCGAGGCCGCGCGACGGAAAGTCGCTGAGGAGAAGGCCAAGACGGAGGCGGAGCTGGCGGCGTTGGAGGCGCAGAAGGCGCGGCTGCAGCAGGCCCGGGAAGCCGAGGCGGCTCGTGCTCGGGAAGAAGCCGAAGTGCGGGCTGCCGCAGCCACCGCTGCCGCAATGGAGGAGGCAGAGGCCAAACTCCGCCGCGAGACTCCCCCGGGAGGATCACGAGTGGAGACCCTTCGAAAGCTTTTCGAAGGGGACGCCTCCTCCAGGATGACGCTGGATGAGGCGGACACGGGCAGCAGTGGGAGCAGTGGCACCACCGCCCATCGACGGAGGAAGGGCAAGGGGAAGACCCCCGAGAGGCCGCGGAGGCCAGCGGGTGGACACCCCCACGACAGTGACCCCTTCTTCACCGCCAGTGACGGGGATGAACGAGGCCGCCGACATCGCCAAGTGGTGGCTTGGACGGGCGGAGGAGGCGGGGACGTCCCCATGGAAGGTGAGGATGAGGATCCCCCTCCTCCCTACCGGAGCTCGGAGTCTTCCGAGACCGAGACGCCCAGGTGGGGCAACATGGACGAGGATGACGACATGGACTTCAGCATCACGCGCCCATCCTCGGACCCACCGAGGCGACCCGGCGGAGACCCACCGGGACCCCCTGGCGGAGGACCATCAGGACCCCCTGGAGGACGCCCACCGAGTGGACCCCCTGGAGGCGGACCACCGGGCGGGGGAGGACCCCCTGGACCGGGCGGACCCGGCGGAGGCCCTCCTGGAAGACCCCCTGGGGACCCCGACGACCCACCAGGGAACGGCGACCCGGATACCACCTGGCGGTGGATTGTCTACCTCCGCAGGAGGGTCTTTTCCCTCGAGTGCGAGGTAGACACGGGCAAGGTCGAGATGGCTCGCATCTCCGGTGTCGCCGCGCGCGCGCAGAAGGAGCTGGACATCGCCAGGGCCGAGACCAAGTCGCTGACCAACGTCGTCAGCGGCCTGCAGCAGAGGCTGGATGCGCTGGAAGCCCGTGGGAGCGTCAGCAGCGACCACCCACCCCTGGAGTCTGGCTCGTCGGACGACGGCTGGGGACCCGGACCAGGTCCAGGCAGACCCCACGCCACCGGCGGAGCCCCCAGGAGTCGCCCCAGCGCCAGTGCCCCCTCTCTCACCGCCCCCTCTCACCACAGCGCGGGCCGCCGCAACGAGCGCGTGCCGCCCGGCAATGGCAGTGAGGAATGGCGCGATGAGTGGCTCAGCGCGGACTACCACAACCGCCGTGCTCCACCGCGGACGCCTGTACGCCCCCGACGCCCGGCACCAGCCCCGGTGCCAATCCCCAGGGCCCGAGGACGTTATGGTGGACTCAGGGATGAGGTCCCCAGAGGAGACGTGGAGTGGGATGTCGGCGAAGGTGAGGACCTGGACCTGGACCTGGAGGAGTTCGACATCAGCCCGCCGCGTGGTGTACGACGGGAGGCCGCTGAACGCAGCCGCCAGCGCCGTGATGAGGATGCGTACATGGATGCAGTACGGCGTGAACATTTTGGTCCAGCGTACGTGGAGGAACCGCGGCGTAGCCACAGGGGTTCCATGGAGGAGATGGACGTGGCGGCCGTGGGAGTCCGTGGGCGAGGCCGATGGGAACCTCGGTCGACCTCGCGGCCGGCGTTCATGGTCTCTAAGGCCGCGGATGCCGCCGTGTGGGAAGACTTGAAGGACATCAAGCCCCCAATGTACGACGGCAACCCCCTCAATCTCGACCGCTTCTTGGAGAAGCTGGACGATTTGGGGCTGACCGTCACTGAAGACCTGCCTCCTGCTGATGCGGAGAAGTATGTCTTCAAACGGTTCAGGTACCGCCTGCCAGAAGTGCTCGGAGAGCTATACTTCTTGGCGACCAAGGAGGGGAAAATCAAGACCCTCAAGGAAGCCAAGACGTGGCTCAACGAGCAGGAGCGGGTGGACGCTCCGCAGGTGGCGGCCGAGCGCTGGAAGTCCATCAAGCTTGAGCATGATGGACGGGAGATCCGCCTACGAGAGTGGCGAGACTTCCGAGGGAAATACACCCTCTTCCGCCGCAACGTGGAAGATTGGAACGAGGGTGACGAGCAGGCTCGCCTGCTCTCCATGCTGCCGGAAGCATGGATCAAGAGGGTCACCAAGGAGGAATCCAAGAGGGCCAAGTCCAACCACACGGTCAAGATGATGCTCCCCAAGGAGTATCATACGAACGTGGTGGCTTGGGCGAAGAAGAACGTGGCCCGGGATGTCAAACGGCACTCCCTGCGGAACGCTCTTCTCATCACCGTCTCGGACGATTGTGAGTTGAGCGGCCAGACCATCCGTCTGCAGCCCATCCCGGCTCGGATGAGCGGCGATGAGATCCTGGAGTGGGTTGGCGAGGAAGTACTCAAGGAGTACCGAAACCTCCACCACACCCGCGGGTTGAGGCCCGGCGACCGCGACGTCAACTACGTTGGCGAGGGACCTGGCGGGGAAGATGCCATGGACCAAGCGGGAGCCGGCGGCGATGAGACTCTCGTCGACGATGACGATGACGATGAGCCCGCCGAAGTGGCCGTTTGCGCCTTCGTGGCCAAGAACCTGAACGCGGGGAGCAAACCAGGAAACTGGAAGCCCCTGCAGCAGGGTTGGAGGGAGCAGGAGAAGAGGGACCCTCGCCGTATTGGCGACCCTCCGCTGTCCTTTGGGGAGTTCATACGAGCTCACCCTCAGGGCTGTTTCGTGTGTTATGGGAGGAAGCGAGGCTTCAACCATGACCACCGAACATGCCCCATCCACAAGGCCGACACGGACGCTTACAAGAAGGCGCACGGGTCGAAGAAGCGTGCGCCCGCGGGTATCCGGGAAGCCAAGATGGAGGTGGACAAGGACGAGCTGGCCAAGCTGATGTCGTCGGTGGGGACCGAATTGGCCAAGGAGATCCAGGAGATCAAGCGGAACTGGGTCCCCAGATCGGACAACAAGAACAAGGAGAACAACCAGAATGACCAGAACAAGGACAAGGACAAGAACAAGGGTAAGAAAGGGGGAAGGAAGAAGGGCATCAACGACGTTGAGGCCGAGGAGAACACCCCCTCTTCCACAACCGACGCCCCCTAGCGGAGCCCCTGCAGCCAAGGGCCCCAGCTAGGGCGGTCGCAGGATGGTGACGTGGGAAGGGCCGAACCATCCCAGTCGGGAGTCGATAAGCACAAGGGGACTGCCGCGGGCAGAAGGCCCGGTCCGGCGCCCAGTCGCGGAGGCGGGGTGAGGGCAAGTGAAGGCACGAACCCTTGCACCCGTCCGTCCTTCGCGACCAAGAATGTGTTTGATGTACTACAGGATCTATCCGAGAGTATCGGAGGATCACCCGGACCGCAGCTGGATGCTGCAGATGGGCAGCCTGAGCCCATTGTCCACGACCTGCACCAGTCGCTTGTGGAGCTTCTGGAACGGCCGGATATCCTGAGTTTGCACGCCGTGCGCCGTGTCGGTCGCGAGCGGCAGTTGCATCTCCAGGTCCGTGCCTTATGCGGGGAAGTGGAAAAGGTTTTCGACGTGTTGGTCGACACGGGAGCTCAGGTCAGCTTGGTCAAGGCTGGCCTACTTCCACCAGAGTGTCTGACCGACAGTCGGAAACCTGTCAGGCTGAAGGTGGCGAACGGCCAGTACATGGTGGGAGGCACGAAGGAAGCGGCCATTGGGCTGCAGTTCGTGAACCATCGTGAGCTGAGCCGCCCAGACCTCGGCAAGGAAATCCTCCTGCACGGTAGCTTCTACGAGGCCGAGATGGACTGGGACATGATCGTTGGGTACGACTTCATGATGGAGACGGACTCCGGCGTCCTCCCGGCCCAGGCTTCCATGACCCTGTACCAGGACGACCAACTCTCATGCCTTTCGTCACCTGAGCACCATGTGGAATGCCAATGGATCCACCCCGAACGCAATCAGCTCGAAGTGGCCGCGCTGGACACTGAGCCAACTGGTCCTGCAAACCAGGAGTACGGCGTAAGGCCGGAAGTGGCGAGATGAGTTGTCGCGGACTTGGGAGCTTCGGATCTGGCCCTGGATGCGTTCTCTTCAGGAACCTCCGCCCATTTGCGGCTGTGTGAGAAGTACTGGAGCGCACAGGACTCCGCGTGGAAGAAGCACTGGGGTCCGCATCAGGGACTGATGTGGATCCATTGCCCCCGTTGGGACATTCCAAGAGCGATAGCGAAGATTCGCAAGGACCGCTCCAAGGCAGTGCTGGTTGTTCCTATGGGATGCACCGAGGAGGAAAGTACCCGACATTGGGTAGCCTCATTGACCAACATGACCTTGAACAAGGTCGTCCTACCGGCTGGAGAGAGTGTCTATCAGGACGCTAAGGGACAGCCCATGCCACCCCAGAGATGGCCAACAGAATTCCACTATGTGGATGGGGGCCTTGATCAGGCCGACACCACGGACTTCGTGTGTGTCAACCGTATCATAGCAGAGCCTTGGAGGCAATGCTTTGCGGTTCCCCCTGTTGACATCGAAGAATCGGACTCCAAAGACCCCCTCACTAAAGAGGAGTGGGATCTGGTTCAGGGGTATATGGATCAGCCCCTTCACGACTGGGGGAACCAGCGTGAGGGCAAAGGCCAGGACAACGCCTGGTGGGAAGTGGACTCAATCGTCTCCGGTTCCTATGACGGGAATACCTTCGTACAGAGGGTGCTGGATCACATGTCCAGCCAAGACGAGCCGCCTGGCGGTAACCCACCCACCTACGGCGATCTGTTCCGAGGCAAGACCAGGGATGGCCCTTTGGGCCACCTGGGAAGACCACCTGAGCCGAAAGCGAGCGGGGTCGCTACCCCTCAAGTAAGCTCCGTGGTTCAAGTGCCCGGAAAAGCCAAGGCGGAGTCCGATGACTGCCCCAAGATCCAGGCATTGAGGGCCAGGCTGAAGCAGAAGTATGGTGACACCTTCTTCAGCGGTAAGCCTGTGTTTCCCCCACCGGTGCGTGGACCGTATGGTGACGCCAAGATACGACTGAAGCAGGACCCCCGTGTGTATCGCCACCGGGAGTTTGCCCTGAGGGGCGAAATGAAAGAGGCCATGGAGAAGATCCTCCGTGACTTCATCCAGAGAGGCTGGCTTGAGCCGTGCCACTCCGAGTGGGCCTCTCCCTGCTTCGTCGTCCCCAAGAAGGTTGCTGGTGAGTGGCGGCCTGTGGTCGACTACCGCGGCCTGAACGCCCAAACGCAGCACGACAGCTATACGCTGCCCCTCATTGAGGACATGCTGCAAAAGCAACACCGGCGGAGGGTCTTCACGGTGATTGACCTGAAACATGGTTATCATCAGATGCCTCTCGCCGAAGAGTCCCGTGCCTGCACAGCCATGAGCACTCCACTTGGACCTCTCCAGTGGAAGGTGATGCCCATGGGCGTCACCAACGGCAATGCGGCTTTTCAGCGGATGCTGGAGAACCTGCTTGAGCCGGTGCGCGACTGTGCGGACCCCTTCGTGGACGACGTGATCATCGCGTCCGGGGACCCCAGCATGAGCTACGAGGAGCTCCTGGAGGCACACGAGAGGGACGTCACTCGAGTGCTGGACCTTCTGATTCGGCACAAACTCACGGGCAGCAGTGACAAGGCCACCATTGCGGTAAGCGAGGTGGTCTTCGCTGGCCACGTGGTCGGGAACGGGCAGCGAAAGCCCATACCTGGCAGGGTGGCTGCGATTGAGCACTGGGAAAAGCCCAAGACGGTCTCTGAGCTACGGGCGTATCTGGGGTTCCGCAATTACTACTCGGGGTATATCAAAATGTATGCCGAGTATGCAGCCCCCATGACGACCATGCTCAAGGGCAACCGAGAGGAGACCAAGAAGGGGTCCAAGAAAGCTCTGGTCTGGACAGCTGAGTCCGACCGTGCCTTTGAGGGGATGAAGCAGGCGCTGCTGTCCGCAGTGGGTCTGCACCTCGTGGATCCCGACCGAGGGTTCGTCCTGCGCACCGACGCTTCCGACTACGCCATTGGCGCTGTGTTGGAGCAAGTGCTTGACGACGGGAGGCACGTGCCCGTGGCCTTCTGGAGCCGAGTCCTGGCGGAAGGCCAGAGACGGACGTGGACGCCCCGTGAAAAGGAGGCGTATGCCATCGTCATGGCTCTCAGGAAATGGGCTGGGTACATAGCCCTCCATCCCGTCACCGTCTGCACCGACCATCAGAGTCTGCAGTCGTGGCACAAGGAGCACGTGGACACCCCCTCAGGTCCCGCCTCCCGACGGGCAAGATGGCATGAGACCTTGGCCAAGTTCGACCTTACGGTTGTTTACATTCCTGGAAAGGATAACACCCTGGCGGACTGTCTCAGTAGGTGGGCCTATCCCGCCAGCAAGGGCATGCAGGACATCTCTGCCCATGGCGATGAGGCTGAGACCGCTGAAGCCAAGAGGATCATCGAAATGGAGCGCCTGATGGAGGAGGAGGGTGCTAAATGCTTCGTCGTCATGGCCGCAGATGCCCCCCTCGGAAAGAGGGTGAGCAGAGCGGTCAGTGTACTCGCCCCTGAGGGAGCTGAGTCCGACAAGCACCTCTTCCCGAAGTCTTGCCTCCAGGACGACTGGACCGACGATTACGCCAAGACTGAGGCCTTTGCGGCCGAGTATAGGGCTGTGACCGACCCTGACGACGGGCAGAAGTGGCCAAAGGGGCTGACTGAGGAAGATGGCAAGCTCTACCGGAATAGTAAGCTGCTAATACCAGAGTCCCGGGTGCTCGAGCTGTGTGAAGCTTGGCACCACCACATGCTGCACCCAGGGGTCAAGAAGCAAGCTCTTGACATGCAGCGTCGGTTCGAGATCGACCATATCGTTCTCTACACTGCCATCAAGAAGGTCAGGAAGAGTTGCTCGGTCTGTCAGGCCTGCAATCCTGACAACCGGAACGTCAAGGGGGAAGCCCAATGGACCCCGGTTCCTGACCAGCCCATGGAGAGCGTGGCCATGGACGTCTTCTCCATGCCCGAAGTGCACATTGGCAAGGAGACCTTTAACTGTGTGGTTCTCTGTGTGGACCGCCACAGCGGCTACGTTGTAGCCGTTCCGGCACGCAAAAAGGGGTTGCTTGCCAAGGAAGTGGCAGTCATGATGATTCGTCATTGGCTGACCGTCTTTGACATCCCCCGCACCATTTGCAGTGACCGAGGGCCCCAGTTTACTGGTGGCTGGTTCAAGGCTATGTGTTCCCTCATGGGGATACGTCATGCCAAGAGCGTCGCCTATCTCAGCCGGTCTAACGGCCGTGCTGAAGTGGCTGGACGGCAGCTGTTCGAGAAGCTGCGCAAGATCCACATCACCAATCCACGGCGCAACTGGTTTGAGGAGATGTGGCCTGCTCTGAAGGCCCATCATGACACCCCCACTCCGGGCGGTTTGTTCCCTCACCAGATTCTGTTCGGCAGGGACCCCCTGGGTAGGGGACTTCCTCTGTCCGGTGATGGCATGGCTATGGATGCCAAGGAATTCTTCGCGCGGCAAGAGCAAACGGCGCCGGACATCCGCCAGCAGCTCGAGAAGGAGCATGCTGAGCGTCAGAAGTCCGCCCCGAGCTCGACAGCGCAGAAGTTCAGGGTGGGAGACCCGGTGTGGGTGATCAGACCCCGCCCCATGGGCACCCACCGCACCAAGACCTGGTTCACACCTGGAGAGGTGGTCCGCAGGATTGGTGAGGACACCTACCGCATCAAGGTGGGTCACGGACAGTTCCGGGAGCGCCACGAGAGTCAACTCCGTGAGCGGGAACCCGACCTCCGTGGCCGACATGTGTCCCTGGACTACGCCAAACATGAGGCCGACTCGGACGACGACTATGCCGAGCAGGACGACTATACAGTCGAGAAGATCCTGGCTCAGCGTCCGAAAGCCTCGGCACCTGGAGGTCTGGAGTTCAAGGTTCGTTGGCTAGGCTTTGGGCCGTCCCACGACACCTGGGAACCCGTCTCCTCATTCGTGCCGCGGGTCAATACTCCCTTCATGGAGTACATCCGCAAGCACAAGACCAAGATCCACGTTTCGGACTTGGCAGCACTCACCCGGGCGATTGCAGCCAGGGGTGCCTGATCAGCGCCCTGAGCTCTCCCCTGATGCGTTTTGAGCGCTTGTGAGGCCGACGAATCGTCCCTTACTTGCTTGCTCTCTCCCATCTTTCGGTGACAGAGTGGCCATATACCTCCCCTGCTGAATCCAGAGGAGGATGGCCCCTCTCTTCAATTCTATTCGTCACCCCCCCCCCCTGCTGAATCCTTGGGAAACCAGGTAGGGCGACTGACCTTCATATTTTTGAGCTCTTGGGGCCTTGAAGCCCATACGTCGTTGCGCAACAGATGCCGCGGTCATCGGCGTTGCAAATTTTTGGTGTGTGGTCTGGTTCCATGGCACTTGCGGAACCCAGACCAGTCGACGTGTGTCAGCTGACTATATATGGCCTGAACTCAGGCGTTTTCCCGTCCACCCTCCTGCATCGCCTTATCCTGACCGTGGCGTGGTTTGGCGCTCTGTCCAGAGCGTGTTTACACGCCTATTTACCCAGATTGTTGCTTGTTTTTCTGCCCTCCAGGATATGTGCATCTGTATGTTAAGTGTCATCAGCCCATCGCTGAGGGATGGACTGTTTTTCACCACGAATCGGGATACAGAGGCACCTTGAGTCGCCGTGTACATGTTATTACAGCCTGGTCCAGCCTGGACCAGTACTTGATTACATATTCTACTGTTTGAGTGCCCGTGATACCGTGTTGCCCTATTCGCTGTGATGTGTGGAGATCCTGATGGCGCCAGGCGGGAAGCCCAGTTGCCTGACTACACTCCCAGCGGTCCGCCACTGTCAGTCCCAGTGTGAGCCTACCGATTCGCATACGCACTTGCATTCGGATGGCGGCCTCCGGTGCTCCTGACCTCGGTCAGTCTGCCTGGGAAACTGGTGGTTTGAGGAGTCGACGCCTCCACCCACACTGCATGAGGACTCCCTCATGTATGGCCTTCGTGGCAGTAGGGCGAGGGAAAAGACGGCCTTGATGCCCGATCCCTTAAGGAGGAGTTCCCTTAAGATCTGGGGTTCTTAAGGAGTTCGGCTATGGCACTCTGGACTCGCGTCGTATGGATATGGACATGGTGCGCCCGAGGAAGGACCCGTGGGGACTCTCCCCAGTCGGCGGGCCTTGGGAAGCTTGGGGTAGCCTGATGGATCTTTGTGGTCGCTCTCGACTTGTGGGACCACCTCGGTCGTCGTGTGTCGCCTATGTTGGCCGTGTATGCCACTGCCACTGTGGTGGTGACCGTAGCAGCCGGCACCCGGTGCGCCTGGTATGGGTTAACGGGTCCTTTGGATGCCGAACAATCGCCGCCAGGACCCGGGACTTGATACTTGATACTATACATGTGCTACGAGCTTATACAGCATCATACCTATCTTACTGTGATTCACTGAGTGAGGATGTGACACCCCCCCCCCCTTTCAGGAAGTGGTCCTGGGTACCCGCTGCCATGCGTGGGTTCTATCGAGCCCCCCCCAGCGTTTGCTCTAAGGAAGGGGGTGAAGCGGTACCCAGAACCCCATGGCCAGGTTAGGGCATACAACCGGTCTCCGGTCCAATAACCCCATGTTCCGTGCCGTTCCGTGCCGTGAAGCCCCGCATCGGCAACCGATGCACCGCCAGCGGAGATTTGTATATCAGAATATCAGGAATCAACAGGGTTTTTTTTTCATATTATTTCCGTCAACTTTTACGCTTCCGTTCTGATATTCACTGTTTTGACCGCTGGCGGTTGGATCGCGACTTTACCGTAACC
The DNA here is from genome assembly GCA_964036045.1 of Eutreptiella sp. 'Long Island Sound 2002'. Taxonomy (NCBI): domain Eukaryota; phylum Euglenozoa; class Euglenophyceae; order Eutreptiales; family Eutreptiaceae; genus Eutreptiella; species Eutreptiella sp. 'Long Island Sound 2002'. Next base: position 61,050,611 of record OZ038381.1, read on the forward strand.
GCCAGTTTAACTGTTTATAATGGAAATTTTAACGCAATCCGTCACGAAGGCTCCAAAGCCATCAGGAACTGCTTGGATGCTTCCGCAATTTTCACATCTTACACTCGCAACCTTGATCCGAATTTTTCAGGATGTCGAAATCGGATTTTCGACTTCGACATCCCCGCACTTGATTTGACCTCTTTCGAGTGGACCTACGTGCTTCCCTATGCACGAATCAACTTCCCTTTTATCCTGCCCTCCATTTGTCTTAAAGACATGGGCAAAACAAAGTTGATTCGTGAGGCCACTTGTGAAGGTCATATCTCGTCTTGCTTGCGAGGAATTACGATAAGCAAACGTGGGATGTATTCACAGTACTCCCGACGTAATTTAGGAAGCATTATATGCCTTGCGTTTCCACACGTGCGCGCTAGTGTAATGGATCATGGTCAAGAGGGTAGAGTTTGCGTTATAACTCTTTGGCCATGACATGGCGTGCGTTAAGATAACTTTCGAGTGTAGCGCGCAAGTGTTGGTGTTGCATAGGAACTCTCATTGAGTTCCTATGAGCGATTGACACAAAGTTATGCCCTTGGTGGGGCATGACATATCGTGGTGGGAGCTACATTTTTGGGCAATATGTGGTATGTGCCATGTGTTGTGTTGCGTGCCCATTTGGCGGGTCCATTACTCCAAGCCAAGCCCGCCAATGGACCTCATATTGTGCAAGCCTCTTCTCCATACTCCCTACGGTCAATTGCAAGCCTAACCTTCGTGAAGGGAAGCTTGTGTGGCGATCCCGAAGCGATGCGTTGGGAGCAAGGTGTGTGTTTTGAAATTTTCCATATTGTCATGTGCCCACTTGGGAAGTAGCGCTCGTAACCTTTCAAGGCGCCCCAAGTGGAGCATATATGTGGGATCGAAGGTCATTGGTGTCAAGTCATAGTGTGTAGAAGGATTAAGTGATTGCACGATCCAAGCCGAAGATATTATAATATAATTCTGCACCTTTCAAGGCACTTTTGTGTGTGCTTGTGCCAATTTTGCCATTTTTGGCCCGTCATGATGTCAAGTGGCGATCGTGTATCTCAACGTTGCGCTCGATTGACATCATGACCCACGTATGATATGAGGGTACATACTTCGGTGCCCAACATATCTTGGACCCGGCGAATAACTCCTCTTAGGCTTGGCATACCGTGGCCGCCATGTTGGCGATTTGGGACTATCCCAAATCAGGGGCTCACTTGGCGACCCTGCCATTCCCAATATCGGAGGAGTTGGGCGACGCCCAAAAAATATGTTGGACCAATATGACTTGATACCAATCCTATGGCACACTCCGGTCCGAGTCGGGCATGTGCCTCATTTGCCCAACCATGAGTGTGCGCATTTTTGGCCATTTCGAGCATTTTTCCACTTTTGCTGCCCGCCGTGCCCCATGTTCTAACCTTCGTGCACGCCGGACGCATGGACCAATGGACCATATATCACATGGGTGTTATGGGTAATGGTCCCCATGGTCGACACACCACGTGGGCGAAGCGGAGCCACCTTCGTTAAGGCGCTAGCCCAAAGTGAGTGTGGGCAATTTTGCAATTTTGACATTTGTGGACCCAATTGGGATCGTCACCACGCCGAGTGGCGTGGAGATCTTCGAGGGCCAAGGGCATAAGAGTCTCCATTGGACTCCCGGTGGATCGCGTATGGAATGGCGGATCTGATCTCCAAGCCAGCGTGGAGATATACTATTGGGAGCACACCGAATTTTGGCTCATTTCAAGCAGCCAAAATGACCCAATTTTGGGACCCCAATTTCCCCCTTCCGTGTGGTCAATTGGCGGCCCCATTTCTCTAAGCCCATAGGGAGCCCGGACTCAAATCCAAGTTGTACACTCAGATATAAGTCCCAGGTCCTGCCTCCTACCCTGTGAGCCATTGGCCTTACCTTGGCCGGGCGAGCCACGCGTGGGAATGACGCCAATTTTGGTGATTTTGGCATCATGACCCCACATGACTCATCCGTGTTGCCCTGATGCCGGGACCTCAGAGGGAACCAGGTTGGGTGAGGGCTCCAGGCGGTTCGTACTCGAAGGGCATAGGGTCAGTTGCCTCGTCCCTACCTCTGGCGGGTCCGGACGAGGGGTCAGTTTTGGGGATTTTTGAGTTAATTTCAGTTTGGGCTGAAACAGCCCATTTTCAGCTACGGACTCCTGGGTGATAATGGCGGGGCCATATCTCTGACTCAGAGTAGAGTTGGGACTCGCCATTGGGGGAGCATGGAGAGACACTGTCGGTTGGCCTTGGAGTGCCTTGGTTCCCAGGAACTCGCCTGTGGCTGGGCGCGACACCTCCCCTATTGGCAGGGTTTCAGGGTCCGGACTGAGCAGGGCATGCGTTGTGTTTGAGCCCGCGCCCCCATCAGCCACTGAGAGGGTCGGACCTGGGATTGGGATATGAGTCCGGACTGGGTGTCTATGGTCCTGTGATGCCCTTACCCCAGTCCAGTCTTAACCCCATGTGTACATATCCTGATGTGTTGCTGTACATACTTTCGTTCCCTCTTTGCAGAGTGGCAAGGATTCTGAAACGCTTTGTCACATGACACGAGCGTATTGATGCCCTTGTGAGCGTAATGCCTTGCCTGCCTGCTCACCTGTGCGTGTCACCGCAGCGTCCCGTGGCCGGCCCCCCCCGGGAACGCGTCAGTGCCTTTGTCCTCTTCCGGTGCCTGTGAGGTTGCCCTTGTGGCGGCCAGGGTCGTCGCCTGGCGGTGAGGGCGTGGTGGTGCGCCGTGCGGCGGCGTTCCCTGCGGCTTCCTCTGTGGGTATGGCCCGTTCCCCCCGTGTAGGTGTGCCCTCCATTCCCCGTGTGGTTTCCGGTGGCTGGTGGGTGTGCGCTGGTGTGATCCGTACGGCGCCCGATGCTTGCTTCGGCGGTGTGTGTTGGGGGGTGCGCCCCCGGGAGTCGTGGGGCGTTCGGCGGGGGTGGGGCGGCGCTGGTCCCCCCATCGTGGTATGGCCTTCCTGGGTGTGGGTCGTGGCGTTTGCCGTGGTGCCCTTTTCCTCCTTGCCTGGGTCCCCGCTCCCGCCCCTTCCTGGTTCCTGGGTGGTTTCCTGCCCCCATGTGGTGTCTCTTCCGGCGTCCTGTCCCTGTGAGTGCCTGCCCTCACTTGGGGCCCCTCCGTGCCCTCTTGCCTGAGTGCCCCTTGGTGTCCCTTGCCCTCCGCTTGCCCTTGTCTTCCCCCTTCCTGGTGTGGTGGTGGCGCGAGGGGCGGGGTGGGGAGGGGGCGCCGACAGCCCAGGCCTGGGGCTGGGTGGCTTGGAGCCACTGGCGGAGGGCTTGGGGGGTGTAGGGGGGGCGGAGGCCCTGGACCGCATCGCGGGGGAGGGCCTGCCATGCCGCTTGTGGAATGATGGCCTCCGGGGCGGTCTCGTTGGGGTCGGCGGGGGTGCTGGTGCGCACCTCCTCGAAGGTATGCACCATGTGCACCCCATTGTGCCTTCCCGCTCCCCCGGCCCACGTCACCCAGCGGCGGAGCTCCTGCAAAGCGGGGGCAGACCACCACGCGAGGTGGGCGGGGGCCTGGGGGGGGGAGGGGTTCGTGCCCGGGGTCCTGGAGCGGCGGTGGGAGGACGTGGACATGCGGTGGTGGCGGGGATGGCGGTGCCTGGGGGAGCGGGAGCGGCGGTGGCGGGGGCTGGGGGTGGAGGACGGGTGCGGGCGGAGGAGGGAACGGGAGGGGGAGGTGGACAGTGGGCGGGGGTAGCGCGCTTGGTGGCGTCCGGGGGAGCAGGAGTGGTGGTAGTGGGGGCTGGGGGTGGTCGATGGGTATGGGCGGCGGGGGGAACGGGGAGCCTGCCAGTGCCTGTGGGGGGAGGGGGAGGTGGACGTGGGGCGGCTTTGGCGTGCCTGGTGGCGTCGGGGGGGGCGGGAGTGGTGGTGGCGGGGGCTTGGGGTGGGGGTCTTGTATGGCCGGAGGGGGGAGGGGGAGGTGGAAATGGGGCGGCGATGGCGCTCGTGCTGGCGCCTGGGGGAGCGGCAGCGGCGGGAGCGGGGTCGCGGGGGGTTGTGGTGGCACCCGGGGGAGCGGGAGCGGCGCGAGTGGGTGGTTGAGGCGCGGTAGCGGTGTGGAGAGTGTGGGCGCCGTCGGCGAGTGTGCCGTGCGGGGGGGGAGCGGGAGCGCCGCCGTTTGCGGGACCAGGCCTCATCGCTCAAGTCTGGCTAGTCGGGAGGCGTCGGCGGGTCCTGGGGGGCTTCGCGTGGTGCCGGCTGGTGCTGGGGGGGGGGGGGGGTCCCCTGTCGTCCATGGATCCGCCACGTAGGGGTGTGGTGGCGGCAGCGGCTGGCGGTATGGGTCGAGTGACTGTCCTTGGCGGGGTTGGGCCCGGGGGGCCCCTTCGGCGTGGACGTGGTGGCCGGGGGGATACGGATACGGTTCCTGGTACGGAGGGGGTGGCTGGTACGGGGGGGGTGGCCCCTGGCGGTAGGTGGGGTATGCGGGTGGAGCGCTCGGTGGCTGCCATCCCATTCGCTGGTGCTGTTCGTGCACGCGGGGTTGTGGCCCGGTGGGGTAGGGTGGTGTGCAGTGGTAGTGGTGGGGGTGGTGTTGGTAGTGGTGGTGGTGGGGACGCTGGTGGTGGTGGTCTTGGTAGTGGTGGGGTCGGTGTTGCGGGTATGGCCCATGGACCCCTTGTGGGTTTTCCGGTCCCCCTTGTGGGGGTGGGGGGTTGGGCATCGTGGGCAGCCCCTGGGGCTGCACTATGTGGTGGGCGGGGGGGCGGGTTGGGGGCCGGGCTTGACGGTGACGGTGGTCGAGGGGTCCCACGTCCCTGGGTTGGTTTGGCCGGCCGTGGTGGTGGTTTGCGGGGGAGGGATGACGGGGCGCTTGGTGACGGGGATGCGGACAGGGGCTTGGACGGGGTCGTGTTGGGTGGCCGCCTCTGCGGTGGTGGTGGGTGCCGGTGGGAGGGGGGCGTGGGTTGTGGTGGGTTGGCGGTCCTGGCTTTGGTGAGGGTCCGGGTTGGGGTGGTGTGGGTTGGGTTTGTGTAGTTGCGTTGACCATGATCCATTACGCTAGCGCGCACGTGTGGAGATGCAAGGCGTATAAAGCTTCCTAAATTACGTCGGGAGTACTGTGAATACATCCCACGTTTCCCTATTGTCATTCCTCGCAAGCGGCACGAGATATGACCCTCACAAGTGGCCTCACAAATCAACTTTGTTTTGCCCATATCTCTAAGACAAATGGAAGGCAAGACAAAAGGAAAGTTGATTCGTGCATAGGGAAGCACGTAGGTCCACTCGGAAGAGGTCAAATCAAGTGCGGGGATGTCGAAGTCGAAAATCCGATTTCGACATCCTGAAAAATTCGGATTAAGGTTGCGAGTGTAGAATGTAAAAATTGCGGATGCATCAATGCAATTCCTGAAGACTTTAGAGACTTCGTCACGGATTGCGCTAAAATATCTGTATATAACAGTTAAACTGGCGGTTACGCTAAAGTCACGAACTAACCGCCAGCTGTCAAAACAGTGAATATAAGAACGAAAGCGTAAAAATTGACGGAAACAATATGAAAATAAAACCCTGTTGATTCCTGATATTCTGACATATAAATCTCCGCTGGCGACGTATCGGTTGCCGATGCGGGGCTTTACGGCACGGAACACGCTCCCGCAGGGCTCGCACCGGGCGTCAACGGGCGTCTTCCCTTCCGTACATGGGGTTAGTGGACCGGAGACCGGTTGTATGCCCTACCCTAGCCATGGGGTTCTGGGTACCGCTTCACCCCCTCCTTAGAGCAAACCCACGGGGGGGCTCGATAACACCCACGCATGGCAGCGGGTACCCAGGACCATTTCCTTAAAGGGGGGGGGTGTCACATCCTCACTTCAGGCTGATTCGCAGGTTAGGCTGCCCAAATTCCACAGTAAGACAGGTACAGTGCTGTAGCTGTTAGTAACTGCCAGTATAGTATCAAGTATCAAGTCCCGGGTCCTGGCGGCGATTATTCGGCATCCAAAGGACCCGTTAACCCATACCAGGCGCACCGGGTGCCGGCTGCGACGGTCACTACCACGGTGAGAGTGGCATACACGGCCAACATAGGCGTCACACGACGACCGAGGTGGTCCCACAGGTCGGAAGCGACCACAAAGATCCATCAGGCTACCCCAAGCTTCCCAAGGCCCGCCGGCTGGGGGAGAGTCCCCACGGGTCCTTCCTCGGGCGCACCATGTCCATATCCACGACGCGAGTCCGGAGTGGTACAGCCGAACGAGCTCCTCTCTAAGGGATCGGGCATCAAGGCCGTCTTTTCCCTCGCCCTATTACCACGAAGGCCATACATGAGGGAGTTCTCATGCAGTGTGGGCGGAGGCGTGGACTCCTCAAACCACCAGTTTCCCAGGCAAACCTTCCCCATCCGACTGCAAGTGCGTCTGCCAGTCGGCAGGCTCACACTGGGACTGACAGTGGCGGACCGCTGGGAGTGTAGTCAGGCAGCTGGGCTTCCCGCCTGGCGCCATCAGGACCTCCGAATCACAGCGAATGGGGCACACGGTATCACGGGCACTCAAACAGAAGAATCTGTACTTCGGTACTGGTCCAGGCTGGACCTTAAGTAAAAGCATGTAAACGGCGACTCAGGGCGCCATCGTATTCGATTCGCATCCCATCAGGGGGAAAACAGTCCACCTTTCGGTGGTGGGCTGACATACAGATGCACATATCCTGGGGGGCAGAAAAACAAGCAAAAGATGAGGTAATAGGCGTGTAAACACACTCCGGACAGAGCGCCAAACCACGCCATGGTTAGGATAAGGCAATTAAAGAAGGTCCCTACCAGGACCGGCCCCCGCTGTGCCCCTTCCGCCTGTAACCCCTGCTGATTTACTCCGGATCAACGATTGCATTCCTCAATTTCCAGGGTCCAAATCCCAAAACATAGAAAATAAAATCCTCCTTCAACCCTGAATGGCAACCAGATCCCACAAATACAGCAATAACCCAATTCACAATCCAAATCAGGCTGCGGGCTTTCGTTCAGCACACCGGTATTCCCACGGTGGCGGGCATGTACAAGAATTGCACCAAGGAAGAAAGCCCTGAAATTGGCATATGAACACAAATAAAGCAAAGTTGGGGAAAGAGGTAAACATACACATTCACAGCCATAAACCCCTCATTCCCTGGACTCAAGACCTTCCCCTGACTCACCAACATATTCCCCTGAACCAGGTCCATTGGGATGGCTGAATGCCATGTGTCACAAGTCACTACACAAACCCCAAAAATGTGTTCACTCTCAAGCCTATAAATCCTAGCCCAATAAGGGAGGTGTCGTGTCATGGCCTAGAGTGGCACTCAGGACCATGCCCTACCCTGACATAACTTTGGTTGGACTTGGGGTCGAATGGGCTTAGAGAAATGACCTATGAGTTTGAACTCATAACATGTCAAAAAACTGCCAATTCACACCATATTGGCCATATATCAAAACTATGCTCAAAATTGAAGTTACTAATTATCCGAAGGCTCAAAGCATGCATGGACACCAAGTCTAGTATTCATGGAGGACAGAGACCAAGGGCGAATGCCCATGTACATCCCGGGTTTACCCTCGAAACCCCTTCAGATATGGGCGCCACGCACTGCCCAAGTCAGCCCATGATCTTGAGACCAATTTCTATAATCCTTCGTGCGCCAAGCCCAATGGAGTACACGATCCGGCATATGGTGTTGTCCAACTCCAAAGCATATGCCAACAAATGAACAACATACCATGGTTCTACTCCCCATAGGCTTCTTGCTGTTAGCTGACCAGGTGAGTACACAAAACGCAAAAATGAGCAAAAATTGAGGTCAAAAACATGAAAATATGACCAAATACAAAGTTGTCATGACAGTATATCTCTATGCTCACCCATGATATCCGCTCATGATTCAATACACAAATGATTGGAACCGTTTGCCAACAATTCCCCCACTTGGATCCCCAATCAGGCGCATGGAGATACCTTCGCCACTAATATCTACATGCCCCATGAAAATGGGAGTGCACCCATGGATCTCTTTGTCGAACATACCATGAGCAATACATACGCGGTAGACTTGGTCTAGCGCTTTGAATTCCACAATTGGGACATGGGCAAAGCCCTTGTCACGTATGGCTCCCCATCTCTTCGGCCACACGAAGATATATAACATGGGCGTGAGCATATCAAACATATACCATGCATACAACACATACCCTCAAAATATGGCTCCCACCATGATATGCCATGTCCCTCCATTGACATAACTTCACGTTCAAAATACGTAGGAACCCAAGGAAAGTTGCTATGCAACCCCAACACTCATGCGGCACACTCGAAAGTCGCATTGAAATATTCGGTTGCACGGTCCAAGAGTTATATATCACTTTATACCCTCTTGACTCTTTTCCCTTGCTACACCGGGCATGTGTGCGCACCAAAGGCGTTTGATGCTTCCTAAATGAACTTGAGACTAAGGCGCTTGCAACCCAACCTTTTTTATTCTCATTCCTCACACTCGCGCGTAGACATGGTCCTTCAAAGTGGTCCCACGATTCACTTTTGTTTCCCTTATATCTCCAAGTCAAATGGGTGGCAAGTATAAGGGAAACCTGATTCGGGCATAGGGAAAAGAGTATGACCACTCGAAGAAGTCCAAATCAAGTGCGGCGATGTCGAAGTCGAAAATCCGATTTCGACATCGCGAAAAATTCAGATTAAAATACCGAGTGCTTATTTAGAAAATTGCGGAAGCAACGAACCCTTCGCTGATGAAATCTGACCCTTCAAGGGCGTATCCGCCAAAATATCTGGAAATAACAGTTAACCAATCGGTTAACGCAAAATCGCGAGCCAACTGACAGTCGCCGATACATTGACCATCAGAACGAAAGGCTGAAAAATTACGGAAACGTTATGATAATAAAACCCTGTTGATTCCTGATATTCCGATATATAAATCTCCGCTGGCGGCTCCTCGGTACTGAATATTGCCGCTCATAGCCGCAATGACCAAACCTATCACACTATCACATCGAGTTAGGTCAGGTGGATGGGAGAGTATGATATCAGCCAATGGCGGCTTGCCGGCACATAGATACACACCCCAAGTGACCCCAATATGGCCACGGGGGTCCGAACCGGCTTCACCCCCTTTCTCAGAGCGTTGTATCCGCTCGGAAACCAATGAAGAGAGGACGGGAGGACCCCAATGGGCTCCAACCCCCCCCTCCATGTCCCAAGGACACATGGAGGCCCCACACACGTCGTAGGCGTCCCCCATGCCCCAAGGGAGGGGTGAGGACACTGATACTCAGCGCCCTACGCCATATCCGGTCTCCTCTTGATCTACAACATGGACCAAGGGGATCAAAGATAGAAAAACGTCGTGGTTGACCTAAATAAGTATACCACAATGCAATATATATGTGGAGATCGAGTGAAGGGGGTATATGGCCAATCAAGGCCGAAAAATCCCCGGATGAACGCCCTCACCCGTCTCCCCAAGCACAGAAACAAACAAAATGCCAAGGGGGGATCCATTACGGTGCTACAGCAGCAACCAAATGGACCAACACGTCCTTGACATCCAAAGAAATAATCTTTTTCTTTAGGTAGTCCATCCAGACCGTGGTATACCTCGGCACGAAACTGCTCGGAGGTTCCCACGAATCTCTGGATGCGGCGAATCCCTTCCAACGAACTTTATACAGCCTACCCCCAGGCGTCCCCGGGTCCGGCTTGTCCGCCAGGATCTTCTCGGCGGTGAAGTGGTCGTCCTCACCCTCGTCGACCGAGTCCACGTCGCCGGCCGTGAACTCCAAGGTGACGGGATGTCCGCTGGGGTCTGGTGCTCGGGGACGAAGCCCTGTATGGTTGCGGTCCAGGATCTTGTTATCCCCCACACGAATCGCGTACACGTCCTGCCCGACCTTCCGCACGATTACCCCCGGCACATACCAAGATGCCTGCCGATGCCTGGACAGGACATCTTTGTGGTGCCGCTCCACCCACACGGTGTCTTGGAGAGCATACTTCTGGACTTTTCCCTGCTTGAAGTACTTGGCCCTCTTGTCATGCTCGTCCTGTAGTGCCTTGCACACCTTGGCCGCCGTGTCGTCCGCCTCAGCCATCATGGCATTCGCATCCCGGGCCACTTTGCCATGGTTCATCCACGGGAGAGTGCGTGACACTCGATCCCGTAGGAACAGGATGCGATGGGGCGACAGTCCAGTGGGTCCCGGAAGGTCGTGATAGGCCTGGAGCACTCTCCACAGCGAGTTATACCAGTTCCGGCCCCGTTCGTCAATGTGCAGCTGGCGGAACTTCTCGAACATCTGCCGCCCGGCCACTTCAGCACGGCCATTCGACCGGCTGTGGTAAGCCACGGTCTTGGCGTGCCGAATCCGCATGTGCTTACACATCGTCTTGAACCACGTCCCCACGAATTGACTGCCCCGATCGCTGCAGATGACAGCTGGGACGTCAAAAATTGTCAGCCAATGCCTGATCATGGCATTAGCGACGGTCTTGGCCTGCAGCCCCACTCCATGCTTGTCCTTCTTGTCCTTCTTCTTGGACTTCTTGCCAGGGACCGCCACGATATACCCACTGTGCCTATCCACCGCCAGGATGACACAGTCGTAGGTCTCTCCTTCCACGGTGACCTCAGGCATGGCGAATACATCCATGGCGACGGACCGCATAGGGGCCTCCGGTATAGCCGTGTACACCGGGTTGCCCGCTGTGGAGTGGTTGGGGCTCTTCGTGGCCCGACACACGGCACAGTCGCTGCAGTACCTGTCCAGGATGGCGTAGTACCCCGGAGGGAACTTGAAACGCCACTCCAGGTCCTGCTGCATCTTGTCTCGACCAGGGTGCATGAGCTGGGCGTTGTGCCAATGGTCAATAAGCTCCTCCACTCGGTTCTCGGGCACCAGCAGCTTGTCCTTGAGGAACAAGTTGTCGCCATCCTCGGTCAAGCCCTCTGGCCATTCGTCGTCCGACGGGGCGCTCACGGCATTCCAGTACTTGCTCCAGTGCTCGGATGCCGCAAGGTCATCCGACCAGTCCTCTGTGAGCACCGACCTGACTAGCTCTACAGGGGCCACCATCCACTGCTCGAGTGTTTCCTCTCGAATAGCTTGGACGCGGGCACCCCGGAACTTGGCCAGGTCCGTACGGTTTGCCATCACCACAAAGCACTTGACCCCCTCCTGTTCCATGGTTTTCTCCATCTCGATGATGCGCTTGGCCTCCTCGGTTTCCTCGGCGTCCCCATGGCTGGATATGTCCTTCCAAGCCTTGCCCGCGGGGTAGGCCCATCGACTGAGGCAATCTGCCACAGTGTTGCCCTTCCCCGGGACGTATACGACGCTGAGGTCGAACTTGGCGAACGTCTCGTGCCACCGGGCCCTCCTTGCCGCCGGTCCCGAGGGGGTGTCGACGTGCTCCTTGTGCCAGCTCTGCAAGGACTGATGGTCCGTGCAAACCACTACCGGTTGCAATCCGATGTGGCCAGACCACTTCCTGAGCGCACAAACAATGGCGTACGTCTCCTTCCCCCTCGCGGTCCAGGTGCGGCGTTGGCCCTCGGCCAGGATCCGGCTCCAGAACGCCACGGGTACATGTGACCCGTCGTCTCGGATCTGCTCGAGGACCGCCCCCACAGCATAGTCCGAGGCGTCCGTCCGTAGCACGAATCCCTTGTCCGGGTCCACCAGGAATAGCCCCAGTTGCCCCAGGAGTCGCTCCTTCAGGCGGCTGAACGCATCTTCGGCCTCAGGGGTCCAAGCAAGCTTCTTCTTGCTCCCCTTCCGGCCATCGAACTTACCCACTTGCAGCATCTTGTGCAGCGGCCCCAACAGTTCTGCATACATCCGGACATAGCCCGAATAGTAGTTGCAGAACCCCATGAAGGACCGGAGTTCGCTGATGGTCTGGGGCTTCTCCCAGTGGTGCAGGGACGCCAGCTTCCCAGGCATGGGACGGCGTTGCCCGTGACCAACCACGTGACCAGCGAACTCCACTTCCTTCACGAAGAGTGAGGCTTTGGTGGGCTTGCACACCATGTTGTGCTTGTCCAACTCGCTGAGCACTCGGCGCAGATCCTTCTCATGCGCGTCGATGAGCTCGTCCTCAGTCATGTTCTCCGTGCCGGACCCGATGATGATGTCATCCACGAAGGGATCGGCACAGTCCCGGACAGGACCGAGTAGGTCATCCATCATGCGCTGGAAAGCGGCGTTGCCATTCTTGGCGCCCATAGGCACCACTTTCCACTGCATGGGCCCCAGCGGCGTCGACATCGCTGTGCAGGGCCTGGAGTCCGGGTGCAGCGGCATCTGGTGATAACCGTGTTTCAGGTCCAACACCGTGAAGATCCGCTTTTTCTGCTGTTTTTAGAGGATGGAGTCGATCAGGGGAAGCGAGTACGAGTCGTGCTCGGTCTGCTCGTTCAGACCTCTGTAATCAACCACCAACCTCCACTCGCCCTTCTCCTTCTTGGGCACGATGAAGGCTGGGCTGGCCCACTCACTGTCGGAGGGTTCGATCCATTCCCGCTCAATGAACTCGGCCAACAGCTTCTTCATGGCCTCGGCCCGATCGCCCTGAAGTTGGTACTCCCGATGACGATAGATCTTCGGGTTCGGCTTCAGCTTGATCTTCGCTGTACCAAACCTCCCACGATCTGGAGGGTTCTTGTTGGCGACGCCACTGAATAGCCGCGGATAGGCCTTGATCAACCTCTCCTTCAGCTCGGCGACCTTCGGGTTCTCCTGGGCCTCTTCAGCCACTTGCTTCGGTATCGATACCACTGACCGCACTGCGGTATAGGCCTCTTCTGGGTCGGAGTCCGAATTCTCCTCGTCCGATATGCCGTCTTCATCGTCGTGGGTCGCGATTCCCACCGATAATCTTCGAAAATTTGCGGCCTCGGGCTTGTGCTCGTCGCTACCGGTTCCCACTCTTTGAAAACCCCACGTTGGTGGGTCAGACCCAACCGGACCATCGTATTGGTCCGCGATGTGATCCATGACCCTCGCCACGAACTCATCCTTCTCGTACTTGCCGGTGACCAACATCTTGTCATCCCACCAATGCGGAGATGTGACCATGGCCCGCCTCTTCTTGGCTGCCACACGGTCGTGCATCCCCATCCGCATGTAGTTGACGACGTCGTCGATCTCGGCGTGGGACAGGACGTCAATGCCATCAATTGGCTGATCCGTCCCCTCCTTGGGCTCAATCATGACCTTCATGGGCACTGCCTCCACCCTACGGATGAATGCTTCATTACCCGTGGGCTGGGCTTGCGCCCCATCCACCAGGAAAGCCTTGGCACCCCACGCTTGACCCGGGGAGGGCATTGATACACCCTTGGCGTCGATGGACAACTCCTCCTCTGGCCCGAATGACATCTCGTTCAGGGTGATGGAGTCCAGCGTCGACTTGAGACCCTCCAGCGGACATGGGGTGGATCCTATGCCGGTTATGACCAGGATCCCCTTCGCCCTATCCGCGATGATCTTCTCCACCGTACGTCTGGTGTTATCCAGGGAGCCATGCCAATACATGGGCCCCCACTCCTTCAAACCCCAATGCCTATGCCAGGCTGAGTCTCCTAGATGCCAATGCCTCCTGCACTTCCGCAAAAGTGGGGCATCCCGGGAAGCGAAGACGTCCGTCTCGGGCGCTTCGGCTCCCAGCGTCTGGATCATCCTGGCATACACCTGTGGCGCCATTCCATACTCCGTGAGCTGAACTCCACGGTCTCCTCTGGACTTGGGACCCACAGCTTGCACCGCTTGGACGATCCGATCCTCTTCCTCAGCATTCCATTGGGATGATCCGCATGCATAGTCCGTGGACAGCCATGTGAGGCATTCATCATCCTCCCGGACCAGCGTTGCACAATGGGGAAGGGCTCCAATGGCGTTCGCCACCATGAAGACGTACCCCATGATCATATCCCAATCGGTAATGTCGGCCACATAGAAGTTCCCGGATAGAGTGCTTCTCTTCGCCTGATCAGGGCGGTTCAAGCGCTCATGCTCCCAGAATTCCATACTGATGGTGGCCTCATGGGTGCCGCCACCCATAATCTCTCCGTTGGCGACCTTCAGGCGGACCGGTCTCCGGCTGGGCTGCAGGAGTTCCTCCTTGAACAACCCTCTCCGGACCAGGCTCACCTGGGCACCCGTATCCACCAACACATCCACCACCTTCTCCTCTCGTCCGCACCGTACTCGCACTTTCAAGTGCAACTGCCGCTCGTCGCCATGTGGTGTATGGACGACTCTCACGGCATGCAACTCTAGCACGTCCGGGTGCATCAGGACTTCAAGGGTATGGTCACGGATGGTGTAGATCTTGGGTTGGTCTTGCCCGTCCACGGGGCTCTCCGTGGTCGCTCCTTCCTTCTTGCCATGTCCCGTACCCACATGTACTTCCCTTGGCAGGGCGCTCCAGGGGTTGGGAGTGGCAAAGCTCAGTGGTTTTGGCTCTTCCGGAGCCTTGTTCGGCACCCAATGTGCCTTCGCTTTCTCAGGGATTCCACTGATTTTCGGAGGAGAGACCTCCGAGGTCCCACTCCCGTGGGGGCTCCTCTAGACTTGGCTTCCCGCAGCCCCTTTCCGGCTGCGATCCGCCAGGACTTTGTCCTCCACGTTGCTGGGCTTCGAGTTCCTCCAACGTCCTCAACATGTCCTCAGCAACTTCCTCGATCGACCTCACTCGTCGGTCTTGACCAGGTCCACCACCATAGCCTCTTCCTCCGCATTTTCCTTGGCCTTTGCCTTGGCCTTTTCCCCCGTCTCCGCCCTTCGCCTTCCAGTCGGAAATCCGCTGCTCCCTGGGGTTCTTCTCGGGGTGGGCTGCGAAGTAGGCCTTCTTGTCCGCCTCATATACCTTGCACTGACGGTGGTCGTGTGCATGGTTATTTCCCTTGCCATAACAGACCCAGCACCCGTCATGCTGAGACCTGTACTCCCGGAACGAGAGCGGTGGGTTCCCGATCCTCCTTGGCTCTTTGCCCTTCTTGGGTCCCACCTGGCTCCATCTGGACCGATCCTGCCCATGGTTCTTCACGTTGTGCGCCACAAACGCGAAGAAATGGGCCTCCTCGTGATCCTCCCGGGACCAGTGGTCTTGGCCACTTCCACTACCATCCTCCGCGGAGTTGGCCGTGTCCTCCTGGATCTCTCGATGATGGCGGTCTTCTCGGTGGCCTCGTTGTCCATGACCATGTTGATCCTGCACGTGGGCCTCGTTCTTCGCATTGAGCTTCAACTCCACCGTGATGTACTTCACGATCTTGTCAAGGCTCATGCGGGCGAAGATGACTTGCATCCTCAGCGGCTTCCCGCGCCTCCACTCCACGTTGTTGAGGCGCAGCAACCTTTGCCCCATGGAGTCCCCGAATACCTCCACGTACACGGCGTTCTTCATGCCCAACATCCGTTTGGGTTCGCCCAGGTTCCTCCTGAAGAACTCCATGATACCCGCATGGGTATCCTCTGCCGCCATAATCCTCACCGCCACGCGCTTCTTTGCCCTCTTCTTCTCCTCGTCCTCCACTCTCCTCTTCCAGTTGCCGGGGAGGACGTCCTTCAGCAAGTGGCGGATCTCACTGGCTTCGTTCCAGTCTTCCACCAGCTTGAGGCATCTGCGGTACTTCCGCAGATACCGGTTCCACTCCCGGACCCGCAACTCACCGCGGTCCAGCGGCAGTGGAATGGACCACAGGTCCTCCAGCTTCTGGTTAGGAGCATCCACCCGCTCCTCATCCTCCAGCCACTGGAGGCAGGCCTGCTCCGTGCGGATCAATCCTTCCCGGATCTGATCCCGCAGCTCCTCCTTGAGGTCCTGCCCCAGCCGGTGTGGGAATGTCCGGCATACCCACTTGTCCCGCGGCGCTCCCCGCATCTCGCCGACGACCTCCTCGGCGAAGTCCTCCCAGTCCAGGATGAAGTCATCCAGGTTGGACGGGTTCCCGTCGTAATAGGGGATTTTGATTCCCCTGAGGTCGTCAATCCTGATGGCGTCTCCGACGTCTCCAGCCACCACTCCACCGAGACGGATACCACCTGTGGCCGGGGGGTGTGAGTACACTCCCCGTACATCCCTCTCCTCCATTGAGTGCGGTCCAGTTGGGCCTGAACCCATGGGGTTTGGAATGCGGGAAGGATTTGCCCCATCGGCCGTCCATATCCCCGTATTGGGATCCTTCGCCCACAGGTTTCCGCTTGGATGGCCTCGACCATGTCCGTCGGCGCTTCCCATGGTTCGCCCCTGCATGGTCTGGTTCTCGATCTCGATCTTCTCTTCCACATAGACTGCCATATTCGTCGTGAGCGGTACATCCTGGGCGGCATGGGACATCTGTACCGTCAGGCTCCTCGGGTCCGTGGTCACGTGCCCTTCCCGCATGGACCCAGCCGGTGCCGTGTGTTCCCCGAGCATTGTGGATTCGCTGAACAGGGGAACATACGGCAGCGCACCCGGGTCAACACGCGGAGGCGCGTATGGTGCCTCTGCAGGTCCGCCCATGGGTTTCTCCATGGCGCTCCTGAGGGTCTTAACCAGCTCCACCAGCTCTACCGCGGCCGGCTTTGCCGGGAGCTCCGGACCCGAGGGCTGTCGCTCCTCTAGCCTTCTCAGGCGTCCCGACATGTCCTCCACTAAGTGGAGGAGGCTGTCCACCACTTGCTGCTGCTTCTGCAGGGCCAACTCCAGATTCTCCCGGTACCGGGCCTGATCCGCTCGGAGCTCCTCCATGTGGTTCTCCGCAGCCAACTGGTCGTCCAGGATCCCCGCGACGTCCTCCTCTAGAGCGTCCTTGGCGTTGTCCAGGCGGTCAAGGTGACGCACGATGGCGTCCAGCCCCATCTTTGGGTACTTGCCCATGAGGAAGGACACGTGCTCACAGTGGCACGCAGCGTGCTTTCCGCCGGATTCAGCGCAACCCGCGGTTCCCGGCGCCTCAGACTCATCACCCATGGGCGTATCGCCTATGGCGTCCGTCTCCGGTCCCGTGTGCCGGGGCACAGGTGCCGTCCGGGCCCTGGCTGGCCTCTCCAAGCCCTCGGCATCGTGCTTCAGGGCGGGCTCGGGGGCCGTATGCGCCCTGGGGATCGGCGCGGACATCTCTGGCTCCGAAGGTGGCTCGTAGGCTGTCCGATAGCCCTCGGAGTGCCCCACGGATTCCCACAGCCTGACCGGGCTGGGGTCCGTGTCCATAGCCCCGGCGTCCCTTGCCGCGGACTTGGGTGACCCGCGCTTCTGGTAGCGCCGGGCCCGTCCTCCACTGCTGCCTGAATGGCAAGCCTCATCAGAGTCCTCCGCGGCGGATCGGAGGTTGCATGCCTTTCGGCAGCGACGCTCACACATGGAGACCAAATCCTCCATGTCACGTCCTCCTCTTCCCGACTGTCGTACTTCTCTTCGGGCTTCAACTTCCGGAGTTCGCCATGCTCTTGAACGTCTCGGTTCTTGTATGGCTCCAATCTCCGGCGTGGTCTCCACCGAGTCCACAATACGCACCCGGGGCGTACTTGGGCAGGGCTCATAAGGGCCCAAGTCCCCGGGTCGGCGGTTGGTAGGGGCAGCAGGTAAACCTCTGCTACCATAAAGAAGGTCCCTACCAGGACCGGCCCCCGCTGTGCCCCTTCCGCCTGTAACCCCTGCTGATTTACTCCGGATCAACGATTGCATTCCTCAATTCCCAGGGTCCAAATCCCAAAATATAGAAAATAAAATCCTCCTTCAACCCTGAATGGCAACCAGATCCCACAAATACAGCAATAACCCAATTCACAATCCAAATCAGGCTGCGGGCTTTCGTTCAGCACACCGGTATTCCCACGGTGGCGGGCATGTACAAGAATTGCACCAAGGAAGAAAGCCCTGAAATTGGCATATGAACACAAATAAAGCAAAGTTGGGGAAAGAGGTAAACATACACATTCACAGCCATAAACCCCTCATTCCCTGGACTCAAGACCTTCCCTCGACTCACCAACATATTGCCCTGAAGCAGGTCCATTGAGATGGCTGAATGCCATGTGTCACAAGTCACTACACCAACCCCAAAAATGTGTTCACTCCCAAGCCTATAAATCCTAGCCCAATGAGGGAGGTGGCGTGTCATGGCCTAAAGTGGCACTCAGGACGATGCCCTACCCTGACATAACCTTGGTTGGACTTGGAGTCGAATGGGCTTAGAGAAATGACCTATTAGTTTGAACTCATAACATGTCAAAAAACTGCCAATTCACACCATATTGGCCATATATCAAAAATATGCTCAAAATTGAAGTTACTAATTATCCAAAGGCTCAAAGCATGCATGGAATCGAAGTCTAGTATTCATGGAGGACGGAGACCAAAGGCCAATGCCCATGTACATCCCCACTTTACCCTCGAAACCCCTTCAGATATGGGCGCCACGCACTGCCCAAGTCAGCCCATGATCTTGAGACCAATTTTCATAATCCTTCGTGCGCCAAGCCCAATGGAGTACACGATCCGGCATATGGTGGTGTTCAACTCCAAAGCATATGCCAACATATGAACAACATACCATGGTTCGATTCCCCATAGGCTTCTTGCTGTTAGCTGACCAGGTGAGTACACAAAACGCAAAAATGAGCAAAAATTGAGGTCAAAAACATGAAAATATGACCAAATACAAAGTTGTCATGATAGTATATCTCTATGCTCACCCATGATATCCGCTCATGATTCAATACACAAATGATTGGAACCGTTTGCCAACAATTCCCCCACTTGGATCCCCAATCAGGCGCATGGAGATACCTTCGCCACTAATATCTACATGCCCATGAAAATGGGAGTGCACCCATGGATCTCTTTGTCGAACATACCATGAGCAATACATACGCGGTAGACTTGGTCTAGCGCTTTGAATTCCACAATTGGGACATGGGCAAGACCCTTGTCACGTATGGCTCCCCATCTCTTCGGCCACACGAAGATATATAACATGGGCGTGAGCATATCAAACATATACCAAGCATACAACACATAGCCTCAAAATATGGCTCCCACCATGACATGCCATGTCCCTCCATTGACATAACTTCACGTCAAAAATACGTAGGAACCCAAGGAAAGTTGCTATGCAACCCCAACACTGATGCGGCACACTCGAAAGTCGCATTGAAATATTCGGTTGCACGGTCCAAGAGTTATATATCACTTCATACCCTCTTGACCCTTTTCCCTTGCTACACCGGGCATGTGTGCGCACCAAAGGCGTTTGATGCTTCCTAAATTAACTTGAGACTAAGGCGCTTGCAACCCAACCTTTTTTATTCTCATTCCTCACACTCGCGCGTAGACATGGTCCTTCAAAGTGGTCCCACGATTCACTTTTGTTTCCCTTATATCTCCAAGTCAAATGGGTGGCAAGTATAAGGGAAACCTGATTCAGGCATAGGGAAAAGAGTATGACCACTCGAAGAAGTCCAAATCAAGTGCGGCGATGTCGGAGTCGAAAATCCGATTTCGACATCGCGAAAAATTCAGATTAAAATTTCGAGTGCTTATTTAGATAATTGCGGAAGCAACGAACCCTTCGCTGATGAAATCTGACCCTTCAACGGAGTATCCGCCAAAATATCTGGAAATAACAGTTAACCAATCGGTTAACGCAAAATCGCGAGCCAACTGACAGTCGCCGATACATTGACCATCAGAACGAAAGGCTGAAAAATTACGGAAACGTTATGATAATAAAACCCTGTTGATTCCTGATATTCCGATATATAAATCTCCGCTGGCGGCTCCTCGGTACTGAATATTGCCGCTCATAGCCGCAATCACCAAACCTATCATACTATCACATCGGGTTAGGTCAGGTGGATGGGAGAGTATGATATCAGCCAATGGCGGCTTGCCGGCACATAGATACACACCCCAAGTGACCCCAAGATGGCCACAGGGGTCCGAACCGGCTTCACAATGCAGGAGGGTGGACAGGAATATGCCTGAGTTCAGGCCATATATAGCCTCGAGACACACGTCGACTGGTCTGGATTCCGCAAGTGCCATGGAACCAGACCACACACCAAAAAATCGCAATGCCGATGACAGCGGCATCCGTTGCGCAACGTCGTATGGGCTTCAAGGCCCCAAGAGCTCAAAAGGTGTGAAGGTCAGTCGCCCTACCTGGTTTCCCAAGGATTCAGCAGGGGGGGAGTGACAAATAGAAGTGAAAAAGAGGGGCCATCCTCCTCTGGATTCAGCAGGGGGGGGTATATGGCCACTCTGATGGCAGGTCATCGAAAGATGTGAGAGAGCAAGCAAGTGAGGGACGATCCGTCGACCACACAAGCGCTCAAACTGCATCAGGGGAGAGCTCAGGGCGCTGATCAGGCTCCCCTGGCTGCAATCGCCGGGGTGAGTGCTGCCAAGTCCGAGACATGGATCTTGGTCTTGTGCTTGCGGATGTACTCCATGAAGGGAGTATTGACCCGCGGCATGAACGAGGAGACGGGTTCCCAGGTGTCGTGGGACGGCCCAAAGCCTCGCCAACGAACCTTGAACTCCAGACCTCCGGGTGCCGAGGCGTTCGAACGCTGAGCCAGGATCTTCTCGAAAGTATAGTCGTCCTGCTCAGCATAGTCGTCGTCCGAATCGGCCTCATGTGCAGCATAGTCCAGGGACACATGTCGGCCACAGAGGTCGGGTTCCCGCACACGGAGTTGACTCTCGTGGCGCTCCCAGAACTGTCCGTGACCCACCTTGATGCGGTACGTGTCCTCAGCAATCCTGCGGACCACCCCTCCGGGTCTGAACCAGGTTTTGGTGAGGGCGGTGCCCATGGGGCGGGGTCTGATCACCCACACCGGGTCTCCCACCCTGAACTTCAGCGCTGTCGAGCTCGGGGCGGACTTCTGACGCTCAGCATGCTCCTTTACGAGCTGCTAGCGGATGTCACGCGCCGTTGCCTCTTGCCAGGCGAAGAATTCTTTGGCATCCATGGCCATGCCATCACCAGACAGGGGAAGTCCCCGACCCAAGGGGTCCCTGCCGAACAGAATCTGGTGAGGGGACAAACCACCCGGGGTGGGGGTGTCATGATGGGCCTTTAGAGCGGGCCACGTCTCCTCAAACCAGTTCCGACGTGGATTGGTGATGTGAATCTTGCGCAGCTTCTCGAACAGCTGCCGTCCAGCCACTTCAGCCAGGCCGTTAGACCGGCTGAGATAGGCGACGCTCTTGGCATGACGTATTCCCATAAGGGAACACATAGCCTTGAAACAGCCACCAGTAAACTGGGGCCCTCGGTCACTGCAAATGGTGCGGGGGATGTCAAAGACGGTCAGCCAATACCGAATCATCATGACTGCCACTTCCTTGGCAAGCAACCCGTTTTTGCGTGCCGGAACGGCTACTACGTAGCCACTGTGGCGATCTACACAAAGGACCACACAGTCGAAGGTCTCCTTGCCAATGTGCACTTCGGGCATGGAGAAGACGTCCATGGCCACGCTCTCCATGGGCTGGTCAGGAACCGGGGTCCATTGGGCTTCCCCCTTGATGTTCCGGTCATCGGGATTGCAGGCGTGACAGACCGAGCAACCCTTCCTGACCTTCTTGATGGCGGTGTAGAGACCGATATGGTCGATCTAGAACCGGCGCTGCATGTCAAGGGCTTGCTTCTTGACCCCTGGGTGCAGCATGTGGTGGTGCCAAGCTTCACACAGCTCGAGCACCCGGGACTCTGGTACTAGCAGCTTACCATTTCGGTAGAGCTTGCCGTCTTCCTCAGTCAGCCCCTTTGGCCACTTCTGCCCGTCGTCAGGGTCGGTCACAGCCCTATACTCGGCCGCAAAGGCCTGAGACTTGGCGTAGTCGTCGGTCCAGTCGTCCTGGAGGCAAGACTCCGGGAAGACGTGCTTGTCGGACTCAGCTCCATCAGGGGCGAGTACTCTGACCGCTCTGCCCATCCTCGTTCCGAGGGGGGCATCCGCAGCCATGACGACGAAGCATTTTACACCCTCCTCCTCTATCAGGCGCTCCATTTCAATGATCCTCTTGGCTTCAGCGGTCTCAGCCTCATCGCCATGGGCAGAGGTATTCTTCATGCCCTTGCTGGCAGGATAGGCCCACCTGCTGAGACAGTCCGCCACGGTGTTATCCTTTCCAGGAATATACACAACCGTGAGGTCGCACTTGGCCAAGGTCTCATGCCATCTTGCCCGTCGGGAGGCGGGAACAGAGGGGGTGTCCACGTGCTCCTTGTGCCACGACTGCAGACTCTGATGGTCGGTGCAGACGGTGACAGGATGGAGGGCTATGTACCCAGCCCATTTCCTCAGAGCCATGACGATGGCATACGCCTCCTTTTCACGGGGCGTCCACGTCCCTCTCTGGCCTTCCGCCAGGACTCGGCTCCAGAAGGCCACGCGCACGTGCCTCCCATCGTCAAGCACTTGTTCCAACACCGCGCCAACGGCATAGTCGGAAGCGTCGGTGCGCAGGACGAACCCTCGGTCGGGATCCACAAGGTGCAGATCCACTGCGGATAGCAGCGCCTGCTTCATCCCCTCAAAGGCACGGTCGGACTCAGCAGTCCAGACCAGAGCCTTCTTGGACCCCCTCTTGGTCTCCTCTCGGTTGCCCTTGAGCATGGTCGTCATGGGGGCTGCATACTCGGCATACATCTTGATATACCCCGAGTAGTAATTGCAGAACCCCAGATACGCCCGTAGCTCAGAGACCGTTTTGGGCTTTTCCCAGTGCTCGACCGAAGCCAGCTTGCCAGGTATGGGCTTTCGCTGCCCGTTCCCGACTACGTGGCCAGTGAAGACCACCTCGCTTACAGCAATGGTGGCCTTGTCACTGCTGCCCGTGAGTTTGTGCCGAACCAGAAGGTCCAGCACTCGAGTGACGTCCCTCTCGTGTGCCTCCAGGAGCTGCTCGTAGCTCATACTGGGGTCCCCGGACGCGATGATTACGTCGTCCACGAAGGGGTCCGCACAGTCACGCACCGGCTCAAGCAGGTTCTCCAGCATCCGCTGAAAAGCCGCATTGCCGTTGGTAACGCCCATAGGCATCACCTTCCACTGGAGAGGTCCAAGTGGGGTGCTCATGGCTGTGCAGGCACGGGATCCCTCGGTGAGAGGCATCTGATGATAACCATGTTTCAGGTCCATCACCGTGAAGATCCTCCGCCGGTGTTGCTTTTGCAGCATGTCCTCAATGAGGGGCAGCGTATAGCTGTCGTGCTGCGTTTGGGCGTTTGGGCCGCGTTAGTCGACCATGAGCCGCCACTCACCGGCCACCTTCTTGGGGACGATGAAGCATGGAGAGGCCCACTCGGAGTGGCACGGCTCGAGCCAGCCTCTCTCGATGAAGTCACGGAGGATCTTCTCCATGGCTTCCTTCCTCTCGCCCCTCAGGGCAAACTCCCGGTGTCGATACACACGGGGGTCCTGCTTCAGTCGTATCTTGGCCTCGCCATACGGTCCACGCACCGGTGGGGGAAACACAGGCTTACCGCTGAAGAAGGTATCACCATACTTCTGCTTCAGCCTGGCCCTCAATGCCTGGATCTTGGGGCAATCGTCGGACTCCGCCTTGGCTTTTCCGGGCACTTGAACCACGGAGCTTACCTGAGGGGTAGCGACCCCGCTCGGTTTCGGCTCAGGCGGTCTTCCCAGGTGGCCCAAGAGGGCCATCTCTGGTCTTGCCTCGGAATAGATCGCCGTAGGTGGGTGGGTTACCCCCGATTGGCTCGTCCTGGCTGGACAAGTGGTCCACCACCCTCTGCACGAGGGTGTTCCCATCATAGGAACCAGAGACGATCGAGTCCACTTCCCACCAGGCTTTGTCCTGGCCTTTGCCCTCACGCTGGTTTCCCCAGTCGTGAAAGGGCTGATCCATATACCCCTGAACCAGATCCAACTCCTCTTCAGTGAGGGGGTCTTCCGATTCTCCGATGTCAATGGGGGGAACCGCAAAGCATTGCCACCATGGCTCTGCTATGATGCGGTTGACACACACGAAATCCGTCGTATCGGCCTGATCAAGGCCCCCATCCACATAGTGGAATTCCGTTGGCCATCTCTGGGGTGGCATGGGCTGTCCCTTAGCGTCCTGATAGACACTCTCTCCAGCCGGTAGGACGACCTTGTTTAAGGTCATGTTGGTCAATGAGACTACCCAATGTCGGGTACTTTCCTCCTCGGTGCATCCCATAGGAACAACCAGCACTGCCTTGGAGCGGTCCTTGCGAATCTTCGCTATCGCTCTTGGAATGTCCCAACGGGGGCAATGGATCCACATCAATCCCTGATGCGGACCCCAGTGCTTCTTCCACGCGGGGTCCTGGGCGCTGCAGTACTTCTCACAAACCCGAAGATGGGCGGAGGTTCCTGAAGAGAACGCATCCAGGGCCAGATCCGAAGCTCCCAGGTCCGCAACCACTCGGCTCGCCACTTCCGGCCTTACGCCGTACTCCTGGTTTGCTGGCCCAGTTGGCTCAGTGCCCAGTGCGGCTACTTCGAGCTGATCGCGTTCGGGGTGGATCCATTGGCATTCCACATGGTGCTCAGGTGACGAAAGCCACGAGAGCTGGTCGTCCTGGTACAGGGTCATGGAGGCCTGGGCCGGGAGGACGCCGGAGTCCGTCTCCATCATGAAGTCGTACCCAACGATCATGTCCCAGTCCATCTCGGCCTCGTAGAAGCGACCTTGCAGGAGGATTTCCTTGCCGAGGTCTGGGCGGCTCAGCTCATGATGGTTCACGAACTGCAGCCCGATGGCCGCTTCCTTTGTGCCTCCCACCATGTACTGGCCGTTCGCCAGCTTCAGCCTGACAGGTTTCCGACTGTCGGTCAAACACTCTGGTGGAAGTAGGCCAGCCTTGACCAAGCTGACTTGAGCTCCCGTGTCGACCAACACGTCGAAGACCTTTTCCACTTCCCCGCATAAGGCACGGACCTTAAGGTGCAACTGCCGCTCACGCCCCACCGGGCGCACGGCGTGCAAGCTCACGATCTCCGGCCGTTCCAGAAGCTCAACAAGAGACTGGTGCAGGTCGTGGACAATGGGCTCAGGCTGCCCATCTGCAGCGTCCAGCTGCGGTCCGGGTGATCCTCCGATACTCTCGGATAGATCTTGGAGTACATCAAACACATTCTTGGTCGCGAAGGACGGACGGGTGCAAGGGTTCGTGCCTTCACTTGCCCTCACCCCGCCTCCGCGACTGGGTGCCGGACCGGGCCTTCCGCCCGCGGCAGTCTCTTTGTGCTTATCGACTCCCGACTGGGATGGTTCGGCGCTTCCCACGTCACCATCCTGCGACCGCCCTAGCTAGGGCCCTTGGCTGCAGGGGCTCCGCTAGGGGGCGTCGGGTGTGGAGGTAGGAGCAGTCTCCTCGGCATCAACCTCGTTGACACCCTTCCTTCTACTATTCCTAGGCTTCTTGTCCTTGTCCTTGTTCTGCTCGTTCTGGTTGTTCTCCTTGTTCTTGTTGTCCGACCTGGGGACCCAGTTCCTCTTGATCTCCTGGATCTCCTTGGCTAACTCGGTCCCCTGCGACATCAGCTTGGAGAGCTCGTCCTTGTCCACCTCCACTTTGGCCTCCCAGATACCCGCAGGTGCACGCTTCTTCGACCCGTGCGCCTTCTTGTAGGCCTCCGTGTCAGCCTGGTGGATGGGGCATGTTCGGTGGTCATGGTTGAAGCCTTTCTTCCTCCCATAACACACGAAACAGCCCTGAGGGTGAGCTCGTATGAACTCCCCAAAGGACAGCGGAGGGTCGCCAATGCGGCGAGGGTCCCTCTTCTCCTTCTTCTTCCAACCCGGCTGCAGGGGCTTCCAGCTTCCCTGTTTGCTCCCCGCGCTCAGTTTGTTGGCCACAAAGGCACAAACGGCCACTTCGGCGGGCTCATCGTCGTCGTCATTGTTGACCAGAGTCTCATTGCCGCCGGCTCCCGCTGGGTCCATGGCAGCTTCCCCGCCAGGTCCCTCGCCAACGTAGTTGACATCGCGGTCGCCGGGCCTCAACCCGCGGGTGTGGTGGAGGTTCCGGTACTCTTTGAGCACCTCCTCTCCAACCCACTCCAGGATCTCGTCGCAGCTCATCCGCGCCGGGATAGCCTGCAGACAGATGGTCTGGCCGCTCACGTCACACTCGTCAAGGCGCCACATCGCGGTTCTCTCGCGATCGCCCGAGACAGTGATGAGGAGAGCGTTCCGCAGGGAGTGCCGTTTGACATCCCGGGCCACGTTCTTCCTCGTCCAAGCCACCACGTTCGTATGATACTCTTTGGGGAGCATCATCTTGCCCATGTGGTTGGACTTGGCCCTCTTGGCTTCCTCCTTGGTGACCCTCTTGATCCATGCTTCCGGCAGCATGGGGAGCAGGCGAGCCTGCTCGTCACCCTCGTTCCAGTCCTCCACGTTGCGGCGGAAGAGGGTGTATTGCCCTCGGAAGTCACGCCAGTGCCATAGGCGGATCTTCCGTCCATCATGCTGAAGCTTGATGGACTTCCATCGCTTGGCAGCCACCTGCGGAGCGTCCACCCGCTCCTGCTCGTTGAGCCACTTCTTGGCTTTCTTGAGGGTCTTGATTTTCCCCTCCTTGGTCGCCACGAAGTATAGCTCCTGGAGCACTTCCGGCAGGCGGTACCTGAACCGTCTGAAGACATATTTCTCCGCATCCGCGGGATCCATGTCCTCAGTGACGGTCACCCCCCAATCGTCCAGCTTCTCCAACAAGCGGTCGAGGTTGAGGGGGTTGCCATCGTACATGGGGGGCTTGATGTCCTTCAAGTCTTCCCACACGGCGGCATCTGCGGCCTTAGAGACCATGAACGCCGGCCGCGAGGTCGACCGAGGTTCCCATCGGCCTCGCCCACGGACTCCCTCGGCCGCCACGTCCATCTCCTCCATGGAATCCCTGTGGCTACGCCGCGGTTCCTCCATGTACGCTGAACCTAGATGTTCACGCCGTACACCTTCCATGTATGCCTCCTCATCACGGCGCCGGCGGCTGCGTTCAGCGGCCTCCCGTCGTACACCCTGCGGCGGGCTAATGTCGAACTCCTCCAGGTCTTCCTCCGCCAACATCCGGACATCCCACTCCACGTCTCCTCCGGGGACCTCATCCCTGAGTCCACGATAACGTCCGCCAGCCATTGGGATTGGCTCCGGGGCTGGTGCGGGGCGTCGGGGGCGTACTGGTGTCCGCGGTGGAGCACGGCGGTTGTGGTAGTCCGAACTGAGCCACTCATCCCGCCAATCCTCACTGCCACTGCCCGGCGGCACGCGCTCGTTGCGGCCCCCCGCGCTGTGGTGAGAGGGGGCTTGGTCTCGCCCTTGGCGATGTCCAGCTCTCTCCGCGCGCGCGCGGCGACCCTGGCGATGCGAGTCATCTCGCCCTTGCCCGTGTCTACCTCGCGCTCGAGGAACTGGACCCTCCTGCGGAGGTAGACAATCCACCGCCAGGTGGTATCCGGGTCGCCGTTCCCTGGTGGGTCGTCAGGGTCCCCAGGGGGTACTGCAGGAGGGCCTCCGCCGGGTCCGCCCGGTCCAGGGGGTCCTCCCCCGCCCGGTGGTCCGCCTCCAGGGGGTCCACTTGGTGGGCGTCCACCAGGGGGTCCTGATGGTCCTCCGCCAGGGGGTCCCGGTGGGTCTCTGCCGGGTCGCCTCGGTGGGTCCAAGGATGGGCGCTTATTCGTGAAGTCGAAGTCCATGTCATCATCCTCCTCCATGTCGCCCCACCTGGGCGTCTCGGTCTCGGAAGACTCCGAGCTCCGGTAGGGAGGAGGGGGATCCTCATCCTCACCTTCCGGCTCCATGGGGACGTCTCCGCCTCCTCCGCCCGTCCAAGCCAAAACTCGGCGATGCCGGGGGCCCCGTTCATCCCCGTCGCTGGCGGTGAAGGAGGGGTCGCTGTCGTGGGGGTGTCCGCCCGCTGGCTTCTGTGGCCTCTTGGGGGTCTTCCCCTTACCCTTCCTCCGTCGGTTGGCAGTGGGGCCACTGCTCCCCCTGCTGCCGGTGTCGGCCTCGTCCAGCGTCAACTTGGAGGAGGCGTCCCCTTCGAAAAGCTTTCGAGGGGTCTCCACTCATGATCCTCCCGGGGGAGTCTCGCGGCGGAGTTTGGCCTCTGCCTCCCCCATTGTGGCGGCGGTGGCTGCGGCAGCTCGCCCTTCGGCTTTCTCCCGAGCACGAGCCGCCTCGCCTTCCCGGGCCTGCTGCAGCCGAGCCTTCTCCGCTTCCAACGCCGCCAGCTCCGCCTCCGTCCTGGCCCTCTCCTCAGCCACCTCTCCGTCGCGCGGCCTCGATGGTGTCATTCTTGGCGGCGTCCGCGTGGGCCTTAGCCGTTGCCTCGGCATGGGCCCTTTCCTCCGCCTCCTTCTTTGCCCTCTCTTGGGCAAGCGCCTCTTCCAGTGCCTTCACCTCAGCCTCCTTGCAGGCAATGGCCTCCTGGGTCAGGCGGGCTTCCTCGTCGGTTGCCGCCACCTCACCCCTGATCCGGGCAGCCACTGCCTCATGGGCGGCCGCAGCCGTGAGACCGGCCACGATGGCTGCCACGGTCGAGGCGTCGTAGTCCATGCCTCTGCCCCACTCAGTGCCCCACTCAGGCGGGTCCAGGTCCTCCAGCGCTTGCGGCGGAAGCGGTACTCATACCCTTCCGCCCGCAGCCACTCCTCCACTGCCCGCAGGCGCTCCTCGCCCATGTCCTCACGGAGCTCGAAGCTCCCGGGCATGCAGCCTTCGCACTGGGGATTGCTGTGGCGGTACTGCTGCCTTCACAGCAACCCACGCAGTAGGCGTGCCGCATGGGGGTGGGGCTGCGGCCAGGTCTTGCCCGCCTCGTCCCAGTTCACCATCGGTGCTCTCGATGGAGTGGTCCTTGGGTGGTTGTTGAGGTTGGTGCTGTAGCACTGGACTGGGAGTGCGGCCGGTGCTGGTCGGCCGGTGGTTGTGGAGGTGGTTGACGCGACTGGGTGTGCGGCCTTGCTGGTCGGCCGATGAAACTCGCTGTTGAGGGAGTCCTGGTCTGTCCACCTCCTTTACGGTCTTGGCGCTGTCGCTGGGCGGCGCTGCGAGCCGCTGCGCTGCGCTGCGAGCTGCGAGCTGCGAGCTGCTGCGCCGCGCTGCTCGGGGTTGGTGGCCCCGAGTGGCACGCGAGGGCTGGGTAACTCCGCGGCGGTGAAACGCTTTTGACGCATTCCCGTGGGGGGGCCTGGCCACGGGACGCTGCGGTGACACGCACAAGCAAGCAGGCAGGCAAAGCACTGCGCTCACAGGGGCATCAATACGCTCGTGTCATGTGCCAAAGCGTTTCAGAATCCTTGCCACTCTGCAACGAGGGAACAAAAGTACGTACAGCAACACATCAGGATATGTACACATGAGGTTAAGACTGGACTGGGGCAAGGGCATCACAGGACAATAAACACTCAGTCCTAACTCGTATCCCAATCCCAGGTCCGACCCTCTCAGTGGCTGGTGGGGGCGGGGGCTCAAACACAACCCATGCCCTGCTCAGTCCGGACCCTGAAATCCTGCAAAAAGGGGGGGTGTCCCGCCCAGCCACAGGCGAGTTCCTGGGAACCAAGGTGCTCCAAGGCCAACCGACGATGGCACCCCATGCTTCCTTAACGACGAGTCCCAACTCCTCTCTGAGCCAGAGATATGGCCCCGCCATTCTCCCCTAGGAGTTGGTAGCTGAAAATGGGCTGTTTCAGCCCAAACTGATATTAGCTCAAAAATCTCCGAAATTGACCCTCGTCCGGACCCGCCAGAGGTAGGGACGAGGCACCTGACCCTATGCCATTCCAGTACGAACTCCCTGGAGCACTCACCCAACCTGGTTCCCTCTGAGGTCCCGGCATCAGGGCACCACGGGTTCGTCAAGTGGGGTCATGATGCCAAAATCACCAAAATTGGCACCATTCTCACGCGTGGCTCGCCCGGCCAGGGCAAGGCCAATGGCTCACAGGATAGGAGGCAAGACCTATGACTTCTATCTGAGTGTACAACTTGAAATTAGGTCCGGGCTCCACATGGGCACAGAGATATGGGGCCGCCAATGGACCAGACGGGGGGGTGAAATTGGGGTCCCAAAATGGGGTCATTTTGGCTGCTCGAAAAGAGCCAAAACTCGGGGGTGCTCCCAATAGTATATCTCCACGCCGGCTTGGAGATGAGATCTGCCATTCCATACGCCATTCACCAGGAGTCCAACGAAGACTGCCATGTCCTTGGCCCTCAAAGATCTCCACGCCACTTGGCCTGGGGACAATCCCAATCGGGTCCACAAATGCCAAAATGGCAAAATTGTCCACACTCACTTTGGGCTAGCACCTTAACGAAGGTTGCTCCGCTTCGCCCACGTGGTGTGTGAACCATGGGGACCAATATACATAACACCCATGTCATATATGGTCCATTGGTCCATGCGTCCGGCGTGCACGGGTGGGCAGAACATAGTGCACGGCGGGCAGAAAAGGTGGAAAATTGCTCAAAATGGCCAAAGGTGCGCACACTCATGGTTGGGGCAAATGAGGCACATGCCCAACTTGGACCTGAGTGTGCCATAGGATTGGTATCAAGTCATATGTGTCCGACATATCTTTTGGGCGTCGCCCAAATCTTCCGGTTAGGGGAATGGCAGGGTCGCCAAGTGAGTCCATGCCTCTGCCCCACTCAGTGGCCTCCTCATGGGTGATGCCGACGGCGCCCTCCACGGCAGCGTTCTGCTGCGTGGCCCGTTGCCGGGCAACCCGAAGGTTGCAGGGCACCCCACAGGTGCGCTCGCAGGCGCGCGCCACATCCCTTTGGTGGGGAGCGGCGCTGCCGCTGGAGCTGGCCTGGTCGGCTGGCATCCTCCCGCGGTGGGCCGACTCCACGCGCTGCTGGGGCCTGACTTCCTCAGGAGCAGCGTACGGGGCTTGGCCTTGGTCTGCTTGGCGACTTCCAGGAAGTCACCAAGGGTGGTGTGGCCGGGGTGGTGACCGCCATTGGCCCGTTGGGGGCTGTGGGCTTGGGTTCCGCCCCTGGCGCCTCCGGCGGCTTCGGCGGCCAGGGACTCCTGGTACTCCCGCCCCTTCCTGTCCCGCCTCCTGTCCCCGGCGGAACGCTTCTCCTTCCCAGAAGACGCGCCGCTGCTGCTGCTGCCTTGCAGCCGGCGCTCGTTCTCCAGCTCCGGGAACTCCTTCTCGATCATGTCCCACATGGAGACGTTGATCGAGGCGCCCGACGGGTACTCGTTGGGCTTCTCGTCCTCCTCAATCTCGTCAGGACGCAGCCCTTCGCCGGGCCTGTCCAGGCGGGTCCAGGTCCTCCAGCGCTTGCGGCGGAAGCGGTACTCATACCCTTCCGCCCGCAGCCACTCCTCCACTGCCCGCAGGCGCTCCTCGCCCATGTCCTCACGGAGCTCGAAGCTCCCGGGCATGCAGCCTTCGCACTGGGGATTGCTGTGGCGGTACTGCTGCCTTCACAGCAACCCACGCAGTAGGCGTGCCGCATGGGGGTGGGGCTGCGGCCAGGTCTTGCCCGCCTCGTCCCAGTTCACCATCGGTGCTCTCGATGGAGTGGTCCTGGGGTGGTTGTTGAGGTGGGTGCTGTAGCACTGGACTGGGAGTGCGGCCGGTGCTGGTCGGCCGGTGGTTGTGGAGGTGGTTGACGCGACTGGGTGTGCGGCCTTGCTGGTCGGCCGATGAAACTCGCTGTTGAGGGAGTCCTGGTCTGTCCACCTCCTTTACGGTCTCGGCGCTGTCGCTGGGCGGCGCTGCGAGCCGCTGCGCTGCGCTGCGAGCTGCGAGCTGCGAGCTGCTGCGCCGCGCTGCTCGGGGTTGGTGGCCCCGAGTGGCACGCGAGGGCTGGGTAACCCTGCGGCGGTGAAACGCTTTTGACGCATTCCCGTTCGGGGGCCTGGCCACGGGACGCTGCGGTGACACGCAAAAGCAAGCAGGCAGGCTAAGCACTGCGCTCACAGGGGCATCAATACGCTCGTGTCATGTGCCAAAGCGTTTCAGAATCCTTGCCACTCTGCAACGAGGGAACAAAGGATTTACAGCAACACATCAGGATATGTACACATGAGGTTAAGACTGGACTGGGGCAAGGGCATCACAGGACAATAAACACTCAGTCCTAACTCGTATCCCAATCCCAGGTCCGACCCTCTCAGTGGCTGGTGGGGGCGGGGGCTCAAACACAACCCATGCCCTGCTCAGTCCGGACCCTGAAATCCTGCAAAAAGGGGGGGTGTCCCGCCCAGCCACAGGCCAGCTCCTGGGAACCAAGGTGCTCCAAGGCCAACCGACGATGGCTCCCCATGCTTCCTTAACGGCGAGTCCCAACTCCTCCCTGAGCCAGAGATATGGCCCCGCCATTATCCCCTAGGAGTTGGTAGCTGAAAATGGGCTATTTCAGCCCAAACTGATATTAGCTCAAAAATCTCCGAAATTGACCCTCGTCCGGACCTGCCAGAGGTAGGGACGAGGCAACTGACCCTATGCCCTTCCAGTACGAACTCCCTGGAGCCCTCACCCAGCCTGGTTCCCTCTGAGGTCCCGGCATCAGGGCACCACGGGTTCGTCAAGAGGGGTCATGATGCCAAAATCACCAAAATTGGCACCATCATCACGCGTGGCTCGCCCGGCCAGGGCAAGGCCAATGGCTCACAGGATAGGAGACAGGACCTAGGACTTTTATCTGAGTGTACAACTTGAAATTGGGTCCGGGCTCCACATGGGCACAGAGATATGGGGCCGCCAATGGACCACACGGGGGGGTGAAATTGGGGTCCCAAAATGGGGTCATTTTGGCTGCTCGAAAAGAGCCAAAACTCGGGGGTGCTCCCAATAGTATATCTCCACGCCGGCTTGGAGATGAGATCCGCCATTCCATACGCCAGTCACCAGGAGTCCGACAAAGACTGCCATGTCCTTGGCCCTCAAAGATCTCCACGCCAATTGGCGTGGGGACAATCCCAATTGGGTCCACAAATGCCAAAATGGCAAAATTGTCCACACTCACTTTGGGCTAGCACCTTAACGAAGGTTGCTCCGCTTCGCCCACGTGGTGTGTGAACCATGGGGACCAATATACATAACACCCATGTCATATATGGTCCATTGGTCCATGCGTCCGGCGTGCACGGGTGGGCAGAACATAGTGCACGGCGGGCAGAAAAGGTGAAAAATTGCTCAAAATGGCCAAAAATGCGCACACTCATGGTTGGGGCAAATGAGGCACATGCCCAACTTGGACCCGAGTGTGCCATAGGATTGGTATCAAGTCATATGTGTCCACAATATCTTTTGGGCGTCGCCCAACTCTTCCGGTTTCGGGAATGGCAGGGTCGCCAAGTGAGCCCATGATTTGGGGTAGTCCCAAATCGCCAACATGGCGGCCATGGTGTGCCAAGCCCAAGAGGAGTTATTCGCCAGGTCCAAGATATATTGGGCACCGAAGTATGTACCCTCAAAACACATTTAGGTCATGATGTCAATTGGGCGCAACGTTGAGATACACGGTCGCCACTTGACATCATGACAGGCAAAAAACAGCAATATTGGCGAAGAAACACCCAAAAGTGCCTTGAAAGGCGCACAAAAATATTATAATTTCTTCGGCTTGGATTGAGTAATCGACCAATCCTTCTAAACACAATGACTTGACACCAATGACCTTCGATTCCACATATGTGCTCCACTTGGGGCGCTTTGAAAGGTTACGAGCGCTACTTCCCAAGTCGGCACATGAAAATATGGAAAATTGCAAAAGACACACCTTGCTCCCAACGCATCGCTTTGGGATCGCCACGCAAGCTTTCCTCCACAAAGGTTAGGCTTGCAATTGATTGTGGGGAGTACAGGGAAGGGCCTCGTGCAATATGAGGTCCATTGGTGGGTGTATGGCTCTTAGCCAAACCCGCCAAATGGGCACGCAATACAACACATGGCACATACCACATATTGCCCAAAAAAGTTAGCTCCCCCCACGATATGTCATGCCCCTCCAAGGGCATAACTTTGTGTCAATCGCTCATAGGAACTCAAGGAAAGTTCCTATGCAACACCAACACTCGCGCGCACTCGAAAGTTATCTTAACGCACGCAATATCATGGCCAAAGAGTTATAACGCAAACTCTACCCTCTTGACCATGATCCATTACGCTAGCGCGCACGTGTGGAGACGCAAGGCGTATAAAGCTTCCTAAATTACGTCAAGAGTATTGTGAATACATCCCACGTTTCCCTATTGTCATTCCTCGCAAGCGGCACGAGATGTGACCCTCACAAGTGGCCTCACGAATCAACTTTGTTTTGCCCATATCTCTAAGACAAATGGAAGGCAAGACAAAAGGAAAGTTGATTCGTGCATAGGGAAGCACATAGGTCCACTCGGAAGAGGTCAAATCAAGTGCGGGGATGTCGAAGTCGAAAATCCGATTTCGACATCCTGAAAAATTCGGATTAAGGTTGCGAGTGTAGAATGTGAAAATTGCAGATGCATCAATGCAATTCCTGAAGACTTTAGAGACTTCGTAACGGATTGCGCTAAAATATCTGTATATAACAGTTAAACTGGCGGTTACGCTAAAGTCGCGAACTAACCGCCAGCTGTCAAAACAGTGAATATCAGAACGGAAGCGTCAAAATTGACGGAAACAATATGAAAATGAAGGCCTGTTAACCCCTGATATTCTGATATATAAATCTCTGCTGGCGACGCATCGGTTGCCGATGCGGGGCTTTACGGCACAGAACACGCTCCCGTCGGGCTCGCACCGGGCGTCAACGGGCGTCTTCCCTTCCGTACATGGGGTTAGTGGACCGGAGACCGGTCTTTCCTTCCGTACATGGGGTTAGTGGACCGGGGACCGGTTGTATGCCCTACCCTAGCCATGGGGTTCTGGGTACGGCTTCAGCGTTTGTGGTGTTTTGTGTGCTCGCATGGGCGCTGGCTTGGGTTTGGGGTCGCGTTTGGGGTTGGGGTCCGGTTCCAGGTTGAGGAGGACCTCTGTCCGGAGGTGTGAGGGCGCCGATGTCGGGTCGGGGCTCTTCCCGGTGCGTTGCAGGGGTGCCCGAGTCGCCTGTGTGGGGGTTGGGGGGTCGGTGCGTGCGGCCGCGGCTTTGGCTTTTGCCGTGGCCTTGAGGATGAGGGCGGCGGGGAGGGGGGGGTCAGAGGATGAGGTGGAGGAGGTGGACGAGGCTGAGGATGAGGAGGAGGTGGTGGACGCGGGTTGGGCTGTGATGCGGGCGGGCTTGCGGGCGGCGGCTTCTGCTGCGGCCACGGCGGGGAGGATGGAGGGCATGTCCTCGGGCTGTAGGTTGGGGGCGGGCGGCTGGGGGGGCCCGGTCATGACCTGGCGGCCCGGCGGGCCGATCTGGTCGGCAGCGGCGGGTGAGGGAGGCGCGGGGCTGTGGCCTTCTCCTTCTGGGCTTGGCTGGGCCCGGGTCCTGCAATGTGCGAGGTTGTGTGGGTTGGCGTCCGCGGGGGGGAACAGGTTGCGTGGGCTGCATTCAGGGGCCAGGGGGGGTGTGCCTGGGTCTTCTGGGGTGTGTGCGGGGGGCGTGGGCGGGCCACTGTGTGGGGTGGGCGTGCCGCCAGGGGCGGGGCTCCTCTCGGCGGGTGTGTGTGGGTTTTCGAGTGTCGGGGGTGGTGAGGGGTGTCCGGCGGGTGGGTCTGTGGCGGGCGTGTGCTGGTGTTCGGGCGGGTGTGGGAGGCCCGTTCCGCGGGGCCCGGGCTTGCGCGCGATGGTGGGCGTGTCCGGGTCTCCGGTTGAGCAGCGAGAGGGGAGGGGCATGGGCGGGGATTGTGCGGTGGGGTGTGCTGTGTCGGTGTATGTGTCCGCTCGCCGCTGCGCGCTTGCGTGGCCAGTTGTAGGCCGGGCGGGTTGGAGGAGAAGCTTGCTGTCTCCTGCTGCCGCGGCAAGGATTTCGCAGACGAGCTTGCGTATCTGGTGGAGCTCTTGGTCAGTGGTGGGAAGGGGGTTTGCTAGCTTTGGGCTAAGACCCACGCGGTTGAGGACCCTGTGGATGGCGTGGTACCCGCAGGTGAGGGATTGCTGCGGTCTGGGGGGGGGGGGTTAGGTCGCGTGTCCGGGCCCGCCTTGACTTGTGTGTGGGCGGTGGGGATGGCACAAACCCAGGGCACGGTCCCCGTGGGTGGCCAGCGGCGCTGGATCCAGTGGGTCAGGCAGAGCATGGCCAATCCCAGGTGGTAGCCCGCCGTCCCTGAGGTGATTTGGGCCAGGGCGCGGGCTGGGGGCTTGTCCCCTGGCTGGAGGACGCCCCTGAGGACCCTGTGCTGGGTGGTGTTGTCCCCTACTGCCCCTGGTGGGGCGGTCCCTGGGGCGAGCATGGTGTCTGTCCCTTTGACGAGCCATTGCGGGCCGGGGGACGTAGCCGTAGCGGCTATCACGTAGTGGTGCCCGCGCTCGAGGACTGTAACCCAGACCTCCGGCGGGGGGTGGTCACTGTCTGTAGGTGGGGGGGGGAGGTCGTCGTCGGGGTGCGGAGGCTGGCGGCGCGGAGGGCGGTGTCGCGGGTTGGTGCAGTGGCCTGTTCCCACTGCTCCGGGCGGTTCGGGTCCGCTGGGTGGTCCTTCCCCGCTGGGGCCCGTCGTAGGCGTACGGTCCCTCGGCGCGTGACGTTGATGTCGGTGTCGTGTTTTAGGGCCTGGCCCCACTCGATGGGGGGGATCCAGACGTGCTGGCCCTGGGTGTGTTTGCGGGCTCGCCAGAGTACGAGGTCTACGATGGCCTCATGGAGGCCGCTGCCTGGGGTGGTCAGGTCCCGGAGGGCTTTGACGGTGAGCTTGGTCCAGTCGTCTTGTAGGCGGTACCAGCCCAGGGGGGTGGTCGGGGCCCTGCCTTGGAGGGTTGCTCGGAGGAGGTCGGGGCCGCGGATGGTGGCCGTTGTGAGGCAGGGGTGCCCCAGGTCCGGGGGGGTTGGCTGGATGGGCTGCCGGGGTCTTGCGCGTCTACGTCGACGTATGGTTGGCCCTGGTTGGGCTCGGCCGGGCTGGGCGGTGCCGGGTGGCTTCTTGGGTGAGAGATGGGCCTCGGGGCGCTGTGGTGGTGTCTTGGAGGCCTGCGGATGGAGACGGGGGGCGCGTGCGGGGCGCGGAGTGGGTTAGTGGACGTCTGGGTCATGCACGGCATGGTAATGGTTGAGACGCTGCACGTGTTCCCTGGCGGTGGGGTCAGTGAGTTGTTCCGCGTGTGTTAACAGGAGGTGTTTGCGGTGTACCATTTGGGCCGCTGCTCTGCGCACTGCCTCTAGCTGGAGGTGTGCTGCTGCCTCCATGGGGCTTTCTGTGTGTTTGGTGAGGTGTCGGTGCAGGGCCTGTGTCACCGCCCCTCTCATGATGGCTTCCTTGACCAGGGGATCCCAGAAGAGGTGTTCGGTGGCCTGGTGTGCGTGGCTGTGGGCTGGCAATCCTTCGTGTTGTCGTAGGGTTTCCGCCGGGGACCAGCCCACTAGCGTGTCCCTGCCTGTATGGAGGGGGCATTTCTTGAAGTGTTCCAAGTCCTCCGGGCTGGTGTGGTCGCACGGGCAACGGGTGTGTTCTTCTAGGACGTGGATGTGTTTGCGGGCGAGCCATCTGGCGACCCTGCTGAGGAATGGTAGTTGCTCCCTGAGGAGCTGGATGCGTGGTTTTTGGAGGTGGGCTGGGACGTTTGCTGGGCGCAGCGCTGAGTGGTAGAGGGGGATTTGCAGTCTGTCCTGGAGCTCCTGGATGTGCGCCCGGCTGTCTGCCTCGCCGAGCACGCGGGCGAGATGTTGAATGGGGTTGGGGTAGTGGTATGCTCTGTCGTGGGAGGAATAGGGGGCGTCCTCTGGTACTGAAGCGGTACCCAGAACATATGGCCCATGTCCCGGACGCCTGTGAGCCGTCACACCCGTTATGGCCCATGGCCCAGAGGCCGGCGAGCCGTCACACCCGTGCAGAAGCCGCTCACACCGGCTATCCCTGTTCTCTAACCCGTGAAATCTGGAATCCGATTTCTAACCAATAAATCGACGTAGAATTACCGTGATTTTATTGTCTTGATCGATTTTCGGTCAGAAATCGGTGAAATACCCGATTTCTACCGCGATTTCCAATTGTCGTGAAATCGCCGCCTGATGTCGCCTGTTCGCGCGCCTTCGTCGCTTCTCCGTGGCGAGTTTTGTGAGGTTCTAAGAGAACTTAAGAACTGAATCTAGAGGGTATTTAATGTACTTTCATCTGGTGTATTCACCAGAATTTTTCGCCGTTGCGTTTTCGAGAAAATCAGCGCGCAAGGCTTTCCGTCGATCGTGCGAACTCATGCTTCTCAAGGACCATGAGTTCGGACGGAACCCTACATC
Source organism: Eutreptiella sp. 'Long Island Sound 2002' (assembly GCA_964036045.1). Taxonomy (NCBI): domain Eukaryota; phylum Euglenozoa; class Euglenophyceae; order Eutreptiales; family Eutreptiaceae; genus Eutreptiella; species Eutreptiella sp. 'Long Island Sound 2002'. Next base: position 61,088,992 of record OZ038381.1, read on the forward strand.
TCCCCCCTATGTCTTTCTTCCATGCCCCTTTCACGCGGGCATATCATCTTGTATAGGGAAGCGGGCAATGGCGGTGTTTTGGGCAGCCTATGGGTCTCGCAAACCCAAGTCGTTTGCGTTCGCAAACGCTAACTTTGTGGCCTTGTGAGCATGAACGTTAATGACCGAACACAATGCTCACAAGACCAAAAGCCCGAGGCCATTTTCGTTTTTCGAGCCAACTCAACGATGGCTCCACGCAATTCAATGCGTACCAAAACTTTATTTTCAAAAGAGGGCAAGTTTTGGTCGAAAATTAGGCCAAAATGGCCAAACCCCCGAGGCTCGTACTCGAAGCCTATGGGGAGTTGAGCCCCGAACTAATGCAATATGTAAAGTAGAGACCACGAAAGACATCGCGGATGGCTTCGTTGATTCTTACAACCTTGTCTTCCATTTTATAAAATTTCGCCCTGTGAGCACGCGTGCCACATTGCCTCTTTGCACACGCGCTCATATGCAAGCACTAATGACACGAGTGGGCGGAGACAATCTAACCATAGTGTGCATATTTGAAAGCACCTACTATGGGCCTACTCCAAAAGTGTTTACTCATATTTTTGCTCCTCAAGGTCCCAAAGATATGTTCATGCCAATATCGCCGATATATACACTTTTTCCCATAAATAGTATGCTTCAAGGATTGAGGTGTTAAAAATGCTTTCATCATGCTTCGAAACTCTACCCTTGTTGCAAAAGGGAAGCAAAGCTTCGGTCTGCATCCATGCAAAAGCCCGAGGCTCCTTTCTCTTGCGATACGGAGATACGATATTTGGAGGGACCACTTTTGGGTTAATTTTGGCCGTTTTGCCCAAAATGGCCACAAACTCCTCCTCCCCCTGATTTCACCCCCGAGGTTGCGTGCGCCACTTGACCAAGGGTAAGGGCAATTCAGAGAGGGCACACAAACCCGCATCGAATGGGGTGTTTCCCCATGTGGCCTCTCCGCTCAATGGGAGAGTTGTGAGTCACCCAATTTGGGGTATGTTGCCATTCTGCCCCATGTATGTGTCACTTTCCCTCCAATGGGAAAAAAAACTAGAGGCGATCATGAGGGTTGGCAAGTAACATATATTGGGACCTAGGTCCCAGGTGTTTATAGCATATTTAATTGGAAGAATCCTCGCCGTGGCCATGGAGATATGGAATCGTGAGTGCGGGCCATTTTGGCCAAATTTCGCTGTTTTTGCCATTGTATGCCATATTTGAATTACCATATCTCCATGGGGCACGCGATCTAGCCAGGAAGGAGGGGTGAATAGTGTAGCATATGACCAAGCGTTGAATGCCATTGAGTTTCGTATTTGCTCCTCTGGCTCATCCGGAGTTATTCAACTTTTGGTGCGATCCACGATCCCCCCCTTTGCACCGCATGTTGCTTTCTGCCCCGTCCGTGTGGTCATCCCCTCGGTGAACAGTAAGCAGCCAGCGTGACAACAAGCGATAACCCAGGGCATGGGACCAAAGGGGATATCAAGGGTTGTGAATCAAGGCTTGGCGCGTCAATATCGCCAAGATTTCCTACCCTGGACGGTCGCCCGAGACGGCCGATTTTGCCATTTTGGGCATCCTGACCCCACTTGGCGAACCCGTGGCGCCCTGATGCCGGGACCTCAGAGAAAACCAGTTTGGCTGAGGGCTCCAGGGAGTTCCTGCTCGAAGGGCATAGGGTCAGTTGCCTCGTCCCTACCTCTGGCGGGTCCGGACGAGGGGTCAATTTTTGACATTTTGAGCTAGTTTCAGTTTGGGCTGAAACAGCCCATTTTCAGCTACCAACTCCTAGGGGATAATGGCGGGGCCATATCTCTGGCTCAGAGAGGAGTTGGGACTAGCCGTTAAGGAAGCATGGGGAGCCATCGTCAGTTGGCCTTGGAGCCCCTTGGTTCCGAGGAACTCGCCTGTGGCTGGGCGCGACACCCCCCCTATTGGCAGGGTTTCAGGGTCCGGACTGAGCAGGGCATGGGTTGTGTTTGAGCCCCCGCCCCCACCAGCCACTGAGAGGGTCGGACCTGGGATTGGGATATGAGTTGGGACTGAGTGTCTATGGTCCTGTGATGCACTTACCCCAGTCCAGTCTGAACTCCATGTGTACATATCCTGATGTGTTGCTGTACATACTTTCGTTCCCTTGTTGCAGAGTGGCAAGGATCCTGAAACGCTTTGTCACATGACATGAGCGTATTGATGCCCTTGTGAGCGTAGTGCTTTGCCTGCCTGCTCACCTGTGCGTGACACCGCAGCGTCCCGTGGCCAACCCCCAACGGGAACGCGTCAAAAGCGTTTCACCGCCGCAGGGTTACCCATCCCTCGCGTGCCACTCGGGGCCACCAACCCCGAGCAGCGCGGCGCAGCAGCTCGCAGCTCGCAGCTCGCAGCGCAGCGCAGCGGCTCGCAGCGCCGCCCAGCGACAGCGCCGAGTTCGTCACAGTGCCTGCAGCGCCGTCCAGAGCATCGCCCTGACCGCGCCGCGACCGTGAAGGAGGTGCACAGACCAGGACTCCTGCATCAGCGAGTCGCAGCGGCCGACCAGCAAGGCCGCGTCAACCACCTCCACAACCACCGGCTGACCAGCACCAGACGCACACCCAGTCCAGTGCTGCATCACCCGCCTCAACAAACACCACCAGGACCAGTTCGTTGAGCGGAACGAGTGACCACCAAAGACCTCAAGACCAACTACGCCCCCGCTGCCATGGTAAACTGGCAAGAAGCGGGTAGGACGTGGCCGCAGCCCCACCCCCATGCAGTGCGCCTGCTGCGTGGGTTGGTTTGGGACCAGCACTACCGCCACAGCCACCCCCAGTGCGAAGGCGGCATGCCCGGGAGCTTCGAGCTCCGCACGGACATGGCCCCCGACCGCCTGCAGGCCGTGGAGGACTGGCTGCGGGTGGAAGAGTTTGCCTTCCCCTTCCAGCAAAGGCGCTGGAGGACCTGGACCTGGCCGGACAGGCCCGGCGAAGGGCTGCGCCCCGACGGGATTGAAGAGGACGAGAAGCCCAACAAGTACCCGTCGGGCGCCACGATCAACGTCTCCATGTGGGACATGATCGAGAAGAACTTCCCGGAACCGGGGAACGAGCGCAGGCTGCAGGGCAGCAGCAGCAGCGCGTCTCCGGGGAAGGAGAAGCGGTCCGCCGGGGACAGGAAGCGGGACCGGAAGTGGCGGGAGTACCAGGCATCCCTGGCCGCCGAAGCCGCCCAAGGCGCCAGGGGCGGAACGCCAGCCCCCAGCCCCCAACGGGCCAATGGCGGTCACCACCCCGGCCAAGCCACCTTTGGTGACTTTATCCAAGTCGCCAAGCAGACCCAGGCCAAGCCCCATCCGCTGCTCCTGAGGAAGTCAGGCCCCAGCAGCGACGTGGAGTCGGCCCACCGCGGGAGGATGCCGGCCGACCAGGCCAGCTCCAGCATCAGCGTCGCTCCCGACCATAGGGACGTGGCGCGCGCCTGTGAGCGCGCCTGTGGGGTGCCCTGCAACCTTCGGGTTGCCCGGCAACGGGCCAGGCAGCACAGCGCTGCCGTGGAGGGCGCCGTTGGTATCGCCCAGGAGGAGGCTGCGGAGTGGGCGCATGGCATGGCCATCCACGCCCAGACCGTGGCGGCCATTGCGGCCGGACTCACGGCCGTAGCCGCCCATGGGGCAGCGACTGCCCAGGTCAGCGGTGAGTTGGCGGCAGCCGACGAGGAAGCCCGCCTGACGCAGGAGGCCATTGCCTGCAAGGAGGCCGAGGTGAGGGCGCTGGAAGAGGCGCTTGCCCAAGAGAGGGCAAAGAAGGAGGCGGAGGAGAGGGTGCACGCCGAAGCGACGGCCAAGGCGCAGGCGGACGCCGCCAAGAAGGACGCCATCGAGGCCGCGCGACGGAAGGTCGCTGAGGAGAGGGCCAAGACGGAGGCGGAGCTGGCGGCGTTGGATGCGGAGAAGGCTCGGCTGCAGCAGGCCCGGGAAGCCGAGGCGGCTCGTGCCCGGGAGAAAGCCGAAGCGCGAGCTGCCGCAGCCACAGCCGCCGCAATTGAGGAGGCAGAGGCCAAACTCCGCCGCGAGACTCCCCTGGGAGGATCACGAGTCGAGACCCTTCGAAAGCTTTTCGAAGGGGACGCCTCCTCCAGGATGACGCTGGACGAGGCCGACACAGGCAGCAGTGGGAGCAGTGGCCCCACCGCCCACCGACGGAGAAAGGGTAAAGGGAAGACCCCGAGAGGCCACGGAAGCCAGCGGGCGGACACCCCCATGACAGTGACCCCTTCTTCACGGCCAGCGACGGGGATGAACGAGGCCGCCGACATCGCCAAGTGGTGGCTTGGACGGGCGGAGGAGGCGGAGACGTCCCCATGGAACCGGAAGGTGAGGATGAGGATCTCCCTCCTCCCTACCGGAGCTCGGAGTCTTCCGAGACCGAGACGCCCAGGTGGGGCGACATGGACGAGGATGACGACATGGACTTCGGCATCACAAAGAAGCGCCCATCCTCGGACCCACCGAGGCGACCCGGCGGAGACACACCGGGACCCCCTGGCGGAGGACCATCAGGACCCCCTGGAGAACGCCCACCAAGTGGACCCCCTGGAGGCGGACCACCGGGCGGGGGAGGACCCCCTGGACCGGGCGGACCCGGCGGAGGCCCTCCTGGAGTACCCCCTGGGGACCCTGACGACCCACCAGGGAACGGCGACCCGGATCCCACCTGGCGGTGGATTGTCTACCTCCGCAGGAGGGTCCAGTTCCTCGAGCGCGAGGTAGACACGGGCAAGGGCGAGATGACTCGCATCGCCAGGGTCGCCGCGCGCGCGCAGAGAGAGCTGGACATCGCCAGGGGCGAGACCAAGTCGCTGAACAAGGTCATCAGCGGCCTGCAGCAGAAGCTGGACACGCTGGAAGCCTGTGGGAGCGTCGGCAGCGACGACCCAGCCCTGGAGTCTGGCTCGTCGGACGACGGCTGGGGACCCGGACCAGGTCCAGGCAGACCCCGCGCCCCCGGCGGAGCCCCCAGGAGTCGCCCGAGCGCCAGTGCCCCCTCTCTCAACGCCCCCTCTGACCACAGCGCGGGCCGCCGCAACGAGCGAGTGCCGCCCGGCAGTGGCAGTGAGGATTGGCGTGATGAGTGGCTCAGTTCGGACTACCACAACTGCCGTGCTCCACCGCGGACGCCTGTACGCCCCCGACGCCCGGCGGCAGCCCCGGAGCCAATCCCAATGGCTGGAGGACGTTATGGTGGACTCAGGGATGAGGTCCCCGGAGGAGACGTGGAGTGGGACGTCGGCGGAGGTGAGGACCTGGATCTGGACCTGGAGGAGTTCGACATTAGCCCGCCGCGTGGTGTACGACGGGAGGCCGCTGAACGCAGCCGCCGGAACCGTGATGAGGAGGCATACATGGAAGGAGTACGGCGTGAACATCTGGGTTCAGGGTACATGGAGGAACCGCGGCGTAGCCACAGGGATTCCATGGAGGAGATGGACGTGGCGGCCGTGGGAGTCCGTGGGAGAGGCCGATGGGAACCTCAGTCGACCTCGCGGCCGGCGTTCATGGTCTCTAAGGCCGCGGATGCCGCCGTGTGGGAAGACTGGAAGGACATCAAGCCCCCCATGTACGACAGCAACCCCCTCAACCTCGACCGCTTCTTGGAGAAGCTGGACGATTGGGGGGTAACCGTTACTGAGGACATGCATCCCGCTGATGCGGAGAAGTATGTCTTCAGACGGTTCAGGTACCGCCTGCCGGAAGTGCTCGTAGAGCCCTACTTCGTGGCGACCAAGGAGGGGAAAATCAAGACCCTCAAGGAAGCCAAGAAGTGGCTCAACGAGCAGGAGCGGGTGGACGCTCCGCAGGTGGCTGCCAAGCGGTGGAAGTCCATCAAGCTTCAGCATGATGGACGGGAGATTCGCCTACGGACTGGCAAGACTTCCGAGGGCATTACACCCTCTTCCGCCGCAACGTGGAGGATTGGAACGAGGGTGACGAGCAGGCTCGCCTGCTCTCCATGCTGCCGAAAGCATGGATCAAGAGGGTCACCAAGGAGGAAGCCAAGCGGGCCAAGTCCAACCACACGGTCAAGATGATGCTCCCCAAAGAGTATCATACGAACGTGTGAAGCCGGTTCGGACCCCCGTGGCCATCTTGGGGTCACTTGGGGTGTGTATCTATGTGCCGGCAAGCCGCCATTGGCTGATATCATACTTTCCCATCCACCTGAACTAACCCGATGTGATAGTGTGATAGGTTTGGCCATTCCGGCTACGAGCGGCCATATTCAGTACCGAGGCGCCGCCAGCGGAGATTTATATATCAGAATATCAGGAATCAACAGGGTTTTATTATCATAATGTTTCCGTAATTTTTCAGCCTTTCGTTCTGATGGTCAATGTATCGGCGACTGTCAGTTGGCTCGCGATTTTGCGTTAACCGATTGGTTAACTGGTATTTCCAGATATTTTGGCGGAAACCCCGATGAAGGGTCAGATTTCATCAGTAAAGGGTTCGTTGCTTCCGCAATTTTCTAAATAAGCACTCGAAATTTTAATCTGAATTTTTCGCGGTGTCGAAATCGGATTTTCGACTTCGACATCGCCGCACTTGATTTGGTCTTCTCCGAGTGGTCATACGCTTTTCCCTATGCTCGAATCAGGTTTCCCTTATACTTGCCACCCATTTGACTTGGAGATATAAGGGAAACAAAAGTGAATCGTGGGACCACTTTGAAGGGTCATATCTACGCGCGAGTGTGAGGAGGAGAATAAGAAGGGTTGGGTTGCAAGCGCCTTTGTCTCAACTTAATTTAGGAAGCATCAAACGCCTTTGGTGTGTACACATGCCCGGTATAGCAAGGGATAATGGTCAAGAGGGTATAAAGTGATATATAACTCTTGGACCGTGCAACCGAATATTTTATTGCGACTTTCGAGTGTACCGCATGAGTGTTGGGGTTGCATAGCAACTTTTCTCTGGGTTCCTACGTATGTTTAACGTGAAGTTATGCCAATGGAGGGACATGGCATATCATGGTGGGAGCCACTTTTGAGGGTATGTGTTATATGCATGGTATGTGTTTTGATATGCTCACACCCATGTTATATATCTTCGTGTGGCCGAAGAGATGGGGAGCCACACGTGACAAGGGCTTTGCCCATGTCCCAATTGTGGGATTCAAAGCGCTAGACTAAGTCCACCGCATATGTATTGCTCATGGTATGTTAGGCAAGGAGATCCATGAGTGCACTCCCATTTTCATGGGGCATGTAGATACGAGTGGCGAAGGTATCTTCATGCGCCTGATTGGGGATCCAAGTGGGAGAATTGTTCGCAAATGGTTCCAATCATTTGTATATTGAACCATGTGCGGATATCATGGGTGAGCATAGAGATATACCATCATGACAACTTTGTATTTGGTCATATTTTCATGTTTTTGACCTCAATTTTTGCTCATTTTTGCATTTTGTGTACTTGCCTGGTCGGCAATCAGCAAGAAGTCTATGGGGAGTCGAACCATGGTATGTTGTTCATCTGTTGGCGTATGCTTTGGAGTTGAACACCACCATATCCCGGATTGCGTACTCCATTTGGCTTGGCGCACGAAGGATTACAAGAATTGGTCTCAAGATCATGGGCTGACTTGGGCAGTGCGTGGCGCCCATATCCGAAGTGGTTTCGAGGGTAAGGTGGGGATGTACATGGGCATTGACATCTGGTCTGTATCCTCCATGAATATTAGACTTCGATTCCATGCATGTTTTGAGCCTTCGGATAAGTGGTAACCTCAATTTTGAGCATATATTTGATATATGGCCAATATGGTGTGAATTGGCAGTTTTTTGGCATGTTATGAGTTCAAACTCATGGGGCATATCTCCAAGCCCATTCGACTCCAAGTCCATCTAAGGTTATGTCAGGGTAGGGCACGGTCCTGAGTGCCACTCTAGGCCATGACACGCCACCTCCCCCATTGGGCTAGGATTTATAGGCTTGGGAGTGAACACATTCTTGGGGTTTGTGTAGTGACTTGTGACACATGGCATTCAGCCATCTCATTTGACCTGGTTCAGGGCAATATGTTGGTGAGTCAAGGGAAGGTCTTGAGTCCAGGGAATGAGGGGTTTATGGCTGTGAATGTGTATGTTTACCTCTTTCCCCAACTTTGCTTTATTTGTGTTCATATGCCAATTTCAGGGCTTTCTTCCTTGGTGCAATTCTTGTACATGCCCGCCATCGTGAGACAATCGATGTGCTGAATGGAAGCCCGCAGCCTGATTTGGATTGTGAATTGGGTTATTGCTGTATTTGTGGGATCTGGTTGCTGTTTCAGGGTTGAAGGAGGATTTTATTTTCTATATTTTTGAACTTTGGACCCTTTGGAATTTGAGGAATGCAATCACCTATCCGGAGTAAATCAGCAGGGGTAACAGGCGGAAGGGGCACAGCGGGGGCCGGTCCTGGTAGGGACCTTCTTTATGGTAGCAGAGGCGTACCTGCTGCCCCTACCAACCGCCGACCCGGGGACTTGGGCCCTTATGAGCCCTGCCCAAGTACGCCCCGGGTGCATATTGTGGACTCGGTGAAGACCACGCCGGAGATTAGAGCCATAGAAGAACCGAGACGTTCAAGAGCATGGCGAACTCCGGAAGTTGAAGCCCGAAGAGAAGTACAACATTCGGGAAGAGGAGGACGTGACATGGAGGACCTGGTCTCCATGTGTGAGCGTCGCTGCCGAAAGGCATGCAACCTCCGCTCCGCCGCGGAGGACTCTGACGAGGCCTGCCATTCAGGCAGCAGTAGAGGACGGGCCCAGCGCTACCGGAAGCCTGGGTCACCCAAGTCCGCGGCAAGGGACGCCGGGGCTATGGACATGGACCCCAGCCTGGTCAGGCTGTGGGAATCCGAGGGGCACTCCGAGGGCTATCGGACAGCCTACGAGCCACCTTCGGAGTCGGAGATGTCCGCGCCGATCGCCAGGGCGCATACGGCCCCAGAGCCCGTCCTGAAGCACGACGCCGAGGGCTTGGAGAGGCCAGCCAGGGCCCGGACGGCACCTGTGCCCCGGCACACGGGACCAGAGACGGACGCCATAGGCGATACACCCATGGGTGATGAGTCTGAGGTGCCAGGAACCGCGGGATGCGCTGAATCCGGCAGAAAACACGCTGCGTGCCACTGCGAGCACGTGTCCTTCCTCATGGGCAAGTACCCGAAGATGGGGCTGGACGCCATCATGCATCGCCTAGACCGCCTGGACAACGCGAAGGACATCCTAGAGGAGGACGTCGCGGGGATCCTGGATGACCAGTCGGCCGCGGGGAAAGACATGGAGGAGCTGCAAGCGGAACGGGACCGGTACCGGGAGAATCTGGAGCTGGCCCTGGAGAAGCAGCAGCGAGTGGTGGACAGCCTCCTCCACCTGGTGGAGGACATGTCGGGACGCCTGAGAAGGCTGGAGGAGCTACAGCCCCTCGCCTCGGGTCCGGAGCTCCCGGCAAAGCCGGCCGCGGTAGAGCTGGTGGAGCGGGTTAAGACCCTCAGGAGCGCCATGGAGAAACCCATGGGCGGCCCTGCAGAGGCACCATACGCGCCTCCGCGTGTTGACCCGGGTGCGCTGCCGTTTGTTCCCATGTTCAGCGAATCCACAATGCTCGGGGAACACACGGCACCGGCTGGGTCCATGCGGGAAGGGCACGTTACCACGGACCCGAGGAGCCTGACGGTACAGATGTCTCATGCCGCCCAGCATGTACCGATCACGACGAATATGGTAGTTTATGCGGAAGAGGAGATCGAGAGCCAGACCATGCAGGGGCAAACCATGGGAAGCGCCAATGGACATGGTCGAGGTCATCCAGGCGGGAACCTGTGGGCGAAGGACCCCAATACGGGGATATGGACGGCCGATGGAGCAAATCCTTCCCGCATTCCAAACCCCATGGGTTCAGGCCCAACTGGACCGCACTCCATGGAGGAGAGGGATGTACGGGGAGTGTACTCACACCCCCCGGCCACAGGTGGTATCCGTCTCGGTGGAGTGGTGGCTGGAGACGTCGGAGACGCCATCAGGATTGACGACCTCAGGGGAATCAAAATCCCCTACTACGATGGCAACCCCTCCAGCCTGGATGACTTCATCCTGGATTGGGAGGATTTCGCCGAGGAGGTCGTCGGCGAGATGCGGGGAGCGCCGCGGGACAAGTGGGTATGCCGGACATTCCCACACCGGCTGGCGTAGGACCTGAAGGAGGAGCTGCGGGATCAGATCCGGGAAGGATTGATCTGTACGGAGCAGGCCTGCCTCCAGTGGCTGGAGAATGATGAGCGGGTGGACGCTCCAAATCAGAAGCTGGAGGACCTGTGGTCCATCCCACTGCCGCTGGACCGCGGTGAGTTGCGGGTCCGGGAGTGGAACCGGTATCTGCGGAAGTACCGCAGATGCCTTAAGCTGGTGGAGGACTGGAACGAGGCCAGTGAGATCCGCCACTTGCTGAAGGACGTCCTCCCCGGCAACTGGAAGAGACGAGTGGAGGACGAGGAGAAGAAGCGCGCCAAGAAGCGGGTGGCGGTGAGGATCATGGCGGCGGAAGATACCCATGCGGGTATCATGGAGTTCTTCAGGAGGAACCTGGGCGAACCCAACCGGATGTTGGGACTGAAGAACGCCGTGTACGTGGAGGTGTTTGGAGACTCCATGGGGCAAAGGTTGCTGCGCCTCAACAACGTGGAGTGGAGGCGCGGGGAGCCGCTGAGGATGCAAGTCATCTTCGCCCGCATGGGCCTTGACGAGATCGTGAAGTACATCACGGTGGAGTTGAAGCTCAATGCGAAGAACGAGGCCCACGTGCAGGATCAACATGGTCATGGACAACGAGGCCACCGAGAAGACCGCCATCATCGGGAGATCCAGGAGGACACGGCCAACTCCGCGGAGGATGGTAGTGGAAGTGGCCAAGACCACTGGACCGGGTCCCGGGAGGATCATGAGGAGGCCCACTTCTTCGCGTTTGTGGCGCACAACGTGAAGAACCATGGGCAGGATAGGTCCAGATAGAGCCAGGTGGGACCCAATAAGAGCAGAGCGCCAAGGAGGATCGGGAACCCACCGCTCTCGTTCCGAGAGTACAGGTCTCAGCACGACGGGTGCTGGGTCTGTAATGGCAAGGGAAACAACCATGCACACGACCACCGTCAGTGCAAGGTGTATGAGGCGGACAAGAAGGCCTACTTCGCCGCCCACCCCTAGAAGAAGCCGAAGGAGCAGCGTATTTCCGATTGGAAGGCGAAGGGCGGAGACGGGGGAAAAGGCCAAGGCAAAGGCCAAGAAAAAGGCAGGGGAAGAGGCTATGGTGGTGGACCTGGGCAAGACCGACGAGTGAGGTCCATCGAGGAAGTTGCTGAGGACATGTTGAGGACGTTGGAGGAACTCAAAGCCCAGCAACGTGGAGGACAAAGTCCTGGCGGATTGCAGCCGGAAGGGGCTGCGGGAAGCCAAGTCTAGAGGAGCCCCCACGGGAGTGGGACCTCGGAGGTCTCTCCTCTGAAAATCAGTGGAATCCCAGAGAAAGCGAAGGCACATCGGGTGCCGAAGAAGGTTCCAGAAGAGCCAAAACCACTGAGTTTCGCCACTCCCAACCCCTGGAGCGCCCTGTCAAGGGAAGTACATGTGGGTACGGGACATGGCAAGAAGGAAGGAGCGACCACGGAGAGCCCCGTGGACGGGCAGGACCAACCCAAGATTTACACCATCCGTGACCATACCCTTGAAGTCCTGATGCACCCGGACGTGCTAGAGTTGCATGCCGTGAGAGTCGTCCATACACCTCATGGCGACGAGCGGCAGTTGCACTTGAAAGTGCGAGTACAGTGCGGACGAGAGGAGAAGGTGGTGGATGTGTTAGTGGATACGGGTGCCCAGGTGAGCCTGGTCCGGAGAGGGTTGTTCAAGGAGGAACTCCTGCAGCCCAGCCGGAGACCGGTCCGCCTGAAGGTCGCCAACGGAGAGATTATGGGTGGTGGCACCCATGAGGCCACCATCAGTATGGAATTCTGGGAACATGAGCGCTTGAACCGCCGTGATCAGGCGAAGAGAAGCACTCTATCCGGGAACTTCTATGTGGCCGACATTACAGATTGGGATATCATCATGGGGTATGACTTCATGGTGGCAAACGCCATTGGAGCCCTTCCCCATCATGCAACGCTGGTCCGGGACGATGATGAATGCCTAACATGGCTGTCCACGGACTATGCATGCGGATCATCCCAATGGAATGCTGGGGAAGAGGATCGGATCGTCCGAGCGGTGCAAGCTGTGGGTGCCAAGTCCAGAGGAGACCGCGGAGTTCAGCTCACGGAGTATGGAATGGCGCCACAGGTGTATGACAGGATGATCCAGACGCTGGGAGCCGAAGCGCCCGAGACAGACGTCTTCGCTTCCCGGGATGCCCCGCTTCTGCGGAAGTGTAGGAGGCATTGGCATCGAGGAGACTCAGCCTGGCACAGGCATTGGGGTTTGAAGGAGTGGGGGCCCATGTATTGGCATGGCTCCCTGGACAATACCAGACGTACGGTGGAGAAGATCATCGCGGATAGGGCGAAGGGGATCCTGGTCATAACCGGCATAGGATCCACCCCATGTCCGCTGGAGGGTCTCAAGTCGACGCTGGACTCCATCACCCTGAACGAGATGTCATTCGGGCCAGGGGAGGAGTTGTTCATCAACGCCAAGGGTGTATCAATGCCCTCCCCGGGTCAAGCGTGGGGTACCAAGGCTTTCCTGGTGGATGGGGCGCAAGCCCAGCCCAGGGGTGATGAAGCATTCATTCGTAGGGTGGAGGCGGTGCCCATGAAGGTCATGTTTGAGCCCAAGGAGGGGACGGATCAGCCTTTTGATGGCATTGACGTCCTGTCCCACGCGGAGATCGACGACGTCGTCAACTACATGCGGATGGGGATGCACGACCGTGTGGCAGCCAAGAAGAGGCGGGCCATGGTCACATCTCCGCATTGGTGGGATGACAGGATGTTGGTCACCGGCAAGTACAAGAAGGACGAGTTCGTGGCGAGGGTCATGGATCACATCGCGGACCAATACGATGGTCCGGTTGGGTCGGACCCACCAACATGGGATTTTCCAAGAATGGGTGCCGATAGCGACAGTCACCAGCCCGAGGCCGCAAATTTCCGAAGATTATCGGTGGGAAGAGCTCCCCACGACGATGAAGACGGCATATCGGACGAGGAGAAGTCGGAATCGGACCCAGAAGAGGCCTATACCGCAGTGCGGTCGGTTGTATCGATATCGAAGCAAGCGGCTGAAGAGGCCCAGGAGAACCCGAAGGTCGCCCAGCTGAAGGAGAGGCTGATCAAGGCCTATCCGCGGCTATTCAGTGGCGTCGCCAACAAGAATCCTCCAGATCGTGCGAGGTTCGGCACAGCGAAGATCAAGCTGAAGCCGAACCCCAAGATCTATCGTCATCGGGAGTACCAACTTCAGGGCGATCGGGCCGAGGCCATGAAGAAGCTGTTGGCCGAGTTCATTGAGCGGGGATGGATCGAACCCTCCGACAGTGAATGAGCCGGCCGAGCCTTCATCGTGCCCAAGAAGGAGAAGGGCGAGTGGAGGTTGGTGGTTGATTACAGAGGTTTGAACGAGCAGACCGAGCACGACTCGTATTCGCTTCCCCTGATCGACTCGATCCTCCAAAAACAACGGAAAAAGCGGATTTTCACGGTGTTGGACCTGAAACACGGTTATCACCAGATGCCGCTTCACCCGGACTCCAGGCCCTGCACGGCGATGTCGACGCCACTGGGGCCCATGCAGTGGAAAGTGGTGCCTATGGGCGCCAAGAATGGCAACGCCGCTTTCCAGCGCATGATGGAGGACCTACTCGGTCCTGTCCGGGACTGTGCCGATCCCTTCGTGGATGACATCATCATCGGGTCCGGCACGGAGAACATGACTGAGGACGAGCTCATCGACGCGCATGAGAAGGATCTGCGCCGAGTGCTCAGCGAGTTGGACAAGCACAACATGGTGTGCAAGCCCACCAAAGCCTCACTCTTCGTGAAGGAAGTGGAGTTCGCGGGTCACGTGGTTGGTCACGGGCAACGCCGTCCCATGCCTGGGAAGCTGGCGTCCCTGCACCACTGGGAGAAGCCCCAGACCATCAGCGAACTCCGATCCTTCATGGGGTTCTGTAACTACTATTCGGGCTATGTCCGGATGTATGCAGAACTGTCGGGGCCGCTGCACAAGATGCTGCAAGTGGGCAAGTTCGATGGCCGGAAGGGGAGCAAGAAGAAGCTTGCTTGGACCCCTGAAGCCGAAGATGCGTTCAGCCGCATGAAGGAGCGACTCCTGGGGCAACTGGAGCTATTCCTGGTGGACCCGGACAAGGGATTCGTGCTACGGACGGACGCCTCGGACTATGCTGTGGGGGCAGTCCTCGAGCAGATCCGAAACGACGGGTCACATGTACCCGTGGCGTTCTGGAGCCGGATCCTGGCCGAGGGCCAACGCCGCACCTGGACCGCGAGGGAGAAGGAGACGTACGCCATTGTTTGTGCGCTCAGGAAGTGGTCTGGCCACATCGGATTGCAACCGGTGGTGGCTTGTACGGACCATCAGTCCTTGCAGAGCTGGCACAAGGAGCACGTCGACACCCCCTTGGGACCGGCGGCAAGGAGGGCCCGATGGCATGAGACGTTCGCCAAGTTCGACCTCAGCGTCGTATACGTCCCGGGGAAGGACAACACTGTGGCAGATTGCCTCAGTAGATGGGCCTACCCCGCGGGCAAGGCTTGGATGGACATATCCAGCCATGGGGACGCCCAGGAAACCGAGGAGGCCAAGCGCATCATCGAGATGGAGAAAACCATGGAGCAAGCGGGGGTCAAGTGCTTTGTGGTGATGGCAAACCGTACGGACCTGGCCAAGTTCCGGGGTGCCCGCGTCCAAGCTATTCGAGAGGAAACCCTGGAGCAATGGATGGTGGCCCCTGTAGAGCTAGTCAGGTCGGTGCTCACAGAGGACTGGTCGGATGACTACGCGGCATCCGAGCACTGGAGCAAGTACTGGAATGCCGTGAGCGCCCCGTCAGACGACGAATGGCTCGAGGGCTTGACCGAGGATGGCGACAAGTTGTTCCTCGAGGACAAGCTGCTGGTGCCCGAGAACCGAGTGGAGGAGCTCATTGACCATTGGCACAACGCCCAGCTCATGCACCCTGGCCGAGACAAGATGCAGCAGGACCTAGAGTGGCGTTTCAAGTTCCCTCTGGGGTACTACGCCATCCTGGATAGGTACTGCAGCGACTGTGCCGTGTGTCGGGCCACAAAGAGCCCCAACCACTCCACAGCAGGCAACCCGGTGTATACGGCTATACCGGAGACCCCTATGCGGTCCGTGGCCATGGATGTATTCGCCATGCCTGAGGTCACCGTGGAAGGAGAGACCTACGACTGTGTCATTCTGGCGGTGGATAGGCACAGTGGGTATATCGTGGCGGTCCCTGGCAAGAAGTCCAAGAAGAAGGACAAGAAGGACAAGCATGGAGTTGGTCTGCAGGCCAAGACCGTCGCTAATGCCATGATCAGGCATTGGCTGACAATTATTGATGTCCCGGCTGTCATCTGCAGCGATCGGGGCAGTCAATTCGTGGGGACGTGGTTCAAGACGATGTGTAAGCACATGCGGATTCGGCACGCCAAGACCGTGGCATACCACAGCCGGTCGAATGGCCGGGCTCAGGTGGCCGGGCGGCAGATGTTCGAGAAGTTCCGCCAGCTGCACATCGACGAACCGGGCCGGAATTGGTACAATTCGCTGTGGAGGGTACTCCAAGCTTATCACGACCTTCCGGGGCCCACGGGACTGTCGCCCCATCGTATCCTGTTCCTACGGGATCGAGTGTCACGCACTCTCCCGTGGATGCACCATGGCAAAGTAGCCCGGGATGCGAATGCCATGATGGCTGAGGCTGACGACACGGCGGCCAAGGTGTGCAAGGCACTACAGGACGAGCATGACAAGAGGGCCAAGTACTTCAAGCAGGGAAAAGACCAGAAGTATGCTCTCCAAGACACCGTGTGGGTGGAGCGGCACCACAAGGATGTCCTGTCCAGGCATCGGCAGGCATCTTGGTATGTGCCGGGGGTAATCGTGCGGAAGGTCGGGCAGGATGTGTACGCAGTTCGTGTGGGGGATAACAAGATCCTGGACCGCGACCATACCCAGCTTCGTCCCCGAGCACCAGACCCCAGCGGACGTCCCGTCACCTTCGAGTTCACGGCCGGCGATGTGGACTCGGACGACGAGGGTGAGGACGAAGACTTCACCGCTGAGAAGATCCTGGCGGACAAGCCGGACCCGGGGACGCCTGGGGGTAGGCTTTATAAAGTCCGTTGGAAGGGATTCGCCGCATCCAGAGATTCGTGGGAACCTCCGAGCAGTTTCGTGCCGAAGTATACCACGGTCTGGATGGACTACCTGAAGAAAAAGAATATTTCTTTGGATGTCAAGGACGTGTTGGTCCATTTGGTTGCTGCTGTAGCACCGTAATGGATCCCCCTTGGCATTTTGTTTGTTTCTGTGATTGAGGAGACGGGTGAGGGCGTTCATCCGGGGATTTTTCGGCCTTGATTGGCCATATACCCCCTTCACTCGATCTCCACGTATATATTTCATCGTGGTATACGTATTTAGATCGATCGACGACGTTTTTCTATCTTTGATCCCCTTGGTCCATGTTGTAGATCAAGAGGAGACCGGATATGGCGTAGGGCACCGATTATCAGTGTCCTCATCCCTCCCTTGGGGCATGGGGGACCCATACGACGTGTGTGGAGCCTCCATGTGTCCTTGGGACATGGGGGGGGAGGTTGGAGCCCATTGGGGTCCTCCAGTCCTCTCTGCAATGACTTCCGAGCGGTAACAACGCTCTGAGAAGGGGGGTGAAGCCGGTTCCAACCCCCGTGGCCATCTTGGGGTCACTTGGGGTGTGTATCTATGTGCCAGCAAGCCGCCATTGGCTGATATCATACTCTCCCATCCACCTGAACTAACCCGATGTGATAGTGTGATAGGTTTGGCCATTCCGGCTACGAGCGGCCATATTCAGTACTGAGGCGCCGCCAGCGGAGATTTATATATCAGAATATCAGGAATCAACAGGGTTTTATTATCATAATGTTTCCGTAATTCTTCAACCTTTCGTTCTGATGGTCAATGTATCGGCGACTGTCAGTTGGCTCGCGATTTTGCGTTAACCGGTTGGTTAACTGTTATTTCCAGATATTTTGGCGGAAACCCCGATGAAGGGTCAGATTTCATCAGTAAAGGGTTCGTTGCTTCCGCAATTTTCTAAATAAGCACTCGAAATTTTATTCTGAATTTTTCGCGATGTCGAAATCGGATTTTCGACTTCGACATCGCCGCACTTGATTTGGTCTTCTTCGAGTGGTCATACGCTTTTCCCTATGCTCGAATCAGGTTTCCCTTATACTTGCCACCCATTTGACTTGGAGATATAAGGGAAACAAAAGTGAATCGTGGGACCACTTTGAAGGGTCATATCTACGCGCGAGTGTGAGGAAAGAGAATGAGATGGGTTGGGTTGCAAGCGCCTTTGTCTCAACTTGATTTAGGAAGCATCAAACGCCTTTGGTGTGTACACATGCCCGGTATAGCAAGGGATAATGGTCAAGAGGGTATAAAGTGATATATAACTCTTGGACCGTGCAATCGAATATTTTATTGCGACTTTCGAGTGTACCGCATGAGTGTTGGGGTTGCATAGATACTTTCCTTGGGTTCCTACGTATTTTTAACGTGAAGTTATGCCAATGGAGGGACATGGCATATCATGGTGGGAGCCACTTTTGAGGGTATGTGTTATATGCATGGTATGTGTTTCGATATGCTCACGCCCATGTTATATATCTTCGTGTGGCCGAAGAGATGGGGAGCCACACGTGACAAGGGCTTTGCCCATGTCCCAATTGTGGGATTCAAAGCGCTAGACTAAGTCTACCGCATATGTATTGCTCATGGTATGTTAGGCAAGGAGATCCATGAGTGCACTCCCATTTTCATGGGGCATGTAGATACGAGTGGCGAAGGTATCTCCATGCGCTCGATTGGGGATCCAAGTGGGGGAATTGCTCGCAAATGGTTACAATCATTTGTATATTGAACCATGTGCGGATATCATGGGTGAGCATAGAGATATACTATCATGACAGCTTTGTATTTGGTCATATTTTCATGTTTTTGACCTCAATTTTTGCTCATTTTTGCATTTTGTGTACTTGCCTGGTCGGCAATCAGCAAGAAGTCTTTGGGGAGTCGAACCATGGTATGTTGTTCATATGTTGGCGTATGCTTTGGAGTTGAACACCACCATATGCCGGATCGCGTACTCCATTTGGCTTGGCGCACGAAGGATTACAAGAATTGGTCTCAAGATCATGGGCTGACTTGGGCAGTGCGTGGCGCCCATATCTGAAGGGATTTCGAGGGTAAAGTGGGGATGTACATGGGCATTGACATTTGGTCTATATTCTCCATGAATACTAGACTTCGATTCCATGCATGTTTTCAGCCTTCGGATAAGTGGTAACCTCAATTTTGAGCATATATTTGATATATGGCCAATATGGTGTGAATTGGCAGTTTTTTGGCATGTTATGAGTTCAAACTCATGGGGCATATCTCCAAGCCCATCCGACACCAAGTCCATCCAAGGTTATGTCAGGGTAGGGCATGGTCCTGAGTGCCACTCTAGGCCATGACACGCCACCTCCCCTATTGGGCTAGGATTTATAGGCTTGGGGGTGAACACATTCTTGGGGTTTGTGTAGTGACTTGTGACACATGGCATTCAGCCATCTCATTTGACCTGGTTCAGGGCAATATGTTGGTGAGTCAAGGGAAGGTCTTGAGTCCAGGGAATGAGGGGTTTATGGCTGTGAATGTGTATGTTTTCCTCTTTCCCCAACTTTGCTTTATTTGTGTTCATATGCCAAATTCAGGGCTTTCTTCCTTGGTGCAATTCTTGTACATGCCCGCCATCCTGAGACAATCGATGTGCTGAACGGAAGCCCGCAGCCTGATTTGGATTGTGAATTGGGTTATTGCTGTATTTGTGGGATCTGGTTGCTGTTTCAGGGTTGAAGGAGGATTTTATTTTCTATATTTTTGGACTTTGGACCCTTTGGAATTTGAGGAATGCAATCACTGATCCGGAGTAAATCAGCAGGGGTAACAGGCAGAAGGGGCACAGCGGGGGCCGGTCCTGGTAGGGACCTTCTTTACGTGTTGGCTTGGACGAGGAAGAACGTGGCCCGGGATGTCAAACGGCACTCCCTGCAGAATGCTCTCCTCATCACCGTCTCGAGCGATCGCGAGAAGACCGCAATGTGGCGCCTTGACGAGTGTGAGTTGAGCGGCCAGACCATCCGTCTGCAGGCCATCCCGGCGCGGGTGAGCTGCGACGAGATCCTGGAGTGGGTTGGACAGGAGGTGCTCAAGGAGTACCGGAACCTCCACCACACCCGCGGGTTGAGGCCCGGCGACCGCGACGTCAACTACGTTGGCGAGGGACCTGGCGGGGAAGCTGCCATGGACCCAGCAGGAGCCGACGGCGATGAGACTCTCATCGACGATGACGACGACGATGAGCCCGCCGAGGTGGGTGTTTGCGCCTTCGTGGCCAACAACCTGAGCGCGGGGAACAACCGGGGAAGCTGGAAGCCCCTGCAGCCGGGTTGGAAGAAGAAGGAGAAGAGGGACCCTCGCCGCATTGGCGACCCTCCGCTGTCCTTTGGGGAGTTCATACGAGCTCACCCGCAGGGCTGTTTCGTGTGTTATGGGAGGAAGAAAGGCTTCAACCATGACCACCGAACATGCCCCACCCACAAGGCCGACACGGATGCTTACAAGAAGGCGCACGGGTCGAAGAAGCGTGCGCCCGCGGGTATCCGGGAAGCCAAGGTGGAGGTGGACAGGGACGAGCTCTCCAAGCTGGTGTCGCAGGGGACCGAGTTGGCCAAGGAGATCCAGGAGATCAAGAGGAACTGGGTCCCCAGGTCGGACAACAAGAACAAGGAGAACAACCAGAACGACCAGAACAAGGACAAGGACAAGAAGCCTACTCGTAAGGGAAGGAAGAAGGGCGTGAACGAGATTGATGCGGAGGAGAACACCCCTTCTTCCACAACCGACGCCCCGTAGCGGAGCCCCTGCAGCCAAGGGCCCCAGCTAGGGCGGTCACAGGATGGTGACGTCGGAAGCGCCGAACCATCCCAGTCGGGAGTCAATAAGCACAAAGGGACTGCCGGGGGCGGAAGGCCCGGTCCGGCACCCAGTCGCGGAGGCGGGGTGAGGGCAAGTGAAGGCACGAACCCTTGCACCCGTCCGTCCTTCGCGACCAAGAATGTGTTTGATGTACTACAGGATCTATCCGAGAGTATCGGAGGATCACCCGGACCGCAGCTGGATGCTGCAGATGGGCAGCCTGAGCCCATTGTCCACGACCTGCACCAATCGCTTGTTGAGCTTCTGGAACGGCCGGAGATCCTGAGCTTGCACGCCGTGCGCCCAGTGGGGCGTGAGCGGCAGTTGCACCTTAAGGTCCGTGCCTTATGCGGGGAAGTGGAAAAGGTCTTCGACGTGTTGGTCGACACGGGAGCGCAGGTCAGCTTGGTCAAGGCTGGCCTACTCCCACCAGAGTGTTTGACCGACAGTCGGAAACCTGTCAGGCTGAAGCTGGCGAACGGCCAGTACATGGTGGGAGGCACGAAGGAAGCGGCCATCGGGCTGCAGTTCGTGAACCATCGTGAGCTGAGCCGCCCAGACCTCGGCAAGGAAATCCTCCTGCACGGTCGCTTCTACGAGGCCGAGATGGACTGGGACATGATCGTTGGGTACGACTTCATGATGGAGACGGACTCCGGCGTCCTCCCGGCCCAGGCCTCCATGACCCTGTACCAGGACGACCAGCTCTCGTTGCTTTGGTCACCTGAGCACCATGTGGAATGCCTATGGATCCACCCGGAACGCAATCAGCTCGAAGTGGCCGCGCTGGACACTGAGCCAACTGGTCCTGCAAACCAGGAGTACGGCGTAATGCCGGGAGTGGCGAGCCGAGTTGTCGCGGACCTGGGAGCTTCGGATCTGGCCCTGGATGCGTTCTCTTCAGGAACCTCTGCCCATCTGCGGGTTTGTGAGAAGTACTGCAGCGCACAGGACTCCGCATGGAAGAAGCACTGGGGTCCGCATCAGGGATTGATGTGGATCCATTGCCCCCGTTGGGACATTCCAAGAGCGATAGCGAAGATTCGCAAGGACCGCTCCAAGGCAGTGCTGGTTGTTCCTATGAGATGCACCGAGGAGGAAAGTACCCGACATTGGGTAGCCTCATTGACCAACATGACCTTAAACAAGGTCGTCCTACCGGCTGGAGAGAGTGTCTATCAGGACGCTAAGGGACAGCCCATGCCACCCCAGAGATCGCCAACAGAGTTCCACTATGTGGATGGGGGCCTTGATCAGGCCGACGCCACGGATTTCGTGTGTGACAACCGCATCTTAGCGGAGCCTTGGAGGCAATGCTTTGCGGTTCCCCCTGTTGACATCGGAGAATCGGAAGACCCACTCACTGAAGAGGAGCTGGATCTGGTTCAGGGGTATATGAATCAGCCCTTTCACGACTGGGGAAACCAGCGTGAGGGCAAGGGCCAGGACAGAGCCTGGTGGGAAGTGGACTCCATCTTCTCCAGTTCCTATGATGGGAATACCTTCGTACAGAGGGTGCTGGATCACATGTCCAGCCAGGACGAGCCGCCTGGCGGTAACCCACCCACCTGCGGCGATCTATTCCGAGGCAAGACCAGAGATGGCCCTTTGGGCAACCTGGGAAGACCGCCTGAGCCAAAGACGAGCGGGGTCGCTACCCCTCAAGTAAGCTCCGTGGTCCAGGTGCCCGGTAAAGCCAAGGCGGAGTCCGATGATTGCCCCAAGATCCAGGCATTGAGGGCCAGGCTGAAGCAGAAGTATGGCGAGACCTTCTTCAGCGGAAAGCCTGTGTTTCCCCCACCGGTGCGTGGACCGTATGGCGAGGCCAAGATACGACTGAAGCAGGACTCCCGTGTGTATCGACACCGGGAGTTAGCCCTGAGGGGCGAGAGGAAGGAGGCCATGGAGAAGATCCTCCGTGACTTCATCGAGAGAGGCTGGCTCGAGCCGTGCCACTCCGAATGGGCCTCTCCCTGGTTCGTCGTCCCCAAGAAGATGGCCGGTGAATGGCGGCTCGTGGTCGACTACCGCGGCCTAAACGCCCAAACGCAGCACGACAGCTATACGCTGCCCGTCATTGAGGACATGCTGCAAAAACAACACCGGCGGAGGATCTTCACGGTGATTGACCTGAAACATGGTCATCATCAGATGCCTCTCGCCGAGGAGTCCCGTGCCTGCACAGCCATGAGCACCCCACTTGGACCTCTCCAGTGGAAGGTGATGCCCATGGGCGTTACCAACGGCAATGCGGCTTTTCAGCGGATGCTGGAGAACCTGCTTGAGCCGGTGCGCGACTGTGCGGACCCCTTCGTGGACGACGTGATCATCGCGTCCGGGGACCCCAGTATGAGCTACGAGGAGCTCCTGGAGGCACACGAGAGGGACGTCACTCGAGTGCTGGACCTTCTGGTTCGGCACAAACTCACGGGCAGCAGTGACAAGGCCATCATTGCGGTAAGCGAGGTGGTCTTCGCTGGCCACGTAGTCGGGAACGGGCAGCGAAAGCCCATACCTGGCAAGGTGGCTGCGATTGAGCACTTGCAAAAGCCCAAAACGGTCTCTGACCTACGGGCGTATCTGGGGTTCTGCAACTACTACTCGGGGTATATCCAGATGTATGCCGAGTATGCAGCCCCCATGACGACCATGCTCAAGGGCAACCGAGAGGAGACCATAAAGGGGTCCAAGAAGGCTCTGGTCTGGACAGCTGAGTCCGACCGTGCCTTTGAGGGGATGAAGCAGGCGCTGCTATCCGCAGTGGGTCTGCACCTCGTGGATCCTGACCGAGGGTTCGTCCTGCGCACCGATGCTTCCGACTACGCCGTTGGCGCTGTCTTGGAGCAAGTGCTTGACGACGGGAGGCACGTGCCCATGGCCTTCTGGAGCCGAGTCCTGGCGGAAGGCCAGAGACGGACGTGGACACCCCGTGAAAAGGAGGCGTATGCCATCGTCATGGCTCTCAGGAAATGGGCTGGGTACATAGCCCTCCATCCCGTCACCGTCTGCACCGACCATCAGAGTCTGCAGTCGTGGCACAAGGAGCACGTGGACACCCCCTCAGGTCCCGCCTCCAGACGGGCAAGATGGCATGAGACCTTGGCCAAGTTCGACCTCACGGTTGTGTATATTCCTGGAAAGGATAACACCGTGGCGGACTGTCTCAGTAGGTGGGCCTATCCCGCCAGCAAGGGCATGACGGATATCTCTGCCCATGGCGATGAGGCTGAGACCGCTGAGGCCAAGAAGATCATTGAGATGGAGCGCCTGATGGAGGAGGAGGGTGTTAAATGCTTCGTCGTCATGGCTGCGGATGCCCCCCTTCGGAAAGAGGGTGAGCAGAGCGGTCAGAGTACTCGCCCCTGAGGGAGCTGAGTCCGACAAGCACCTCTTCCCGGAGTCTTGCCTCCAGGACGACTGGACCGACGACTACGCCAAGTCTGAGGCCTTTGCAGCCGAGTATAGGGCTGTGACCGACCCTGATGACGGGCAGAAGTGGCCAAAGGGGCTGACTGAGGAAGATGGCAAGCTCTACCGAAATGGTAAGCTGCTAGTACCGGAGTCCCGGGTGCTCGAGGTATGTGAAGCTTGGCACCACCACATGCTGCACCCCAGGGTCAAGAAGCCAGCCCTTGACATGCAGCGTCGGTTCGAGATCGACCATATCGTTCTCTACACCGCCATCAAGAAGGTCAGCTAGGGCTGCTCCGTCTGTCAGGCCTGCAATCCCGATAACCGGAACGTCAAGGGGGAAGCCCAATGGACCCCGGTTCCTGACCAGCCCATGGAGAGCGTGGCCATGGACGTTTTCTCCATGCCTGAAGTGCACATTGGCAAGGAGACCTTTGACTGTGTGGTTCTCTGTCCGGATCGCCACAGTGGCTACGTAGCAGCCGTTCCGGCACGCAAAAAGGGGTTGCTTGCCAAGGAAGTGGCAGTCATGATGATTCGTCATTGGCTGACCGTCTTTGACATCCCCCGCACCATTTGCAGTGACCGAGGGCCCCAGTTTACTGGTGGCTGGTTCAAGGCTATGTGTTCCCTCATGGGAATACGACATGCCAAGAGCGTCGCCTATCTCAGCCGGTCTAACGGCCGTGCTGAAGTGGCTGGACGGCAGCTGTTCGAGAAGCTGCGCAAGATTCGTATTATCAATCCACGTCGGAACTGGTTGCAGGAGATGTGGCCCGCTCTGAAGGCCCATCATGACACCCCCACTCCGGGTGGTTTGTCCCCTCACCAGATTCTGTTCGGCAGGGACCCCCTGGGTCGGGGACTTCCCTTGTCTGGTGATGGTATGGCCATGGATGCCAAGGAATTCTTCGCGCCGCAAGAGCAAACGGCGCGGGACATCCGCCAGCAGCTCGAGAAGGAGCATGCTGAGCGTCAGAAGTCTGCCCCGAGCTCGACAGCGCAGAAGTTCAGGGTGGGAGACCCGGTGTGGGTGATCAGACCCCGCCCTATGGGCACCCACCGCACCAAGACCTGGTTCACACCCGGAGAGGTGGTCCGCAGGATTGGTGAGGACACCTACCGCATCAAGGTGGGTCACGGACAGTTCCCGGAGCGCCACGAGAGTCAACTCCGTGTGCGGGAACCCGACCTTCGTGGCCAACATGTGTCCCTGAGCTATGCCGCACACGAGGCTGATTCGGACGACGATTATGCTGAGCAGGACAAATATACTGTCGAGAAGATCCTGGCTCAGCGTCCGAAAGCCTCGGCACCCGGAGGTCTGGAGTTCAAGGTTCGTTGGCGAGGCTATGGGCCGTCCCACAACACCTGGGAACCCGTCTCCTCGTTCGTGCCGCGGGTCAATACTCCCTTCATGGAGTACATCCGCAAGCACAAGACCAAGATCCATGTCTCGGACTTGGCAGCACTCACCCGGGCGATTGCAGCCAGGGCTGCCTGATCAGCGCCCTGAGCTCTGCCCTGATGCAGTTTGAGCGCTTGTGTGGTCGACGGATCGTCCCTCACTTGCTTGCTCTCTTACATCTTTCGGTGACCTGCCATCAGAGTGGCCATATACCCCCCCCTGCTGAATCCACAGGAGGATGGCTCCTCTCTTCATCGTCTGTTCGTCACTCCCCCCCCTGCTGAATCCTTGGGAAACCAGGTAGGGCGACTGACCTTCATATTTCTGAGCTCTTCGGGCCTTGAAGCCCATACGACGTTGCGCAACGGATGCCGCTGTCATCGGCATTGCGATTTTTGGTGTGTGGTCTGGTTCCATGGCACTTGCGGAATCCAGACCAGTCGACGTGTGTCAGCTGACTATATATGGCCTGAACTCAGGCGTTTTCCTGTCCACCCTCCTGCACATGCCTTATCCTAACCAGGGCGTGGTTTGGCGCTCTGTCCAGAGTGTGTTTACACGCCTATTTACCCCGCTTGTTTTGCTTGTCTTTCTGTTCCCCAGGATATGTGCATCTGTATGTCAGCCCATCACTGAAGTGTGGACTGTTTTTGCCCCCCGACGGGATGCGAATCGACTAAGAAGGCGCCCTGAGTCGCCGTTTACATGTTCTTACATATGGTCCAGCCTGGACCAGTACCTAAGTACATATTGTTCTGTTTGAGTGCCCGTGATACCGTGTGCCCTATTCGCTGTGATGTGGAGATCCTGATGGTGCCAGGCGGGAAGCCCAGTTGCCTGACTACACTCCCAGCGGTCCGCCACTGTCAGTCCCAGTGTGAAGCTACCGACTCGCAGACGCACTTGCAGTCGGATGGCGGCCTCCGGTGCTCCTGACCTCGGTCAGTCTGCCTGGGAAACTGGTGGTTTGAGGAGTCGACGCCTCCGCCCACACTGCATGAGGACTCCCTCATGTATGGCCTTCGTGGTAATAGGGCGAGGGAAAAGACGGCCTTGATGCCCGATCCCTTAAGGAGGAGCTCGTTCGGCTGTACCACTCTGGACTCGCGTCGTATGGATATGGACATGGTGCGCCCGAGGAAGGACCCGTGGGGACTCTCCCCCAGCCGGCGGGCCTTGGGAAGCTTGGGGTAGCCTGATGGATCTTTTTGGTCGCTTTAAACCTGTGGGACCACCTCCGTCGTCGTGTGTCGCCTATGTTGGCCGTGTATGCCACTGCCACTGTGGTGGTGACCGTCGCAGCCGGCACTCGGTGCGCCTGTTATGGGTTAACGGGTCCTTTGGATGCCGAACAATTGCCGCCAGGACGCGGGACTTGATACTTGATACTATACATGCAATTACTGACAGCTACAGCACCATACCTGTCTTACTGTGGGATTTGGGAAGCCTAACCTGCGAATCAGCCTGAGTTGTGGATGTGACACACCCCCCCCCTTCAAGGGGTGGTCCTGGGTACCCGCTGCCATGCTTGGGTGTTATCGAGCCCCCCCCAGGGTTTGCTCTAAGGAGGGGGGTGAAGCGGTACCCAGAACATATGGCCCATGGCCCGGAGGCCTGTGAACCGTCACACCCGTTATGGCCCATGGCCCAGAGGCCGGCGAGCCGTCACACCCTTGCGGAAGCCGTTCACACCGGCTATCCCTGTTCTCTAACCCGTGAAATCTGGAATCCGATTTCTAACCAATAAATCGATGTAGAATTACCGTGATTTTATTGTCCTGATCGATTTTCGGTCAGAAATCGGTGAAGTACCCGATTTCTACCGCGATTTCCAATTGTCGTGAAATCGCCGCCTGATGTCGCCTGTTCGCGCGCCTTCGTCGCTTCTCTGTGGCGAGTTTTGTGATTGACTTTTCTCGAGTACCTGTGAGGTTCTAAGAGAACTTAAGGGCTGAATCTAGAGGGTATTTAATGTACTTTCATCTGGTGTATTCACCAGAATTTTTCGCCGTTGCGTTTTCGAGAAAATCAGCACGCAAGGCTTTCCGTCGATCGTGCGAACTCATGCTTCTCAAGGACCATGAGCTCGGACTGAACCCTACATCTCCCCCCTATGTCTTTCTTCCATGCCCCCTTCACGCGGGCATATCATCTTGTATAGGGAAGCGGGCAATGGCGGTGTTTTAGGCAGCCTATGGGTCTCGCAAACCCAAGTCGTTTGCGTGCGCAAACGCTAACTTTGTGGCCTTGTGAGCATGAACGTTAATGACCGAACACAATGCTCACAAGACCAAGAGCTCGAGGCCATTTTCGTTTTTCGAGCCAACTCAACGATGGCTCCACGCAATTCAATGCGTACCAAAACTTTATTTTCAAAAGAGGGCAAGTTTTCGTCGAGAATTAGGCCAAAATGGCCAAACCCCCGAAGCTCGTACTCGAGGCCTATGGGGAGTTGAGCCCCGAACTAATGCAATATGTAAAGTAGAGACCACGAAAGACATCGCGGATGGCTTCGTTGATTCTTACAACCTTGTCTTCTATTTTATATAATTTCGCCTTGTGAGCACGCGTGCCACATTGCCTCTTTGCACACGCGCTCATATGCAAGCACTAATGACACGAGTGGGCGGAGACAATCTAACCATAGTGTGCATATTTGAAAGCACCTACTATGGGCCTACTCCAAAAGTGTTTACTCATATTTTTGCTCCTCAAGGTCCCAAAGATATGTTCATGCCAATATCGCCGATATATACACTTTTTCCCATAAACAGTGTGCTTCAAGGATTGAGGTGTTAAAAATGCTTTCATCATGCTTCGAACCTCAACCCTTGTTGCAAAAGGGAGGCTAAGCTTCGGTTTGCATCCATGCAAAAGCCCGAGGCTCCTTTCTCTTGCGATACGGAGATACGATATTTGGAGGGACCACTTTTGGGTGAATTTTGGCCGTTTTGCCCAAAATGGCCACAAACTCCTCCTCCCCCTGATTTCACCCCCGAGGTTGCGTGCGCCACTTGACCAAGGGTAAGGGCAATTCGGAGAGGGCACACAAACCCGCATCGAATGGGGTGTTTCCCCATGTGGCCTCTCCTCTCAATGGGAGAGTTGTGAGTCACCCAATTTGGGGTATGTTGCCATTCTGCCCCATGTGTGTGTCACTTTCCCTCCAATGGGAAAAAAAACTAGAGGCGATCATGAGGGTTGGCAAGTAACATATATTGGGACCTAAGTCCCATGTGTTTATAGCATTTTTGGTTGGAAGAATCCTCGCCGTGGCCATGGAGATATGGAATCGTGAGTGCGGGCCATTTTGGCCAAATTTCGCTGTTTTTGCCATTGTATGCCATATTGGAATTACCATATCTCCATGGGGCACGAGATCTAGCCAGGAAGAAGTGTGAATATTGTAGCATATGACCAAGAATTGGATGCCATTGAGTTTCGTATTTGCTCCTCTGGCTCATCCGGAGTTATTCATTTTTTGGTGCGATCCACAATCCCCCCCTTTGCACCGCATGTTGCTTTCTGCCCCGTCCGTTTGGTCATCCCCTCGGTGAACAGTAAGCAGCCAGCGTGACAGCAAGCGATAACCCAGGGCATGGGACCAAAGGGGATATCAAGGGTTGTGAATCAAGGCTTGGCGCGTCAATATCACCAAGATTTCCTACCCTGGACGGTCGCCCGAGACGGCCGATTTTGCCATTTTGGGCATCCTGACCACACTTGGCGAACCCGTGGCGACCTGATGCCGGGACCTCAGAGGGAACCAGGTTGGGTGAGGGCTCCAGGGAGTTGGTGCTCGAGGGCATAGGGTCAGTTGCCTCGTCCCTACCTCTGGCGGGTCCGGACGAGGGGTCAATTTTGGAGATTTTGAGCTAGTTTCAGTTTGGGCTGAAACAGCCCATTTTCAGCTACCAACTCCTAGGGGATAATGGCGGGGCCATATCTCTGGCTCAGAGTGGAGTTGGGACCTGCCGTTAAGGGAGCATGGGGAGCCATCGTCAGTTCGCCTTGGAGCACCTTGGTTCCGAGGAACTCGCCTGTGGCTGGGCGGCACACCCCCCCTATTGGCAGGGTTTCAGGGTCCGGACTGAGCAGGGCATGGGTTATGTTTGAGCCCCCGCCCCCACCAGCCACTGAGAGGGTCGGACCTGGGATTGGGATACGAGTTGGGACTGAGTGTCTATGGTCCTGTGATGCCCTTAACCCAGTCCAGTCTTAACTCCATGTGTACATATCCTGATGTGTTGCTGTACATACTTTCGTTCCCTTGTTGCAGAGTGGCAAGGATCCTGAAACGCTTTGTCACATGACACGAGCGTATTGATGCCCTTGTGAGCGTAGTGCTTTGCCTGCCTGCTCACCTGTGCGTGTCACCGCAGCGTCCCGTGGCCGGCCACCCACGGGAATGCGTCAGTACCCAGTCCGGGGTCTGATGGGGCTCGGGTACGGGGGGTATGTGTTGGAGGTGTGTGTGGTTTCGGCCGAGGTCAGGGATCTGGAGGGCTGGTAGGTGCGTTGTGCGCTGGTGTACTGCCTGGTTGTCGACCTTACCATTTCCGTATTGGTGTCTGTGCGACTCTTGTTTCACGATGTGGAGCTGGATGTGGGGGGGAAGGCTGCGAAGGGCTTTCCAGAGCAGCAGTGCCTGGGTGCCGAGGCTCGTCGCGGTGGCTTTGTGAAGTGGTTGCCTTGCTTTGCGGAGGAGCAGGTGTGTGTCCACAGTGGTGTCTACCACGAACCAGACCCGGACGATGTGCGGGGAGTGGGCGGGTAGGTCGGCCGCGATCTCGGTGATGGCGTCAGCCATGGCCCCTAGCTCCCCGTGGGAGGAGGCCCCATAGATGGTGTGGCCCGTGTGATGGTCCATGTGGTAGTGTCCCCCACCGTGGGTTAGCTGCAGGGTGGCCCTCCCGGTGATGGGCGTGAGGGCGGATTCGCCTGAGGCGTCGGTGAAGAAGAGCCGGTCTGCCGGTGATGGTTGTGGGAGGCGGCATGGGTTCACGGGCAGGTAGGCGTATATGGCGAGGCCCGTGGCGAGGTGGGCTACTGGGGTTGTGGGCTGCAGTATGGGGGTGGCGTACACCCCTATTCCTTTGGAGATGATGTGTTTCGCTTGGGGGGACAGGGCTATGAGTTCCTGCTTCGGCTGTGCTTGTGTGACGTAGGAGTAGATGTAGTGGAGGATGTAGGCTGTGTCTGGGCTTAGGTCGTGGCATGTGAGGGTTTGTGTTCGTTGCTCCGGTGTGTGGCAGGAGTGGTGGAGCGGATAGTAGGGGTGCTCGTGCTTGCCCGTTCTGCCTGGCTCGTACATGCTGTAACGGATGGCGACCCGTGCCGGGTCGGGGCGGGGGCATGTGGGTGTAGTGGTGAAGAGCCATTTGGGCGCGTGGTCGGGGTTCCATGCTACCGTGGGGTTAGTGTCGGTGCGGTGGAACCATGGGGCTACCCATGCGTAGGCCTGTAGTGGTAGGTGGGTTGTGGGGTGGGTGTGGTGGCGTGCTATGAGCTGTAGTACAGGCCATGGTGTGGTTGGTGCCTCGGGGTCACAGGCCCAACATGTGCGTGGCATGCTCTGGGAGTCATGGGGGACCCATGGTAGGTCTCGGGTGGTCAGGTGGTTTTTCGGTATGCGCCATTTTGCCCCGTGGTGGATGACGGTGGTCCGCGTGGGTTTGGCTTCATTCGGGGCCAGTAGTAGGGTTAGTGGTGGGACTGGGCCCGTCACCGGGGGGACGGGTTCGTGTTTCGCGCCGGTGGGTGCGTAGGGCGGTGTCGCTGGGATGGGTCGGGGTTGCTGCTTTGTGAATTCTCGGTAGGCTGTTTGCATGTCTTTGCTTCCCGGCAGAGTGTGTCCCGCTGCTCGTGCCGTTTGCGTGAGGTACTGGTGGAAGAGGCGGTATTGAGGCCATTCAGGAAGCTGTAGAAAGGGGGTGTGGTGTGCCCCGCTGTGGTGCAGGACCCGCATTTGGGGGAGGGTGACGTATACTACGGTGATGGAGGCCCCGACAAGGTCTATGTTGTGGATGGTGCCCTTGGGGTGATGTGGAGGTCCCCGCAGAGGACCGCTAGAGGCCCTTCCTCTGGGCACGTGTGGTTGGTGAGTATGGCGTGGTGTGGGGATGGGAGGAGAAGCTGCAGGTGGTTCCACAGGCGCTTGTTCATGTTGGTGGGCATGCCCGTCTGGTGGAGTACCCAGCGCGGGCATGTATTGCGGGCCCGTTGTGCGGCTTGGAGGCGGATTGTGGTGACCTCGCGGACCTCCAGTGAGTGGTTGTGGGTCATGCGGTGAAGGAGGAGGGCGGTGTGTCTGGTGTAGGCCGTTTTCAGCTCGTCCCCTATGGCGTCCCCATAGTGGGGCCATGCCCCTCGGATGGCGCGGGTCGGTATGGAGGTGGGCCAGCCCCCGTGTGCTGCCCATGCCTTGGTCACGGCGCGGGTGGCGGGCTGGAGGGCGGTGGTGGGGTGTGTCAGGTGGAGTGCTTGGAAGCCTATGGAGGCGTTCAAGACCCCGGTGAGGTAGTACGCCAGGCTCTGGTCGGACAGGGAGAGGGCCTTGGTGGTCGGGGACGCATATCCGGGGAGATGGGCGAGGTGTGATTGCAACTTGGGAGGGAGGGTGGCGTCCTCAGGGTTGGCGGCCTGGATTACCCCCAGGTGGGTGGTGGTTGTCACGACTTGCATGGGGGGCCCTTGTGGCCCTAGGGTGGGGGGTGTGGCAGACCCCTTGATCATGGCCACTGACTTTGTGGGGTGGACGATGAGGTTGTTGTGGGAGAGGTAGGTGACGGTCACGTCCAGTAAGTCATTGGCCTGTTGGGTGACCGTTGGCCCGGGGTCCGGGGCATGGGGTTCGTTTGGGGTGTGCGCGACCGTGAGGTTGGTGTCGTCCGCGAATCCCACCAGGGGGGAGAGGAGGGGATAGGGTGCGTAGGCCGTGTAATCCTGCTCGATTGCGAGGGCCAGGGGGAGCGTCACTAGAAGGTACAGGAAGGGGCCCTCTGCTCCCCCTTGGGGGACCCCGCTGCCTGGCTCCAGGAAGGGGGTTAGGCCTGCTCCAGTGCGGACCGTGTATTTGCGGGTGCGGATGTAGCCGGAGGCGAAGTTGTAGAAGGGGAGGCCTAGGCGTTTGCACACCGCTTCTAGAAGGAGCCAGGGGGTGTTCAGGAGGGTTCCTTTGACGTCGAGGGAGGCGATGATGAGGTCCACCGGGTCCATGTCTGCGATGGTGTCCTGGAGGAAGATGGCCTCGTGTGGGGACCGGCCGGGGATGGCCCCCCACAGGCTGGCTGGTATGTGGGGGTCCAGGTGGGGGCGGATGCGGCGTAGGAGGATGGTCCAGACGATTTTGACCTCCGTGACCGCACAGACTATGGGGCGCCAGTTGTCCGGGTTTGCCCAGTCCCCTTTTTTGTAGAGGGGGCGGACAACGTGTGCCCAGTCTGGTGGCAGGGGGGTCTGCCCCGTGACGATGTCCCAGAGGCGGTGGGCGAGGATGCGGAGGAGGTGGGCGGGAAAGTGGTAGTATGCCTCCGCAGGGAGGCCGTCATAGCCTGGCGTTTTGTGTTGCCGGAGACTGTGGATCGCTTTCCGGACTTCGTGGATGGTGAAGAAGCGTTTTTCCAGTTGCCTCCTCTGGGCGTGGTTGAAGACCCGAGAGAGGCGGTTGATTTTGCACTGGGTGTCTGGGTCCAGTGTGTCTTGGGTGGGGATGTGTTGCCGGAGGAAGCTGTCTTGGGTGGCTTGGAGCACTGTTGCTGAGTCGTTGGTGAGGGAGCCGTCCTCCTGCCGGGCCGTGGTGATGGTGCGCTGGCCGGTGTCAGTCATGGCGTCGTTCAGGTGGCGGATGGCCTTGTAGGCGAGTTCATGTTGCGCATACCGTTGGTGTTCCTGGGCGATGCGCTGTTGCCTGTGGATGTGCCACCGCTGCAGGTCTGCCCTGATGTGGGCTATCTGTGTCCTGCAGTGGTGTATCTGGCGGCGGGTTTTTGGGGGTGTCGGTGTGGAGGAGGGTCGCCAGTTGTTGCTTTGCATGCCAGAGGTCATGGAGCATGTCCCCTAGGGCCGTGGGTGGTTGGTCGTCGTCTGTGTGGGGGTGTTGCTGGAAGCCGCAGGCGACGGCGGCCGTGCGCATGGCTGTGAGTAGGTCGGTTGGATCTGGTTGGATGCGCCGGGCGCGGTCTATGGCCCTGTGATATTGGGACCAGGCATGCTTGTCATGCAGTGGGGGCATCTTCAGGGGGGGTGGTAGGCCTTGGTCCGCATCCTCCTGGGGGCTGGGGGGAAGGTTTGGGATGGTGAGATGGATGTGCAGGGGGCTATGGCCTGTGGGGCCCAGCGGGAGGGGTCCATATCGGGCCTCTGCCCGGATGATGGTTGTGGGGTCGCCATAGCATACGTCGATGCGGGATGGGGCGGCATCTGTTTGGTGGGGGAAGTGGGATGGTTGGCCTTCGAGGTTGGCCGTCAGATCCAAGAGCCCCAGCATTTCGATGGTGTAGCGGACTGCTTGGTGCTGGTGTGTGGCCTGTCCCCCTCGGTCCGCCGGGGTGGGGGCGGCGTTCATGTCGCCGATGATGACTGTGGGGGCGAGCATGGCCATCTGGCGGTATGCCTCGGCCAGGGCTTGGAGGAAGGGTTCTGTGGCGTCGCCGAAGGGGACATGGGCGTTGATGACGTTGAGTTGCCATCCGTCCCCGACGACCTCATAGACACCTAGCCTCCCTGGGACGCTGAGGTGGTGGACGAGGTGGACGTGGATGCCTGTTTGGGCGTATAGGGGGGTCCCCTTGTGCCAGTAGCATTTGTACGCTTTCTGGTCCGGGGTATATATGGGGGTGGTTTCTGGGGGGTCGTCGCGTTGTAGGCCTTGTTCCTGGAAGGTGAGGAGGTGGGGAACCCAACCCGGCCCCTGTGCCATCAGGAGCTCCTGGAGGGCGGTTGTGGCGTCCTTGGAGTATGTGACGGCCGGGTGGTTGAGGTCGAGGAGGTTGACGGTGGCTTCGGTGGGGGCAGGCTGAGGCTGTGGAGGCTTGTGCCCTCAGCCCTTGCCCCGTCAGGGAGGGTGACTGGGGCTCGGGGACTTTTTGCCGGTTGGTGGGCGCTTAGGTAGGCGCGGCGGGGGGAGGCCTTGGCTCCACTCCGGGGGGAGCTCCCCAGTGTATTTGGTGCCTCTGTGGGCCCTGTTCTCTTCGGTGCGGAGTCGGATGGGGTGGGCGCTGGTGAGCTCCAGGGTGTAGCCTTCTGGCTTGTCCGGGGCCCTGCTGCCTTGGTCTAGTTCTTTTTGGCGGTGCCAGATCACCCGGATCTGTGGCCCCCCGTTGTCCCCCGGGTCGCGGCGGCGGTACTGGATCGTCCCCTGAAACCAGATCCAGTCGCCTGTGTGGTCGTTGCGGAAGGGCTGCTGGACCTTCGCGCCCTTTTCGAATCCTGGGTACGCCTCGGGCGGGGGCGGTGCTGATGGTGGGAGGGAGGATGATGAGGATTTCTGGTCCGGGTGGGGCGGTGGTATTGATGGGAGGGAGGATGATGAGGATGCTTGGTCCGGATGGGGCGATGGTAATGATGGGAGGGAGGATGACGAGGATGCTTGGTCTGGGTTCACCGGTTGGGTCGGGTGGGATGCAGGGGGTCGGGAGGTCGCTGCTTTTCCGGCTTGGTTGGGGGCGGATGCGCCCCTCTTTCGTCTCGCTCGCTTGGGTGGGACTGGAGGTAGCGGGGCTGGGGGGGCGTGGGGTTTGAAGAAGGGGTGCGTTGCTTGCTGGCCCAGATCCCTCAGTGGGGTTTCTGCCGGCGTTTGCATTTTCGCTTTCGCGTGGCTGCGCATAATGTCGGCAAGCTTGCGCACGGTCTCCGGGGGATCTGATGGCCATGGCAGTGCGGCCGGGCTGTCGTCGAAGGGGTGGTGAAGGTGGTAGTTCCTCATGGCCTTGGCCTGCATGACCCAGGCCTCCGTGAGTTCCGGTGTGTCTGGGCCGTTGGGGGAGCCTTGAGCCCAATAGAGTGCTGTGTGGAGGGCTTCCCAGGGGGCGCCTTCGCGGCCTGTGAGGATGGTGGCCTGGAGGAGTCGGTGCCGGCCCCGTGGGGGGTCTTCCGGGTCTTTTTCCGGGGTATGGGCCTGGGCCGCCATGAGGACTCCGTTTGCTCAGTGGAGGACCCACCATTGGGCGTCCGCTTTGAGGATGTGGATGGCGGGTTGTTGGGGGGGCGTGTCCAGGGTGTCCCACGATGCGATGGCTAGTTCTTTCTTGGAGGCATGGAGGTGTGGGGTGGCCCTGCGGCTTAGGAGTTGATCGATGTGGAAGGGGGTGATGGGATCTTTGGGGCCCTGCGGTGGTGGGGGCATCGCTGGGATGGTTGTGGGGTCCCAGTGGCGTTCGTGGGCGGCGAGGGTGTACAGGGCGGCGGTGATGATGTGGTGGGCTTGCCCCTCCAGGACGATGTGGCGCTCCGTGCCGAAGTCCTTTGGTAGGTGGGCTGCGGGATGGACGGTGATGTGGGCTAGGGCGCGTTGGTGGGCCTTTTTTCCCCCGTCTGGCGCCTGTGTCCGTTTGTCCCCCGGGATGTGCTGGTGTTGGTGTTTTGGTGGGGGCGGTCCCAGGGCAAGCGATTCTACACCGTGGAGGGGGATGGTGTGTTCCCTGGACCTGTTGGGCAGGATGTATATGCCCGGGTCTCCCGGTACGTGCCAAGGTACATGTTGCCCGTGATGGTGGGGGCGGCAGCGGTTGGCGCAGGGGCGAGGTGCATGGGGTGGAGCAGGGCGGGTCATGGTGCTCACACCGGGGGTGGTTGATGCTGTACGGGGTGACGTGTACGGCGAAGGGTCCGACGGGGTTTGTGGGGTTGGATGTTTTGGAGGCGCGCCACCGCCCGTGTGAGGGAGCGCCCTTCGCTGATCCACACGGCGTCTGCCCGCGACGCCGCTGGGTTCAGGCAGTCCGTAGTGATGCCTGTGATCTTGCGGTTGTGGGTGGTATCTGACACTCTGGCGGGGGGGGCGCTGATGCGGGGGATGGTGTGGTCGTCGTGGAGGGTGCGGGCCTTGCGCCTCGCATCGTGTCGGTGCTGGGCCTCATGGGCGGGGGTGTGCATACCTGTGTGTTTGGGCTTCTTGTTGGGGCGGTCTGCTGTGTGGAAGGGGGTGGGCCAGGAGGGGGCGTGGTGGAGGGTGGGGTGTAGGAGGTCCCCCTGTGTTGCCCATGTGTACAGGGTGGTCGCGGCGGCCCCTTCCGCCTGTATGGTATATCGCTCGTCGTGTCGGCGACGGGTGACGAGGACGTTGAGGGCCGTCAGCTCATACACCTGTGTGGTGTGGGGGAGTTGGCCGGTGACGGTGATATTGGCGGCGTCGTTCTTGCGGCTGGTGGTGTGGGGGTTGATGTAGTGGGTCGCCCATTCCTCCTGGGGGGTGTGTTCCGTCGGGTCTAGCTTGAGCGGGGGGTGGAGCGTCTTCGGTGTTGGGGGCTTGTCTTGGGCCTTCGCGTGGGGCGCAACTTTGGTTTCGACCAGGTATTGTGCGCCCCAGGCTTCCGGGGCCCCTACCTGTGTGGCTGCCGCTGCTGCGGCTTGGAGGAGGGCGGTTGTGTTGGTGTCTAGAGGGGGGGGGGGGGCGGTTTGGGGGGTGAGGGTGTCGTGGTCTTGGTATGCCCACCAAATGGTGTAGCCTCGTTGGGTGTTGCGGTGCGGGGTTTGGGTCCGGGCTTGCTGGATGGATAGGGCGGTCTTGATGTCCTCTGCTGCTTGTGGGTTTATGGGTGTGGCGTACGCCCATACTCCCGGGGTGTGTATGCCGTGTGGTGCTTGGCCTACTCCTCGTATCGGGTGTAGGGTGTGGTGGGTGCGCGTGAGCCCTAGGTGTTCTTGGAGGAGGTCGCCTCGGATGTCCTCCCACCGTTGCTGGAAGGTGTGTGTGTAGTCGCTGGGGGCGGGGTAGGTGATGACGATGGCTTGCCATGGGGTCAGGCCTGCACGTACCGTCAGAGGTGCCGACGATGCTTGCGGGGGTATGTGGAAGGCGTGGGCGGGGGCTGCTGTTACGGGGTCTCCCTCCGTGGATGTGATCGTGGCATCGCCTGGGACGGTGAGGAGGAGGTGGTGGCGGTCCGTCGGTAGTGCCCAGGTGGTGGTGGGCTCGGTGATCGAGTGGAGGCGGATGGCCTGGAGCCCCGGTGTGATTTCGTCCCACCGGAGTGTGCCGTTGTGGACCGCCCATTGCCGTGGCAGGTCTCGAAACCCGTTTCGGTCCGGGGTGGTGCGGTGTTGTGGGGGGAGCTCCATTGTGGTGATGGGGTGGGTGAGGGGCTCTGTGCGGGGTTTTTCTTGTGTGGTTGGTGGTGATGGTGCCTGGGGCATCTCTTCGTCCAGTTGTTGTGGGGCTTTCGCCTCCTGGAGTTCTGCACTGATGGTGGCTAAGACATCCGGGAGGGTGGGGGAGGCGGAGGGGTGGGGTGCCGTATCGTTCCAGGTGATGTGGTATTCCTCCGGGTTCTGGGGGCTTTGCTGTACGGTGATGGCGGCGGTGGCGTCGTCTTCAGGTGTCCATCAGTCTGGATTGTGGTCGAGGGGGTGGAGCGTGATGGTGTGGCGGTGTTTCCAGCTGTAGAACGCCAGGAGGGCGTGGAGGCGGTGTCTAGTGTCCCCGGGCGGGCGGGGGTAGGTTTCGGCTGCTGCTTCCAGGAAGGCGTCCGTGGTGCCTTTCCAGGTGTCTTCCCAGAGAAGGTCTTCCTCTGTGCCCCACTCGTTGTCGTTCCTTTTCTCCTGCTTCC
This sequence comes from Eutreptiella sp. 'Long Island Sound 2002', assembly GCA_964036045.1. Lineage (NCBI taxonomy): Eukaryota > Euglenozoa > Euglenophyceae > Eutreptiales > Eutreptiaceae > Eutreptiella > Eutreptiella sp. 'Long Island Sound 2002'. Next base: position 61,126,893 of record OZ038381.1, read on the forward strand.
ATCCCTGGAGGGTCGCGTGGTCCTCAGGGACGTCTCGTTGGATGGACTGGTAGTACTGCTCGGCGTCCATGGGGGCTAGGGTGCTGGCCAGTGTGGCGTAGATGTCCTTTGGGGGGGGGGGGCGGTGGGGGCGTGGCGGCGCGGTCGGGGTCGGGCTCCTCTCGCTGGTGTTCCGCGTTCTGGTCTGCGGTGGACGCGGGGGATATGGAGCGTGGTGGCATGGGGTGGTCGTGCTCCTGCGGTTCCGTGGGTTGCTGGTGGGCTTGTGCGCGCGGGGCCGTGGCTGCCAGTAGGTGTTGGATGGCAGGGAGGACGTCGTAGTCGTCGTCCCAGCAGTGGGCTGCAGCGCACGTCCTGTCAGGGGAAGCGGGGGGCGTGTTGCGGAGCGGTGTACGATAGGGTGGGAGACGCGTGCGGGTGGTGGCGTGCTCGCTCTGCCGTTCCGTTCCCCGCCAGCCCTGACCCTTGGTGATGTTGGCGGTGAGGGTGGTGTGGGTGCCGGAGTGGATGATTGTGCCGCTGGCGGTGTTGTTTGCGAGGGTGGTATGGGCGTTAGCGTAGATGAGGTTCGTGTTGGGCTATGGTTGATGGTGGTTAGTTGGTGGGTCAGCTGTTGTCACTGTCGTCGTCGCCGGTGGTGTTGGTGCCTCTGATGTCGTGGACACTGATGGCGAGGGTGATGGTTGGTGAGCATGGCCAGGGTGACGTATGGGGCGTATGTGGTGTTGCCGGTGGTGTCGATGGTGAGGGTGCTGTTTCTGGCCGTTGGGGCGTAACGTTTGTGGGCCGGACGTGGCGGTGGTGGCGAGGGTGCTGTAGATGACCGGTGGTGGAGGTGTGATAGGTGCTGTGGTGGCGTTGGCGACGGTGGGGTGCCGCGGGTGGTGTATTGGTTGTTGGTGGTGGAGCTGTTCTGGGTTTGTGGGTAGTCCCCGTCCGGTGGTGGTGGTGTTGCTGGTGTTGGTGTTCGTTGAGGCCGTTGGCGACGCCAGGGGTTCCTGGCCTCGCGCGGGGTGGTGGTGGCGCTGGTGAGTGTAGGCGGTGCCATGGGCGGCGGTGCCATTGACGACCCGGCCGGGTTTGCTGGCAGTGATGCTGACGGTGTGGGTGCGGTGGCGGCAGTGTTGTGGTCGTTAGTTCATCGAGGTTTGTGTCTTTCCGGGTGTCGGTGACACTGATGGTAGGTTGGCGTAGGCGCTGCTGGTGGGTGTGGGTCCGGGTGTGGGAGGTTTTTGGGTTGTTTTTGGGCGCTATGGGCTGGCTCTCCTGCTGGTGTTGATCATCGTCTTCTGGCGAAGGGTGGTGTCGCTGGTGGGGTGTCCGCTGGTGCTGCTGCAGGTTTTGGGTGTAGGTGTGGTTTAGGGTGCGGCGTCGGTGGGTGGCGCCGACGGTGGGTGGCGTGACTGGTGGGTGGCAGCGGTAGTGGGGGTGTTGGTTGTTGGTGAGGCTGCTGTCGTCGGTGCTTCGGTTGGTAGTGGTGATGGTGTCGCTGGTTGTGCAGATGGTGGGGGGTGGGAAGGGGGACCCGTACCCTGGTGGTTTGTGAGGATGTCGTGGCTTTCGGTCGACGTTGCTGCTTTTGGTGGTGTCCTTGAGAGTTGGCCGGGAGTGTTGTCGGCGATGCTCTGGTTTTCAATGCCTGCGTTTCGTGGTCGTAGGTGGTTCACCGGGCTTTGTCGCCGGTGAGGGTGGTGCAAGTGGTGTTGGTGACTGTTCGGCTGGTGCCGCTTGTGCGGGCTGTGTGCTTGTTGCGTCAGGGGTCGGTGGCGTTGGTGGCGGTGGTGTGTTGGGGGTTGGTGCTGGTGGTGGCGTTCCGATGGTGAGGGTGCTGGGGACGCTGGGCAGCTCCGCGTTGTTGGGTTTTCTCCTCGCCATTCCTGGCAGAGGGTGCTGCTGGTGTCGCTGGTGGGGAGGGTGGTGGATGTGGTGGTGTTGCTGTGGTGTTTTGTGCTGCTTGGGTGGTGGGGACCCCTGGTTGATGTTGACGATGCTCCCGGTGATGTCGATGCGCCGGGTGTGATGGTGTGTGGTGTTGCTGTTTCTACCCTTGGCCGGGGGCCTGGTGGGTGGCGCTGGTGGCGTTTGTTCGCCAGCCGTGCTGGCGTCCTTAGTGTTGCCGTCGGTGGGGGCGCCCTAGGTGTTACTCTGTGCCGGGGTCTGGGTGGTGGTGGTAGGGGTGTTGTAGGTGTCGGTACCTCGGCTCGTTGTTGGTCGGGTTTGTGGTGGTGTGGATATTGCCGTGGGTGTTGGCGGCGTTGGTGTTGCCGACGGTGAGGGTGTCACGGTGGTGGTTGGCGTGTCTTGTGGTGGTCTGATGGTGTGGGTGTTGTTGGTGTTGGTGCTGGGCGCCACCTGCGTTTGGGTGGTCGGCGGTTCCGGGCGTGCCACTCGTGGCTGGTGTTTGGCTGGCTTGTGGTCCTGGTGATGCTGGTTGTCTCTGGTGTTGGGATGTTTCCTTCGGCTGTCCTTTGGTCTGTAGTGGCAGGTGTTGCTTCGGTTGTGGTCGAGGGTGTCGTTGCTGCGGGTGGGTGGCGGTGTCGCCGTGCTGCGGCTGTTCGTGGTGCTGGTGTTGGTGTTGGTGAGGGCGCCGCCAGGGGAGCTGTGAGTGTTGGCGTTGTAGGGTGTTGTAGGTGATGCCCTGGTGGTGTTCTGACGGTGGAGGCGGGACCTCGCCACTCCTGGCGAAGGTTTGCATGGGCGTCGCTGGCCGGTGTGTTGGCCCTCGCCCCCTTGGTGTTGTTGTTGCCAATGGTGTCGTACCGGGTGGTGTCGCCCTGGTGGCTGTTGTTGACGCTCCGGGTTGCTGTTGGTGAGGTCGCACTGTCGGTGGTGCCGTCGGTGATGCCGCTGGTGAGGTCGTTGCGGGCGTTGCTATGGTTTACGGCGTCTCTGATGTTGTTGATGCTGCTGGTGGTTGGTTTGAGTCTGTGTGTGGGTTGTCAGTGGCCCGTGTTCGGGGTTGGGCGTTGGCTGGTTCCTGTGGCTCTGTCTGGGAGGGTGTGCAGTAGATGGCGTGGGCTGCTAGTGATGCTGTTGGTGAGGTTGGTGCCGCCAGTGGTGTGGGTGCCGCTGGTGACTGCATGGTGGATGGCGCCCTGTGGTTGGTTTGGTGGCGGGGGTGTTGTTGTTGATGGTTTCGGGCGTGTGTCTTCGCCTCCTCAGGCTGGGGGTTGGTGGTTTGCTGGTTCACCGGTTGTGGTGGCTTTGGTTTCCTCTGGTGGCAGAGGTTGCCAGTGGCGACGCTGATGGTGGGGTGATGCTGGCGATGGGGTGTCTGATGCTGTTGGCTTGGGTGATGTAGGCGTTCTATCCGGTGTTGGTCGGTGCGTAGGTATCGTAGGCGATGGTGAGGACGGCGGTGCCGCCGGTGATGTTGATGGTGATGGTATTGTGTTGGCTTGATTGTTGGTGGTGTTGGCGTTTCCGATGGTGTGGATGCTGTTGGTGGTGGTTCTGGGTGCGGGTCGGTGGGTGGCGCGGTTGTAACGCCTTGGGTGTAACATGGTCGTTGGTTGGTTTCTTGTGTTGGTTCGTTGTTGGCGAGGGTGTCTCAGGCGTCGTGCTGGGTGCCAGGGTTGCTGGTGTTGCCGACAGCGTCTCCGTTGGTTGCGGGTGTTTCCGCTGGTGAGGGTGTTTTGGCGTTCGGTTTGGGTGTTGGTTGCGGTGCACGTGTGGGTTTCGCAGTTCCTGGTCCTGGGTTTGGGCGTGGTTGGTTGCGTGTTGCTGGGTGTGGGCGCTCGCCACTCCTGGCTGAGGGCTCGGTGGTGTTCGTTCGCCAGCCGTGCTAGCGTCCTTGGGGACGCCGATGGTGGGGCTGCCCTAGGTGTTACTTGGTGCCGGGGTCGTGGTGGTGGTGGTAGGGGTGTTGTAGGTGACGGCACCTTGGCCCGTCGTTGGTGGGGTTGGTGGTGGTGTGGATAGTGCCGTGGGTGTTGGCGGCGTTGGTGTTGCCGATGGTGAGGGTGCCATAGGTGATACTTGGTGGTTGGCGTGTCTCGTGGTGGTCTGTTGGCGTGGGTGTTGTTGGTGTTGGTGCTCGGCGCGGCCTGCGTTTGGGTGGTCGGCAGTTCCAGGCGTGCCACTCGTGGCTGGTGGTTGGTCGGTTTGTGGTCCTGGGGGGGTGGTGCCGGTTGTTTCCGGTGTTGGGGAGGTTGGTGCTGTGGGTGGTTGGCGGTGGCGCTGTGTTGCCGCTGTCGGTGGTGCTGGTGACGGTGTTGGCGAGGGCGCCGCCAGCGGAGCTGTGGGTGATGTCGAAGGCGAGGGCGCTGTAGGTGATGCCCTGGTGGATGGTGGTGTTCTGACGGTGGGGCCGGGACCTCGCCACTCCTGGCGGAGGTTCCCATGGGCGTCGCTGGCCCGCGTGTTGGCCCCCTTGGTGTCGTTGATGTCGATCGTGTTGTTGTTGCTGAGGTCGCACTGTCGTTGGCGGTGTCGGTGATGCCGGTGGTGAGGTCGTTGCGGGCGTTGCTATGGTTTACGGCGTCTCTGATGTTGCTGATGCTGCTGGTGGTTGGTGTGGGTCTGTGTGTGGGTGGTCAGTGGCCTGTGTTCGGGGGTGGGCAGTGGCTGGTTTCTGTGGCTCTGTCTGGAAGGGTGTGCAGTAGGTGGTGTGGGCTGCTGGTGATGCTGTTGGTGAAGGTGGTGCAGGCGATGCCCCGGGTGGTGTCGTGGGTGAGGGTGGTGTTGGTGGCGCCGGTGGTGTGGGTGCCGCTGGTGACTGCGTGGTGGATGGCGCCCTGTGGTTGCTTTGGTGGCGAGGGTGTTGTTGTTGATGGTTCTGGGCGTGTGCCCTCGCCACCCCTGGCCGGGGCTTGGTGGTTTGTTGGCTCACCGGCTGTGGTGGCTTTGGTTTCCTCTGGTGGCGACGCTGATGGTGGGGTGATGCCGGCGATGGTGTGTTTGATGCCGTTGGCTTGGGTGATGTAAGTGCTGTAACCGGTGTTGGTGTGCGTAGGTTTCGTAGGTGTGTGTTGGTGTATGTGTTGGTGAGAATGTTGTGCCGGCTTGATTGTTGGTGGTGTTGGTCTTTCCGATGGTGTGGATGCTGATGGCGGTGGTTCTGGGTGCGGGTCGATGGGGGTCGCGGGTGCGGTCGTTGGTCGGTGTTGGGTGGCTTTTTGTGTTGGTTTGTTGTTGGTGAGGGTGTCTTAGGTGTTGTGCTGGGTGCTGGGGTCGCTGGTGTTGCCGACGGTGTCTCCGTTGGTTCCGGGTGTTTCCGCTGGTGAGGGTGTTGTGGCGTCCGGTTTGGGTGTTGGTGGCGGTGCTGGTGTGGGTGTCGTAGTACCTGGTCCTGGGTTTGGGCGTGGTTGGTTGGGTGTTGCTGGGTGTGGCCGCTCGCCACTCCTGGCTGAGGGCTTGGTGGGTCCACCTTTGTGTCCTAGCGGTGTTTCTGGCGGCCCTGCAGCTCCCCTGGCGGGGGGTTGCTGGGTTCTTGTTCTTTGGGTTTGCGTGTGTTGCGTTTGTGGTGCGGGCGGTGCTTGCGCTTTGGTGTGTGGTGTGCGTTTGTGGGGCTCGTGTCCTTGCGGTTGTGGTGGTGTGTGTTGTGTGCATGCGCGGGCGTGTGTGCCGTGTGTTGGTGGTGCGTTTGCATGCCTGTCCTCGCCTTTCTGGGCTTGGTTTGGCGGCTCTGTTTGGTGTGGGGGCTGTGTGTCGTGGCCCCTCTCCCGTCTCGGCTGTGTGGTTCCCCGCCCCCCCTGGCTGGGGTCTGTTGGTGGTGTGTCCCCCCGCCACCCCCTTTGCGTGCCCTCCTCCCTCTGTCTCTTTTTCACGTCGCTTGGGGCGGTGTTCCCCTGGTGCAGTGCCTGGGCCTTCCCGGCTGTGGTGGGTGGGGGGGGGTCCTTGTCGTCGGCTGGGGTCCCTTCCTGTGGTGTTTCCCCTTGGGGGGGCCGATGCTTGCACTCCCCGTCAGGGTGTAACTCTGTTGTACGGGCCGTCCATTTGTACCCGCTCGGTACAAATGGACCTGCTCCGTAGCCAGGTACTCCAGCTGTTCCCCACACCGCTGTCGAGTACACTGTGGGTCGCAGGGGAGTCCTTGCGGGATAGGCGTGTCTCTTGCCTGCCCCGATGGACGGTGTGCCCTACCCGCAGCCCCTCGCTGGGCCCAAACCGCAGTACGTGCCGTGGGGAGTGCTCTTGGTCAGGCCCATTGGTCACCCCCCAAGGCCGGTGCCACCGCGGGCCGCTGACCAACGGTCCCGGGCGTATCCCACCTTATTGGGGCCGATAAGGTCACCGGGGGGCCCCCCAAACTCCTGAGGTTGGGTCCCTCGCCTGAGTCTCTCGTGGGCCCTTATCGTCCCGCCCCCCATTTCGCTGTGTGGTTTGCAGTGCTGGGTTTCCCGTCTCTCCAGGGTGGGGTGGTGGTGGTGCGGGGCGTTTTTTGCTTTTCCTGGCCGTGTTGCTTGTGTGCGTGTCCCCACCTCCCCTGGTTGTGGTTCGCCGTCGGTGTGTGTGTTTGTGGCGCGGTGTGTGCGCGCGTGGTGTCTGTGTTGGTGTGTGTGTCGTGCGTTTGTGGCGGCGTGGGTGTGGGTGTGCCTTCCGTGTGTGTTTTTGTGTGTGTGTGCGTGTGTGGGTGTGTGGTTGGGGACAGCTGGGGCTCGCTGCTGGTGTGGGTGTGGGTGTGGTCGGTGTGTGCCGTGGTTGGTCCCTCGTTGGCTGGGGTCCGCTAGCGGCGGTGGTGTGTGGTGTGTGGTGTGTGGTTTGTGGTGTGTGGTGTGCGGCGGTGGTGTGTTGGTGGGGTTGTGGCTGGTGTGTGGTGTGGTTGGTCCCTCGCCACTCCTGGCGGAGGTTCCTGTGTGCTACTCCCCGCCACTCCTGGCTGGGTTTCGCTGCCGGTGGTGGTGGGCGTCCCTCGCCACTCCTGGCTGGGGGTCCCGTCTGCGGTTCCCCGCCACTCCTGGCTGGGTTTCGCTGTCGGCGGTGGTGGGTGTTCCTCTCCTCTCCTGGCTGAGGGCCCAGGCTGCAGTTCCCCGCCACTCCTGGCTGGGGTCCGCTGGCGGCGGTGGTGTGTGGTGTGTGGTGTGTGGTGTGTGGTGTGAGGTGTGTGGTGTGCGGCGGTGGTGTGTTGGTGGGGTTGTGGCTGGTGTGTGGTGTGGTTGGTCCCTCGCCACTCCTGGCGGAGGTTCCTGTGTGCTACTCCCCGCCACTCCTGGCTGGGTTTTGCTGCCGGTGGTGGTGGGCTCTTCTCGCCACTCCTGGCCGAGGGTCCCGGGTGTGGTTCCCCGCCACTCTTGGCTGGGGTCTGCTAACGGCGGTGGTGTGTGGTGTGTGGTGTGTGGTGTGCGGCGGTGGTGTGTTGCTGGGGTTGTGGCTGGTGTGTGGTGTGGTTGGTCCCTCGCCACTCCTCACAGAGGTCCCTGTGTGCTACTCCCCGCCACTCCTGGCTGGGTTTCCCTGCCGGTGGTGGTGGGCGTTCCTCGCCACTCCTAGCTGAGGGTCCCGGGTGCGGTTCCCCGCCACTCCTGGCTGGGTTTCGCTGTCGGCGGTGGTGGGCGCTCCTCGCCACTCCTGGCTGAGGGTTTCCGGGTGCGGTTCCCCGCCACTCCTGGCTGGGGTCCGCTGGCGGCGGTAGTGTGTGGTGTGTGTTGTGTGGTGTGTGGTGTGTGGTGTGCGGCGGTGGTGTGTTGGTGGGGTTGTGGCTGGTGTGTGGTGTGGTTGGTCCCTCGCCACATCTGGCGGAGGTTCCTGTGTGCTACTCCCCGCCACTCCTGGCTGGGTTTCGCTGCCGGTGGTGGTGGGCGCTCCTCGCCACTCCTGGCGGAGGGTCCCGGGCGCGGTTCCCCGCCACTCCTGGCTGGGTTTCGCTGTCGGCGGTGGTGCGTGGTTTGTGGTGTGTGGTGTGTGGTGTGTGATGTGCGGCCTTGGTGTGTTGGTGGGTTTGTGGCTGGTGTGTGGTGTGGTTGGTCCCTCGCCACTCCTGGCGGAGGTTCCTGTGTGCTACTCCCCGCCACTCCTGGCTGGGTTTCGCTGTCGGCGGTGGTGGGCGGTCCTCGCCACTCCTGGCTGAGGGTCCCGGGCGCGGTTCCCCGCCACTCCTGGCTGGGGTCCGCTGGCGGCGGTGGTGTGTGGTGTGTGGTGTGTGGTGTGCGGCGGTGGTGTGTTGGTGGGATGGTGGCTGGTGTGTGGTGTGGTTGGTCCCTCGCCACTCCTGGCAGAGGTTCCTGTGTGCTACTCCCCGCCACTCCTGGCTGGGTTTCGCTGCTGGTGGTGGTGGGCGTTCCTCGCCAGTCCTCGCGGAGGGTCCCGGGCACGGTTGCCCGCCACTCCTGGCTGGGTTTCGCTGTCGGCGGTGGTGTGTGGTGTTTGGTGTGTGCCATGTGGTGTGTGGTGTGCGGCGGTGGTGTATTGGTGGGGTTGTGGCTGGTGTGTGGTGTGGTTGGTCCCTCGCCACTCCTGGCGGAGGTTCCTGTGTGCTACTCCCCGCCACTCCTGGTTGGGTTTCGCTGCCGGTGGTGGTGGGCGGTCCTCGCCACTCCTGGCTGAGGGTCCCGGGCGCGGTTCCCCGCCTCTCCTGGCTGGAGTCCGCTGGCGGCGGTGGTGTGTGGTGGGGTTGTGGCTGGTGTGTGGTGTGGTTGGTCCCTCGCCACTCCTGGCGGAGGTTCCTGTGTGCTACTCCCCGCCACTCCTGGCTGGGTTTCGCTGCCGGTGGTGGTGGGCGTTCCTCGCCACTCCTGGCTGAGGGTCCCGGGTGCGGTTCCCCGCCACTGCTGGCTGGGGTCCGCCATCGGTGGTGGTGTGCGGCTCCCCGCCACTCCTGGCTGGGGCCCGCCGGTTGTGGTGGTGTGTTTCGCGGTTGGGGGTGTCCCTTGTTGTGTGTGTTTGTGGTGTGTGTGGGTGTGCGCGGCGGCCGTGCTGTGTTGTGTGTTGCGTGTTTTTGGTGTCTGCGTTGTTGATGCCGTGGTGTGGTGGTGCGCTGGGTGTGTCTTCCGCGTGTGCTGGTGTGTGTGGTTGCGTGTGTGTGGTGTGCCGGTGGTCTGCGGTTTGGTGTTCCCGCCCCTTGCCTCTCCTGGCCGTGGGCCGTGGGCGTGGTTCCCCGCCACTCCTGGCTGGGGTCCACTGGTTGTGGTGGTTGGGGCCCTGGGTGCCCTTCTCCTTGGTGTGTGTGTGTGCGCTGTGTGGCCCTTCGTGTTGGTGTGGGTGGCGTGGGGGGGGTCGTGCGTGGTGTGGCTGCCGTGCGTGTGCGTTTGTGTGCTTGCGGTGTGTGGTTGGTGGGGTGTGTCATACCTTGGTTGATTCTGGTCGTCGGTCGGCATGGTCGTGTTCAAAAAGCAGAAGAAGAGGTCCTGTAGACGTGTAGCAGAAATGCGTGGCATGCGTGACGCGTGGTACGTACCTCTCTTTTTGTCCCACCGTGTTTTCTTCCCCTGTAGAGAGAGAGCGTGTGCAGTCTTTGGGGGGTTGGTTGGTTGTTTTTGCGTGTTGTGCCTTGTGTCTCCTCCCTTTTTTTTTCCCCAGCGTCTTCGTTAACACACCTCTTTGCCTTGCGTTTCCCCTATAGAGAAGGCGTGGAAGGCGCCTTTGTGTTTTTTTTTTCGTAACATACTTGTCATACCTTGTGCAGCTTCTTTTTGTCATCCCCTATAGAGAAAGCGTGTGCTTGTTTGTGGGTGGGGCGGCTGTGGGGTTTCATACCATGTTTCTCCTTTGTCTTGTCTCCGTCTTCTTGCATCTTGCGGCCTTGTGTCCGTTTGTGTTTTCGTGTGCGGTCCGTCCCTTTGGCGCCTTCCCTCGCATTCTCAACATACTTGTTCGACATACCATTGTTTCCCCGTGGTTCGTGGCCATCCCCGATAGTGAGAGCGTGTGCGTGTTTGCGGGCGGGGCGGGGTGGGGTTTCATAGCATGTTTCTCCTTGCTCTTGTCTCCGTCTTCTTGTACCTTGCGGTCTTGTTTATGTGTGTGCGTGTGTGCGTGGTCCGTCCCTTTGGCGCCCTCCTCCGCATTCTTAACATACTTGCTCGCCATACCAATTGTTTCCCCGTGGTTCGTGGGCATCGCCTATAGCGAGAGCGTGTGCACGTTGTGTGGGTGGGGCGGGGATGGGGTTTCATACCATGTTTCTCTTTGACCTTGTCTCCGTTTTCTTTCACTTTGCGGGCTCCAACACAATGGTCACAACAATTTACATCAATTCGCAGCAGCTGCAAAATGGGTCGTCGTAAGGATTTCTTCAACAGTTTAAATGTTTCCAGAACATTCCAATGCATTAGCACCAGAAATCGCGACTATTACAGCGTCCCTCAATCTCATTCCGCAGGAGTGGAGGATTGATGTTCTGTTATTCGTGAATAAACTTATAGCGAAACATAACGCCATCACGAAAATCTGCCCGTATCAGAACAACTGTCGTTTCCAAAAGCTTTGCTGGTACCAACACCCGACGCCAACTACTCATGACCCATATGCAACTTCTCCTTGTTTTTCTTCAAGGAATCGCGCTCCACGCGACAGCGCGAGCAACTTCGATCAAATCAAACCTCAGAATGTGTCTCTACCAGGTACTCTCTTACCCTCAGCAAGCACAGCACTCGGACCCACTAATATATATTCACCACACCACCCACCACCGCCACAACCCTCTACATCCGCAGCGGCTCCCTGCAAGCAACCAAGATCGCGCCGATCAAGCTCAACGACAGCAAGTTCATCAGTGGAATTTACACCGCTCGCTGGAGCACAGGCAGAAAGCCACCACGCTGCCCACGAATACCGCAATTCTTCGGATCGAAAAACACCGCCCGAAATTACTTCTTCACACCAAGACGAGCCGCAAAGCGACACAAGTTCTTCATCCGTCAAATCTGGGAAGTGGACTTTAGTTTGCAAAAAACCAAACCTTCCTGATTATCGAGCTCGCCAACCATGTGTAGATGGAGAAAATGAAAGAACTTGCAAAGACTGCCGCGCGACTTTCACCCAGTCCGAAGATACAAAAAACTGGTATCTCGCCCGTGGTCTACACATACCTCTCCGCTGTGAAGCCTGCAGGCTTCGAAGGAAACTACAAACCACTCCAGAGGAAAAAAAACCAACACCCGCGAAAATCATCATTTATCAGCCTTCGCCGCCAACCGGAAAAAAATGGGCAACAGATCTCACGCCTCCTACCCATTTCTCAGGGTCAAACAATACACATCAAACTGTAGAGGACCCTGTGGAGGAGAACAAAGACGCCCTTCCAGCAGAATCACACAGCGCAAGTGCAACCGAAGTCGGATCACGTGATTTTGAAGAGGCAGATTGTACAGCCCAGCGCTCAAACTCAATTACCAACACTGCTACTGAAGCGGAGCTTGATGACCCTGAAGACCATGAAATTGGAACCAACTTTTCGTCATCAACACCTATCTCAGAAAGAGACGATGACTCCGACGATGAGAGCTCCCAAAGCACCCCCGTTGAAAGAAGGAGCAGTACTTCGTCCATGCCCCAACTTCAAGACGACTCCAGCGACTCCACTGAGAACAACACGCCTTCCATTCAAGACTGGCACTTTAAAGACCCTCGACTTCGCCGAAAACTACAAGCCACCCTCAGCAGCCCACATAAAGCAATCCTTCTAAACGCCCTGAATTGGACTAATGAGCAAATTAAGGAAACTGTTCCATACTCAGCCAGGCATGCAGACCTGCTCCTGAGGAGATTCAAGTTCGCTGCACCCCAGTAAGGACACACCAACACTTCACTGTTATTTGGTCCAGTGCTTCGCTTGCTGTTTGGGTTAGAGTCTGGAATTCTCCCAAGTTTTCACTTTTCCAACCATTTTCCACAATCTAGAGCCGTCAAACTGTCTTCTCCTGACACATTCAGTTCTCATTTTTTTCACTCAAAAATTTTCACTCAACATTTCACTGAAACAACTTCAGTGAACACATCCACACACCCTGCAGTGACCACAGCGAGTACCAGCCACATTTTAAGTTTCCTTTTGTGTACACTCGTGTACAATAAAAACCTGAGCCTTTGGTTTCTTTCAGTTAGTGCTCAGCACCTCAGGGTTTTATATCAAACATTGGGAAATGTACATAACGGCCGTCCTTCGAGGAACCTCGCAGTGTGAGCAGTGAATGTGTTTTTTCGGCGGGGGACCGCCATGCCTCAAAAAAAAAAGCGAGAGCGTGTGCACGTTGTGTGGGTGGGGCGGGGATGGGGTTTCATACCATGTTTCTCTTTGACCTTGTCTCCGTTTTTTTTCACTTTGCGGCCTTGTGTACGTTTGGGTATGCGTGCGTGGTGCGCTCCCTTGGCGCCCTCCTTCGTATTTTCAACATACTTGTCCGCCTTTTCATTGTTTCCCCATGGTCCGTGGCCGCCCCATACCTTTTGCGCTTTTGTTGTTTTTTTTTCTTTTTTTGTCGTGTATCTCACGGTGCTCGGAGCCTATGGAGGAATATGGGGGATATAAGGTTGTTGATTGTGTTTGTGGGCATGCCTTTTGACGTGCGTGGTGGTTCGTCATTCTTTTTTGCGTGCGGCGTTGTCCCTTGGGCGCCCTCTTTCGCAACATACTTGGTTTTCTCATCTACGCATGTGTAGCGGTGGATATGATATGTAGGATGCATGGGGCCGTAACATACTTGTTTGTCATACCTTTGTTTTCGCATGGTCCGTTGTCGTGTTTTCTTTGTTTGTGGTTTGGTGTTTCTCCTCTTGTTGTGTTTCCTTCTTTTTTTTTTTTGACGCGCACAAGCCGCCTAGCTCCTATGGCACGCACATTGCTAGGTGGTTTGGAGCACGCAATGTTCATTTTCTTTGTCGTCGCGGCTCGCTTGTTCTTGGTGTTCGCCTCTATTCATCTTCTTTGTTGTTGGAGCGCGCACAAGTCCCTAGCGCCTAGGACACGCACTTTGCTAGGTGTTTTGGGGCAAGCAACGCTCATTTTCGTCGCCGTTGCGACTCTGTTGTTCTTATTTTTCTGTGAGTGTCCTAAACTAACAGCGGCGTGAAATTTTGGTGGGGGTTTCTGAGGTCGGAAAAACCGATTTTGCGCTTTATTTTTTCTGGTTGTGCGTCTTTTTCTTGGTTTTTTATTTTCTTCCGCTCCGATCGCGCGACACGTTTCTCCATAGTCCACTAAAATTGCAGCAAGCCACTGAAAGTTGTGCCATTTGTAGGCATAACATGAATTGGGGGGGGTGCAACACAACAGTTCGGTATGATTTTTGGGGTTGGCGTCCAAGTCCACGGTGGGTCTTAAATGGCCAAGGTCGATGAGGACTTGCTCCCTCAGAGAAGGTAACAAACTGTAGGCTTCTCTCCGGGGGATCCTCAAAGATGCTCGAGCAGGTGGCAATCCGTTTCCTCCCCCCTTCTGACAGGACTTTTCAGATAGCGATACCAAGGATAAGTCGTCAGTCTCCGGATTTTTGACAATGTGTCTCGATGGAGTAGAAATCAAACCCAGAATCGTCTTGGCGTTTTGACGGATGAAACTCATGCCTAGGCATAACGGAAAAGCCGAAGTCTCCATAACGATACAAACATGAGGAAGAGTAAAATTGTCCATGCACACATCCACGGATTTCTCTCCTTCACTGTACGTGTAGTGCCCATGTCCGACCTTGACTGCACAATAACCCTTGAGATTCGGATCCGACACCAATGATGAGGCCACAATAGAATCGGTTGCACCAGTATCCAAAACAGCGTCATACAACTCCTCCTCCACCACCACGGGTAGTCACTGCGTGAGACCGTCCTTATCAGCTGCTCGAAGCAGGTCCACAATTTTCTCAGCTTCTGAAAATGCGAGATCTCTCTTCCTTTTCTTGGCTTGGCCTTCAGTGTCCTCTTGCATCGGTTTGGTCTGTGCTGAGGGGGCTCCAGAACCAGCACTTGCTGCGGTGGGGCCAGAGGTATTTTCATTTCTTGGGCCAGCTTTTGGTCCGTTTTGCTTTTCGTCCTTCCATGTCTTCTTGGCGTCTTCCACTGCCCATTCGGCTGCTTCCTCATTGAGACCAGACTGGATCAGGAAGGCCTTGAGTCTTTCCTCTTTCCGTTTCCTTTGGATCTCAAGGCAGTGATGGCTGTAGTGGTTCGTCTTACCACAATGCTTACACTGAATGCGTGCCTTAAAGTATGCGATCAATGCGTTGGGGTCCAGCTGTCCTTTGCCTCCTCTGCCTTCTTTGCCTTTTCCTCTTCCGCGACCTTTTCCTGTGCCAGAACCTGTTCCTCCTTTGTCGCCCTTGCCTTCTTTCTCAGAGACTCTTCGCTCTGCAATCATGGAGTTGCATTGGGAGAGGAGTTTGGTGATGTCCAGCTTGTTGGCAGAACTTCCAGACCGAGGTCCACGAGGAAAAGAGGTGTTCTTTTCTTTATCTCTCTGCTTTTCTTGGTATCGATTCGAAGCAGTGCGCCCGAAAGCAAAACCAAGCGAAGGGGAAAGATGTTTGAAACTGACAGAAAGCTGTGCGCGCTCCTTCATGAGATCCTTCAGTGAATCATAAGAGCGCATCCTCGCAAAAAGAATATCATCCTTGGTCCACTCAATGAATTGTTTATCACTGATCTTTGAAGAAAGCTCCATAAGTTTGCGCTCCTCAGTCATAACCCCTTGGTTCAACTTGTCAAACAGCCGTTCCAGTGTTTCCAATGATTTGAGCACCTGCTCTGGTTTTGGGTCATAAAGTAAATGGGACACCTTCAAAATCTCGGCCAGAATTGAGAGGTCCGTCTCGAGCGTAGGCTGGAGGTGTTGGAGTTTGCTCCGAAAATCCTCAAAGCTTGTGGCCTTTGTGAGCAATTTAGAGAGTCGGTCTTGGAGTTCAGGATCCTTGATGCATTGAACAATGAGATTAGCTTTCACCCGATCCTTGGCTTTAGCTTTGCCAGTGAGCACCAGGTATCTTCCAAATTTTTCCGCCTACTTCCCAACGTTGCGCCCATCGAACAATGGAATTTCCATTTTCAGAGTGTGAGTCCTATCCTCTTCACTGTCGTCCGACCATTCATGTTTTTTCATACCTCCGCAAACTTCACTAAGTGTTGCAAAAGCCGATGACTCGGGCGTAACAAAGGGACTTTTCGTAGTAGGTGGTGAACGACTGGAGGTTGGCATACGCCGAACGTCCTCGGACGTCTCCGAGATCTTCTCGTTCTTCCGATCAATACGCTGGAGCAACTTCAAAAGAAGGAAGTCATCCGTCTCCAAGATTTCATCCTTACAGCTGTCAGAGAGAGTCTTGTGGAACTCGACTTTGGATTTTCCCTTAAGCGTCTTACGCGTACACTTCTCTCATACGTCGGTAGCTTTGTGCTTCATTTTCTCCTTGAGATCCCTCAATAAATAGTCTTCCAGCCAGCCGCTCATCTCTTCGTGCTCTTCTTCTGTCAACCCACCATTTTCATCTTTAAGCTCCTTTGCGAATTCTGTCTCAGGTAATTCATAAGACCCTTCGGGGATATCGTGACCAACTTCTGAACTCGACGTCCAAACAGGTACTCTGTGATCGTTTGCTGAGCCAGACCCTTTGGTGACGACATCGGTTCCAGTATAATGGTCGGTGGACTGAAAAGAAAACGTCTCGTAGTAGATCTTGACGAAAATCTCGGTGAACTCATATCTAGAAATGAACTGATCAAACGTCTGCGCGCGTCGCACTCTTGAATCAAAGCTGCCGTCTTGTTGCAAGCCAGCATCTCTTGTAGGTAAAAGAAATTCTGCATGTTCTCTTCTTCGACGCGTAAAACACGCTCGCGTTCTTTCAAACAAGGCAGTAACAAAGCATAAGGATCACCAATAGAATCCAATACTTGTTTTCCCATGGGTTGATAACTTTCATATAATTGAAATATTGGTGGCGTTTGTTGATTCGCCCCATCGTCTTCTTGTGCACCGTGAACGAAAAACCCCAGTGACGCTTGCTGATCGTCAGCGTTGCGAGAACTCGCAAGGTCGACGCTTTGACGTGTGTCGCATCCGTACCTCTGCTACCAGTGTTAAATTCCCGCTTTGCATTTTGTTCCTCTGTTTGAATAGTCTCAGTATCCTCTGGATAAACTTGCTTCGGTGTTTGTTCCTTCTCCATTTCAGGTACACAAAGATTTCGATGAAAAATAAAACCAGACCAAGACTCCAAGACGAGCAGAAATGGGATCAATAAAACCAATAAAAAACTTGATCGGGCTGCACAATAAACAGGACAAACAAGGGGTGATGTTTGGCCTTGCGCTTGCGTGTATGCATGCATGTATGCTCTAGAATCACTCAGGATCTTAGAAGCGACTTCTGTCTGCACTCTGGAAATGGCTGCAACAGTGAATAGTGACTTCAGATCATGGCAAAAATGGAATACCACAGAAATCAAGTGTCCTGCAAAGTTAGTAAAACAGACGCAAGAAAAATGGATTCTCCATAATAAACAAATGATAGAAAATCACTTTAAATGTCTTCCACGAATTTCATGTAGCTCAGGAAAAGATAAATTCATGTCTGCTGAACTCCGTAGGAACTACCCTGATGACCTCAGAACTCAGTGGGAACGGCCCATAGTGTAGGTGGCGCGCTTACGGGCCAAAATTGGTCAAAAAAATGAAGCACTCATATGACCACTCTATAGATGCGGAATATAATGCTGAATCTCAGAATCCCATTCATTTTGTGTGAAACGAACGTATGATGTAGAAAAATGCAGATTACTGAACAGCTCAATGTCAATGAGAGTAGCCAAAAAAAAAGATAAAGCAAAGGCCAACACCCATGTTGAGCTACGTTACAAATAGTGTTCAAAGAAGAAGCAACCGAATATCAAACAACAACTCATGGCATATAATACAATAGATAAACCCTCATTTTGAATTAAAGTTAAGCCATTAAGTGCCTTTGCACCATATTGCAAGTGATCAAGTTCCGTGGATAAAATTTCCCCCAATGTCTCAACCAAACTCCAATAAGGATCACTACCATTGCTCCATATGAAACCCAATTTTTTGAGAAATTGTTGCTCATTCATGGACTTTTGACATCCATGCTGAGGAGGATTTCCAACAGAAGATCGAGAGTATGAACCTTGCCCACAACTGAAGAAAATGCTCGTAACCTATGAGGAGGCGTTCGGCGCCTTCCCCCCCCCTCTTTCATGCAAAAAACTTGTCCACATGGACCTGAAACTGAGATTTTAGTTTGGGAAACGCGGGTGAGGCGCCAACCCTATCCCGCTCTACAGCAACGGGTTGAAGAAATGGAGCGCCAGGTACATGAAGCCCAGCGCCAGAAAAAAAAAATAGTAAGTAAAACACGAAGAAACAATTTTCTAAATAGCTGAAAATAAAGCTGAATAGCATAAAAAACACTTAGGGCAAAAAGCGCGCGGCGAAACGCCTTCAAACACGACGTCGAAAATTTTGAACTTAAATAGACAAATAAATAGCGCCGTAAGCGCCGTAACGCTAACAGGAACATAACGCCGTCCCTGTCGTCGTCTAATACGCCGTCTACGTAAGGAAAACTGCGTCGCGAGCAACGCGTCAAACTCGAAACAAAATTTGCTAGCACGCCGCGCCCCTGTGAACGTCCCTCAAGCCCTCTTTTATTCACCATGTACCTTCTCCTCCCGCCCCTGCCCCACCCTTGACGCTTTCGCCTCCCTTTTGCTGCAGGTGGAATGTACGCGGCGTCAAGTCCAGGACACCGCAACCACCAAGGCGATGCGAGCCACGACACCGCCACCAATGCGGGGTGACATGTAAGGCAGTGAATCAGACATGGTCTTGCTGCCTGCAAGTGTGCGAGGGTGCGTGCGTTGGGTAGTGTATAATTTTATTTTATTTTCAAAAAAAGAAAAAAATATTTTAACAAATATTGCAGCGGTTTTTCAAGTAGGATAAACCAAACAAAGGCAGGAAACAAACCAAACAAAGCAGCAGGACGGGACACCACAGCACCACACGGCAGCACAGCACCACGGGGCACAGCACAGGGGAGCAGGGCACCAAGTTAGAGCAGGGCCCCACAGCAACACCGCACAGGGAGGAGAGGACAGGGAACGCGCAGCACGACAGCCTGGGACGCACACGGCACAAAGCACAGCGGCGAACAACACCAACCAGCGACACACCACAGCAAAACACACACAGCGCGGCGAGACACGACAAAACACAGCGCCGGAAGGCACAGGACCCCAGGACGACAGACAGCGCCCCAGGACACGACACACCACACGACAGCACCAAACAGAGCAAAACGAGACCACACAACGCCAGGCGGCACAACGCGCAGCAACACGGTGCAGCACGGCACCTAGGGACCCACCACAGAACACCACCGAAACACGACACCAGGAGCCACCAGGACCCACCAGGAGACAACAGAGGACAGCCAGGCCCGACTGCAAACACGCAAACACAATAGACAACAACACAAAACACCAGCCAGCGCAGCAGGGGCAGGAGAGCAGCGCACAGAGAGCAACGGGGCAGGCACACCAGCACAGCACAGCACTGCACAAGCAGAGCACAGAAACAGCCTGGAGCACCACGGAAAGGCAAGCAACAACGCAAAAAAAAAAAAAACCAGCAGAGAACGCAGCAACGCACGAAAGCAGAGCACAACAACAACAGCACAACACGAACCAGCACAACACAGCGCAAGAACACAAGCACGCCACACAACAACGGACACAACACAAGACACACCACAGACCGCAGCACCACACCACACGAGGCACGACAAACCACAACACAGGACAGCACAACAAGCCGCCGGGGGGGGGGGGGGGCAACCAGCACAAACCCGACGCAAAAAAATAAAACAAAAACCCGCGCCAAGCGCCCGAGGGGTCGGGCGGGCAACACCACACGGCAGCCAGCGGAGGCAGCAAGGGGAAGAGCAACGCCGCCAGCACGGCGCCACCGGGCAGACACAACACAACAGGCAACAACACAAAAAGGGGAGGCACAGGCAAGGGGCACCGAACAACAGAGCGCAAGCGCACACCGGCCCCCGCCGAAGCACAAGGCCCACAACAACACACACCAACACGCCCCACAGCCCACGACACACCAGCCCGGCACCGCACACAGCACAGCACGAAAAAAAAAAAAAGAGGAAAGAAAAACCCGGAGAAAAAAAAAACAAACAAACACGCGGGGGGGAGGGAAAAAAAAAGAAACAAAAGAGAGGGGGGGGAAGGACCACAAGACGCCAAGGCCCAAGGCACCCAGGGCCGGAAAACACGGAACGCCGGAGACAAGGGGGGCGCACAAGAGGGCAGAAGAAAAATACCCAGAAAAAACACAGGCAGGGCAGCCCCAGCCCGGAGGGGGCCGAGCAGACAAAGAGAGCAACAAGAACGGCCATTGAAAAAGGTGAGGCGCACCAAAACGCGCCCGGAAGGCCGGCCCACCCGACCCGGCCAAGAAAGCACGCACACGCACACACGCACGGGACCCGGGCGTGGCGTCCTCCGACCCGAAAGAAGCGATGACGGCGTCCACACAAAACAGCCCCGGTGCCCCGGCCGAGTCCCCCATCGAAAGACGGGCGGACAGGAAACCAGACGCGTCAGTGACCGGGTCCTCACACGCAAAACACCGCAGCGCACGCAGCCCAAGACCCACGCCGGAAGGACCCGCCATGGACAACCCCATCGCGGGGCCCCGAACGGGTACGACGCGGAGGGAGCCCAGCGCCCCTGCCTCGGCGGGGGCCAGCGGCAGGCACAATGAGCCCGGTTCTCGGCCAGCCTCCGTGTGCCCCGCGCAGCCACCAAGTAAAGCCGGAGGCGCAAGCCCCCAGGGTGCGGAAAGGCACCACGGCGTCCGGAAAGCCGACCGGAGTACTGAGAGCGACCGGATCGGACGAGGCGCGGCGCACCAACGCGGGGCCACGAGGCACGCCAGAGAGGCACGGCGCAGGCCACAACCAAGGCACAAGGGCACGTGCCAAGCAACAACGGCCACCGGGTGCCGCAAACCCGGGCAGCGCGCACAACAGGCAACGAACCACGGCACAGGAACAGGTGCCAGGCAACAGCAAACCCACACACCACAAACCCCGGCCAGGAGTGGCGGGGCGCAGCCAAAACTCGAGCCCCAGCACACACACCCACAACGCACACCCCACCCAAGAGTGGCGGGGTACAGGAGGAGCACGCACACCAGCACACACACACCCCAACACCCCAGCCAGGAGTGGCGGGGCGCAGCCAAAACCCGAGTCCAAACACACACAGCCACACCGCACGCCCCAGCCAGGAGTGGCGGGGTACAAGTGGAGCGCGTACACCAGCACACACACACCCCAACACCCCAGCCAGGAGTGGCAGGGGCGAAGCCGAAACCGGAGCCCAAGCACACACACCAACACCGCACACCCCAGCCAGGAGTGGCGGGGTACAAGGGGAGCACGCACACCAACACGCACACCCCAACACCCCAGCCAGGAGTGGCGGGGCGCAGCCGAAACCCGAGCCCAAACACACACACCCACGCCGCACACCCCAGCCAGGAGTGGCAGGGGACAGGCGGAGCGCGCACACCAGCACACCCACACCCCAACACCCGAGCCAGGAGTGGCGGGGCGCAGCCCGAACCCGAACCCAAACACGCACACCCAAGCCGCACACCCCAGCCAGGAGAGGCGGGTCACAGGGGGAGCACGCACACAAACACGCACACGCCAACACCCCAGCGAGGAGTGGCGGGGCGCAGCCGAAACCCGAGCCCAAACACACACACCCACACTGCACACCCCAGCCAGGAGTGGGGGGGTAAAAGGGGAGCGCCCACACCAGCACACACACACCCCAACACCCCAGCCAGGAGTGGCGGGGCGCAGCCCGAACCCGAACCCAAACACGCACACCCACGCCGCACGCCCCAGCCAGAAGTGGCGGGGTACAAGGGGAGCACACACACCAACACGCACGCCCCAACACCGAGGCCAGGAGTGGCGGGGCGCAGCCGAAACCCTAGCCGAAACACACACACCCACACCGCACACCCCAGCCAGGAGTGGCGGGGTACAAGCGAAGCGCCTACACAAACACACACAGGCACACCGCACAACCCAGCCAGCAGAGGCGGGGTACAAGGGGAGCGCGCACACAAGCACACACACACCCAACACCCCAGCCAGGAGTGGCGGGATGCAACCGAAACCCGAGCCAAAGCACACACACCCACACCGCACACCCCAGCCAGGAGTGGCGGGGTACAGGGGGAGAACGCACACAAACACGCTCACCCTAACACCCCAGCCAGGAGTGGCGGGGCGCAGCCGAAACCCCAGCCCAAACACCAACACCCACACCGCATACCCCAGCCAGGAGTGGCGGGGTACAAGCGGAGCGCGCACACGAGCACACACACACCCCAACACCCCAGCCAGGAGTGGCGGGGCGCAGCCGAAACCCGAACCCAAGCACGCACACCCACACCGCACACCCCTGCCAGGAGTTGCGGGGTACAGGGGGAGCACGCACACAAACACGCTCACCCTAACACCCCAGCCAGGAGTGGCGGGCCGCAGCCGAAACCCGAGCCAAAACACCAACATCCACACCGCATACCCCAGCCAGGAGTGGCGGGGTACAAGCGGAGCGCGCATACGAGCACACACACACCCCAACACCCCAGCCAGGAGTGGCGGGGCGCAGCCGAGACCCGAACCCAAGCACGCACACCCACACCGCACACCCCAGCCAAGAGCCGCGGGGTACAAGGGGAGCACGCACCGGAACACGCACACCCCAACACCCCAGCCAGGAGTGGCGGGGCGCAGCCGAAACCCCAGCCCAAACACACACACCCACACCGCACACCCCAGCGAGGAGTGGCGGGGTACAAAGGGAGCACGCACACCAGCACACACACACCCCACCACCCCAGCCAGGAGTGGCAGGGTGCAGCCAAAACCCGAGCTGAAACACACACACCCACACTGCACACCCGAGCCAGGAGTGGCGGGGTACAAGCGGAGCGCGCACACGAACAAACACACACACCCCAACACCCCAGCCAGGAGTGGCGGGGCGCAGCCGAAACCCGACCCGAAGCACACACACCCACGCCGCACACCCCAGCCAGGTGTGGTGGGGTGCAAGCAGAGCACGCACACAAGCACACACAGGCCCCAAGACCTCAGCGAGGAGTGGTGGGGCGCAGCCGAAACCCGAACCCAAGCACAACCGAAACCCAAACACAAGCGCCACACAACAGTAGGAAACCCAGTGTCCATAGCCCGGGCACTGTGGCAGCCCGAGCCATGCAGGTGACCCGGCCAAACGAGATCCGGAGACCGGGGGTAGGGCTGCATCCTAAGGCCTGCGCTGCTTTGGGACTCGAGGCGGAGCGTGCGACACCCAAGCGCCTCGGAACCCCAGTACCAAGAACATGCATGCATGCCTTGGTAACGGGATACGCCAGGAAGTCCGGTGAACCCCTAAGGTTCCGCCCAAAGGAGGGGACGTGCGCAACCACGGGGGCATCCCCTCCCGGCATGACAAGTACGTCACGCTGGCGGCAATCAGCCCTCCCGGTGTTGCTCGGGGCCGCTTTATTGGGGGCGACCAGTCCAGTCTAGCGGGCTGCAAGTCGCCTCCCCTCTTCAAGCACGGGGCCTCTTCCTGTTCGTCACAGCGGCAACGCCAGCGGGAAGCATGGGGCGCCTCTCCACAACCGAGTGCACCTACCTACCTACCTACCTCTGCTACCAGTGTTAAATTCCCGCTTTGCATTTTGTTCCTCTGTCTGAATGGTCTCAGTATCCTCTGGATAAACTTGCTTCGGTGTTTGTTCCTTCTCCATTTCAGGTACACAAAGATTTCGATGACAAATAAAACCAGACCAAGACTCCAAGACGAGCAGAAATGGGATCAATAAAACCAATAAAAAACTTGATCGGGCTGCACAATAAACAGGACGACCAATGGGTGATGTTTGGCCTTGTGCTTGCGTGTATGCATGCATGTATGCTCTAGAATCACTCAGGATCTTAAAAGCGACTTCTGTCTGCATTCTGGAAATGGCTGCAACAGTGAATAGTGACTTCAGATCATGGCAAAAATGGAATACCACAGAAATCAAGTGTCCTGCAAAGTTAGTAAAACAGACGCAAGAAAAATGGATTCTCCATATTAGAAAAATGATAGAAAATCACTTTAAATGTCTTCCACGAATTTTATGTAGCTCAGGAAAAGATAAATTCATGTCTGCCGAACTCCGTAGGAACTACCCTGATGACCTCAGAACTCAGTGGGAACGGCCCATATTGTAGACGGCGCGCTTACAGGCCAAAATTGGTCAAAAAAATGAAGCACTCATATGACCACTCTATAGATGCGGAATTTAATGCTGAATCTCAGAATCCCATTCATTTTGTGTGAAACGACCATATGATGTAGAAAAATGCAGATTACTGAACAGCTCAATGTCAATGAGACTAGCCAAAAAAGAAGATAAAGCAAAGGCCAACACCCATGTTGAGCTGCGTTACAAATAGTGTTCAACGAAGAAACAACGGAAGATCAAACAACAACTCATGGCATATAATACAATAGATAACCCTCATTTTGAATTAAAATTAAGCCATTATGTGCCTTTGCACCATATTGGAAGTGATCAACTTCCATGGATAAAATTTCCCCCAACGTCTCAACCAAACTCCAATAAGGATCAATACCATTGCTCCATATGAAGCCCACTGTTTTGAGAAATTGTTGCTCATTCATGGACTTTTAACATCCACGCTGCGGGGGCGGTGCTGGGTCCCCACGCCCGCACCAAACGCACCCGGGACGCACGGGTCGCGGAACCCTGGCTGCCCGCTCCAGAGGACGGGCGGCCGGGGGAGAGACAGCACCTGACACCAGACGCCCCTCACAACGGTGGCAGGCCACCCCCCCCCGGGGACGGCGCCCCGCCACCCCCGCGGCACGCAGCCCCCACAGGGCATACGCCACGGACCCGCCCCACGGGGGGCGCGCAGCCCCAAGCCAGGTACGGGGGAACCGGGACCCGACCGCCACCCCCCAAGCACGCCAGACGGAGGAAGGGACCGGGGCAGGACACGCGGAGGGGCACGGACCACGTGGAACAGCCCTACCAGCGCCCAGTGCCGGGACCGCGCGAAGTGCGCGTCCCATACCACCCAGGGAGGGGGGGGAGCGGACGCCGCGGGTGCGGGAGCGCACACACACGCAAAGGGCACGCAGGGACTACCAGAAGGGCAACCGGACCGAGCACGCGAAACGCACAGACCGCGTGTAATGGCGTACCAGCGAGCGAGGGTAAGGGACACCCGGACGGGACGGCCCGTCGCACGCAGCGCGGGACACGCGGGGCGGGAAGGGGGAAACAGGAGAGACACAACACCAGGTACCAGCCCGAGCCCCCCGAACCGGCCGCGAGCGCCGCGCGCACACGGACGGGGTACTGCACCTGCCAAGGCAGTAGTGGCGCACCGCGCCACGCCCCAACCTCTAGGCTAGGCAGCCTCCGCGCCAGTACAAGGGGGTCCCACTGGCGACAAGCCAGTAGCACGGGCCCGGCGGCGCCAGCGCCCCGGGCGACCACGCATTAGGGGGGCGACGCGGTGGGTAAGCGCCCGCAGCCACGGCTGCGAATTGATGCACTGACCGGGGACTGGCGAAACGGGGAAGCCGAGGAGGGACGAGACTCCGAGCCCTGTGAACCCGGGGGACTCCGCCACCAGGCAGGAGGTGCGTCTTTGAGGGCCCCCCACTAGGACCCGGTGGGGAGGATATCATCTGGCCCGACAAGGTGGTCCCCCAGGGCCGAAAGGCGTCTAGTACCCGCAAAATCAAACCTCAAACCTCAAACCTCAATAAGGATCTATACCATGGCTCCAACTGAAACCCAATGGTTTGAGAAATTGTTGCTCATTCATGGACTTTTAACATCCATGCTGAGGAGGATTTCCAACAGAACATCGAGACTATGAACCTTGCCCAGGACTGAAGAAAATGCTCGTAACCTATGAGGAGGTGTTTGGCGCCTTCCCCCCCCCTCTTTCATGCAAAAACCTTGTCCACATGGACATGAAACTCACACTTGAGTTTGAGAAACGCGGATGAGGCGCCGACCCTACCCCGCTCTACAGCAACAGGTTGAAGAAATGGAGCGCCAGTTACATGAATGTATTGATGCCCGCCTCGTGGACGAATATAAGAAGGGGGACTACCCGCATCACTGCAGTCCCTGTTTCCTAGTTGCTAAATCCAGATCGACTGCCCTGCAACTGGTTATTGACTACGGGGAGGTCAATAAGAAAACCCAAAACCCCTCGGGGAGTATTAGTAACATGGAAAGCACCCTTGAGCACATTGCCAAATGCAGGTATAAGACAAAAATGGACAAGCGCAGTGGATTCTGGCAGGTTGACCTAACTGCCGCAGCTCAGGACTTGCTGGCGTCTATACCCCCTAAGGATCCTGTATTTAAATGGCATGTTATGCCTTTTGGGGTCACCAACGCCCCGGCACTCTTCCAAGAACTCATGAACGAAATCTTGTATATATTGAGGCGCAGGCCTCTCGTACCACAGTTGATTTCTCGAGGGGCTGAGATGGAGGCTCACATCGATGACCTGAGTTTGGGTACCAATACCAAAGAGGACCATGTCCTCTTCCTCCGTGACTTTTTCACTGCTTGTCAGGAAAGTCATCTCCGTATCAAACTCAAAAAATGCGACTTTATGAGAGAGGAGATGGAGTACTTGGGTTTCCATGTGGGGTACGACTCATGGAAACCAGCCGCATCTAAGATGCAGCCCCCACAGGACATGCAGACTCGCGATGACCCTAAGAGGGGTCTACACGACGTGAAGAGTTTTTTGGGCGCCTGTAACTTCTGTCGGCGCCACATCCACAATATTACTTACACCTCTGCTGCTCTCACAGACCTAATCAAGAAAGATACTCCCCGAGGGTGGATGTTCAGAGAGGAAGAGTGTTTCCAGGAGTTGAAGAACAAAATCGCCTCCTCCAACTGCCTGGCGGTGCCTCGCCCTAAGGCTGAGATCATCCTCATCACTGATGCCAGTGATATAGGGGGGGGGCTGGAACGATTTATCAATGGCAAAAGATCAACCCTGCAGAGCTAAACCATTACCTTTATCGCACCCGAGGTCTGAACCGTAATGGTTCTCTAAAACGCGACTATCCCTCCAGTGAGTGGGGACTGGTGCCAGTTAGTCACTAGAACTCATTCGCAGCGAATTTGATTTGAATTCGGCGAATTCGCTGCGAATTCGTTCGCAGCGCGAATTCGCTGCGAATTCCGCCTGAAATTCACATTACTGCGAATTCGGGGCAAATTCGCACTGCGAATTCGCACGCGACAGCAAAATGATCACGCGTGCGCCGTCTTTTCTCCAGATGAAAACCTAACTTTGAATTCCGCCGTGCAATAATTTTTTTGACTTTATACAATGAAAACCATGATCATTGTGCTTTGATTAAACCATTCCGTTGCTTGTGCGGTGCCTGCGCACTCGTTTTCGACAGAACAATTTGTTTTTCAGTTTTGAACGCACCGCTGTGTCTGCCTCGTTGCACTGAACACGACGAGGCCCTCCGTTTCTCCAAAAACCGCACCAGTTCGGAGAAAAACGCGTCGCTAACTTTTAATTTTCGACTTTTTTTTTTCGACTTTGGACAGTCAAAACGTGTTCCCCCTTGCCTACCTTTCATTTTGGTACCCTCCTTGCCCTCGTCGGCTCCGTGCACGCAGAGAAATCCTTGTTACGAGGTTCGAAAAAGTCCAGATTTGACAGTGTACTGTGACAGTCACATAGTGATGATTATTGAGCATCATGACAATAATAATGTTAATTGAATGCCCATTGCTAGTTTGCTTTATGTTTCCCTTGTATTTGTTATCCTCTCCCTTAGATGAATTCAAGTCCCATGATTCAATGCAGAAATACAATGAATGAAGGCCCAATAAGGGCAAGAAGTGGTTCACATGTGATGGTTTGTGTGTGGATTGGTGATTTTGCATGCTTCGTTGCTGTTTTTCCAAAAGGTATTTGAAAGAATCAAGGAAGGGTGTATACCTCGATATTTGGAATTCTTGGTCTTGACTCGTCTTTTTTTTTGTCAAATGGTTTAGGCACGGTGAATGCAAGCAACAACAAACAACAAAAATTGCAAGGTTATGGAAGCTTTTGGACTTGAAATGTTTTATGCCATATGGTAGTGGGTACTGGCATACCCATATGCAAAGAGGTGAAGGTAAATTGTAGGTGCCTATGGATTCTCAGCCTCGGGTGAATTCAAGCGAATCAAGGGGGAATTCGAATTCGGAATTTGAAGTTGCGAATTTGAATTCAGAGGGGTCCACGAATTCGTGCGAGTTCGGGGCGAATTCGAATTCGTGCGAATTCGAACCTGCATCCCTAGGCTCGTTCCAACTACAGCACCTACAACCAAGGAAAGCCTCGCCGGTGTGTTGGTGCTCTCTTCACAATCCCGACTATTGAGATCTAACCCTCTTATGTGGCTATGTGACAAGCGACCGGTGGAGTCCTTTAGGAAGGGCCCACCACCACAGAAAGTGAAACTGAAACGATGGTGGACATACCTCAGCGAGTTCAGGCTAACTGTCCACCATATCCCTAATAGTAAAAACGAACCGTGTGACTATATATCGCGCAACAACTTCGATCAGCTTACTGCTGAGAGGTCTGAGGCTCTCGCCAAAGATGCTTTCCAACGCATTGACGTCCAACTGGACCTATCCATGCGTACGGGTGGAATTCTCGAAGGTTGGAGTCTAACTGACTATCAGTCAGAATATGAAAATATTCTCCAAACCCTCACCACTGGTCTCGAACCCCGTGTCATAGACGGGCACCAATGGTGTAAGAATAACCAATACCTCTTCCACCTACCGCAATATGTCCAAATGGGAGGCAGAAAGATGTTGCTGGCATTTCAAGGAGAACCGTGCATGCGTACAGTGTCAAATGAAAATCAAGGTCTGAATGCTCCCAACGGGTGTTGATCCCGTATCTTTGGCTCATAGGACCAATTTGACTCATAGGAGCGGTGGTTTCCTTCGTCACAAGAATTGACGCCTATTCCATAAAATATTCCCGTATTCCATAAAATTCCGTAAAATTCCCGTATTCCATAAAGTTTCCCAGAATCGGTATTGAAGTTCCCTGGTGGTCCCAACCACGTTAATCCGGTGGTTAACCCGGACTGGCAATACGATTGGACGATTGCTGGGGCCATCAAATCACAAATATGGACCGCTTCGGATTTCAGATACGCGTGTAACACACAATAATAGAAAAGAACGATAAGAACGACGATGGACGCTGCAAAACGGAGAAGAACCAACGACGCCAGTTATGTAAACGTCAACCAGGGTATACAGAGTGACAGCAATGAACTGACGATCAGATGCGGCGAGCGAGGTGGTCTGCGTCTGTCCAGGGACGGCACGTCCCTCGTGTCCCAGCAGCTGTTATCCGAAATGACCGACATACAGACACTGCAACTCGGGGACACGGCGACTGAGACCCAACTGGACACGGTCTCTGCGAAGCTGAATGTCATACAGTACCGGAGATCAGCCACAGACCCCCACCCGCGCTACGCGGTATCCGTGGACGACATGAGGACCAATGTGCCAAGCCTGGTCGACGGCGACGGCGTCGTCTACGGAGGGTTCGTCCCCCTGCTGACACTACTGGCGAAACGCCAGCGGGTGATCAACCAGACGGTACGGAAAACCGCGGTGGGTGAAATAGCCCTGATCGACGGCTACGCCTTCGTGGACATATATCAGACACACGGCAGGGATCTGGTGCAGACACTCACAGGCGAGGCGTTTGGTGTGGCGGTGCGCCACATACCCCCGACACCGACGACGGGCCTGCAGCTCGCAATCACCACGGATGTGTGCCAGGCTTACGACGGGCGGGTGTTCCTGATACTCGACACCGGGAGCACCGAGACGCAGGGCAGCATCCACTACTCCATCGCGGTGGAGGCGGGGGGCTCGGCCCCACGGGCGACGCTGTACAGCGGGGTGGGATTCACCGGGACGGCCACCGACCTGGATTCCCCCGGTTGGTACAGGGACCTGGGCCCACTGACCGTTGGTTCCGTGTACGTGCCGTTCGGCCGGAGTGTGTCCTTGTACGCGACGGGCGACTCGGGCCCCTCGGACCCCTCCGGGTTGGTGCCGCCACCACTCTACCTGCACTCGAGCGTCAGCAACCTGGGGGCGCTACCGGTCGACACATCCTGGCTGGCGGGGGCAGTCTGGTCCGCCGTGGTGGGCGCCGGCGGGACCGGGGCCGTCCCGATCCGGGGCGTCACGTCCGTGGCGCCCCTCTCGCTGCGACCCTTCCCGGTCGACGTAGACCCACGGGTGCCCATCCACTGGCTCGACGCCTGGGTGTCCGGCACCCTGCTCAGCGACCGCGCCAGTCGCGCGGTGGTCGCCAGCAACGGTGACCCTGTCGACCTGTGGGAGTACGCGGGTGGGCCGTCGTCCACCTGGCCGGCGGTGGCCACCGGCGCGGCGAAACCTGTGTACCACATCAGCCAGCTTGACGTGTAACCCGCCGTATTCTTCCCGGATGACACGACGCAGCTGTTGCTCGACCTGCGCGGCAACAACACCCCCCGCATGGTCAACACGACCGTGTTCCTGGTGGTCAACGCGTCCGGCATGACGAACGACGGCGTTCTTCTCGGGTCCGTCGGGACCGGCGCGGTGGTGGTGCCCGGGTCACTGCGGCTCGAGGCAGGGCTGAACCAGACACTGCACCTGTACCAGTCCTCGGACAGCAACCAGCTGCCGGGCAACGCGATCACAACCAATCAGACCACCTCCGTCCCGGATATCAGAATGGTCATCGCGTTCCGCGTCACAGAGCAAGCGGGCGACCTGACACTCACCCTCTACGACTACGACACATCGAACCCACAGACGCTGCTGTACCAGGGCGGGGAATTTGCGAGGGCCGCGCACGCGAACGTCACCCATCTCCAGATTGGCGCTGCGGGTGTGCACATCCACGAGCTACGGGTGTACCCCGCATCACTGGAGACGAACGACGTGGCGGCGGTCATGACACAGCTGCAGTCCAAGTGGCCGGTACCGGTACCAAAGAGGGACCTCACGTGGGCGTGGTACGACTTCGCAGACCCGACGCGAATGTCGTCCGACGCAACCGGAGCAAGCCTGGGTGTCAACCACAACGACAACGTACGGTTCGTCGAGGACAGGTCCGGGAACGGTAGGAACATGTCGAATATCATTCGCCACGCATACTACGTGGACGGAAGTCACCCACTGGCCATCAACAGCACCGGCGTCCTCCGACTGGAGGTGGGGCCAGCCAGTACCGACAAGCTGCGTTACACACTGACAACCAACCCCCCGACCCAGATGTCGCGTCTCCTGGTATTCCGGACCCAAAGCTTCGGTTCCTCGTACTCCATACACCCATCGACGACCAATACCACTACTGACGCGTCCCCGTGGGGGGCCGGCCACGGGACGCTGCGGTGACACGCACAGGTGAGCAGGCAGGCAAAGCACTACGCTCACAAGGGCATCAATACGCTCGTGTCATGTGACAAAGCGTTTCAGGATCCTTGCCACTCTGCAACAAGGGAACGAAAGTATGTACAGCAACACATCAGGATATGTACACATGGGGTTAAGACTAGACTGGGGTAAGGGCATCACAGGACAATAGACACTCAGTCCCAACTCGTGTCCCAATCCCAGGTCCGACCCTCTCAGTGGCTGGTGGGGGCGGGGGCTCAAATACAACCCATGCCCTGCTCAGTCCGGACCCTGAAACCCTGCCAATAGGGGTGGTGTCGCGCCCAGCCACAGGCGAGTTCCTGGGAACTAAGTGGCTCCTTATGCTCCCCTAATGGCAGGTTCCAACTCCTCTCTGAGCCAGAGATATGGCTCCGCCATCACCCCCTAGGAGTTGGTAGCTGAAAATGGGCTGTTTCAGCCCAAACTGAAATTAGCTCAAAAATCTCCAAAATTGACCTCTCGTCCGGACCCGCCAGAGGTAGGGACGAGGCAACTGACCCTATGCCCTTCGAGTACGAACTCCCTGGAGCCCTCACCCAACCTGGTTTCCTCTGAGATTCCGTCATCAGGGCAACACGGATTCCTCAAGTGGGGTCATGATGCCAAAATCACCAAAATTGGCGTCCCTCCCACGCGTGGCTCGCCCAGCCAGGGCAAGGCCAATGGCTCACAGGTTAGGAGGCAGAACCTAGGACTTTAATCTGAGTGTACAATGTGGTATTAGGTCCGGGCTCTCTGTGGGCATAGAGGAATGGGGCCGCCAATTGACCACACGGAAGGGGGAAATTGGGGTCCCAAAATGGGGTCATTTTGGCTGCTCGAAATGAGCCAAAATTCGGGGTGCTCCCAATAGTATATCTCCACGCCGGCTTAGAGATCGGATCCGCCATTCCATACGCGATCCACCGGGAGTCCAACAGAGACTCCCATGCCCTTGGCTCTCAAGGATCTCCATGCCACTCGGCGTAGTGACAATCCCATTGGGTCCACAAATGCCAAAATGGCAAAATTGCCCACACTCACCTTGGGCTAACACCTTAACGAAGGTTGCTCCGCTTCGCCCACGTGGTGTGTGAACCATGGGGACCAATATACATAACACCCATGTCATATATGGTCCATTGGTCCAAGCGTCCGGCGTGCACGGGTGGGCTCAACATAGTGCACGGCGGGCAGAAAATGTGGAAAACTGCTCAAAATGGCTGAAAATGCGCACACTCATGGTTGGGGCAAATGAGGCACATGCCCGACTTGGACCGGAGTGTGCCATAGGATTGGTATCAAGTCATATGTGTCCAACATATCTTTTGGGCGTCGCCCAACTCCTCCGGTATTGGGAATGGCAGGGTCGCCAAGTGAGCCCATGATTTGGGATAGTCCCAAATCGCCAACATGGCGGCCACGGTATGCCAAGCCCAAGAGGAGTGATTCGCCGGGTCCAAGACATGTTGGGCACCGAAGTATGTACCCTCATATCATACTTGGGTCATGATGTCAATTGAGCGCATCGTTGAAATACATGGTCGCCACTTGACATCATGACGGGCCAAAAACGGCAAAATTGGCACAAAGATACACAAAAGTGCCTTGAAAGGTGCACAATTATATTATAATATATTCGGCTTGGATCGTGCAATCATCTAGTCCTTCTAAACATAATGACTTGACACCAATGACCTTCGATTCCACATATGTGCTCCATTTGGGGCGCTGTGAAAGGTCACGAGCGCTACTTCCCAAGTGGGCACATGAAATTATGGAAAATTGCAAAACACACACCTTGCTCCCAACGCATCGCTTCGGGATCGCCACACAAGCTTCCCTTCACGAAGGTTAGGCTTGCAATCGATTGTAGGGAGTATGGAGAAGGGGCTTGCACAATATGAGGTCCATTGGCGGGTTTGGCTTGGAGCGATGGACCTGCCAAATGGGCACGCAACACAACACAAGGCACATACTCCATATTGCTCAAAAAGGTAGCTCCCCCCACGATATGTCATGCCCCTCCAAGGGCATAACTTTGTGTCAATCGCTCATAGGAACTCAAAGAGAGTTCCTATGAAACACCAACACTCGAGCGCTACACTCGAAAGTTATCTTAACGCACGCAATATCATGGCCAAAGAGTTATAAGACAAACTCTACCCTCTTGACCATGATCCATTACACTAGCGCGCACGTGTGGAGACGAAAGGCATATAAAGCTCCCTAAATTACGTCGGGAGTATTGTGAATACATCTCACGTTTCCTTATTGTCATTCCTCGCAAGCAGCACGAGATATGACCCTCACAAGTGGCCTCACGAATCAACTTTGTTTTGCCCATATCTCTAAGACAAATGGAGGGCAGGATAAAAGGAAAGTTGATTCGTGCATAGGGAAGCACGTAGGTCCACTCGAAAGAGGTCAAATCAAGTGCGGGGATGTCGAAGTCGAAAATCCGATTTCGACATCCTGAAAAATTCGGATTAAGGTTGCGAGTGTAGAATGTGAAAATTGCGGATGCATCAATGCAGTTCCTGAAGACTTTAGAGCCTTCGTCTCGGATAGCGCTAAAATTTCCATTAATAACAGTTAAACTGGCGGTTACGGTAGAGTCGCAAGCTAACCGCCAGCTGCCAAAACAGTGAATATCAGAACGGAAGCGTAAAAATTGACGGAAACAATATGAAAATAAAACCCTGTTGATTCCTGATGTTCTGATATATAAATCTCCGCTGGCGGTGCATCGGTTGCCGATGCGGGGCTTTACGGCACGGAACACGCTCCCGCCGGGCTCGCACCGGGCGTCAACGGGCGCCTTCCGTACATGGGGTTAGTGGACCGGAGACCGGTCTTCCCTTCCGTACATGGGGTTAGTGGATGTATGCCCTGCCCTAGCCATGGGGTTCTGGGTACCGCTTCACCCCCCTCCTTAGAGCAAACCATGGGGGGGGGCTCGATAACACCCACGCATGGCAGCGGGTACCCAGGACCATTTCCCGAAGGGGGGGGGTGTCACATCCTCACTTCAGGCTGGCTCAGGTTAGGCTGCCCAAATCCCACAGTAAGATAGGTATGATGCTGTGAAAGCTCGTAGCACATGTATAGTATCAAGTATCAATTTCGAGTCCTGGCGGCGATTGTTCGGCATCCAAAGGACCCGTTAACCCATACCAGGCGCACCGGGTGCCGGCTGCTACGGTCACCACCACAGTGGCAGTGGCATACACAGCCAACATAGGCGTCACGCGACGACCGAGGTGGTCCCACACGTCGGGAGCGACCACAAAGATCCATCAGGCTACCCCAAGCTTCCCAAGGCCCGCCGACTGGGGAGAGTCCCCACGGGTCCTTCCTCGGGCGCACCATGTCCATATCCATACGACGCGAGTCCAGAGTGTTACAGCCGAACGAGCTCCTCCTTAAGGGATCGGGCATCAAGGCCGTCTTTTCCCTCGCCCTATTACCACGAAGGCCATACATGACGGAGTCCTCATGCAGTGTGGGCGGAGGCGTCGACTCCTCGAACCACCAGTTTCCCAGGCAGACTGACCAAGGTCAGGAGCACCGGAGGCCGCCATCCGACTGCAAGTGCGTCTGCGAGTCGGTAGGCTCACACTGGGACTGACAGTGGCGGACCGCTGGGAGTGTAGTCAGGCAACTGGGCTTCCCGCCTGGCGCCATCAGGATCTCCACACATCACAGCGAATAGGGCACACGGTATCACAAGCACTCAAACAGAAGAATATGTACTTAGGTACTGGTCCAGACTGGACCATATGTAAGAACATGTAAACGGCGACTCAGGGCGCCTTTGTAGTCGATTCCGTGAAAAACAGTCCACACTCAGTGATGGGCTGACATACAGATGCACATATCCTGGGGAACAGAAAGACAAGCAAAACAAGCGGGGTAAAGAGGCGTGTAAACGCACTCTGGACGGAGCGCCAAACCACGCCCCGGTTAGGATAAGGCAATGCAGGAGGGTGGACAGGAAAACGCCTGAGTTCAGGCCATATATAGTCTCGAGACACACGTCGACTGGTCTGGATTCTGCAAGTGCCATGGAACCAGACCACACACCAAAATAATCGCAATGCCGATGACAGCGGCATCCGTTGCGCAACGTCGTATGGGCTTCAAGGCCCCAAGAGCTCAGAAATATGAAGGTCAGTCGCCCTACCTGGTTTCCCAAGGATTCAGCAGGTGGGGAGTGACGAATAGAAGAAGAGAGGGGCCATCCTCCTCTGGATTCAGCAGGGGGGGGTATATGGCCGCTCTGATGGCAGGTCACCGGAAGATGGAAGAGTGCAAGCAAGTAAGGGACGATCCGTCGGCCTCACAAGAGCTCAAAACGCATCAGGGGAGAACTCGGGGCGCTGATCAGGCACCCCTGGCTGCAATCGCCCGGGTGAGTGCTGCCAAGTCCGAAACGTGGATCTTGGTCTTGTGCTTGCGGATGTACTCCATGAAGGGAGTATTGACCCGCGGCACGAACGAGGAGACAGGTTCCCAGGTGTCGTGGGACGGCCCATAGCCTCGCCAACGAACCTTGAACTCCAGGCCTTCGGATGCCGAGGCTTTCGGACGCTGAGCCAGGATCTTCTCTACTGTGTAGTCGTCCTGCTCGGCATAGTCGTCGTCCGAATCAGCCTCATGTGCGGCGTAGCTCAGGGACACATGCTGGCCACGGAGGTCGGGTTCCCGCACACGGAGTTGACTCTCGTGGCGCTCCTGGAACTGTCCGTGACCTACCTTGATGCGGTAGGTGTCCTCACCAATCCTGCGGACCACCTCGCCGGGTGTGAACCAGGTCTTGGTGCGGTGGGTGCCCATAGGGCGGGGTCTGATCACCCACACCGGGTCTCCCACCCTGAACTTCTGCGCTGTCGAGCTCGGGGCGGACTTCTGACGCTCAGCATGCTCTTTCTCAAGCTGCTGACGGATGTCCCGCGCCGTTTGCTCTTGCCGCGCGAAGAATTCCTTGGCATCCATAGCCATACCATCACCAGACAAGGGAAGTCCCCTACCCAGGGGGTCCCTGCCGAACAGAATCTGGTGAGGGGACAAACCGCCCGGAGTGGGGGTGTCATGATAGGCCTTCAGAGCAGGCCACATCTCCTCAAACCAGTTCCGACGTGGATTGGTGATGTGGATCTTGCGCAGCTTCTCGAACAGCTGCCGTCCAGCCACTTCAGCACGGCCGTTAGACCGGCTGAGATAGGCGACGCTCTTGGCGTGACGTATTCCCATGAGGGAACACATAGCCTTGAACGAGCCACCAGTAAACTGGAGCCCTCGGTCACCGCAAATGGTGCGGGGGATGTCAAAGACGGTCAGCCAATGACGAATCATCATGACTGCCACTTCCTTGGCAAGCAACCCCTTTTTGCGTGCCGGAACGGCTACTACGTAGCCGCTGTGGCGGTCCACACAGAGAACCACACTGTCAAAGGTCTCCTTGCCAATGTGAACTTCGGGCATGGAGAAGACGTCCATGGCCACGCTCTCCATGGGCTGATCAGGAACCGGGGTCCATTGGGCTTCCCCCTTGACGTTCCGGTTATCGGGATTGCAGGCCTGGCAGACCGAGCAACCCTTCCTGACCTTCTTGATGGCGGTGTAGAGAACGATATGGTCGATCTCGAACCGACGCTGCATGTCAAGGGCTTGCTTCTTGACCCCTGGGTGCAGCATGTGGTGGTGCCAAGCTTCACAAAGCTCGAGCACCCGGGACTCCGGTACTAGCGGCTTACCATTCCCGTAGAGCTTGCCATCTTCCTCAGTCAGCCCCTTTGGCCACTTCTGCCCGTCGTCAGGGTCGGTCACAGCCCTATGCTCGGCCGCAAAGGCCTCAGACTTGGCCTAGTCGTCGGTCCAGTCGTCCTGGAGGCAAGAATCCGGGAAGAGGTGCTTGTCGGACTCAGCTCCCTCAGGGGCGAGTACACTGACCGCTCTGCTCACCCTCTTTCCGAGGGGGGCATCCGCAGCCATGACGACGAAGCATTTTACACCCTCCTCCTCCATCAGGCGCTCCATCTCGATGATCCTCTTGGCTTCAGCGGTCTCAGCCTCATCGCCATGGGCAGAGATATCCGTCATGCCCTTGCTGGCGGGATAGGCCCACCTGCTGAGACAGTCCGCCACGGTGTTATCCTTTCCAGGAATATACACAACCGTGAGATCGAACTTGGCCAAGGTCTCCTGCCATCTTGCCCGTCGGGAGGCGGGACCTGAGGGGGTGTCCACGTGCTCCTTGTGCCACGACTGCAGACTCTGATGGTCGGTGCAGACGGTGACGGGATGGAGGGCTATGTACCCAGCCCATTTCCTGAGAGCCATGACGATGGCATACGCCTCCTTTTCACGGGGCGTCCACGTCCGTCTCTGGCCTTCCGCCAGGACTCGGCTCCAGAAGGCCACGGGCACGTGCCTCCCATCGTCAAGCACTTGCTCCAACACAGCGCCAACGGCGTAGTCGGAGGCGTCGGTGCGTAGGACGAACCCTCGGTCGGGATCCACGAGGTGCAGACCCACTGCGGATAGCAGCGCCTGCTTCATCCCCTCAAAGGCACGGTCGGAATCAGCATCCCAGACCAGAGCCTTCTTGGACCCCTTCTTGGTCTCCTCTCGGTTGCCCTTGAGCATGGTCGTCATGGGGGCTGCATACTCGGCATACATTTTGATATACCCCGAGTAGTAGTTGCAGAACCCCAGATACGCCAGTAGCTCAGAGACCGTCTTGGGCTTTTCCCAGTGCTCAATCGCAGCCACCTTGCCGGGTATGGGCTTTCGCTGCCCGTTCCCGACCACGTGGCCAGCGAAGACCACCTCGCTTACCGCAATGGTGGCCTTGTCACTGCTGCCCGTGAGCTTGTGCCGAACCAGAAGGTCCAGCACTCGAGTGACGTCCCTTTCATGTGCCTCCAGGAGCTCCTCGTAGCTCATACTGGGGTCCCCGGACGCGATGATCACGTCGTCCACGAAGGGGTCCGCACAGTCACGCACCGGCTCAAGAAGGTTCTCCAGCATCCGCTGAAAAGCCGCATTGCCGTTGGTAACGCCCATGGGCATCACCTTCCACTGGAGAGGTCCAAGTGGGGTGCTCATGGCTGTGCAGGCACGGGACTCCTCGGCGAGAGGCATCTGATGATAACCATGTTTC
Source organism: Eutreptiella sp. 'Long Island Sound 2002' (assembly GCA_964036045.1). Taxonomy (NCBI): domain Eukaryota; phylum Euglenozoa; class Euglenophyceae; order Eutreptiales; family Eutreptiaceae; genus Eutreptiella; species Eutreptiella sp. 'Long Island Sound 2002'. The sequence continues at coordinate 61,164,580 of OZ038381.1, forward strand.
AGGTCAATCACCGTGAAGATCCTCCGCCGGTGTTGTTTTTGCAGCATGTCCTTAAAGAGGGGCAGCGTATAGCTGTCGTGCTGCGTTTGGGCGTTTAGGCCGCGGTAGTCGACCACGAGCCGCCACTCACCGGCCACCTTCTTGGGGACGACGAAGCACGGAGAGGCCCACTCGGAGTGGCACGGCTCAAGCCAGCCTCTCTGGATGAAGTCACGGAGGATCTTCTCCATGGCCTCCTTCCTCTCGCCCCTCAGGGCAAACTCCCGGTGCCGATACAGACGGGGGTCCTGCTTCAGTCGTATCTTGGCCTCGCCATACGGTCCACGCACCGGTGGGGGAAACACAGGCTTTCCGCTGAAGAAGGTATCACCATACTTCTGCTTCAGCCTGGCCCTCAATGCCTGGATCTTGGGGCAGTCATCGGACTCCGCCTTGGCATTTCCGGGCACTTGAACCACGGAGCTTACTTGAGGGGTAGCGACCCCGCTCGGTTTCGGCTCAGGTGGTCTTCCCAGGTGGCCCAAGGGGCCATCTCTGGTCTTGCCTCGGAACAGATCGCCGTAGGTGGGTGGGTTACCGCCAGGCGGCTCGTCCTGGCTGGACATATGATCCAGCACCCTCTGAACGAAGGTGTTCCCTTCATAGGAACCAGAGACGATTGAGCCCACTTCCCACCAGGCTTTGTCCTGGCCTTTGCCCTCACGCTGGTTTCCCCAGTCGTGAAAGGGCTGATCCATATACCCCTGAACCAGATCCCACTCCTCTTCAGTGAGGGGGTCTTCCGAATCCGATTCTCCGATGTCAACAGGGGGAACCGCAAAGCATTGCCGCCATGGCTCGGCTACGATGCGGTTGACACACACGAAGTCCGTGGCGTCGGCCTCATCAAGGCCCCCATCCACATAGTGGAATTCCGTTGGCTAACCCCAACCCTAACCCTAACCTGGATGCGTTCTCTTCAGGAACCTCCGCCCATCTGCGGGTTTGTGAGAAGTACTGGAGCGCACAGGACTCCGCGTGGAAGAAGCACTGGGGTCCGCATCAGGGATTGATGTGGATCCATTGCCCCCGTTGGGACATTCCAAGAGCGATAGCGAAGATTCGCAAGGACCGCTCCAAGGCAGTGCTGGTTGTCCCTATGGGATGCACCGACGAGGAAAGTACCCGACATTGGGTAGCCTCATTGACCAACATGACCTTAAACAAGGTCGTCCTACCGGCTGGAGAGAGTGTCTATCAGGACGCTAAGGGACAGCCCATGCCACCCCAGAGATGGCCAACGGAATTCCACTATGTGGATGGGGGCCTTGATGAGGCCGACGCCACGGACTTCGTGTGTGTCAACCGCATCGTAGCCGAGCCATGGCGGCAATGCTTTGCGGTTCCCCCTGTTGACATCGGAGAATCGGATTCGGAAGACCCCCTCACTGAAGAGGAGTGGGATCTGGTTCAGGGGTATATGGATCAGCCCTTTCACGACTGGGGAAACCAGCGTGAGGGCAAAGGCCAGGACAAAGCCTGGTGGGAAGTGGACTCAATCGTCTCTGGTTCCTATGAAGGGAACACCTTCGTTCAGAGGGTGCTGGATCATATGTCCAGCCAGGACGAGCCGCCTGGCGGTAACCCACCCACCTACGGCGATCTGTTCCGAGGCAAGACCAGAGATGGCCCCTTGGGCCACCTGGGAAGACCACCTGAGCCGAAACCGAGCGGGGTCGCTACCCCTCAAGTAAGCTCCGTGGTTCAAGTGCCCGGAAACGCCAAGGCGGAGTCCGATGACTGCCCCAAGATCCAGGCATTGAGGGCCAGGCTGAAGCAGAAGTATGGTGATACCTTCTTTAGCGGAAAGCCTGTGTTTCCCCCACCGGTGCGTGGACCGTATGGCGAGGCCAAGATACGACTGAAGCAGGACCCCCGTGTGTATCGGCACCGGGAGTTTGCCCTGAGGGGCGAGAGGAAGGAGGCCATGGAGAAGATCCTCCGTGACTTCATCCAGAGAGGCTGGCTTGAGCCGTGCCACTCCGAGTGGGCCACTCCGTGCTTCGTCGTCCCCAAGAAGGTGGCCGGTGAGTGGCGGCTCGTGGTCGACTACCGCGGCCTAAACGCCCAAACGCAGCACGACAGCTATACGCTGCCCCTCATTAAGGACATGCTGCAAAGACAACACTGGCGGAGGATCTTCACGGTGATTGACCTGAAACATGGTTATCATCAGATGCCTCTCGCCGAGGAGTCCCGTGCCTGCACAGCCATGAGCACCCCACTTGGACCTCTCCAGTGGAAGGTGATGCCCATGGGCGTTACCAACGGCAATGCGGCTTTTCAGCGGATGCTGGAGAACCTGCTTGAGCCGGTGCGTGACTGTGCGGACCCCTTCGTGGACGACGTGATCATCGCGTCCGGGGACCCCAGTATGAGCTACGAGGAGCTCCTGGAGGCACATGAAAGGGACGTCACTCGAGTGCTGGACCTTCTGGTTCGGCACAAGCTCACGGGCAGCAGTGACAAGGCCACCATTGCGGTAAGCGAGGTGGTCTTCGCTGGCCACGTGGTCGGGAACGGGCAGCGAAAGCCCATACCTGGCAAGGTGGCTGCGATTGAGCACTGGGAAAAGCCCAAGACAGTCTCTGAGCTACGGGCGTATCTGGGGTTCTGCAACTACTACTCGGGGTATATCAAAATGTATGCCGAGTATGCAGCCCCCATGACGACCATGCTCAAGGGCAACCGAGAGGAGACCAAGAAGGGGTCCAAGAAGGCTCTGGTCTGGGATGCTGATTCCGACCGTGCCTTTGAGGGGATGAAGCAGGCGCTGCTATCCGCAGTGGGTCTGCACCTCGTGGATCCCGACCGAGGGTTCGTCCTACGCACCGACGCCTCCGACTACGCCGTTGGCGCTGTGTTGGAGCAAGTGCTTGACGATGGGAGGCACGTGCCCGTGGCCTTCTGGAGCCGAGTCCTGGCGGAAGGCCAGAGACGGACGTGGACGCCCCCCGAAAAGGAGGCGTATGCCATCGTCATGGCTCTCAGGAAATGGGCTGGGTACATAGCCCTCCATCCCGTCACCGTCTGCACCGACCATCAGAGTCTGCAGTCGTGGCACAAGGAGCACGTGGACACCCCCTCAGGTCCCGCCTCCCGACGGGCAAGATGGCAGGAGACCTTGGCCAAGTTCGATCTCACGGTTGTGTATATTCCTGGAAAGGATAACACCGTGGCGGACTGTCTCAGCAGTTGGGCCTATCCCGCCAGCAAGGGCATGACGGATATCTCTGCCCATGGCGATGAGGCTGAGACCGCTGAAGCCAAGAGGATCATCGAGATGGAGCGCCTGATGGAGGAGGAGGGTGTAAAATGCTTCGTCGTCATGGCTGCGGATGCCCCCCTCGGAAAGAGGGTGAGCAGAGCGGTCAGTGTACTCGCCCCTGAGGGAGCTGAGTCCGACAAGCACCTCTTCCCGGATTCTTGCCTCCAGGACGACTGGACCGACGACTACGCCAAGTCTGAGGCCTTTGCGGCCGAGCATAGGGCTGTGACCGACCCTGACGACGGGCAGAAGTGGCCAAAGGGGCTGACTGAGGAAGATGGCAAGCTCTACGGGAATGGTAAGCCGCTAGTACCGGAGTCCCGGGTGCTCGAGCTTTGTGAAGCTTGGCACCACCACATGCTGCACCCAGGGGTCAAGAAGCAAGCCCTTGACATGCAGCGTCGGTTCGAGATCGACCATATCGTTCTCTACACCGCCATCAAGAAGGTCAGGAAGGGTTGCTCGGTCTGCCAGGCCTGCAATCCCGATAACTGGAACGTCAAGGGGGAAGCCCAATGGACCCCAGTTCCTGATCAGCCCATGGAGAGCGTGGCCATGGACGTCTTCTCCATGCCCGAAGTTCACATTGGCAAGGAGACCTTTGACAGTGTGGTTCTCTGTGTGGACCGCCACAGCGGCTACGTAGTAGCCGTTCCGGCACGCAAAAAGGGGTTGCTTGCCAAGGAAGTGGCAGTCATGATGATTCGTCATTGGCTGACCGTCTTTGACATCCCCCGCACCATTTGCGGTGACCGAGGGCCCCAGTTTACTGGTGGCTCGTTCAAGGCTATGTGTTCCCTCATGGGAATACGTCACGCGAAGAGCGTCGCCTATCTCAGCCGGTCTAACGGCCGTGCTGAAGTGGCTGGACGGCAGCTGTTCGAGAAGCTGCGCAAGATCCACATCACCAATCCACGTCGGAACTGGTTTGAGGAGATGTGGCCTGCTCTGAAGGCCCATCATGACACCCCCACTCCGGGCGGTTTGTCCCCTCACCAGATTCTGTTCGGCAGGGACCCCCTGGGTAGGGGACTTCCCTTGTCTGGTGATGGTATGGCTATGGATGCCAAGGAATTCTTCGCGCTACAAGAGCAAACGGCGCGGGACATCCGCCAGCAGCTTGAGAAAGAGCATGCTGAGCGTCAGAAGTCCGCCCCGAGCTCGACAGCGCAGAAGTTCAGGGTGGGAAACCCGGTGTGGGTGATCAGACCCCGCCCTATGGGCACCCACCGCACCAAGACCTGGTTCACACCCGGCGAGGTGGTCCGCAGGATTGGTGAGGACACCTACCGCATCAAGGTAGGTCACGGACAGTTCCGGGAGCGCCACGAGAGTCAACTCCGTGTGCGGGAACCCGACCTCCGTGGCCAGCATGTGTCCCTGAGCTACGCCGCACATGAGGCTGATTCGGACGACGACTATGCCGAGCAGGACGACTACACAGTCGAGAAGATCCTGGCTCAGCGTCCGAAAGCCTCGGCACCCGAAGGCCTGGAGTTCAAGGTTCGTTGGCGAGGCTATGGGCCGTCCCACGACACCTGGGAACCCGTCTCCTCGTTCGTGCCGCGGGTCAATACTCCCTTCATGGAGTACATCCGCAAGCACAAGACCAAGATCCACGTTTCGGACTTGGCAGCACTCAGCCGGGCGATTGCAGCCAGGGGTGCCTGATCAGCGCCCCGAGTTCTCCCCTGATGCGTTTTGAGCTCTTGTGAGGGCGACGGATCGTCCCTTACTTGCTTGCACTCTTCCATCTTCCGGTGACCTGCCATCAGAGTGGCCATATACCCCCCCCTGCTGAATCCAGAGGAGGATGGCCCCTCTCTTCTTCTATTCGTCACTCCCCACCTGCTGAATCCTTGGGAAACCAGGTAGGGCGACTGACCTTCATATTTCTGAGCTCTTGGGGCCTTGAAGCCCATACGACGTTGCGCAACGGATGCCACTGTCATTGGCATTGCGATTATTTTGGTGTGTGGTCTGGTTTCATGGCACTTGCGGAATCCAGACCAGTCGACGTGTGTCTCGAGACTATATATGGCCTGAACTCAGGCGTTTTCCTGTCCACCCTCCTGCATTGCCTTATCCTAACCGGGGCGTGGTTTGGCGCTCCGTCCAGAGTGCGTTTACACGCCTCTTTACCCCGCTTGTTTTGCTTGTCTTTCGGTTCCCCAGGATATGTGCATCTAAGGAGGGGGGTGAAGCGGTACCCAGAACCCCATGGCTAGGGCAGGGCATACATCCACTAACCCCATGTACGGAAGGGAAGACCGGTCTCCGGTCCACTAACCCCATGTACGGAAGGCGCCCGTTGGCGCCTGGTGCGAGCCCGGCGGGAGCGTGTTCCGTGCCGTAAAGCCCCGCATCGGCAACCGATGCACCGCCAGCGGAGATTTATATATCAGAACATCAGGAATCAACAGGGTTTTATTTTCATATTGTTTCCTTCAATTTTTACGCTTCCGTTCTGATATTCACTGTTTTGGCAGCTGGCGGTTAGCTCGCGACTTTACCGTAACCGCCAGTTTAACTGTTATTAATGGAAATTTTAGCGCTATCTGAGACGAAGGCTCTAAAGTTTTCAGGAACTGCATTGATGCATCCGCAATTTTCACATTCTACACTCGCAACCTTAATCCGAATTTTTCAGGATGTCGAAATCGGATTTTCGACTTCGACATCCCCGCACTTGATTTGACCTCTTTCGAGTGGACCTACGTGCTTCCCTATGCACGAATCAACTTTCCTTTTATCTTGCCCTCCATTTGTCTTAGAGATATGGGCAAAACAAAGTTGATTCGTGAGGCCACTTGTGAGGGTCATATCTCGTGCTGCTTGCGAGGAATGACAAGAAGGAAACGTGAGATGTATTCACAATACTCCCGACGTAATTTAGGGAGCTTTATATGCCTTTCGTCTCCACACGTGCGCGCTAGTGTAATGGATCGTGGTCAAGAGGGTAGAGTTTGTCTTATAACTCTTTGGCCATGATATTGCGTGCGTTAAGATAACTTTCGAGTGTAGCGCTCGAGTGTTGGTGTTTCATAGGAACTCTCCTTGAGTTGCTATGAGCGATTGACACAAAGTTATGCCCTTGGAGGGGCATGACATATCGTGGGGGGAGCTACCTTTTTGAGCAATATGGAGTATGTGCCTTGTGTTGTGTTGCGTGCCCATTTGGCAGGTCCATCGCTCCAAGCCAAACCCGCCAATGGACCTCATATTGTGCAAGCCCCTTCTCCATACTCCCTACGATCAATTGCAAGCCTAACCTTCGTGAAGGAAAGCTTGTGTGGCGATCCCGAAGCGATGCGTTGGGAGCAAGGTGTGTGTTTTGCAATTTTCCATAATTTCATGTGCCCACTTGGGAAGTAGCGGTTGTGACCTTTCACAGCGCCCCAAATGGAGCACATATGTGGAATCGAAGGTCATTGGTGTCAAGTCATTATGTTTGGAAGGACTAGATGATTGCACGATCCAAGCCGAATATATTATAATATAATTGTGCACCTTTCAAGGCACTTTTGTGTATCTTTGTGCCAATTTTGCCGTTTTTGGCCCGTCATGATGTCAAGTGGCGACCATGTATTTCAATGTTGCGCTCAGTTGACATCATGACCCAAGTATGATATGAGGGTACATACTTCGGTGCCCAACATGTCTTGAACCCGGCGAATAACTCCTCTTGGGCTTGGCATACCGTGGCCGTCATGTTGGCGATTTGGGACTATCCCAAATCATGGGCTCACTTGGCGACCCTGCCATTCCCAATACCGGAGGAGTTGGGCGACGCCCAAAAGATATGTTGGACACATATGACTTGATACCAATCCTATGGCACACTCCGGTCCAAGTCGGGCATGTGCCTCATTTGCCCCAACCATGAGTGTGCGCATTTTCAGCCATTTTGAGCACTTTTCCACATTTTCTGCCCGCCGTGCACTATGTTGAGCCCACCGGTGCACGCCGGACGCATGGACCAATGGACCATATATGACATGGGTGTTATGTATATTGGTCCCCATGGTTCACACACCACGTGGGCGAAGCGGAGCAACCTTCGTTAAGGTGCTAGCCCAAGGTGAGTGTGGGCAATTTTGCCATTTTGGCATTTGTGGACCCAATGGGATTGTCACTACCCCGAGTGGCATGGAGATCTTTGAAAGCCAAGGGCATGGGAGTCTCTGTTGGACTCCCGGTGGATCGCGTATGGAATGGCGGATCTGATCTCCAAGCCGGCCTGGAGATATACTATTGAGAGCACCCCGAATTTTGGCTCATTTCGAGCAGCCAAAATGACCCCATTTTGGGACCCCAATTTCCCCCTTCCGTGTGGTCAATTGGCGGCCCCATTCCTCTATGCCCACAGGGAGCCCGGACCTAATTCCACATTGTACACTCAGATAAAAGTCCTAGGTTCTGCCTCCTAACCTGTGAGCCATTGGCCTTGCCCTGGCCGGGCGAGCCACGCGTGGCAACGACGCCAATTTTGGTGATTTTGGCATCATGACCCCACTTGACGAATCCGTGTTGCCCTGATGCCGGGATCTCAGAGGGAACCAGGTTGGGTGAGGGCTCCAGGGAGTTCGTACTCGAAGGGCATAGGGTCAGTTGCCTCGTCCCTACCTCTGGCGGGTCCGGACGAGAGGTCAATTTTGGAGATTTTTGAGCTAATTTCAGTTTGGGCTGAAACAGCCCATTTTCAGCTACCAACTCCTAGGGGAAAATGGCGGAGCCATATCTCTGGCTCAGAGAGGAGTTGGAACCTGCCATTAAGGGAGCATAAGGAGCTACTGTCGGCTGACCTTGGAGTCCCTCAGTTTTGAGTAACTCGCCTGTGGCTGGGCGCGACACCACCCCTATTGGCAGGGTTTCAGGGTCCGGACTGAGCAGGGCATGGGTTGTATTTGAGCCCCCGCCCCCACCAGCCACTGAGAGGGTCGGACCTGGGATTGGGACACGAGTTGGGACTGAGTGTCTATTGTCCTGTGATGCCCTTACCTCAGTCTAGTCTTAACCCCATGTGTACATATCCTGATGTGTTGCTGTACATACTTTCGTTCCCTTGTTGCAGAGTGGCAAGGATCCTGAAACGCTAACCCTAACCCTAACCTGAGAAAGAAGGCAAGGGCGACAAAGGAGGAAAAGGTTCTGGCACAGGAAAAGGTCGAGGAAGAGGAAAAGGCAAAGAAGGCAGAGGAGGCAAAGGACAGCTGGACCCCAACGCATTGATCGCATACTTTAAGGCACGCATTCAGTGTAAGCATTGTGGTAAGACGAACAACTACAGCCATCACTGCCTTGAGATCCAAAGGAAACGGAAAGAGGAAAGACTCAAGGCCTTCCTGATCCAATCTGGTCTCAGTGAGGAAGCAGCCGAATGGGCAGTGGAAGACGCCAAGAAGACATGGAAGGACCAAAAGCAAAACGGACCAAAAGCTGGCCCAAGAAATGAAAATACCTCTGGCCCCACCGCAGCAAGTGCTGGTTCTGGAGCCCCCTCAGCACAGACCAAACCGATGCAAGAGGACACTGAAGGCCAAGCCAAGAAAAGGAAGAGAGATCTCGCATTTTCAGAAGCTGAGAAAATTGTGGACCTGCTTCGAGCAGCTGATAAGGACGGTCTCACGCAGTGACTACCCGTGGTGGTGGAGGAGGAGATGTATGACGCTGTTTTGGATACTGGTGCAACCGATTCTATTGTGGCCTCATCATTGGTGTCGGATCCGAATCGCAAGGGTTATTGTGCAGTCAAGGTGGGACATGGGCACTACACGTACAGTGAAGGAGAGAAATCCGTGGATGTGTGCATGGACAATTTTACTCTTCCTCATGTTTGTATCGTTATGGAGACTTCGGCTTTTCCGTTATGCCTAGGCATGAATTTCATCCGTCAAAACGCCAAGACGATTCTGGGTTTGATTTTTACTCCATCGAGACACATTGTCAAAAATCCGGAGACTGACGACTTATCCTTGGTATCGCTATCTGAAAAGTCCTGTCAGAAGGAAGGAGGAAACGGATTGCCACCTGCTCGAGCATCTTTGAGGATCCCCCGGAGAGAAGCCTACAGTTTGTTACCTTCTCTGAGGGAGCAAGTCCTCATCGACCTTGGCCATTTAAGACCCACCGTGGACTTGGACGCCAACCCCAAAAATCATACCGAACTGTTGTACTGCACCCCCCCCAATTCATGTTATGCCTACAAATGGCACAACTTTCAGTGGCTTGCTGCAATTTTAGTGGACTATGGAGAAACGTGTCGCGCGATCGGAGCGGAAGAAAATAAAAAACCACGAAAAAGACGCACAACCAGAAAAAATAAAGCGCAAAATCGGTTTTTCCGACCTCAGAAACCCCCACCAAAATTTTACGCCGCTGTTTGTTTAGGACACTCACAGAAAAAGAAGAACAACAGAGTCGCAACGGCGACGAAGATGAGAGTTGCTTGCCCCAAAACACCTAGCAAAGTGCGTGTCCTAGGCGCTAGGGACTTGTGCGCGCTCCAACAACAAAGAAGATGAATAGAGGCGAACACCAAGAACAAGCGAGCCGCGACGACAAAGAAAATGAACATTGCGTGCTCCAAACCACCTAGCAATGTGCGTGCCATAGGAGCTAGGCGGCTTGTGCGCGTCAAAAAAAAAAAAGAAGGAAACACAACAAGAGCAGAAACACCAAACCACAAACAAAGAAAACACGACCACGGACCATGGGAAAACAAAGGTATGACAAACAAGTATGTTACAGCCCCATGCATCCTACATATCATATCCACCGCTACACATGCGTAGATGAGAAAACCAAGTATGTTGCGAAAGAGGGCGCCCAAGGGACAACGCCGCACGCAAAAAAGAACGACGAACCACCACGCACGTCAAAAGGCATGCCCACAAACACAAACAACAACCTTATATCCCCCATATTCCTCCATAGGCTCCGAGCACCGCGAGATACACGACAAAAAAAGAAAAAAAAACAACAAAAGCGCAAAAGGTATGGGGCGGCCACGGACCATGGGGAAACAATGAAAAGGCGGACAAGTATGTTGAAAATACGAAGGAGGGCGCCAAGGGAGCGCACCACGCACTCATACCCAAACGTACACAAGGCCGCAAAGTGAAAGAAAACGGAGACAAGGTCAAAGAGAAACATGGTATGAAACCCCATCCCCGCCCCACCCACACAACGTGCACACGCTCTCGCTATAGGCGATGCCCACGAACCACGGGGAAACAATTGGTATGGCGAGCAAGTATGTTAAGAATGCGGAGGAGGGCGCCAAAGGGACGGACCACGCACACACGCACACACATAAACAAGACCGCAAGGTACAAGAAGACGGAGACAAGAGCAAGGGGAAACATGGTATGAAACCCCACCCCGCCCCGCCCGCAAACACGCACACGCTCTCACTATAGGGGGTGGCCACGAACCACGGGGAAACAATGGTATGTCAAACAAGTATGTTGAGAATGCGAGGGAAGGCGCCAAAGGGACGGACCGCACACGAAAACACAAACGGACACAAGGCCGCAAGATGCAAGAAGACGGAGACAAGACAAAGGAGAAACATGGTATGAAACCCCACAGCCGCCCCACCCACAAACAAGCACACGCTTTCTCTATAGGGGATGACAAAAAGAAGCTGCACAAGGTATGACAAGTATGTTACGAAAAAAGAAAACACAATGGCGCCTTCCACGCCCTCTCTATAGGGGAAACGCAAGGCAAAGAGGTGTGTTAACGAAGACGCTGGGGAAAAAAAAAAGGGAGGAGACACAAGGCACAACACGCAAAAACAACCAACGAACCCCCCAAAGACTGCACACGCTCTCTCTCTACAGGGGAAGAAAAGAGAGGTACGTACCACGCGTCACGCATGCCACGCATTTCTGCTACACGTCTACAGGACCTCTTCTTCTGCTTTTTGAACACGACCATGCCGACCGACGACCAGAACCAACCAAGGTATGACACACCCCACCAACCACACACCGCAAGCACACACACGCACACGCACGGCAGCCACACCGCGCACGACCCCCCCGACGCCACCCACACCAACACGAAGGGCCACACAGCGCACACACACACACCAAAGAGAAGGGCACCCAGGGCCCCCACCACCACAACCAGTGGACCCCAGCCAGGAGTGGCGGGGAACCACGCCCACGGCCCACGGCCACGAGAGGCAAGGGGCGGGAACACCAAACCGCAGACCACCGGCACACCACACACACGCAACCAGACACACCAGCACACGCGGAAGACACACCCAGCGCACCACCACACCACGGCATCAACAACGCAGACACCACAAACACGCAACACACAACACAGCACGGCCGTTGCGCACACCCACACACACCACAAACACACACAACAAGGGACACCTCCAACCGCGAAACACACCACCACAACCGGCGGGCCCCAGCCAGGAGTGGCGGGGAGCCGCACACCACCACCGATGGCGGACCCCAGCCAGCAGTGGCGGGGAACCGCACCCGGGACCCTCAGCCAGGAGTGGCGAGGAACGCCCACCACCACCGGCAGCGAAACCCAGCCAGGAGTGGCGGGGAGTAGCACACAGGAACCTCCGCCAGGAGTGGCGAGGGACCAACCACACCACACACCAGCCACAACCCCACCACACACCACCGCCGCCAGCGGACTCCAGCCAGGAGTGGCGGGGAACCGCGCCCGGGACCCTCAGCCAGGAGTGGCGAGGACCGCCCACCACCACCGGCAGCGAAACCCAACCAGGAGTGGCGGGGAGTAGCACACAGGAACCTCCGCCAGGAGTGGCGAGGGACCAACCACACCACACACCAGCCACAACCCCACCAATACACCACCGCCGCACACCACACACCACACACCACACACCACACACCACACACCACCGCCGACAGCGAAACCCAGCCAGGAGTGGCGGGGAACCGTGCCGGGACCCTCCGCGAGGACTGGCGAGGAACGCCCACCACCACCGGCAGCGAAACCCAGCCAGGAGTGGCTGGGAGTAGCACACAGGAACCTCTGCCAGATGTGGCGAGGGACGTACCACACCACACACCAGCCACAACCCCACCAACACACCACCGCCGCACACCACACACCACACACCACACAACACACACCACACACCACCGCCGCCAGCGGACCCCAGCCAGGAGTGGCGGGGAACCGCACCCGGGACCCTCAGCCAGGAGTAGCGAGGAGCGCCCACCACCGCCGACAGCGAAACCCAGCCAGGAGTGGCGGGGAACCGCACCCGGGACCCTCAGCTAGGAGTGGCGAGGAACGCCCACCACCACCGGCAGGGAAACCCAGCCAGGAGTGGCGGGGAGTAGCACACAGAGACCTCCGCCAGGAGTGGCGAGGGACCAACCACACCACACACCAGCCACAACCCCAGCAACACACCACTGCCGCACACCACACACCACACACCACACACCACCGCCGTTAGCGGACCCCAGCCAAGAGTGGCGGGGAACCACACCCGGGACCCTCGGCCAGGAGTGGCGAGAAGAGCCCACCACCACCGGCAGCAAAACCCAGCCAGGAGTGGCAGGGAGTAGCACACAGGAACCTCCGCCAGGAGTGGCGAGGGACCGACCACACCACACACCAGCCACAACCCCACCAACACACCACCGCCGCACACCACACACCACACACCACACACCACACACCACGCACCACACACCACCACCGCCAGCGGACCCCAGCCAGGAGTGGCGGGGAACTGCAGCCGGGGCCCTCAGCCAGGAGAGGAGAGGAACACCCACCACCGCCGACAGCGAAACCCAGCCAGGAGTGGCGGGGAACCGCAGACGGGACCCCCAGCCAGGAGTGGCGAGGGACGCCCACCACCACCGGCAGCGAAACCCAGCCAGGAGTGGCGGGGAGTAGCACACAGGAACCTCCGCCAGGAGTGGCGAGGGACCAACCACACCACACACCAGCCACAACCCCACCAACACACCACCGCCGCACACCACACACAACAAACCACACACCACACACCACACACCACCGCCGCCAGCGGACCCCAGCCAACGAGGGACCAACCACGGCACACACCGACCACACCCACACCCACACCAGCAACAAGCCCCAGCTGTCCCCAACCACACACCCACACACGCACACACACACAACAACACACACGGAAGGCACACCCACACCCACATCGCCACAAACGCACCACACACACACCAACACAGACACCACGCGCGCACACACCGCGCCACAAACACACACACCGACGGCGAACCACAACCAGGGGAGGTGGGGACACGCACACAAGCAACACGGCCAGGAAGAGCAAAAAACGCCCCGCACCACCACCACCCCACCCGGGACAGAGGGGAAACCCACCACTGCAAACCACACAGCAAAATGGGGGGCGGGACGATAAGGGCCCACGAGAGACTCAGGCGAGGGACCCAACCTCAGGGGTTTGGGGGCCCCCCCGGTGACCGTATCGGCCCCACCGGAGCACAGGCAATAAGGTGGGATACGCCCGGGACCGTTGGTCAACGGCCCGCGGTGGCACCGGCCTGGGGGGGTGACCAATGGGCCTGACCAAGAGCACTCTCGACGGCACGTACTGCGGTTTGGGCCCAGCGAGGGGCTGCGGGTAGGGCACACCGTCCATCGGGGCAGGCAAGAGACACGCCTATCCCGCAAGGACTCCCCTGCGACCCACAGTGTACCCGACACCGGTGTGGGGAACAGCTGGAGTACCTGGCTACGGAGCAGGTCCATTTGTACCGAGCGGGTACAAATGGACGGCCCGTACAACAGAGTTACACCCTGACGGGGAGTGCAAGCATCGGCCCCCCCAAGGGGAAACACCACGGGAAGGGACCCCAGCCGACGACAAGGACCCCCCCCCACCCACCACAGCCGGGAAGGCCCAGGCACTGCACCAGGGGAACACCGCCCCAAGCGACGTGAAAAAGAGACCGAGGGAGGAGGGCACGCAAAGGGGGTGGCGGGGGGACACACCACCAACAGACCCCAGCCAGGGGGGGCGGGGAACCACACAGCCGAGACGGGAGAGGGGCCACGATACACAGCCCCCACACCAAACAGAGCCGCCAAACCAAGCCCAGAAGTGCGAGGACAGGCACCCAAACGCACCACCAACACACGGCACACACGCCCGCGCATGCACACAACACACACCACCACAACCGCAAGGACACGAGCCCCACAAACGCACACCACACACCAAAGCGCAAGCACCGCCCGCACCACAAACGCAACACACGCAAACCCAAAGAACAAGAACCCAGCAACCCCCCGCCAGGGGAGCTGCAGGGCCGCCAGAAACACCGCTAGGACACAAAGGTGGACCCACCAAGCCCTCAGCCAGGAGTGGCGAGCGGCCACACCCAGCAACACCCAACCAACCACGCCCAAACCCAGGACCAGGTACTACGACACCCACACCAGCACCGCCACCAACACCCAAACCGGACGCCACAACACCCTCACCAGCGGAAACACCCGGAACCAAGGGACACACCGTCGGCAACACCAGCGACCCCAGCACCCAGCACAACACCTAAGACACCCTCACCAACAACAAACCAATAAAAAAGCCACCCAACACCGACCAACGACCGCACCCGCAACCCCCATCGACCCGCACCCAGAACCACCGCCATCAGCATTCACACCATCGAAAAAACCAGGACCACCAACAATCAAGCCGGCACAACATTCTCACCAACACATACACCAACACACACCTACGAAACCTACGCACACCAACACCGGTTACAGCACTTACATCACCCAAGCCAACGGCATCAAACACATCATCGCCGGCATCACCCCACCATCAGCGTCGCCACCAGAGGAAACCAAAGCCACCACAGCCGGTGAGCCAACAAACCACCAAGCCCCGGCCAGGGGAGGCGAGGGCACACGCCCAGAACCATCAACAACAACACCCTCGCCACCAAAGCAACCACAGGGCGCCATCCACCACGCAGTCACCAGCGGCACCCACACCACCGGCGCCACCAACACCACCCTCACCCACGACACCACCCGGGGCATCGCCTGCACCACCTTCACCAACAGCATCACCAGCAGCCCACACCACCTACTGCACACCCTTCTAGACAGAGCCACAGAAACCAGCCACTGCCCACCCCCGAACACAGGCCACTGACCACCCACACACAGACCCACACCAACCACCAGCAGCATCAGCAACATCAGAGACGCCGTAAACCATAGCAACGCCCGCAACGACCTCACCACCGGCATCACCGACACCGCCAACGACAGTGCGACCTCAGCAACAACAACACCATCGACATCAACGACACCAAGGGGGCCAACACGCGGGCCAGCGACGCCCATGGGAACCTCCGCCAGGAGTGGCGAGGTCCCACCCCCACCGTCAGAACACCACCATCTACCAGGGCATCACCTACAGCGCCCTCGCCTTCGACATCACCCACAGCTCCGCTGGCGGCGCCCTCGCCAACACCGTCACCAGCACCACCGACAGCGGCAGCACAGCGCCACCGCCAACCACCCACAGCACCAACCTCCCCAACACCGGAAACAACCGGCACCACCCCACCAGGACCACAAACCGATCAACCACCAGCCACGAGTGGCACGCCTGGAACCGCCGACCACCCAAACGCAGGCCGCGCCGAGCACCAACACCAACAACACCCACGCCAACAGACCACCACGAGACACGCCAACCACCAAGTATCACCTATGGCACCCTCACCATCGGCAACACCAGCGCCGCCAACACCCACGGCACTATCCACACCACCACCAACCCCGGCAACGACGGGCCAAGGTGCCGTCACCTACAACACCCCTACCACCACCACCACGACCCCGGCACCAAGTAACACCTAGGGCAGCCCCACCATCGGCGTCACCAAGGACGCTAGCACGGCTGGCGAACAAACGCCACCGAGCCCTCAGCCAGGAGTGGCGAGCGCCCACACCCAGCAACACGCAACCAACCACGCCCAAACCCAGGACCAGGAACTGCGAAACCCACACGTGCACCGCAACCAACACCCAAACCGAACGCCAAAACACCCTCACCAGCGGAGACACCCGCAACCAACGGAGACGCTGTCGGCAACACCAGCAACCCTGGCACCCAGCACGACGCCTGAGACACCCTCGCCAACAACGAACCAACACAAGAAACCAACCAACGACCATGTTAAACCCAGGGCGTTACAACCGCGCCACCCACCGACCCGCACCCAGAACCACCACCAACAGCATCCACACCATCGGAAACGCCAACACCACCAACAATCAAGCCAACACAACACCATCACCATCAACATCACCGGCGGCACCGCCGTCCTCACCATCGCCTACGATACCTACGCACCGACCAACACCGGATAGAACGCCTACATCACCCAAGCCAACAGCATCAGACACCCCATCGCCAGCATCACCCCACCATCAGCGTCGCCACCGGCAACCTCTGCCACCAGAGGAAACCAAAGCCACCACAACCGGTGAACCAGCAAACCACCAACCCCCAGCCTGAGGAGGCGAAGACACACGCCCAGAACCATCAACAACAACACCCCCGCCACCAAACCAACCACAGGGCGCCATCCACCATGCAGTCACCAGCGGCACCCACACCACTGGCGGCACCAACCTCACCAACAGCATCACTAGCAGCCCACGCCACCTACTGCACACCCTCCCAGACAGAGCCACAGGAACCAGCCAACGCCCAACCCCGAACACGGGCCACTGACAACCCACACACAGACTCAAACCAACCACCAGCAGCATCAACAACATCAGAGACGCCGTAAACCATAGCAACGCCCGCAACGACCTCACCACCGGCATCACCGACGGCACCACCGACAGTGCGACCTCACCAACAGCAACCCGGAGCGTCAACAACAGCCACCAGGGCGACACCACCCGGTACGACACCATTGGCAACAACAACACCAAGGAGGCCAGGGCCAACATACCGGCCAGCGACGCCCATGCAAACCTCCGCCAGGAGTGGCGAGGTCCCGTCTCCACCGTCAGAACACCACCAGGGCATCACCTACAACACCCTACAACGCCAACACTCACAGCTCCCCTGGCGGCGCCCTCACCAACACCAACACCAGCACCACGAACAGCGGCAGCACGGCGACACCGCCACCCACCCGCAGCATCGACACCCTCGACCACAACCGAAGCAACACCTGCCACTACAGACAAAAGGACAGCCGAAGGAAACATCCCAACACCAGAGACAACCAGCACCACCAGGACCACAAGCCAGCCAAACACCAGCCACGAGTGGCACGCCCGGAACCGCCGACCACCCAAACGCAGGCGGCGCCCAGCACCAACACCAACAACACCCACACCATCAGACCACCACAAGACACGCCAACCACCACCGTGACACCCTCACCGTCGGCAACACCAACGCCGCCAACACCCACGGCAATATCCACACCACCACCAACCCGACCAACAACGAGCCGAGGTACCGACACCTACAACACCCCTACCACCACCACCACGACCCCGGCACAGAGTAACACCTAGGGCGCCCCCACCGACGGCAACACTAAGGATGCCAGCACGGCTGGCGAACAAACGCCACCAGCGCCACCCACCAGGCCCCCGGCCAAGGGTAGAAACAGCAACACCACACACCATCACACCCACCGCATCGACATCACCGGGAGCATCGTCAACATCAACCAGGGGTCCCCACCGCCCAAGCAGCACAAAACACCACAGCAACACCACCACATCCACCACCCTCCCCACCAGCGACACCAGCAGCACCCTCCGCCAGGAATGGCGAGGAGAAAACCCAACAACGCGGAGCCGCCCAGCGTCCCCAGCACCCTCACCATCGGAACGCCACCACCAGCACCAACCCCCAACACACCACCGCCACCAACGCCACCGACCCCTGACGCAACAAGCACGCAGCCCGCACAAACGGCACCAGCCGAACAGTCACCAACACCACTTGCACCACCCTCACCGGCGACAAAGCCCGGTGAACCACCTACGACCACGAAACGCAGGCATTAAAAACCAGAGCATCGCCGACAACACTCCCGGCCAACTCTCAAGGACACCACCAAAAGCAGCACCGTCGACCGAAAGCCACGACACCCTCACAAACCACCAGGGTACGGGTCCCCCTTCCCACCCCCCACCATCTGCACAACCAGCGACACCATCACCACTACCAACCGGAGCACCGACGACAGCAGCCTCACCAACGACCAACACCCCCACTACCGCTGCCACCCACCAGTCACGCCACCCACCGTCGGCGCCACCCACCGACGCCGCACCCTAAACCACACCTACACCCAAAACCTGCAGCAGCACCAGCGGACACCCACCAGCGACACCACCCTTCGCCAGAAGACGATGATCAACACCAGCAGGAAAGCCAGCCCATAGCGCCCAAAACAACCCAAAAACCTCCCACACCCGGACCCACACCCACCAGCAGCGCCTACGCCAACCTACCATCAGTGTCACCGACACCCGGAAAGACACAAACCTCGATGAACTAACGACCACAACACTGCCGCCACCGCACCCACACCGTCAGCATCACTGCCAGCAAACCCGGCCGGGCCGTCAATGGCACCGCCGCCCATGGCACCGCCTACACTCACCAGCGCCACCACCACCCCGCGCGAGGCCAGGAACCCCTGGCGTCGCCAACGGCCTCAACGAACACCAACACCAGCAACACCACCACCACCGGACGGGGACTACCCACAAACCCAGAACAGCTCCAACACCAACAACCAATACACCACCCGCGGCACCCCACCGTCGCCAACGCCACCACAGCACGTATCACACCTCCACCACCGGAGGCGACGTGGGCCACACCACCCGTCATCTACAGCACCCTCGCCACCACCGCCACGTCCGGCCCACAAACGTTACGCCCCAACGGCCAGAAACAACACCCTCACCATCCACACCACCGGCAACACCACATACGCCCCATACGTCACCCTCGCCATGCTCACCAACCATCACCCTCGCCATCAGTGTCCACGACATCAGAGGCACCAACACCACCGGCGACGACGACAGTGACAACAGCTGACCCACCAACTAACCACCATCAACCATAGCCCAACACGATCCTCATCTACGCTAACGCCCATACCACCCTCGCAAACAACACCGCCAGCGGCACAATCATCCACTCCGGCACCCACACCACCCTCACCGCCAACATCACCAAGGGTCAGGGCTGGCGGGGAACGGAACGGCAGAGCGAGCACGCCACCACCCGCACGCGTCTCCCAGCCTATCGTACACCGCTCCGCAACACGCCCCCCCGCTTCCCCTGAGAGGACGTGCGCTGCAGCCCACTGCTGGGACGACGACTACGACGTCCTCCCTGCTATCCAACACCTACTGGCAGCCACGGCCCCGCGCCCACAAGCCCACCAGCAACCCACGAAACCGCAGGAGCACGACCACCCCATGCCACCACGCTCCATATCCCCCGCGTCCACCGCAGACCAGAACGCGGAACACCAGCGAGAGGAGCCCGACCCCGACCGCGCCGCCACGCCCCCACCGCCCCCCCCCCCCCAAAAGGACATCTACGCCACACTGGCCAGCACCCTAGCCCCCATGGACGCCGAGCAGTACTACCAGTCCATCCAACGAGACCTCCCTGAGGACCACCCGACCCTCCAGGGGTGGAAGCAGAAGAAAAGGAACGACAACGAGTGGGGCACAGAGGAAGACCTTCTCTGGGAAGACACCTGGAAAGGCACGACGGACGCCTTCCTGGAAGCAGCAGCCGAAACCTACCCCCGCCCGCCCGGGGACACTAGACACGGCCTCCACGCCCTCCAGGGGTTCTACAGCTGGAAACACCGCCACACCATCACGCTCCACCCCCTCGACCACAATCCACACCGATGGACACCTGAAGACGACGCCACCGCCGCCATCACCGTACAGCAAAGCCCCCAGAACCCGGAGGAATACCACATCACCTGGAACGATACGGCACCCCAGCCCTCCGCCTCCCCCACCCTCCCGGATGTCTTCGCCACCATCAGTGCAGAACTCCAGGAGGCGAAAGCCCCACAACAACTGGACGAAGAGATGCCCCAGGCACCATCACCACCAACCACACAAGAAAAACCCCGCACAGAGCCCCTCACCCACCCCATCACCACAATGGAGCTCCCCCCACAACACCGCACCACCCCGGACCGAAACGGGTTTCGAGACCTGCCACGGGAATGGGCGGTCCACAACGGCACACTCCGGTGGGACGAAATCACACCGGGGCTCCAGGCCATCCGCCTCCACTCGATCACCGAGCCCACCACCACCTGGGCACTACCGACGGACCGCCACCACCTCCTCCTCACCGTCCCAGGCGATGCCACGATCACATCCACGGAGGGAGACCCCGTAACAGCAGCCCCCGCCCACGCCGTCCACATACCCCCGCAAGCATTGTCGACACCTCTGACAGTACATGCAGGCCTGACCCCATGGCAAGCCATCGTCATCACCTACCCCGCCCCCAGCGACCACACACACACCTGGCAGCAACGGTGGGTGGACATCCGAGGCGACCTCCTCCAAGAACACCTAGGGCTCACGCGCACCCACCACACCCTACACCCGATACGAGGAGTAGGCCAAGCACCACACGGCATACACACCCCGGGAGTATGGGCGTACGCCACACCCATAAACCCACAAGCAGCAGAGGACATCAAGACCGCCCTATCCATCCAGCAAGCCCGGACCCAAACCCCGCACCGCAACACCCAACGAGGCTACACCATTTGGTAGGCATACCAAGACCACGACACCCTCACCCCCCAAACCGCCCCCCCCCCCTCTAGACACCAACACAACCGCCCTCCTCCAAGCCGCAGCAGCGGCAGCCACACAGGTAGGGGCCCCGGAAGCCTGGGGCCCACAATACCTGGTCGAAACCAAAGTTGCGCCCCACGCGAAGGCCCAAGACAAGCCCCCAACACCGAAGCCGCTCCACCCCCCCCTCAAGCTAGACCCGACGGAACACACCCCCCAGGAGGAATGGGCGACCCACTACATCAACCCCCACACCACCAGCCGCAAGAACGACGCCGCCAATATCACCGTCACCGGCCAACTCCCCCACACCACACAGGTGTATGAGCTGACGGCCCTCAACGTCCTCGTCACCCGTCGCCGACACGACGAGCGATATACCATACAGGCGGAAGGGGCCGCCGCGACCACCCTGTACACATGGGCAACACAGGGGGACCTCCTACACCCCACCCTCCACCACGCCCCCTCCTGGCCCACCCCCTTCCACACAGCAGACCGCCCCAACATTAAGCCCAAACACACAGGTATGCACACCCCCGCCCAGGAGGCCCAGCACCGACACGATGCGAGGCGCAAGGCCCGCACCCTCCACGACGACCACACCATCCCCCGCATCAGCGCCCCCCCCGCCAGAGTGTCAGATACCACCCACAACCGCAAGATCACAGGCATCACTACGGACTGCCTGAACCCAGCGGCGTCGCGGGCAGACGCCGTGTGGATCAGCGAAGGGCGCTCCCTCACACGGGCGGTGGCGCGCCTCCAAAACATCCAACCCCACAAACTCCAGCGCGCCGTCGGACCCTTCGCCGTACACGTCACCCCGTACAGCATCAACCACCCCCGGTGTGAGCACCATGACCCGCCCTGCTCCACCCCGTGCACCTCGCCCCTGCGCCAACCGCTGCCGGCCCCCACCATCACGGGCAACATGTACCTGGGCACGTACCGGGAGACCCGGGCATATACATCCTGCCCAACAGGTCCAGGGAACACACCATCCCCCTCCACGGTGTAGAATCGCTCGCCCTGGGACCGCCCCCTCCAAAACACCAACACCAGCACATCCCGGGGGACAAACGGACACAGGCGCCAGACGGGGGAAAAAAGGCCCACCAACGCGCCCTAGCCCACATCACCGTCCACCCCGCAGCCCACCTACCAAAGGACTTCGGCACGGAGCGCCACATCGTCCTGGAGGGGCAAGCCCACCACATCATCACCGCCGCCCTGTACACCCTCGCCGCCCACGAACGCCACTGGGACCCCACAACCATCCCAGCGATGCCCCCACCACCGCAGGGCCCCAAAGATCCCATCACCCCCTTCCACATCGATCAACTCCTAAGCCGCAGGGCCACCCCACACCTCCATGCGTCCAGGATAGAACTAGCCATCGCATCGTGGGACACCCTGGACACGCCCCCCCAACAACCCGCCATCCACATCCTCAAAGCGGACGCCCAATGGTGGGTCCTCCACTGGGCAAACGGAGTGCTCATGGCGGCCCAGGCCCATACCCCGGAAATAGACCCTGAAGACCCCCCACGGGGCCGGCACCGACTCCTCCAGGCCACCATCCTCACAGGCCGCGAAGGCGCCCCCTGGGAAGCCCTCCACACAGCACTCTACTGGGCTCAAGGCTCCCCCAACGGCCCAGACACACCGGAACCCACGGAGGCCTGGGTCATGCAGGCCAAGGCCATGAGGAACTACCACCTTCACCGACCCTTCGACGACAGCCCGGCCGCACTGCCATGGCCATCAGATCCCCCGGAGACCGTGCGCAAGCTTGCCGACATTATGCGCAGCCACGCGAAAGCCAAAATGCAAACGCCGGCAGAAACCCCACTGAGGGATCTGGGCCAGCAAGCAACGCACCCCTTCTTCAAACCCCACGCCCCCCCAGCCCCGCTACCTCCAGTCCCACCCAAGCGAGCGAGACGAAAGAGGGGCGCATCCGCCCCCAACCAAGCCGGAAAAGCAGCGACCTCCCGACCACCCGCATCCCACCCGACCCAACCGGTGAACCCAGACCAAGCATCCTCGTCATCCTCCCTCCCATCATTACCACCGCCCCATCCGGACCAAGCATCCTCGTCATCCTCCCTCCCATCAATACCACCGCCCCACCCGGACCAGGCATCCTCATCATCCTCCCTCCCGCCACCAGCACCGCCCCCGCCCGAGGAGTACCCAGGATTCGAAAAGGGCGCGAAGGTCCAGCAGCCCTTCCGCAACGACCACACAGGCGACTGGATCTGGTTTGAGGGGACGATCCAGTACCGCCTCCGCGACCCGGGGGACAACGGGGGGCCACAGATCCGGGTGATCTCGCACCGCCAAAAGGAGCTAGACCAAGGCAGCAGGGCCCCGGACAAGCCAGAAGGCTACACCCTGGAGCTCACCAGCGCCCACCCCATCCGACTCCGCACCGAAGAGAACAGGGCCCACAGAGGCACCAAATACACTGGGGAGCTCCCCCCGGAGTGGAGCCAAGGCCTCCCCCCGCCGCGCCTACCCAAGCGCCCACCAACCGGCAAAAAGTCCCCGAGCCCCAGTCACCCTCCCTGACGGGGCAAGGGCTGAGGGCACAAGCCTCCACAGCCCCGGCCTGCCCCCACCGAGGCCACCGTCAACCTCCTCGACCTCAACCACCCGGCCGTCACATACTCCAAGGACGCCACAACCGCCCTCCAGGAGCTCCTGATGGCACAGGGGCCGGGTTGGGTTCCCCACCTCCTCACCTTCCAGAAACAAGGCCTACAACGCGACGACCCCCCAGAAACCACCCCCATATATACCCCGGACCAGAAAGCGTACAAATGCTACTGGCACAAGGGGACCCCCCTATACGCCCAAACCGGCATCCACGTCCACCTCGTCCACCACCTCAGCGTCCCAGGGAGGCTAGGTGTCTATGAGGTCGTCGGGGACGGATGGCAACTCAACGTCATCAACGCCCATGTCCCCTTCGGCGACGCCACAGAACCCTTCCTCCAAGCCCTGGCCGAGGCATACCGCCAGATGGCCATGCTCGCCCCAACAGTCATCATCGGCGACATGAACGCCGCCCCCACCCCGGCGGACCGAGGGGGACAGGCCACACCCCAGCACCAAGCAGTCCGCTACACCATCGAAATGCTGGGGCTCTTGGATCTGACGGCCAACCTCGAAGGCCAACCATCCCATATCCCCCACCAAACAGATGCCGCCCCATCCCGCATCGACGTATGCTATGGCGACCCCACAACCATCATCCGGGCAGAGGCCCGATATGGACCCCTCCCGCTGGGCCCCACAGGCCATAGCCCCCTGCACATCCGCCTCACCATCCCAAACCTTCCCCCCAGCCCCCCAGAGGATGCGGACCAAGGCCTACCACCCCCCCTGAAGATGCCCCCACTGCATGACAAGCATGCCTGGTCCCAATATCACAGGGCCATAGACCGCGCCCGGCGCATCCAACCAGATCCAACCGACCTACTCACAGCCATGCGCACGGCCGCCGTCGCCTGCGGCTTCCAGCAACACCCCCACACAGACGACGACCAACCACCCACGGCCCTAGGGGACATGCTCCATGACATCTGGCATGCGAAGCAACAACTGGCGACCCTCCTCCACACCGACACCCCCAAAAACCCGCCGCCAGATACACCACTGCAGGACACAGATAGCCCACATCAGGGCAGACCTGCAGCGGTGGCACATCCACAGGCAACAGCGCATCGCCCAGGAACACCAACGGTATGCGCAACATGAACTCGCCTACAAGGTCATCCGCCACCTCAACGACGCCATGACCGACACCGGCCAGCGCACCATCACCACGGTCCGGCAGGAGGACTGCTCCCTCACCAACGACTCAGCCACAGTGCTCCAAGCCACCCAAGACAGCTTCCTCCGGCAACAAATCCCCACCCAAGACACACTGGACCCAGACACCCAGTGCAAAATCAACCGCCTCTCTCGGGTCTTCAACCACGCCCAGAGGAGGCAACTGGAAAAACGCTTCTTCACCATCCACGAAGTCCATAAAGCGATCCACAGTCTCCGGCAACACAAAACGCCAGGCTATGACGGCCTCCCTGCGGAGGCATACTACCACCTTCCCGCCCACCTCCTCCGCATCCTCGCCCACCGCCTCTGGGACATCGTCACGGGGCAGACCCCCCTGCCACCAGACTGGGCACACGTTGTCCGCCCCCTCCACAAAAAAGGGGACTGGGCAAAGCCGGACAACTGGCGCCCCATAGTCTGTGCGGTCACGGAGGTCAAAATCGTCTGGACCATCCTCCTACGCAGCATCCGCCCCCACCTGGACCCCCACATACCAGCCAGCCTCTGGGGGGCCATCCCCGGCCGGTCCCCACACGAGGCCATCTTCCTCCAGGACACCATCGCAGACATGGACCCGGTGGACCTCATCATCGCCTCCCTCGACGTCAAAGAAACCCTCCTGAACACCCCCTGGCTCCTTCTAGAAGCGGTGTGCAAACGCCTAGGCCTCCCCTTCTACAACTTCGCCTCCGGCTACATCCGCACCCGCAAATACACGGTCCGCACTGGAGCAGGCCTAACCCCCTTCCTGGAGCCAGGCAGCGGGGTCCCCCAAGGGGGAGCAGAGGGCCCCTTCCTGTACCTTCTAGTGACGCTCCCCCTGGCCCTCGCAATCGAGCAGGATTACCCGGCCTACGCACCCTATCCCCTCCTCTCCCCCCTGGTGGGATTCGCGGACGACACCAACCTCACGGTCGCGCACACCCCACACGAACCCCATGCCCCGGACCCCGGGCCAACGGTCACCCAACAGGCCAATGACTTACTGGACGTGACCGTCTCCTACCTCTCCCACAACAACCTCATCGTCCACCCCACAAAGTCAGTGGCCATGATCAAGGGGTCTGCCACACCCCCCACCCTAGGGCCACAAGGGCCCCCCATGCAAGTCGTGACAACCACCACCCACCTGGGGGTAATCCAGGCCGCCAACCCTGAGGACGCCACCCTCCCTCCCAAGTTGCAATCACACCTCGCCCATCTCCCCGGATATGCGTCCCCGACCACCAAGGCCCTCTCCCTGTCCGACCAGAGCCTGGCGTACTACCTCACCGGGGTCTTGAACGCCTCCATAGGCTTCCAAGCACTCCACCTGACACACCCCACCACCGCCCTCCAGCCCGCCACCCGCGCCGTGACCAAGGCATGGGCAGCACACGGGGGCTGGCCCACCTCCATACCGACCCGCGCCATCCGAGGGGCATGGCCCCACTATGGGGACGCCATAGGGGACGAGCTGAAAACGGCCTACACCAGACACACCGCCCTCCTCCTTCACCGCATGACCCACAACCACTCACCGGAGGTCCGCGAGGTCACCACAATCCGCCTCCAAGCCGCACAACGGGCCCGCAACACATGCCCGCGCTGGGTACTCCACCAGACGGGCATGCCCACCAACATGAACAAGCGCCTGTGGAACCACCTGCAGCTTCTCCTCCCATCCCCACACCACGCCATACTCACCAACCACACGTGCCCAGAGGAAGGGCCTCTAGCGGTCCTCTGCGGGGACCTCCACCATCACCCCAAGGGCACCATCCACAACATAGACCTTGTCGGGGCCTCCATCACCGTAGTATACGTCACCCTCCCCCAAATGCGGGTCCTGCACCACAGCGGGGCACACCACACCCCCTCTCTACAGCTTCCCAAATGGCCTCAATACCGCCTCTTCCACCAGTACCTCACGCAAACGGCACGAGCAGCGGGACACACTCTGCCGGGAAGCAAAGACATGCAAACAGCCTACCGAGAATTCACAAAGCAGCAACCCCGACCCATCCCAGTGACACCGCCCTACGCACTCACCGGCGCGAAACACGAACCCGTCCCCCCGGTGACGGGCCCAGTCCCACCAGTAACCCTACTACTGGCCCCGAATGAAGCCAAACCCACGCGGACCACCGTCATCCACCTAGGGGCAAAATGGCGCATACCGAAACACCACATGACCACCCGAGACCTACCACGGGTCCCCCATGACTCCCAGAGCATGCCACGCACATGTTGGGCCTGTGACCCCGAGGCACCAACCACACCATGGCCTGTACTACAGCTCATAGCACGCCACCACACCCACCCCACAACCCACCTACCACCACAGGCCTACGCATGGGTAGCCCCATGGTTCCACCGCACCGACACTAACCCCACGGTAGCATGGAACCCCGACCACGCGCCCAAATGGCTCTTCACCACTACACCCACATGCCCCCGCCCCGACCCGGCAGGGGTCGCCATCCGTTACAGCATGTACGAGCCAGGCAGAACAGGCAAGCACGAGCACCCCTACTATCCGCTCCACCACTCCTGCCACACACCGAAGCAACGAACACAAACCCTCACATGCCACGACCTAAGCCCAGACACAGCCTACATCCTCCACTACATCTACTCCTACCTCACACAAGCACAGCCGAAGCAGGAACTCATAGCCCTGTCCCCCCAAGCGAAACACATCATCTCCAAAGGAATAGGGGTGTACGCCACCCCCATACTGCAGCCCACAACCCCAGTAGCCCACCTCGCCACGGGCCTCGCCATATACGCCTACCTGCCCATGAACCCATGCCGCCTCCCACAACCATCACCGGCAGACCGGCTCTTCTTCACCGACGCCTCAGGCGAATCCGCCCTCACGCCCATCACCGGGAGGGCCACCCTGCAGCTAACCCACGGTGGGGGACACTACCACATGGACCACCACACGGGCCACACCACCTATGGGGCCTCCTCCCACGGGGAGCTAGGGGCCATGGCCGACGCCATCACCGAGATCGCGGCCGACCTACCCGCCCACTCCCCGCACATCGTCCGGGTCTGGTTCGTGGTAGACACCACTGTGGACACACACCTGCTCCTCCGCATAGCAAGGCAAACACTTCACAAAGCCACCGCGACGAGCCTCGGCACCCCAGCACTGCTGCTCTGGAAAGCCCTTCGCAGCCTTCCCCCCCACGTCCAACTCCACATCGTGAAACAAGAGTCCCACAGACACCAATACGGAAATGGTAAGGTCGACAACCAGGCAGTACACCAGCGCACAACGCACCTACCAGCCCTCCAGATCCCTGACCTCGGCCGAAACCACACACACCTCCAAGACATACCCCCCGTACCCGAGCCCCATCAGACCCCGGACTGGGTACTGACGCGTTCCTGTGGGTGGCCGGCCACGGGACGCTGCGGTGACACGCACAGGTGAGCAGGCAGGCAAAGCACTACGCTCACAAGGGCATCAATACGCTCGTGTCATGTGACAAAGCGTTTCAGGATCCTTGCCACTCTGCAACAAGGGAACGAAAGTATGTACAGCAACACATCAGGATATGTACACATGGAGTTAAGACTGGACTGGGTTAAGGGCATCACAGGACCATAGACACTCAGTCCCAACTCGTATCCCAATCCCAGGTCCGACCCTCTCAGTGGCTGGTGGGGGCGGGGGCTCAAATACAACCCATGCCCTGCTCAGTCCGGACCCTGAAACCCTGCCAATAGGGGGGGTGTCCCGCCCAGCCACAGGCGAGTTCCTGATAACCAAGAGACTCCAAGGCCAACCGACAGTGGCTCCTTATGCTCCCTTAATGGCAGGTTCCAACTCCTCTCTGAGCCAGAGATATGGCTCCGCCATCATCCCCTAGGAGTTGGTAGCTGAAAATGGGCTGTTTAAGCCCAAACTGAAATTAGCTCAAAAATCTCCAAAATTGACCTCTCGTCCCGACCCGCCAGAGGTAGGGACGAGGCAACCGACCCTATGCCCTTCGAGTACAAACTCCCTGGAGCCCTCACCCAACCTGGTTCCCTCTGAGGTTCCGGCATCAGGGCAACGCGGATTCGTCAAGTGGGGTCATGATGCCAAAATCACCAAAATTGGTGTCGTTCTCACGCGTGGCTCGCCCGGCCAGGGCAAGGCCAATGGCTCACAGGTTAGGAGGCAGAATCTAGGACTTATATCTGAGTGTACAACTTGAAATTACGTCCTGGCTCCCTGTGGGCATAGAGAAATGGGGACGCCAATTGACCACACGGAAGGGGGAAATTGGGGTCCCAAAATGGGGTCATTTTGGCTGCTCGAAATGAGCCAAAATTCGGGGTGCTCCCAATAGTATATCTCCACGCCGGCTTGGAGATCGGATCCGCCATTCCATACGCAATCCACCAGGAGTCCAACAGAGACTCCCATGCCCTTGGCTCTCAAAGATCTCCATGCAACCTGGGGTAGTGACAATCCCAATTGGGTCCACAAATGCCAAAATGGCAAAATTGCCCACACTCACCTTGGGCTAGCACCTTAACGAAGGTTGCTCCGCTTGGCCCACGTGGTGTGTGAACCATGGGGACGAATATACATAACACCCATGTCATATATGGTCCATTGGTCCATGCGTCCGGCGTGCACGGGTGGGCTCAACATAGTGCACGGCGGGCAGAAAATGTGGAAAACTGCTCAAAATGGCTGAAAATGCGCACACTCATGGTTGGGGCAAATGAGGCACATGCCCGACTTGGACCGGAGTGTGCCATAGGATTGGTATCAAGTCATATGTGTCCAACATATCTTTTGGGCGTCGCCCAACTCCTCCGGTTTTGGGAATGGCAGGGTCGCCAAGTGAGCCCAAAATCTGGGATAGTCCCAAATTGCCAACATGGCGGCCACGGTATGCCAAGCCCAAGAGGAGTTATTCGCCGGGTCCAAGACATGTTGGGCACCGAAGTATGTACCCTCATATCATACTTGGGTCATGATGTCAATGGAGCGCAACATTGAAATACACGGTCGCCACTTGACATCATGACGGGCCAAAAACGGCAAAATTGGCACAAAGATACACAAAAGTGCCTTGAAAGGTGCACAATTATATTATAATATCTTCGGCTTGGATCGTGCAATCCTCCAGTCCTTCTAAACATAATGACTTGACACCAATGACCTTCGATTCCACATATGTGCTCCACTTGGGGCGCTTTGAAAGGTCACGAGCGCTACTTCCCACGTGGGCACATGAAATTATGGAAAATTGCAAAACACACGCCTTGCTCCCAACGCATCGCTTCGGGATCACCACACAAGCTTCCCTTCACGAAAGTTAGGCTTGCAATTGATCGTAGGGAGTATGGAGGAGGGGCTTGCACAATATGAGGTCCATTGGCGGGTTTGGCTTGGAGCGATGGACCCGCCAAATGGGCACGCAACACAACACAAGGCACATACTCCATATTGCTCAAAAAGGTAGCTCCCCCCACGATATGTCATGCCCCTCCAAGGGCATAACTTTGTGTCAATCGCTCATAGGAACTCAAAGAGAGTTCCTATTAAACACCAACACTCGCGCGCTACACTCGAAAGTTATCTTAACGCACGCAATATCATGGCCAAAGAGTTATAACGCAAACTCTACCCCCTTGACCATGATCCATTACACTAGCGCGCACGTGTGGAGACGAAAGGCATATAAAGCTTCCTAAATTACGTCAGGAGTATTGTGAATACATCCCACGTTTCCTTATTGTCATTCCTCGCAAGCAGCACGAGATATGACCCTCACAAGTGGCCTCACGAATCAACTTTGTTTTGCCCATATCTCTAAGACAAATGGAGGGCAAGATAAAAGGAAAGTTGATTCGTGCATAGGGAAGCACGTAGGTCCACTCGAAAGAGGTCAAATCAAGTGCGGGGATGTCGAAGTCGAAAATCCGATTTCGACATCCTGAAAAATTCGGATTAAGGTTGCGAGTGTAGAATGTGAAAATTGCGGATGCATCAATGCAATTCCTGAAGACTTTAGAGCCTTCGTCTCGGATAGCGCTAAAATTTCCATTAATAACAGTTAAACTGGCGGTTACAGTAAAGTCGCGAGCTAACCGCCAGCTGCCAGAACAGTGAATATCAGAACGGAAGCGTAAAAATTGACGGAATCAATATGAAAATAAAACCCTGTTGATTCCTGATGTTCTGATATATAAAGCTCCGCTGGCGGTGCATCGGTTGCCGATGCGGGGCTTTACGGCACGGAACACGCTCCCGCCGGGCTTGCACCGGGCGTCAACGGGCGCCTTCCGTACATGGGGTTAGTGGACCGGAGACCGGTCTTCCCTTCCGTACATGGGGTTAGTGGATGTATGCCCTGCCCTAGCCATGGGGTTCTGGGTACCGCTTCACTAGCCATCTACTGGACAGCCTGCGAAGAACGCGGGACGTGTTCGCATCCGGGCTTCCCCAGGTTCCCCAGTGGTTCTCCGACGAACCGCTGAATGGTAATCTAGTGGTGTCGTACGCGTCGTACTACGAGGACGCGCAGGGTAACACCATCGTGACGACACATCGGTTCAATACACTGGAGACCGCGGGTGCGATGCAGTGGATGGGCACCAACGCCTGGTTCTCGTCGGGGAACTACATGCGGTGCGGCATCCAAGGGATACAAACCGAACCGACCGAGTAGTGCCTCGCCAAGGTCATCTACTGGTCGACCGCGCTCGACCAGGGGTCACTCCAGCAACTCCGCCTCTACCTGGCCCAAAAGTGGGGATGGGTGGATCTCGCCTCGGCCGTGCGACAGCCCGTTACCACACCCCTCCTGCTACACCTGGACGCGATTGACACCGACACCCTCTACACAGACGAAGCGGGTACCCGGGACGTCACCGTGGTGGGTGATCCTATCCGGTTCATCGCAGACAAGAGCGGAAACGGGAACCACGCCGTACGCCGGATCCACGTGTCCGCGGACGACGGGGCCATAACCTGGAGCGACGCAGCAGCAGCGACCGGCTCGGTGACCGGAGCGATACGTGGCAACGGCGTCGCAATCGGTGCGTTCTAATACACCGACCCCCGGCTCCTTAGGAGCATCAAGACACCTGGTGTCACGCTGGTCCTAACCATGAAATTTCCACCCTTCGCCGACTTTGCCGGTTCCAACTACAAATACATCAGGCACCCATTCAGCCCCGTGAACGGGTCATTGACTATGATGGACGGGGATGCCCGGGTGACGGAACGTTTCGGGTACGGTTTTAGATTCCAGACCGGGAATGTGTGGGACCAGATCGCAACGTATACGGAGGCACCCATCCTCTATGTGGTCGTAGCGGGTGATTCCTCACATCAAACGTCCATGTGGGTGAACGGGAAACAGAGCCCCCTGTCGGTGTCCCCGTACGACCCCTCCTTTTTGGACTACTACTACTCCCTCGCTGATGTAACGAGCCCCGACGGGTGGTACGGCGACCTGCTAGAGCTCCGGGTGTACAACAGGGCATTCGAGGGTGCAGAGCTCACCAGCCTCAACAACGAGCTCATGACCAAGTGGGGGGTGACACCCCACGCGTGATTTCGCACACACAGGACACGAACCACAACAAATAAAAAGGGGGTGCGACAGACGACGAGATGGGCATCAACGCGGGTCTGGCTGGCATGGTGGCGGTGGC
This sequence comes from Eutreptiella sp. 'Long Island Sound 2002', assembly GCA_964036045.1. Classification (NCBI taxonomy): domain Eukaryota; phylum Euglenozoa; class Euglenophyceae; order Eutreptiales; family Eutreptiaceae; genus Eutreptiella; species Eutreptiella sp. 'Long Island Sound 2002'. The sequence goes on from OZ038381.1 coordinate 61,197,290, forward strand.
GCTTGTCGTCGTACTACTGGCAGACGAGGGCACCCTGAGAGGCAGAACAGACGGCATCAGTGCCGTCAAGGTGGTGGGGGGTGATCTGGTAAATACAAACTGCTAATGGTGTCAGGTGAAACAAACTGTCACGCTTGATCAATATCTGTACAGACAATGGTATACGAGACCACATCGTTACATGAAGGGTTCTGACACATAATACGTAGTCCAACACCATTGATTACCCGCTTTGTGACGTCCCAGCTGGTCTCGCTCTGTGTTGTAATGTGGCATCGATATTTTGACGTATTGGCCACGCAATTGGCGTACTCATCACCCCAACGTTCTCGAATATCAACGAATGCCCTAACTAGCAGCATTTTCCACACATAGTGGATCCCATCAAGAAACATCGGAATGTCACGTAACACCAGTGAGGTGTATGGCGTCAAATATCTCGAATTAATCACCCAATTACTGGTCAGCATCCAGGAGTTATGCAGGCAATACGCACCGTTGATCAGTGCAGTAAAGGAAATGAAGCTGTTGCAACCCCGTGTTGATCAGGTACACCTGGCTGATGGTCTGGCATTCGTTGATATTCGAGAACGTTGGGGTGATGAGTACGCCAATTGCGTGGCCAATACGTCAAAATATCGATGCCACATTACAACACAGAGCGAGACCAGCTGGGACGTCACAAAGGGGGTAATCAATGGTGTTGGACTACGTATTATGTGTCAGAACCCTTCATGTAACGATGTGGTCTCGTATACCATTGTCTGTACAGATATTGATCAAGCGTGACAGTTTGTTTCACCTGACAGCATTAGCAGTTTGTGTTTACCAGATGACCCCCCACCACCTTGACGGCACTGATGCCGTCTGTCCTGCCTCTCAGGGTGCCCTCGTCTGCCAGTAGTACGACGACAAGCGCCACCGCCACCATGCCAGCCAGACCCGCGTTGATGCCCATCTCGTCGTCTGTTGCGCCCCCTTTTTATTTGTTGTGGTTCGTGTCCTGTGTGTGCGAAATCACGCGTGGGGTGTCACCCCCCACTTGGTCATGAGCTCGTTGTTGAGGCTGGTGAGCTCTGCACCCTCGAATGCCCTGTTGTACACCCGGAGCTCTAGCAGGTCGCCGTACCACCCGTCGGGGCTCGTTACATCAGCGAGGGAGTAGTAGTAGTCCAAAAAGGAGGGGTCGTACGGGGACACCGACAGGGGGCTCTGTTTTCCGTTCACCCACATGGACGTTTGATGTGAGGAATCACCCGCTACGAACACATAGAGGATGGGTGCCTCCGTATACGTTGCGATCGGGTCCCACACATTCCAGGTCTGGAATCTAAAACCGTACCCGAAACGTTCCGTCACCCGGGCATCCCCGTCCATCATAGTCAATGAACCGTTCACGGGGCTAAATGGGTGCCTGATGTATTTGTAGTTGGAACCGGCAAAGTCGGCGAAGGGTGGAAATTTCATGGTTAGGACCAGCGTGACAACGGGTGTCTTGATGCTCCTAAGGAGCCGGGGGTCGGTGTATTAGAACGCACCGATTGCGACGCCGTTGCCACGTATCGCTCCGGTCACCGAGCCGGTCGCTGCTGCTGCGTCGCTCCAGGTTAGGGCCCCGTCGTCCGCGGACACGTGGATCCGGCGTACGGCGTGGTTCCCGTTTCCGCTCTTGTCTGCGATGAACCGGATAGGATCACCCACCACGGTGACGTCCCGGGTACCCGCTTCGTCTGTGTAGAGGTTGTCGGTGTCAATCGCGTCCAGGTGTAGCAGGAGGGGTGTGGTAACGGGCTGTCGCACGGCCGAGGCGAGATCCACCCATCCCCAGTTTTGGGCCAGGTAGAGGAGGAGTTGCTGGAGTGACCCCTGGTCGAGCGCGGTCGACCAGTAGATGACCTTGGCGAGGCACTACTCGGTCGGTTCGGTTTGTATCCCTTGGATGCCGCACCGCATGTAGTTCCCCGACGAGAACCAGGCGTTGGTGCCCATCCACTGCATCGCACCCGCGGTTTCCAGTGTATTGAACCGATGTGTCGTCACGATGGTGTTACCCTGCGCGTCCTCGTAGTACGACGCGTACGACACCACTAGATTACCATTCAGCGGTTCGTCAGAGAACCACTGGGGAACCTGGGGAAGCCCGGATGCGAACACGTCCCGCGTTCTTCGCTGGCTGTCCAGTAGATGGCTAGTGAAGCGGTACCCAGAACCCCATGGCTAGGGCAGGGCATACATCCACTAACCCCATGTACGGAAGGGAAGACCGGTCTCCGGTCCACTAACCCCATGTACGGAAGGCGCCCGTTGACGCCCGGTGCGAGCCCGGCGGGAGCGTGTTCCGTGCCGTAAAGCCCCGCATCGGCAACCGATGCACCGCCAGCGGAGATTTATATATCAGAACATCAGGAATCAACAGGGTTTTATTTTCATATTGTTTCCGTCAATTTGTACGCTTCCGTTCTGATATTCACTGTTTTGGCAGCTGGCGGTTAGCTCGCGACTTTACCGTAACCGCCAGTTTAACTGTTTTTAATGGAAATTTTAGCGCTATCCGAGACGAAGGCTCTAAAGTCTTCAGGAATTGCATTGATGCATCCGCAATTTTCACATTCTACACTCGCAACCTTAATCCGAATTTTTCAGGATGTCGAAATAGGATTTTCGACTTCGACATCCCCGCACTTGATTTGACCTCTTTCGAGTGGACCTACGTGCTTCCCTATGCACGAATCAACTTTCCTTTTATCTTGCCCTCCATTTGTCTTAGAGATATGGGCAAAACAAAGTTGATTCGTGAGGCCACTTGTGAGGGTCATATCTCGTGCTGCTTGCGAGGAATGACAATAAGGAAACGTGGGATGTATTCACAATACTCCTGACGTAATTTAGGAAGCTTTATATGCCTTTCGTCTCCACACGTGCGCGCTAGTGTAATGGATCATGGTCAAGAGGGTAGAGTTTGCGTTATAACTCTTTGGCCATGATATTGCGTGCGTTAAGATAACTTTCGAGTGTAGCGCGCGAGTGTTGGTGTTTTATAGGAACTCTCCTTGAGTTCCTATGAGCGATTGACACAAAGTTATGCCCTTGGAGGGGCATGACATATCGTGGGGGGAGCTATCTTTTTGAGCAATATGGAGTATGTGCCTTGTGTTGTGTTGCGTGCCCATTTGGCGGGTCCATCGCTCCCAGCCAAACCCGCCAATGGACCTCATATTGTGCAAGCCTCTTCTCCATACTCCCTACGATCAATTGCAAGCCTAACCTTCGTGGAGGGAAGCTTGTGTGGCGATCCCGAAGCGATGCGTTGGGAGCAAGGTGTGTGTTTTGCAATTTTCCATAATTTCATGTGCCCACGTGGGAAGTAGCGCTCGTGACCTTTCAAAGCGCCCCAAGTGGAGCACATATGTGGAATCGAAGGTCATTGGTGTCAAGTCATTATGTTTAGAAGGACTGGATGATTGCACGATCCAAGCCGAAGATATTATAATATAATTGTGCACCTTTCAAGGCACTTTTGTGTATCTTTGTGCCAATTTTGCCGTTTTTGGCCCGTCATGATGTCAAGTGGCGACCGTGTATTTCAATGTTGCGCTCAATTGACATCATGACCCAAGTATGATATGAGGGTACATACTTCGGTGCCCAACATGTCTTGGACCCGGCGAATAACTCCTCTTGGGCTTGGCATACCGTGGCCGCCATGTTGGCAATTTGGGACTATCCCAAATCATGGGCTCACTTGGCGACCCTGCCATTCCCAAAACCGGAGGAGTTGGGCGACGCCCAAAAGATATGTTGGACACATATGACTTGATACCAATCCTATGGCACACTCCGGTCCAAGTCGGGCATGTGCCTCATTTGCCCCAACCATGAGTGTGCGCATTTTCAGCCATTTTGAGCAGTTTTCCACATTTTCTGCCCGCCGTGCACTATGTTGAGCCCACCCGTGCACGCCGGACGCATGGACCAATGGACCATATATGACATGGGTGTTATGTATATTTGTCCCCATGGTTCACACACCACGTGGGCCAAGCGGAGCAACCTTCGTTAAGGTGCTAGCCCAAGGTGAGTGTGGGCAATTTTGCCATTTTGGCATTTGTGGACCCAATTGGGATTGTCACTACCCCGAGTGGCATGGAGATCTTTGAGAGCCAAGGGCATGGGAGTCTCTGTTGGACTCCTGGTGGATCGCGTATGGAATGGCAGATCCGATCTCCAAGCCGGCGTGGAGATATACTATTGGGAGCACCCCGAATTTTGGCTCATTTCGAGCAGCCAAAATGACCCCATTTTGGGACCCCAATTTCCCCCTTCCGTGTGGTCAATTGGCGGCCCCATTTCTCTCTGCCCACAATGAGCCGGACCTAATTCCAAGTTGTACACTCAGATATAAGTCCTAGATCCTGCCTCCTAACCTGTGAGCCATTGGCCTTGCCCTGGCCGGGCGAACCACGCGTGGGAACGACGCCAATTTTGGTGATTTTGGCATCATGACCCCACTTGACGAATCCGTGTTGCCCTGATGCCGGAACCTCAGAGGGAACCAGGTTGTGTGAGGGCTCCAGGGAGTTCGTACTCTAAGGGCATAGGGTCGGTTGCCTCGTCCCTACCTCTGGCGGGTCCGGACGAGAGGTCAATTTTGGAGATTTTTGAGCTAATTTCAGTTTGGGCTGAAACAGCCCATTTTCAGCTACCAACTCCTAGGGGATGATGGCGGAGCCATATCTCTGGCTCAGAGAGGAGTTGGAACCTGCCATTCAGGGAGCATAAGGAGCCACTGTCGGTTGGCCTTGGAGTTTCTTGGTCTCCAGGAACTCGCCTGTGGCTGGGCGGGACACCCCCCCTATTGGCAGGGTTTCAGGGTCCGGACTGAGCAGGGCATGGGTTGTATTTGAGCCCCCGCCCCCACCAGCCACTGAGAGGGTCGGACCTGGGATTGGGATACGAGTTGGGACTGAGTGTCTATGGTCCTGTGATGCCCTTAACCCAGTGCAGTCTTAACTCCATGTGTACATATCCTGATGTGTTGCTGTACATACTTTCGTTCCCTTGTTGCAGAGTGGCAAGGATCCTGAAACGCTTTGTCACATGACACGAGCGTATTGATGCCCTTGTGAGCGTAGTGCTTTGCCTGCCTGCTCACCTGTGCGTGTCACCGCAGCGTCCCGTGGCCGGCCACCCACGGGAACGCGTCAGTACCCAGTCCGGGGTCTGATGGGGCTCGGGTACGGGGGGTATGTGTTGGAGGTGTGTGTGGTTTCGGCCGAGGTCAGGGATCTGGAGGGCTGGTAGGTGCGTTGTGCGCTGGTGTACTGCCTGGTTGTTGACCTTACCGTTTCCGTATTGGTGTCTGTGGGACTCTTGTTTCACGATGTGGAGTTGGACGTGGGGGGGAAGGCTGCGAAGGGCTTTCCAGAGCAGCAGTGCCTGGGTGCCGAGGCTCGTCGCGGTGGCTTTGTGAAGTGTTTGCCTTGCTATGCGGAGGAGCAGGTGTGTGTCCACAGTGGTGTCTACCACGAACCAGACCCGGACGATGTGCGGGGAGTGGGCGGGTAGGTCGGCCGCGATCTCGGTGATGGCGTCGGCCATGGCCCCTAGCTCCCCGTGGGAGGAGGCCCCATAGGTGGTGTGGCCCGTGTGGTGGTCCATGTGGTAGTGTCCCCCACCGTGGGTTAGCTGCAGGGTGGCCCTCCCGGTGATGGGCGTGAGGGCGGATTCGCCTGAGGCGTCGGTGAAGAAGAGCCGGCCTGCCGTTGATGGTTGTGGGAGGCGGCATGGGTTCATGGGCAGGTAGGCGTATATGGCGAGGCCCGTGGCGAGGTGGGCTACTGGGGTTGTGGGCTGCAGTATGGGGATGGCGTACACCCCTATTCCTTTGGAGATGATGTGTTTCGCTTGGGGGGACAGGGCTATGAGTTCCTGCTTCGGCTGTGCTTGTGTGAGGTAGGAGTAGATGTAGTGGAGGATGTAGGCTGTGTCTGGGCTTAGGTCGTGGCATGTGAGGGTTTGTGTTCGTTGCTCCGGTGTGTGGCAGGAGTGGTGGAGCGGATAGTAGGGGTGCTCGTGCTTGCCTGTTCTGCCTGGCTCGTACATGCTGTAACGGATGGCGACCCCTGCCGGGTCGGGGCGGGGGCATGTGGGTGTAGTGGTGAAGAGCCATTTGGGCGCGTGGTCGGGGTTCCATGCTACCGTGGGGTTAGTGTCGGTGCGGTGGAACCATGGGGCTACCCATGCGTAGGCCTGTGGTGGTAGGTGGGTTGTGGGGTGGGTGTGGTGGCGTGCTATGAGCTGTAGTACAGGCCATGGTGTGGTTGGTGCCTCGGGGTCACAGGCCCAACATGTGCGTGGCATGCTCTGGGAGTCATGGGGGACCCGTGGTAGGTCTCGGGTGGTCATGTGGTGTTTCGGTATGCGCCATTTTGCCCCGTGGTGGATGACGGTGGTCCGCGTGGGTTTGGCTTCATTCGGGGCCAGTAGTAGGGTTAGTGGTGGGACTGGGCCCGTCACCGGGGGGACGGGTTCGTGTTTCGCGCCGGTGGGTGCGTAGGGCGGTGTTGCTGGGATGGGTCGGGGTTGCTGCTTTGTGAATTCTCGGTAGGCTGTTTGCATGTCTTTGCTTCCCGGCAGAGTGTGTCCCGCTGCTCGTGCCGTTTGCGTGAGGTACTGGTGGAAGAGGCGGTATTGAGGCCATTTGGGAAGCTGTAGAAAGGGGGTGTGGTGTGCCCCGCTGTGGTGCAGGACCCGCATTTGGGGGAGGGTGACGTATACTACGGTGATGGAGGCCCCGACAAGGTCTATGTTGTGGATGGTGCCCTTGGAGTGATGGTGGAGGTCCCCGCAGAGGACCGCTAGAGGCCCTTCCTCTAGGCACGTGTGGTTGGTGAGTATGGCGTGGTGTGGGGATGGGAGGAGAAGCTGCAGGTGGTTCCACAGGCGCTTGTTCATGTTGGTGGGCATGCCCGTCTGGTGGAGTACCCAGCGCGGGCATGTGTTGCGGGCCCGTTGTGCGGCTTGGAGGCGGATTGTGGTGACCTCGCGGACCTCCGGTGAGTGGTTGTGGGTCATGCGGTGAAGGAGGAGGGCGGTGTGTCTGGTGTAGGCCGTTTTCAGCTCGTCCCCTATGGCGTCCCCATAGTGGGGCCATGCCCCTCGGATGGCGCGGGTCGGTATGGAGGTGGGCCAGCCCCCGTGTGCTGCCCATGCCTTGGTCACGGCGCGGGTGGCGGGCTGGAGGGCGGTGGTGGGGTGTGTCAGGTGGAGTGCTTGGAAGCCTATGGAGGCGTTCAAGACCCCGGTGAGGTAGTACGCCAGGCTCTGGTCGGACAGGGAGAGGGCCTTGGTGGTCGGGGACGCATATCCGGGGAGATGGGCGAGGTGTGATTGCAACTTGGGAGGGAGGGTGGCGTCCTCAGGGTTGGCGGCCTGGATTACCCCCAGGTGGGTGGTGGTTGTCACGACTTGCATGGGGGGCCCTTGTGGCCCTAGGGTGGGGGGTGTGGCAGACCCCTTGATCATGGCCACTGACTTTGTGGGGTGGACGATGAGGTTGTTGTGGGAGAGGTAGGAGACGGTCACGTCCAGTAAGTCATTGGCCTGTTGGGTGACCGTTGGCCCGGGGTCCGGGGCATGGGGTTCGTGTGGGGTGTGCGCGACCGTGAGGTTGGTGTCATCCGCGAATCCCACCAGGGGGGAGAGGAGGGGATAGGGTGCGTAGGCCGGGTAATCCTGCTCGATTGCGAGGGCCAGGGGGAGCGTCACTAGAAGGTACAGGAAGGGGCCCTCTGCTCCCCCTTGGGGGACCCCGCTGCCTGGCTCCAGGAAGGGGGTTAGGCCTGCTCCAGTGCGGACCGTGTATTTGCGGGTGCGGATGTAGCCGGAGGCGAAGTTGTAGAAGGGGAGGCCTAGGCGTTTGCACACCGCTTCTAGAAGGAGCCAGGGGGTGTTCAGGAGGGTTCCTTTGACGTCGAGGGAGGCGATGATGAGGTCCACCGGGTCCATGTCTGCGATGGTGTCCTGGAGGAAGATGGCCTCGTGTGGGGACCGGCCGGGGATGGCCCCTCAGAGGCTGGCTGGTATGTGGGGGTCCAGGTGGGGGCGGATGCGGCGTAGGAGGATGGTCCAGACGATTTTGACCTCCGTGACAGCACAGACTATGGGGCGCCAGTTGTCCGGGTTTGCCCAGTCCCCTTTTTTGTAGAGGGGGCGGACAACGTGTGCCCAGTCTGGTGGCAGGGGGGTCTGCCCCGTGACGATGTCCCAGAGGCGGTGGGCGAGGATGCGGAGGAGGTGGGCGGGAAGGTGGTAGTATGCCTCCGCAGGGAGGCCGTCATAGCCTGGCGTTTTGTGTTGCCGGAGACTGTGGATCGCTTTCCGGACTTCGTGGATGGTGAATAAGCGTTTTTCCAGTTGCCTCCTCTGGGCGTGGTTGAAGACCCGAGAGAGGCGGTTGATTTTGCACTGGGTGTCTGGGTCCAGTGTGTCTTGGGTGGGGATGTGTTGCCGGAGGAAGCTGTCTTGGGTGGCTTGGAGCACTTTGGCTGAGTCGTTGGTGAGGGAGCCGTCCTCCTGCCGGACCGTGGTGATGGTGCGTTGGCCGGTGTCGGTCATGGCGTCGTTGAGGTGGCGGATGGCCTTGTAGGCGAGTTCATGTTGCGCATACCGTTGGTGTTCCTGGGCGATGCGCTGTTGCCTGTGGATGTGCCACCGCTGCAGGTCTGCCCTGATGTGGGCTATCTGTGTCCTGCAGTGGTGTATCTGGCGGCGGGTTTTTGGGGGTGTCGGTGTGGAGGAGGGTCGCCAGTTGTTGCTTCGCATGCCAGAGGTCATGGAGCATGTCCCCTAGGGCCGCGGGTGGTTGGTCGTCGTCTGTGTGGGGGTGTTGCTGGAAGCCGCAGGCGACGGCGGCCGTGCGCATGGCTGTGAGTAGGTCGGTTGGATCTGGTTGGATGCGCCGGGCGCGGTCTATGGCCCTGTGATATTGGGACCAGGCATGCTTGTCATGCAGTGGGGGCATCTTCAGGGGGGGTGGTAGGCCTTGGTCCGCATCCTCTGGGGGGCTGGGGGGAAGGTTTGGGATGGTGAGATGGATGTGCAGGGGGCTATGGCCTGTGGGGCCCAGCGGGAGGGGTCCATATCGGGCCTCTGCCCGGATGATGGTTGTGGGGTCGCCATAGCATATGTCGATGCGGGATGGGGCGGCATCTGTTTGGTGGGGGAAAGGGGGATGGTTGGCCTTCGAGGTTGGCCGTCAGATCCAAGAGCCCCAGCATTTCGATGGTGTAGCGGACTGCTTGGTGCTGGGGTGTGGCCTGTCCCCCTCGGTCCGCCGGGCTGGGGGCGGCGTTCATGTCGCCGATGATGACTGTGGGGGCGAGCATGGCCATCTGGCGGTATGCCTCGGCCAGGGCTTGGAGGAAGGGTTCTGTGGCGTCGCCGAAGGGGACATGGGCGTTGATGACGTTAAGTTGCCATCCGTCCCCGACGACCTCATAGACACCTAGCCTCCCTGGGACGCTGAGGTGGTGGACGAGGTGGACGTGGATGCCGGTTTGGGCGTATAGGGGGGTCCCCTTGTGCCAGTAGCATTTGTACGCTTTCTGGTCCGGGGTATATATGGGAGTGTTTTCTTGGGGGTCGTCGCGTTGTAGGCCTTGTTCCTGGAAGGTGAGGAGGTGGGGAACCCAACCCGGCCCCTGTGCCATCAGGAGCTCCTGGAGGGCGGTTGTGGCGTCCTTGGAGTATGTGACGGCCGGGTGGTTGAGGTCGAGGAGGTTGACGGTGGCCTCGGTGGGGGCAGGCCGGGGCTGTGGAGGCTTGTGCCCTCAGCCCTTGCCCCGTCAGGGAGGGTGACTGGGGCTCGGGGACTTTTTGCCGGTTGGTGGGCGCTTGGGTAGGCGCGGCGGGGGGAGGCCTTGGCTCCACTCCGGGGGGAGCTCCCCAGTGTATTTGGTGCCTCTGTGGGCCCTGTTCTCTTCGGTGCGGAGTCGGATGGGGTGGGCGCTGGTGAGCTCCAGGGTGTAGCCTTCTGGCTTGTCCGGGGCCCTGCTGCCTTGGTCTAGCTCCTTTTGGCGGTGCCAGATCACCCGGATCTGTGGCCCCCCGTTGTCCCCCGGGTCGCGGAGGCGGTACTGGATCGTCCCCTCAAACCAGATCCAGTCGCCTGTGTGGTCGTTGCGGAAGGGCTGCTGGACCTTCGCGCCCTTTTCGAATCCTGGGTACGCCTCGGGCGGGGGCGGTGCTGGTGGCGGGAGGGAGGATGATGAGGATGCCTGGTCCGGGTGGGGCGGTGGTATTGATGGGAGGGAGGATGACGAGGATGCTTGGTCCGGATGGGGCGGTGGTAATGATGGGAGGGAGGATGACGAGGATGCTTGGTCTGGGTTCACCGGTTGGGTCGGGTGGGATGCGGGGGGTCGGGAGGTCGCTGCTTTTCCGGCTTGGTTGGGGGCGGATGCGCCCCTCTTTCGTCTCGCTCGCTTGGGTGGGACTGGAGGTAGCGGGGCTGGGGGGGCGTGGGGTTTGAAGAAGGGGTGCGTTGCTTGCTGGCCCAGATCCCTCAGTGGGGTTTCTGCCGGCGTTTGCATTTTCGCTTTCGCGTGGCTGCGCATAATGTCGGCAAGCTTGCGCACGGTCTCCGGGGGATCTGATGGCCATGGCAGTGCGGCCGGGCTGTCGTCGAAGGGGTGGTGAAGGTGGTAGTTCCTCATGGCCTTGGCCTGCATGACCCAGGCCTCCGTGGGTTCCGGTGTGTCTGGGCCGTTGGGGGAGCCCTGAAACCCAGTAGAGTGCTGTGTGGAGGGCTTCCCAGGGGGCGCCTTCGCGGCCTGTGAGGATGGTGGCCTGGAGGAGTCGGTGCCGGCCCCGTGGGGGGTCTTCCGGGTCTATTTCCGGGGTATGGGCCTGGGCCGCCATGAGCACTCCGTTTGCCCAGTGGAGGACCCACCATTGGGCGTCCGCTTTGAGGATGTGGATGGCGGGTTGTTGGGGGGGCGTGTCCAGGGTGTCCCACGATGCGATGGCTAGTTCTATCCTGGAGGCATGGAGGTGTGGGGTGGCCCTGCGGCTTAGGAGTTGATCGATGTGGAAGGGGGTGATGGGATCTTTGGGGCCCTGCGGTGGTGGGGGCATCGCTGGGATGGTTGTGGGGTCCCAGTGGCGTTCGTGGGCGGCGAGGGTGTACAGGGCGGCGGTGATGATGTGGTGGGCTTGCCCCTCCAGGACGATGTGGCGCTCCGTGCCGAAGTCCTTTGGTAGGTGGGCTGCGGGGTGGACGGTGATGTGGGCTAGGGCGCGTTGGTGGGCCTTTTTTCCCCCGTCTGGCGCCTGTGTCCGTTTGTCCCCCGGGATGTGCTGGTGTTGGTGTTTTGGTGGGGGCGGTCCCAGGGCGAGCGATTCTACACCGTGGAGGGGGATGGTGTGTTCCCTGGACCTGTTGGGCAGGATGTATATGCCCGGGTCTCCCGGTACGTGCCCAGGTACATGTTGCCCGTGATGGTGGGGGCCGGCAGCGGTTGGCGCAGGGGCGAGGTGCATGGGGTGGAGCAGGGCGGGTCATGGTGCTCACACCGGGGGTGGTTGATGCTGTACGGGGTGACGTGTACGGCGAAGGGTCCGACGGCGCGCTGGAGTTTGTGGGGTTGGATGTTTTGGAGGCGCGCCACCGCCCGTGTGAGGGAGCGCCCTTCGCTGATCCACACGGCGTCTGCCCGCGACGCCGCTGGGTTCAGGCAGTCCGTAGTGATGCCTGTGATCTTGCGGTTGTGGGTGGTATCTGACACTCTGGCGGGGGGGGCGCTGATGCGGGGGATGGTGTGGTCGTCGTGGAGGGTGCGGGCCTTGCGCCTCGCATCGTGTCGGTGCTGGGCCTCCTGGGCGGGGGTGTGCATACCTGTGTGTTTGGGCTTCTTGTTGGGGCGGTCTGCTGTGTGGAAGGGGGTGGGCCAGGAGGGGGCGTGGTGGAGGGTGGGGTGTGGGAGGTCCCCCCGTGTTGCCCATGTGTACAGGGTGGTCGCGGCGGCCCCTTCCGCCTGTATGGTATATCGCTCGTCGTGTCGGTGACGGGTGACGAGGACGTTGAGGGCCGTCAGCTCATACACCTGTGTGGTGTGGGGGAGTTGGCCGGTGACGGTGATATTGGCGGCGTCGTTCTTGCGGCTGGTGGTGTGGGGGTTGATGTAGTGGGTCGCCCATTCCTCCTGGGGGGTGTGTTCCGTCGGGTCTAGCTTGAGGGGGGCTGGAGCGGCTTCGGTGTTGGGGGCTTGTCTTGGGCCTTCGCGTGGGGCGCAACTTTGGTTTCGACCAGGTATTGTGGGCCCCCAGGCTTCCGGGGCCCCTACCTGTGTGGCTGCCGCTGCTGCGGCTTGGAGGAGGGCGGTTGTGTTGGTGTCTAGAGGGGGCGGGGGGGCGGTTTTGGGGGCTGAGGGTGTCGTGGTCTTGGTATGCCCACCAAATGGTGTAGCCTCGTTGGGTGTTGCGGTGCGGGGTTTGGGTCCGGGCTTGCTGGATGGATAGGGCGGTCTTGATGTCCTCTGCTGCTTGTGGGTTTATGGGTGTGGCGTACGCCCATACTCCCGGGGTGTGTATGCCGTGTGGTGCTTGGCCTACTCCTCGTATCGGGTGTAGGGTGTGGTCGGTGCGCGTGAGCCCTAGGTGTTCTTGGAGGAGGTCGCCTCGGATGTCCTCCCACCGTTGCTGCCAGGTGTGTGTGTGGTCGCTGGGGGCGGGGTAGGTGATGACGATGGCTTGCCATGGGGTCAGGCCTGCATGTACCGTCAGAGGTGCCGACGATGCTTGCGGGGGTATGTGGACGGCGTGGGCGGGGGCTGCTGTTACGGGGTCTCCCTCCGTGGATGTGATCGTGGCATCGCCTGGGACGGTGAGGAGGAGGTGCTGGCGGTCCGTCGGTAGTGCCCAGGTGGTGGTGGGCTCGGTGATCGAGTGGAGGCGGATGGCCTGGAGCCCCGGTGTGATTTCGTCCCACCGGAGTGTGCCGTTGTGGACCGCCCATTCCCGTGGCAGGTCTCGAAAACCGTTTCGGTCCGGGGTGGTGCGGTGTTGTGGGGGGAGCTCCATTGTGGTGATGGGGTGGGTGTGGGGCTCTGTGCGGGGTTTTTCTTGTGTGGTTGGTGGTGATGGTGCCTGGGGCATCTCTTCGTCCAGTTGTTGTGGGGCTTTCGCCTCCTGGAGTTCTGCACTGATGGTGGCGAAGACATCCGGGAGGGTGGGGGAGGCGGAGGGCTGGGGTGCCGTATCGTTCCAGGTGATGTGGTATTCCTCCGGGTTCTGGGGGCTTTGCTGTACGGTGATGGCGGCGGTGGCGTCGTCTTCAGGTGTCCATCGGTGTGGATTGTGGTCGAGGGGTTGGAGCGTGATGGTGTGGCGGTGTTTCCAGCTGTAGAACGCCAGGAGGGCGTGGAGGCCGTGTCTAGTGTCCCCGGGCGGGCGGGGGTAGGTTTCGGCTGCTGCTTCCAGGAAGGCGTCCGTGGTGCCTTTCCAGGTGTCTTCCCAGAGAAGGTCTTCCTCTGTGCCCCACTCGTTGTCGTTCCTTTTCTCCTGCTTCCACCCCTGGAGGGTCGCGTGGTCCTCGGGGAGGTCTCGTTGGATGGACTGGTAGTACTGCTCGGCGTCCATGGGGGCTAGGGTGCTGGCCAGTGTGGCGTAGATGTCCTTTGGGGGGGGGGGGGTGGTGGGGGCGTGGCGGCGCGGTCGGGGTCGGGCTCCTCTCGCTGGTGTTCCGCGTTCTGGTCTGCGGTGGACGCGGGGGATATGGAGCGTGGTGGCATGGGGTGGTCGTGCTCCTGCGGTTCCGTGGGTTGCTGGTGGGCTTGTGGGCGCGGGGCCGTGGCTGCCAGTAGGTGTTGGATGGCAGGGAGGACGTCGTAGTCGTCGTCCCAGCAGTGGGCTGCAGCGCACGTCCTGTCAGGGGAAGCGGGGGGGTGTGTTGCGGAGCGGTGTACGATAGGGTGGGAGACGCGTGCGGGTGGTGGCGTGCTCGCTCTGCCGTTCCGTTCCCCGCCAGCCCTGACCCTTGGTGATGTTGGCGGTGAGGGTGGTGTGGGTGCCGGAGTGGATGATTGTGCCGCTGGCGGTGTTGTTTGCGAGGGTGGTATGGGTGTTAGCGTAGATGAGGTTCGTGTTGGGCTATGGTTGATGGTGGTTAGTTGGTGGGTCAGCTGTTGTCACTGTCGTCGTCGCCGGTGGTGTTGGTGCCTCTGATGTCGTGGACACTGATGGCGAGGGTGATGGTTGGTGAGCATGGCGAGGGTGACGTATGGGGCGTATGTGGTGTTGCCGGTGGTGTCGATGGTGAGGGTGTTGTTTCTGGCCGTTGGGGCGTAACGTTTGTGGGCCGGACGTGGCGGTGGTGGCGAGGGTGCTGTAGATGACGGGTGGTGGGGCCCACGTCGCCTCCGGTGGTGGAGGTGTGATAGGTGCTGTGGTGGCGTTGGCGACGGTGGGGTGCTGCGGGTGGTGTATTGGTTGTTGGTGGTGGAGCTGTTCTGGGTTTGTGGGTAGTCCCCGTCCGGTGGTGGTGGTGTTGCTGGTGTTGGTGTTCGTTGAGGCCGTTGGCGACGCCAGGGGTTCCTGGCCTCGCGCGGGGTGGTGGTGGCGCTGGTGAGTGTAGGTGGTGCCATGGGCGGCGGTGCCATTGACGGCCCGGCCGGGTTTGCTGGCACTGATGCTGACGGTGTGGGTGCGGTGGCGGCAGTGTTGTGGTCGTTAGTTCATCGAGGTTTGTGTCTTTCCGGGTGTCAGTGACACTGATGGTAGGTTGGCGTAGGCGCTGCTGGTGGGTGTGGGTCCGGGTGTGGGAGGTTTTTGGGTTGTTTTGGGCGCTATGGGCTGGCTTTCCTGCTGGTGTTGATCATCGTCTTCTGGCGAAGGGTGGTGTCGCTGGTGGGGTGTCCGCTGGTGCTGCTGCAGGTTTTGGGTGTAGGTGTGGTTTAGGGTGCGGCGTCGGTGGATGGCGCCGACGGTGGGTGGCGTGACTGGTGGGTGGCAGCGGTAGTGGGGGTGTTGGTTGTTGGTGAGGCTGCTGTCGTCGGTGCTTCGGTTGGTAGTGGTGATGGTGTCGCTGGTTGTGCAGATGGTGGGGGGTGGGAAGGGGGACCCGTACCCTGGTGGTTTGTGAGGGTGTCGTGGCTTTCGGTCGACGGTGCTGCTTTTGGTGGTGTCCTTGAGAGTTGGCCGGGAGTGTTGTCGGCGATGCTCTGGTTTTTAATGCCTGCGTTTCGTGGTCGTAGGTGGTTCACCGGGCTTTGTCGCCGGTGAGGGTGGTGCAAGTGGTGTTGGTGACT
This sequence comes from Eutreptiella sp. 'Long Island Sound 2002', assembly GCA_964036045.1. Lineage (NCBI taxonomy): Eukaryota > Euglenozoa > Euglenophyceae > Eutreptiales > Eutreptiaceae > Eutreptiella > Eutreptiella sp. 'Long Island Sound 2002'. The sequence goes on from OZ038381.1 coordinate 61,212,595, forward strand.
GTTCGGCTGGTGCCGTTTGTGCGGGCTGTGTGCTTGTTGCGTCAGGGGTCGGTGGCGTTGGTGGCGGTGGTGTGTTGGGGGTTGGTGCTGGTGGTGGCGTTCCGATGGTGAGGGTGCTGGGGACGCTGGGCGGCTCCGCGTTGTTGGGTTTTCTCCTCGCCATTCCTGGCGGAGGGTGCTGCTGGTGTCGCTGGTGGGGAGGGTGGTGGATGTGGTGGTGTTGCTGTGGTGTTTTGTGCTGCTTGGGTGGTGGGGACCCCTGGTTGATGTTGACGATGCTCCCGGTGATGTCGATGCGGTGGGTGTGATGGTGTGTGGTGTTGCTGTTTCTACCCTTGGCCGGGGGCCTGGTGGGTGGCGCTGGTGGCGTTTGTTTGCCAGCCGTGCTGGCGTCCTTAGTGTTGCCGTCGGTGGGGGCGCCCTAGGTGTTACTCTGTGCCGGGGTCGTGGTGGTGGTGGTAGGGGTGTTGTAGGTGTCGGTACCTCGGCTCGTTGTTGGTCGGGTTGGTGGTGGTGTGGATATTGCCGTGGGTGTTGGCGGCGTTGGTGTTGCCGACGGTGAGGGTGTCACGGTGGTGGTTGGCGTGTCTTGTGGTGGTCTGATGGTGTGGGTGTTGTTGGTGTTGGTGCTGGGCGCCGCCTGCGTTTGGGTGGTCGGCGTTTCCGGGCGTGCCACTCGTGGCTGGTGTTTGGCTGGCTTGTGGTCCTGGTGGTGCTGGTTGTCTCTGGTGTTGGGATGTTTCCTTCGGCTGTCCTTTGGTCTGTAGTGGCAGGTGTTGCTTCGGTTGTGGTCGAGGGTGTCGATGCTGCGGGTGGGTGGCGGTGTCGCCGTGCTGCCGCTGTTCGTGGTGCTGGTGTTGGTGTTGGTGAGGGCGTCGCCAGGGGAGCTGTGAGTGTTGGCGTTGTAGGGTGTTGTAGGTGATGCCCTGGTGGTGTTCTGACGGTGGAGGCGGGACCTCGCCACTCCTGGCGGAGGTTTGCATGGGCGTCGCTGGCCGGTGTGTTTGCCCTGGCCCCCTTGGTGTTGTTGTTGCCAATGGTGTCGTACCGGGTGGTGTCGCCCTGGTGGCTGTTGTTGACGCTCCGGGTTGCTGTTGGTGAGGTCGCACTGTCGGTGGTGCCGTCGGTGATGCCGGTGGTGAGGTCGTTGCGGGCGTTGCTATGGTTTACGGCGTCTCTGATGTTGTTGATGCTGCTGCTGGTTGGTTTGAGTCTGTGTGTGGGTTGTCAGTGGCCCGTCTTCGGCGTTGGGCGTTGGCTGGTTCCTGTGGCTCTGTCTGGGAGGGTGTGCAGTAGGTGGCGTGGGCTGCTAGTGATGCTGTTGGTGAGGTTGGTGCCGCCAGTGGTGTGGGTGCCGCTGGTGACTGCATGGTGGATGGCGCCCTGTGGTTGGTTTGGTGGCGGGGGTGTTGTTGTTGATGGTTCTGGGCGTGTGTCTTCGCCTCCTCAGGCTGGGGGTTGGTGGCTTGCTGGTTCACCGGTTGTGGTGGCTTTGGTTTCCTCTGGTGGCAGAGGTTGCCGGTGGCGACGCTGATGGTGGGGTGATGCTGGTGATGGGGTGTCTGATGCTGTTGGCTTGGGTGATGTAGGCGTTCTATCCGGTGTTGGTCGGTGCGTAGGTATCGTAGGCGATGGTGAGGACGGCGGTGCCGCCGGTGATGTTGATGGTGATGGTGTTGTGTTGGCTTGATTGTTGGTGGTGTTGGCGTTTCCGATGGTGTGGATGCTGTTGGTGGTGGTTCTGGGTGCGGGTCCGTGGGTGGCGCAGTTGTAACGCCTTGGGTGTAACATGGTCGTTGGTTGGTTTCTTGTGTTGGTTCGTTGTTGGCGAGGGTGCCTCAGGCGTCGTGCTGGGTGCCAGGGTTGCTGGTGTTGCCAACAGCGTCTCCGTTGGTTGCGGGTGTTTCCGCTCATGAGGGTGTTTTGGCGTTCGGCTTGGGTGTTGGTTGCGGTGCACGTGTGGGTTTCGCAGTTCCTGGTCCTGGGTTTGGGCGTGGTTGGTTGCGTGTTGCTGGGTGTGGGCGCTCGCCACTCCTGGCTGAGGGCTCGGTGGCGTTCGTTCGCCAACCGTGCTAGCATCCTTGGTGACGCCGATGGTGGGGCTGCCCTAGGTGTTACTTGGTGCCCGGGTCGTGGTGGTGGTGGTAGGGGTGTTGTAGGTGACGGCACCTTGGCCCGTCGTTGGTGGGGTTGGTGGTGGTGTGGATAGTGCCGTGGGTGTTGGCGGCGTTGGTGTTGCCGATGGTGAGGGTGCCATAGGTGATACTTGGTGGTTGGCGTGTCTCGTGGTGGTCTGTTGGCGTGGGTGTTGTTGGTGTTGGTGCTCGGCGCGGCCTGCGTTTGGGTGGTCGGCGGTTCCAGGCGTGTCACTCGTGGCTGGTGGTTGGTCGGGTTGTGGTCCTGGTGGGGTGGTGCCGGTTGTTTCCGGTGTTGGGGAGGTTGGTGCTGTGGGTGGTTGGCGGTGGCGCTGTGTTGCCGCTGTCGGTGGTGCTGGTGACGGTGTTGGCGAGGGCGCCGCCAGCGGAGCTGTGGGTGATGTCGAAGGCGAGGGCGCTGTAGGTGATGCCCTGGTGGATGGTGGTGTTCTGACGGTTGGGGTGGGACCTCGCCACTCCTGGCGGAGGTTCCCATGGGCGTCGCTGGCCCGCGTGTTGGCCCCCTTGGTGTCGTTGATGTCGATGGTGTTGTTGTTGCTGAGGTCGCACTGTCGTTGGCGGTGTCGGTGATGCCGGTGGTGAGGTCGTTGCGGGCGTTGCTATGGTTTACGGCGTCTCTGATGTTGCTGATGCTGCTGGTGGTTGGTGTGGGTCTGTGTGTGGGTGGTCAGTGGCCTGTGTTCGGGGGTGGGCAGTGGCTGGTTTCTGTGGCTCTGTCTAGAAGGGTGTGCAGTAGGTGGTGTGGGCTGCTGGTGATGCTGTTGGTGAAGGTGGTGCAGGCGATGCCCCGGGTGGTGTCGTGGGTGAGGGTGGTGTTGGTGGCGCCGGTGGTGTGGGTGCCGCTGGTGACTGCGTGGTGGATGGCGCCCTGTGGTTGCTTTGGTGGCGAGGGTGTTGTTGTTGATGGTTCTGGGCGTGTGCCCTCGCCTCCCCTGGCGGGGGCTTGGTGGTTTGTTGGCTCACCGGCTGTGGTGGCTTTGGTTTCCTCTGGTGGCGACGCTGATGGTGGGGTGATGCCGGCGATGGTGTGTTTGATGCCGTTGGCTTGGGTGATGTAAGTGCTGTAACCGGTGTTGGTGTGCGTAGGTTTCGTAGGTGTGTGTTGGTGTATGTGTTGGTGAGAATGTTGTGCAGGCTTGATTGTTGGTGGTGTTGGTGTTTCCGATGGTGTGGATGCTGATGGCGGTGGTTCTGGGTGCTGGTCGATGGGGGTCGCGGGTGCGGTCGTTGGTCGGTGTTGGGTGGCTTTTTGTGTTGGTTTGTTGTTGGTGAGGGTGTCTTAGGTGTTGTGCTGGGTGCTGGGGTCGCTGGTGTTGCCGACGGTGTCTCCGTTGGTTCCGGGTGTTTCCGCTGGTGAGGGTGTTGTGGCGTCCGGTTTGGGTGTTGGTGGCGGTGCTGGTGTGGGTGTCGTAGTACCTGGTCCTGGGTTTGGGCGTGGTTGGTTAGGTGTTGCTGGGTGTGGCCGCTCGCCACTCCTGGCTGAGGGCTTGGTGGGTCCACCTTTGTGTCCTAGCGGTGTTTCTGGCGGCCCTGCAGCTCCCCTGGCGGGGGGTTGCTGGGTTCTTGTTCTTTGGGTTTGCGTGTGTTGCGTTTGTGGTGCGGGCGGTGCTTGCGCTTTGGTGTGTGGTGTGCGTTTGTGGGGCTCGTGTCCTTGCGGTTGTGGTGGTGTGTGTTGTGTGCATGCGGGGGCGTGTGTGCCGTGTGTTGGTGGTGCGTTTGGGTGCCTGTCCTCGCCTTTCTGGGCTTGGTTTGGCGGCTCTGTTTGGTGTGGGGGCTGTGTGTCGTGGCCCCTCTCCCGTCTCGGCTGTGTGGTTCCCCGCCCCCCCTGGCTGGGGTCTGTTGGTGGTGTGTCCCCCCGCCACCCCCTTTGCGTGCCCTCCTCCCTCGGTCTCTTTTTCACGTCGCTTGGGGCGGTGTTCCCCTGGTGCAGTGCCTGGGCCTTCCCGGCTGTGGTGGGTGGGGGGGGGTCCTTGTCGTCGGCTGGGGTCCCTTCCCGTGGTGTTTCCCCTTGGGGGGGCCGATGCTTGCACTCCCCGTCAGGGTGTAACTCTCTTGTACGGGCCGTCCATTTGTACCCGCTCGGTACAAATGGACCTGCTCCGTAGCCAGGTACTCCAGCTGTTCCCCACACCGGTGTCGGGTACACTGTGGGTAGCAGGGGAGTCCTTGCGGGATAGGCGTGTCTCTTGCCTGCCCCGATGGACGGTGTGCCCTACCCGCAGCCCCTCGCTGGGCCCAAACCGCAGTACGTGCCGTGGGGAGTGCTCTTGGTCAGGCCCATTGGTCACCCCCCCAGGCCGGTGCCACCGCGGGCCGCTGACCAACGGTCCCGGGCGTATCCCACCTTATTGCGTGTGCTCAGGTGGGGCCGATACGGTCACCGGGGGGGCCCCCAAACCCCTGAGGTTGGGTCCCTCGCCTGAGTCTCTCGTGGGCCCTTATCGTCCCGCCCCCCATTTCGCTGTGTGGTTTGCAGTGGTGGGTTTCCCGTCTCTCCCGGGTGGGGTGGTGGTGGTGCGGGGCGTTTTTTGCTTTTCCTGGCCGTGTTGCTTGTGTGCGTGTCCCCACCTCCCCTGGTTGTGGTTCGCCGTCGGTGTGTGTGTTTGTGGCGCGGTGTGTGCGCGGGTGGTGTCTGTGTTGGTGTGTGTGTCGTGCGTTTGTGGCGATGTGGGTGTGGGTGTGCCTTCCGTGTGAGTTGTTGTGTGTGTGTGCGTGTGTGGGTGTGTGGTTGGGGACAGCTGGGGCTTGCTGCTGGTGTGGGTGTGGGTGTGGTCGGTGTGTGCCGTGGTTGGTCCCTCGTTGGCTGGGGTCCGCTGGCGGCGGTGGTGTGTGGTGTGTGGTGTGTGGTTTGTGGTGTGTGGTGTGTGGCGGTGGTGTGTTGGTGGGGTTGTGGCTGGTGTGTGGTGTGGTTGGTCCCTCGCCACTCCTGGCGGAGGTTCCTGTGTGCTACTCCCCGCCACTCCTGGCTGGGTTTCGCTGCCGGTGGTGGTGGGCGTCCCTCGCCACTCCTGGCTGGGGGTCCCGTCTGCGGTTCCCCGCCACTCCTGGCTGGGTTTCGCTGTCGGCGGTGGTGGGTGTTCCTCTCCTCTCCTGGCTGAGGGCCCCGGCTGCAGTTCCCCGCCACTCCTGGCTGGGGTCCGCTGGCGGCGGTGGTGTGTGGTGTGTGGTGTGTGGTGTGTGGTGTGTGGTGTGCGGCGGTGGTGTGTTGGTGGGGTTGTGGCTGGTGTGTGGTTTGGTTGGTCCCTCGCCACTCCTGGCGGAGGTTCCTGTGTGCTACTCCCCGCCACTCCTGGCTGGGTTTTGCTGCCGGTGGTGGTGGGCTCTTCTCGCCACTCCTGGCCGAGGGTCCCGGGTGAGGTTCCCCGCCACTCTTGGCTGGGGTCCGCTAACGGCGGTGGTGTGTGGTGTGTGGTGTGTGGTGTGCGGCGGTGGTGTGTTGCTGGGGTTGTGGCTGGTGTGTGGTGTGGTTGGTCCCTCGCCACTCCTGGCGGAGGTCCCTGTGTGCTACTCCCCGCCACTCCTGGCTGGGTTTCCCTGCCGGTGGTGGTGGGCGTTCCTCGCCACTCCTAGCTGAGGGTCCCGGGTGCGGTTCCCCGCCACTCCTGGCTGGGTTTCGCTGTCGGCGGTGGTGGGCGCTCCTCGCCACTCCTGGCTGAGGGTCCCGGGTGCGGTTCCCCGCCACTCCTGGCTGGGGTCCGCTGGCGGCGGTGGTGTGTGGTGTGTGTTGTGTGGTGTGTGGTGTGTGGTGTGCGGCGGTGGTGTGTTGGTGGGGTTGTGGCTGGTGTGTGGTGTGGTTGGTCCCTCGCCACATCTGGCGGAGGTTCCTGTGTGCTACTCCCCGCCACTCCTGGCTGGGTTTTGCTGCCGGTGGTGGTGGGCGCTCCTCGCCACTTCTGGCGGAGGGTCCCGGGCGCGGTTCCCCGCCACTCCTGGCTGGGTTTCGCTGTCGGCGGTGGTGCGTGGTGTGTGGTGTGTGGTGTGTGGTGTGTGATGTGCGGCCTTGGTGTGTTGGTGGGGTTGTGGCTGGTGTGTGGTGTGGTTGGTCCCTCGCCACTCCTGGCGGAGGTTCCTGTGTGCTACTCCCCGCCACTCCTGGCTGGGTTTCGCTGTCGGCGGTGGTGGGCGGTCCTCGCCACTCCTGGCTGAGGGTCCCGGGCGCGGTTCCCCGCCACTCCTGGCTGGGGTCCGCTGGCGGCGGTGGTGTGTGGTGTGTGGTGTGTGGTGTGCGGCGGTGGTGTGTTGGTTGGATGGTGGCTGGTGTGTGGTGTGGTTGGTCCCTCGCCACTCCTGGCAGAGGTTCCTGTGTGCTACTCCCCGCCACTCCTGGCTGGGTTTCGCTGCCGGTGGTGGTGGGCGTTCCTCGCCAGTCCTCGCGGAGGGTCCCGGGCACGGTTCCCCGCCACTCCTGGCTGGGTTTCGCTGTCGGCGGTGGTGTGTGGTGTGTGGTGTGTGGTGTGTGGTGTGTGGTGTGCGGCGGTGGTGTATTGGTGGGGTTGTGGCTGGTGTGTGGTGTGGTTGGTCCCTCGCCACTCCTGGCGGAGGTTCCTGTGTGCTACTCCCCGCCACTCCTGGTTGGGTTTCGCTGCCGGTGGTGGTGGGCGTTCCTCGCCACTCCTGGCTGAGGGTCCCGGGCGCGGTTCCCCGCCACTCCTGGCTGGAGTCCGCTGGCGGCGGTGGTGTGTGGTGGGGTTGTGGCTGGTGTGTGGTGTGGTTGGTCCCTCGCCACTCCTGGCGGAGGTTCCTGTGTGCTACTCCCCGCCACTCCTGGCTGGGTTTCGCTGCCGGTGGTGGTGGGCGTTCCTCGCCACTCCTGGCTGAGGGTCCCGGGTGCGGTTCCCCGCCACTGCTGGCTGGGGTCCGCCATCGGTGGTGGTGTGTGGCTCCCCGCCACTCCTGGCTGGGGCCCGCCGGTTGTGGTGGTGTGTTTCGCGGTTGGGGGTGTCCCTTGTTGTGTGTGTTTGTGGTGTGTGTGGGTGTGCGCGGCGGCCGTGCTGTGTTGTGTGTTGCGTGTTTGTGGTGTCTGCGTTGTTGATTCCGTGGTGTGGTGGTGCGCTGGGTGTGTCTTCCGCGTGTGCTGGTGTGTGTGGTTGCGTGTGTGTGGTGTGCCGGTGGTCTGCGGTTTGGTGTTCCCGCCCCTTGCCTCTCCTGGCCGTGGGCCGTGGGCGTGGTTCCCCGCCACTCCTGGCTGGGGTCCACTGGTTGTGGTGGTGGGGGCCCTGGGTGCCCTTCTCCTTGGTGTGTGTGTGTGCGCTGTGTGGCCCTTCGTGTTGGTGTGGGTGGCGTGGGGGGGGTCGTGCGCGGTGTGGCTGCCGTGCGTGTGCGTGTGTGTGCTTGCGGTGTGTGGTTGGTGGGGTGTGTCATACCTTGGTTGGTTCTGGTCGTCGGTCGGCATGGTCGTGTTCAAAAAGCAGAAGAAGAGGTCCTGTAGACGTGTAGCAGAAATGTGTGGCATGCGTGACGCGTGGTACGTACCTCTCTTTTTGTCCCACCGTGTTTTCTTCCCCTGTAGAGAGAGAGCGGGTGCAGTCTTTGGGGGGTTGGTTGGTTGTTTTTGCGTGTTGTGCCTTGTGTCTCCTCCCTTTTTTTTTTCCCCAGCGTCTTCGTTAACACACCTCTTTGCCTTGTGTTTCCCCTATAGAGAGGGCGTGGAAGGCGCCTTTGTGTTTTTTTTTTTCGTAACATACTTGTCATACCTTGTGCAGCTTCTTTTTGTCATCCCCTATAGAGAAAGCGTGTGCTTGTTTGTGGGTGGGGCGGCTGTGGGGTTTCATACCATGTTTCTCCTTTGTCTTGTCTCCGTCTTCTTGCATCTTGCGGCCTTGTGTCCGTTTGTGTTTTCGTGTGCGGTCCGTCCCTTTGGCGCCTTCCCTCGCATTCTCAACATACTTGTTCGACATACCATTGTTTCCCCGTGGTTCGTGGCCATCCCCTATAGTGAGAGCGTGTGCGTGTTTGCGGGCGGGGCGGGGTGGGGTTTCATACCATGTTTCTCCTTGCTCTTGTCTCCGTCTTCTTGTACCTTGCGGTCTTGTTTATGTGTGTGCGTGTGTGCGTGGTCCGTCCCTTTGGCGCCCTCCTCCCCATTCTTAACATACTTGCTCGCCATACCATTGTTTCCCCGTGGTTCGTGGGCATCGCCTATAGCGAGAGCGTGTGCACGTTGTGTGGGTGGGGCGGGGATGGGGTTTCATACCATGTTTCTCTTTGACCTTGTCTCCGTTTTCTTTCACTTTGCGGCCTTGTGTACGTTTGGGTATGCGTGCGTGGTGCGCTCCCTTGGCGCCCTCCTTCGTATTTTCAACATACTTGTCCGCCTTTTCATTGTTTCCCCATGGTCCGTGGCCGCCCCATACCTTTTGCGCTTTTGTTGTTTTTTTTTCTTTTTTTGTCGTGTATCTCGCGGTGCTCGGAGCCTATGGAGGAATATGGGGGATATAAGGTTGTTGTTTGTGTTTGTGGGCATGCCTTTTGACGTGCGTGGTGGTTCGTCGTTCTTTTTTGCGTGTGGCGTTGTCCCTTGGGCGCCCTCTTTCGCAACATACTTGGTTTTCTCATCTACGCATGTGTAGCGGTGGATATGATATGTAGGATGCATGGGGCCGTAACATACTTGTTTGTCATACCTTTGTTTTCCCATGGTCCGTGGTCGTGTTTTCTTTGTTTGTGGTTTGGTGTTTCTCCTCTTGTTGTGTTTCCTTCTTTTTTTTTTTGACGCGCACAAGCCGCCTAGCTCCTATGGCACGCACATTGCTAGGTGGTTTGGAGCACGCAATGTTCATTTTCTTTGTCGTCGCGGCTCGCTGGTTCTTGGTGTTCGCCTCTATTCATCTTCTTTGTTGTTGGAGCGCGCACAAGTCCCTAGCGCCTAGGACACGCACTTTGCTAGGTGTTTGGGGGCA